>JARQOD010000004.1:135589780-135628848 GCA_033576555.1 Oophaga sylvatica | reverse complement strand
TGTGAGGAATCTCCATACTCTTCACTGACATGAGAGCAGTTACAGAAACCAGAATAGGAAAAAAATATACTCTGCTGGGGGTTAAACATCCAAATTCTCGCTGTCACAACAATTTCCACCCAGATTTAACTTCCGAAATTAATTTACAAAATCTTTCTTATGTGAAGCAGAAAGTATGAGGAGCATCAGGAAAATGCACCAAATGAGAACCCAAAAACTGGCAAGGCCAAAGTGCACACAGGTCCATACACTTGTACACCAACTAGGGTCATTCTCTCCTAAATACCACATATGTCACAAACCAGTATAAAAATCTAAGTACACAAAACTAGAGAAAAAAATGTGAGCAAGTTGTGTCAGCAATGTCTCCCCAGATCCCCAATCGTCCAGATTGTACCTATATAAACTGCATAACTCAAAGTGAAGAGGTGATAGAAATGCATATTTACCTTTCAGTGAATCATTTTCTGCTCTCATTATGTCAATCAGTGAGCTTTCCAGTGAATGCATGTCAAATGTCCTGGTGCGATCCTGCAAAAAGGTCACAAAATTTAGATGAAAACCAAAGAGGAAAGAAAGCAATGCCAAAAACACACAGAAAAAAAAAATCACAAAGAAGAAAACAGGATAAAAGAGACCGGATTACAGAATGTAACAATGTGACATCAAATTGTCTTCAAATAAATGTTTAATAAAGTACTGCTAATTAACAATACATCAAGTGCAAAAAAATCCCCAAGGTCGGGTGCACACGATCTGGAAGTAGCAGCGCTTTGGACGCAGCTCATGTTAGTCCAAAGCGCTGCAGTCTATTGAATACAGGTGAATTTGCATGTGATCACTGAACCATGTGGATTCACAGCGTCCAATACATTCTATTGATGAAGTTTCTCTTGCGAAAGACTAGCGGTCTAAAAAGACAAGCCGCATGTCAGTCTCAGCGGGTGAGGCGCAGGCGTCTGTCTACTCACAGTGGACACTGGATTTCTTGAAATCCCATCCACTATGCTGTAACAGCTGGCCGCAATTACGGATTGTGTGCACATACGCCAAGAAGTTAGCAGGTGCACATTATTGTGCCATCCACTCTGGCTGCACAGACATTTGTCACTTTTTTTCATAATGGCTTCCATCATAAATATTTTCATATTTTCCATAGGAGACACAATGAAGCCACCAGGTGGCAGCATTACTCAGCTGTAGAGTCTCTTACTCCTGGGAAGTGAGTACTATACATGCGGTGGGGTGTATTGTGGCTGACTGAATACTGGCAGGCAGCTAGCTGGCAGTGTAATTAGACAACTAGGACTTACTATTGAGAGAGATGAATCAAAACTGCTACAAGAGAAAAGCAGAGTAGTTGCCCATAGGCACCGGCAGGAATTGTCCTCATTTTATAGAAACCATTTAGAAAATAAAGGCAGTGATCTAAGTAGTTACATGGACAATTACTGCACTTTTCCTCTACATCAGTGTTGCTCCATGTCCTCATTGTACTTCAGATTACACATAACATTCCATATAGAAACGCGGCATGATATGAGGCTAGACCTGGCAGACATTAGACCTCCTCCCTCCTTACAGTTAGTTACACAGTAGAGCGCAGCAATGCCTACAGGCGTCTCCTCCACCATGCAGCGGGTCATCCTCCATTAGGAGCAGTGCTGGTGAACCTGGGTTGAGGTCTGACCGAACAGTTCTGTTATTTCCTGAAGCCAAGGGAAAACAGGAAGTAAGCAGTAGAGAGGAGAGGCCTATAGATCAGAATATCTGGGGGAAGGGAAAGTTGGAGGTTTTGGGAAAAAGCACCACAGCTGTATTCTGCCTTTGGTTAGACTTTAGCTATGGTCTAAAGAAACTATAAACCTATCAAAGTACGAGTCAATAAGACATTGTGTTCTACACTGTAAAATCGGGGTGCGGCAGGGCAAATCTAGAGATGAGGAATTCTCAGGATCAACACTCAAATCAAACCTCCTAAATAGTACTGTACAAAAGTTTTCAGCAGGAGAGAATGCTGCAAAGTAAGAATCCTTTCAAAACTATAGAAGAGTTAATAGATAACCTATTAAGTGCAAAGTAACTAATAAAAAAAAAAAAACAGCTTAATCCAATCAATACTTGGGGTAGCCGCCGTTTGTCTTAAAAACAGCATCAATTCCTCTGGGTACACTTGCAAAAAGTTTATGAAGAAATTAGGCAGAAAGATTGTTCCAAACATCTTGGAGAAGCACAGACGTTCTCTAGATGTAGGTTTGCACAAACCCTTCTGTCTGTTCATGTAGTCCCAGAAGAAATTTGATGCGGAGATCAACGTTTTGTGGGGGGGTCATATCATAACTTCTAAAACTTCTTGTTCTTTACACTGACACCAGCTCTTAATGACATTGGCTGTATTTTGGGATCACTGTCCTGCAAAATATATTTGGAGCCAGTAAGACGCCTCCCTGATGAATACGATTCTGCCTGAATTTCTTAGCATTGAGGACACCATTAATCCTGACCAAATCCCCAACTCAATTTGCTGAAATACACCCCAAAACTTGCAAGTAACTTCCGCAATACTTCACTGTTGGCTGCAGACACTCATACTGCTCTAGCCCTACCGTGAACAAACTGCCTTCTGTTATAGCTAAAAATCTCACATTTTGAACTCTTCAATCTAGAGAACCTGCTGCCATCTTTCTGCAACCCAGTTCCTTGGTTTTCATACATAGTTGAGTTATATGGTCTTGTTTCCACATTCAAGGATTGGCTTTTTGGACACAGTTCTTCCATGTATAGCACTTCTTGCCAGACTTCTCTGAACAGTATAAGGGTGTATCTGAAATCCACTGGTTGCTGACAGTGGCACTGATGGCACTGCAGGACGGCTTTCGATTTCTAAAGCAATCATGATGAGCCTTTCATTATGCTCAGTTTCCATGGCCGACCACTGAGTCTACTGCCCTCAACACTACCCGTTTCATGGTGTCCTCAATACCGTGACTTATCCATCAAGGAAGTCTAAATGTATTCTCCAGCAGGACAAAGATCCCCAACATACAGTCATGGCCAAAAGTTTTGAGAATGACACAAATATTATATTTTCACATGATCTGCTGCCCTCTGGTTTTTGTGTGTGTTTGACAGATGTTTTTATCGCAGACAGAAATATAATTGCAAACATATGAGTAACAAAAGCTTATATTGACAGTTAGAATGAGTTAATGCAGCAAGTCAATATTTGCAGTGTTGACCCTTCTTCTTCAGGACCTCTGCAATTCTCCCTGGCATGCTCTCAATCAACTTCTGGACCAAATCCTGACTGATTAGCAGTCCATTCTTGCACAATCAATGCTTCATTTTGTCAGAATTTTTAGGTTTTTGTTTGTCCACCCGTCTCTTGATGATTGACCACAAGTTCTCAATGGGATTAAGATCTGGGGAGTTTCCAGGCCATGGACCCAAAATCTCTATGTTTTGTTCCCTGAGTCATTTAGTTATCACCTTTGCTTTATGGCAAGGTGCTCCATCATGCTGGAAAAGGCATTATTGATCGTCAAACTGCTCTTGGAGGGTTGGGAGAAGTTGCTCTTGGAGGACATTCTGGTACCATTCTTTATTAATGGCTGTGTTTTTAGGCAAGACTGTGAGAGCCGATTCCCTTGGCTGAGAAGCAACCCCACACATGAATGGTTTCAGGATGCTTAACAGTTAGCATGAGATAAGACTGGTGGTAGCGCTCACCTTGTCTTCTCCGAATGAGGCATTTTCCTGATGTCCCAAACAATCGAAAAGGGGATTCATCAGAGAAAATAACTTTACCCCATTCCTCAGCAGTCCACTGCCTGTACCTTTTGCAGAATATCAGTCTGTCCATGATGTTTTTTCTGGAGAGAAGTGCCTTCTTTGCTGCCCTCCTTGAGACCAGGCCTTGCTCCAAGAGTCTCCGCCTCACAGTGCGTGCAGATGCACTCACACCTGCCTGCTGCCATTCCTGAGCAAGCTCTGCACTGCTGGTAGCCCTCTCTCCTTGAAGTTCTTGATGATGCGATAGACTGTTGACTGAGGTGCAATCTTTATAGCTGCGATACTCTTCCCTGTTAGGCCATTTTTGTGCATTGCAATGATGACTGCACGTGTTTCTTTAGAGATAACCATGGTTAACAGAAGAGAAACAATGATGCCAAGCACCAGCCTCCTTTTAAAGTGTCCAGTGGTGTCATTCTTACTTAATCATGACAGATTGATCTCCAGCCATGTCCTCATCAACACCCACACCTGTGTTAATAGAGCAATCACTGAAAAGAGGTTAGCTGGTCCTTTTAAGGCAGGGCTGCAATGATGTTGAAATGTGTTTTGGGGATAAAGTTCATTTTCTAGCCAAATATTGACTTTGCAAGTAATTGCTGTTAAGCTGATCACTCTTTATAACATTCTGGAGTATATGCAAATTGCCATTAGAAAAAGTGAAGCAGTAGACTTTGTAAAAATTAATATTTGTGTCATTCTCAAAACTTTTGTCCATGACTGTACAGTTAATATAAGAACTATCTTTAGCAGCAAGAACAACAAGACTCTGAAGTGATGATTAGGCCCACACAGAACAATAAACTCAATCTGATCATATCTGGGATTACATGGAGAGACAGAATGATTTGCACAAGCCTACATTCACAGATCTGTGGTTAGTTCTCCATGACGTTTTAAAAACCTTCTTCAAAAATTGAATATGGGTATCTAGAAGAATTGATGCTTCGATGCAGTTTTGAACGTAGTGTGATCACACCAAATATTGATTTGATTTAGTTTTCTCTTTTGTTCACTTTGCATTTGTTAACTGATAGTTTGTCTTTAAACTTGTTTTTTAAAGCATTTTTTTTTTTACTTTGCAGCATTTTGACACACCTGGAAAAAAAAAACTAAAGAGATGAACTGGAATACAAGTTGGTGTGTACAAACGAAAATACCCCATGGTGGCATACAAATAGTGCCACAAATCGAGAGCATAAGCCCATATAGAGACAGACAACACCCGCTCCAAAGCAACATGTACACCAGGAGAAAAGGAAGCAAATGGGTGACAAGAAATGAAATAGTTTTAAATATATTTTATTTGGAAAAGTACAAAAGTCAAACAAACAGTAACATGCAAAAGAATAGTAAAATGACTCAAAGCAGAAATACCTAAGTCTCCACAGGGCATCTACTCTCCTCACAGAGTCCCCATTCCATGTGGTAAGGAAAGAGGAACCATCATGTCCTAAGATTACCAGTGTGTGATAAAGACATGGGTGAAATAGGCAAGTGTCCCTTTAAAAGAATCATCGCCAGTGCGCCAGTGCGATGGCCAGTATCTATATAGAGATTCAAGATGAACCCATAGGTAAAAAAGGGCGCTTACCAATATATAAAGTCCAGAGAGGAGAGAGATGTCCTGGGCCGGCAGTGTGGACCCCTGACGCGCGTTTCGTGTGCGTCACAGCACACTTCCTCAAGGGAATGCATAGATAGTCCATAGAAGGACCTTTAAAAGAACATGTGATCAAATCACATGATCGATGTTGACCAATGGCAATGCGCATAGTGGCGCATGCGCAGAGCGAGCCGCAGGTCCTTGTAACATGTGTGAGAGGCGTCAGGACGCCAGTGCGCATGCGCCGAGGGGAGCGCTTACACAAAGCGTCCTGTATGACGCCCACCACATGCCAGGAGCCGCGGCAGGCCATAGCGCATGCGCGCTGCACATAACATGCCACAATATATATCAGGTGCAGTAATAAAATGTGGCAAGACACCCGATGGTACAGGAATAAAGTCATAACTAGTGTTGAGCGATACGATAACGCAAATATCGGCTATCGGCCGATATTAGCTCTATCGGCCTTTCGATAATTCGTTTCGATATTTTCGTCTTATCGAATACCGGAATCGGATTTGTCACTGTCACTGTGAGTGTCCGTCGGTCGGGTCTGTCAGGAGTCAGCGGCACTTACCTGGCAGAAGATCTCCGGCGGTCACGTCCTGGACTGCTTGATGGCCGCCATTATCTTCTCCCTGGCGGTCACATGCAGTTTTTCGCGGGTAATCCCGGCCGTAAAGCAGTCAGTCCGATGACGTCACCGCCGGGGAAGCAGGTAATCAGCTGTGCTGCGCCGGGATGACAGGCTCTGCCTGTCATTCTGATGTAGCAGAGCTGGATCGTCGTGGGACACTCGTTACTATGGACTGCGTCGGTCAGGTGGTATACTTTTTTTTTTTTTTTTTCATTTTTTTACAGGAGATCGATGGCGTCGCAGCAGGATGAGACAGTAATAAAAGAAAATGAAAACTGTGTTTTGTTTTTTTTTTATTAAATTAAAAAAAATTTTTTGGAGCATTCACCCGTCCGGGTACATAAACAATTTAACTATTTATTTACATACAGGGACCCTGTCCGGGTTATTTAGACTTCTTTGGCTGGCCTCTTCCAGGTACCACCTGGTACTCTTCTTGAGATTGCCAAACATCCGAGGCACCAAGGACCACCAGGACCTGATGACGTCGTGTGGCCTGTACAGTGACGTCGTGACCCGCTTTCTGGGTCTGTGTGGCCACCTCTTTCATCTCTCTCCGGGTCTGGAGCCCTATGTCACGGACTGTACGAACCCCAGGGGCCTAACAGGCGCCGGGTATGGGCCAGCTATACTTATCATGTCCATAGCTGGGGCTGCTGAGGAGACCACTGAGGGAGGCTGGGGAGATTTACGGCGTGGGGTGGGCACTTTTGCAGAGGCCTGGATGTGGGAGGCTGAAGGCTTCGAGGGTCTCACAGGTTCCTGACACACTGGGGAGTAGGGGTCGCACCTGGTAACATTTAGGGCGTATCACCCATTGTAACCCCAGTGTCGGGTGTAAGTCACCAAGTCTCCTGGCAACAGGTCCCTCCCCGGGTGTCCTTCTGGGAGGTGAGCCTCCACGTCCCGCCGGGTCACAAAGACTTCTAAATAAAGTCCAGGCTCCTTGATGAAGCCCCACCCACCTTTCAATTTAAAGTTCCGTACTGCACCCTTACGCCGTGGCTCACTCAGGGTTCCTTTGTCCTTTCTCATCCGGTCCTTATCTGCCCGGTCCTTCTCCAGGTGACGTTGGCGAAGTTTTAGGGTTTCTCGCTGCTCCCTTTGTCGCTCTGCTTCCTTCTCCCAACGTCTCCACTCTTCCTCCTGACGCCGGTTATAATTCTCCTCCACCAGTTGCTCCATGTCTCCACCACTCCACTGCAGCTTACAGTGTCCGGTTTGCGGCAGCTCTCCTGTCGCCCCCCAGTCCTGGCGGCGCTCCCCTGCGGAGGAAGCAGACGGCTCTAAATTAGATGACAGTCGGGGCTCCGGTACAGGCAGGTAGTGCTCTGGTGCCTGCGCGGCCTCCTCCATGAGGACGGGTGTCGCTTCTTCTGTCTTAGCGACCGGGGCAGACAGCGGGATCTGGGGTGTGCTGGACGGTGCTGCGGTTTTTGCAGGAACGGGTGCCTCCACTGCGACAACGTCAACCGGATCACATTGCAAGGGCTCCTCTACTAGAACGGGTGCCTCACCTTCCGGTACAGAGTCAGACACTTCAGGTAAGAGGGATTGGCGCCGCTCCAAGTTTAGTTTTAGGGCACGCCAGCTGGCTTCCATCCTGGCGACCTCCTCCCGGTGCCGGGCCAGGCCTCTCAGGGTATCCTCCGCTTCTTGCAGCGTAGGAGGGTTTACAGGCCGGGTGCCCAACGGTGATTCCGTGGCGATCGGGTCGCTTCCGTGGGGGGAGAGCTCTGACTGCTCCATCCCTTCCCACTTCTGCTCGTGTCCATTAGCCATCTCTGCCAAGTCACATGTGTCATATCTGGAGAGGGCCCCTCTTTTGTAGGGAGGCGGGACCTCCTCACACTGAGGAGGATGAGGAGGCGGAACTCCAGAGCTGTGGGGCACGATGTTACATTGCAGTACCATTTACAGTGGGCGGCCATCGTTTTCACGCCACTGAGTGAGTGACACCCACGAAGAGCACGCCCTTCTTCTTCACCAGTGCCTCGTCGTGACGCAGATATGGCGGAAAAATGGCAAATACATTCTCTGATGATTTTAGCAATTCTCAAGCACAAAACCAGTGCAATTCAGGCACACAGGACTCGCTTATAGCGAGCTACAGAATCCTGTTCGTGACGCCCAAGTTGAGTCGCACAGAGCCAGAGGTTTTGGGCGTACTCGGCACCGAGCCCGTCGACTTCTATGGGGTATGTCACGTCTTTACCCGGCAATTGAATTAGAGTCGATTTTACTATGTAGAAGTGTATAAACTATAAATATATGTATATATATATGTCACAATGACATATTATATATATATATATATATATATATATATATTATATATATATATATATATGTATTCTATGTGTGTATATTTTGTGTTTACAACGAAAGAAAGGGTTATTTTTTGTTGCGATATTTTGTTCCCATAGACTTACATGGGACTTCCGGTATCGAAATCGGATATCGACGATATTTAGTGCTATCGGCGATACAATTTCGATACGATATTTTTAGATATCGAGCAATATCGCTCAACACTAGTCATAACATAGATCATGGTAATGCATAGGAGACATATCAATTCCAGGCGAATGAATTAGCAAAAATATACAATTCAAGAGAAATAGGTACATCTTGAAAAAAAAAAACATTGACTCATACTCTACAACCTTAGGAGATTGTTTCCAAATCGATGATGCACTATTTCAAGATGTACCTATTTCTCTTGAATTGTATATTTTTGCTAATTCATTCGCCTGGAATTGATATGTCTCCTATGCATTACCATGATCTATGTTATGACTTTATTCCTGTACCATCGGGTGTCTTGCCACATTTTATTACTGCACCTGATATATATTGTGGCATGTTATGTGCAGCGCGCATGCGCTATGGCCTGCCGCGGCTCCTGGCATGTGGTGGGCGTCATACAGGACGCTTTGTGTAAGCGCGCCCCTCGGCGCGTGCGCACTGGCGTCCTGACGCCTCTCACACATGTTACAAGGACCTGCGGCTCGCTCTGCGCATGCGCCCCTATGCGCATTGCCATTGGTCAACATCGATCATGTGATTTGATCACGTTCTTTTAAAGGTCCTTTTATGGACTATCTATGCATTCCCCTTGAGGAAGTGTGCTGTGACGCACACAAAAAGCACGTCGGGGGTCCACACTGCCGGCCCAGGACATCTCTCTCCTCTCTGGACTTTATATATTGGTAAGCGCCCTTTTTTACCTATGGGTTCATCTTGAATCTCTATATAGATACTGGCCATCGCACTGGCGATGATTCTTTTAAAGGGACACTTGCCTATTTCACCCATGTCTTTATCACACACTGGTAATCTTAGGACATGATGGTTCCTCTTTCCTTACCACATGGAATGGGGACTCTGTGAGGAGAGTAGATGCCCTGTGGAGCCTTAGGTATTTCTGCTTTGAGTCATTTTACTATTCTTTTGCATGTTACTGTTTGTTTGACTTTTGTACTTTTCCAAATAAAATATATTTAAAACTATTTCATTTCTTGTCACCCATTTGCTTCCTTTTCTCCTGGTGTACAAGTTGGTGTGTACGCAGAGTCTAGGCGCATGTTCACACTAGCCACTAAACAGACAAAACCTAAGAGAAAAACAAAGTGAGCAAATACCCTGCAGTAAATAAATAGCAATGGTGCATGAAAAAAACATAGGGTGCGTTTTTTTTAATTAAAATTATGTTAACTAAGTAACATGTTATTTTCATGCATCATTGTAATTTATCTACTGGAGGGTATTTGCTCACTTTGTTTTATCTTAGGTTTGTCTGTTTAGTGGCCAGTGTGAACATGAAACTACATTCTGAATGCGCACCAACTTACATTTAAGTAGATCGCTTTAGGTTTTTGTTTCAAGTTTTTGACATATGGTAAGGTTTTTATACTAAAGGTTAGGTCTGTTCCCAATGGGGTCACCTTGACACAGTGGGATGGCCCATGGTTTTTTTTGTCACAATACTAACTAAAGCACTCTATATTATTTTCATGCACCATTACTATTTATTTACTGCAGGATGTTTGCTCATTTTTTAATCTTGGGTTTTGTTCCACACCTGCCTAAAACTTTTGTATAGCACTCTACATCTACAACATGAAATTTTGAGAAAAGGTAGTTACCACTTCAAAAGGTTACATTTTATATATATTAGGTCTATAAATACTGCTGTGGCAAGAGCTCACATCTTGTATCTTAGCATTCAAAACAAACAATGATATGAGGTCTTCTGTGCGAAGGGACAGCTGGAAGGGAGAAAAATGCAAGTGACAGCAGGAAGGAAGATTGAAGCCGGTTACCATCATCTTTCTCCCTGTACAGTCTTCAGAGTCCTGGGGGAATACAGAGACCTTTCCTAGTGTTATCACACTCCTCCTTACC
Source organism: Oophaga sylvatica (assembly GCA_033576555.1). NCBI lineage: Eukaryota > Metazoa > Chordata > Amphibia > Anura > Dendrobatidae > Oophaga > Oophaga sylvatica. The sequence goes on along the minus strand of JARQOD010000004.1, from coordinate 135,618,403 downwards.
AATCAGGGATGATATATGCTCCGTTTTCCACATTTGGGGGAGATTTTTAATTTTCCACTAAACTACTGAGAATATGGTCAGTTCAGTCGCATATCTATCCAGCCCTTGAAATCATTTGCAGATTCTGAAAGGCTATATTCATACTGTCAGCTAAAGATTTCTGCTGAAGATTTTTCAAGGAAAATACATACTGGATTTTTCTAGAGGAAAAATCCATTGTGTAAATGTAGCCCAACTCAGATGTGGCCTTAAACCTTGATCATGGAAACAGTTATTCTAATTAGTTCTATACCTTAGCCTCAAACATGATTTTTCATGGATATTTTTAGAAATCTTTACACATAGATGCAAAATTGAGGGAACGGCAGCAATAATTGTAAATGGGGATATTTTCACAATTAGCCAGTGTCTACTTTTAGAAAATATATAAGTCTGGGGTGGGGAAGTAGGATTTTTTTTTCCTTCGGTTTATTTTTTGGGGGTAAAAAAAAAAAAAAATGACAAATTGAGGACAATCATCCAGTTTAGAAGGAATTTTGAGTGACTACTGCATTTGAATCCAGACAAATATAAATGTGCCCAATTCGAGCACATAGCACTCAAGCATTTCATCATTACTGAGCAGTTTTAATAACTGCTGTCACTTTCCTGAGCCATGTGCCTGTTCAAAGGCAAGATTATCTCTACATACAAATATGATAGCAGTGTAGAATTCAGATTAAGCACTGACAGACCATTTGTGTGTCACAACAATGAACTAAGCAGTAGGATACAGCTATTGAACCAGAACTGTCTCACTAAAGGAAGAGTGCCCGTCCCCCAGCATCAAAGATGTGGAAGAGACTGGAACGCTGGGTGCTTCTGAAGACACAACTTGAGAATAACCCTTTAAGTCTTTAGCATACCAAGGTATTTTGGACAGTTGTTGTTTTTCAACAGTTTGGGAAAGTCCTTTTTTGCTCCTGCATAAACTGTGACCCAGTGCTCAAAACCAGGTAATAAAGACACGGTTAGACAAGTCTGGTGTGAAGAACTTGAACGGTCCACACAGTGCCTTGACCTCAACTCCATTAATGGGAATCTGTCACCCCAAATTAAACTAAATAAAACAATAAGGGACTTCACCTCTATGTAAATCATACTTGTAAGTACACGTTTCATTGTTATAGTTACTTTGAAAACTCATTTTACGCCATATGTAAATAAGGGAGCTGCAGTGATTCCTTAGTGTGGGCAAGGGTTCAGTGCACTGTTACTTCATCTCACTTTGCATTATGAGCAGTTCCCGTGATTGCAATTACCAGTGCCCACATTGCAGGCCAGTGCCAGTCTCCCTTTCATCAATGTCTCTTGCCACCATCTGCCTCTCAAACTTATACATTAGCTAATGATCCATTACTTGATCCAAAAGTGTAGGGAGCGGTCAAGGTCATTGGCCTATTCTTTAATATAGAGAACAAAAATTTTGAGGTTGGCCTTCTTGTACAAAATCTGTTCTGGTCTGGCTTCTCATTCTAAGTCAAGTGGCAAGGAACCTTTAAAAGGGACGCTACTGACTTTTAGGATAGCTAACTAGTAGATGGCACTAGAGGGTCCTTCCTGACTTCTTCCTCTCTGAAGAGGCTATTTGCATGGAAGACGTCACAAACGTTCTTCTGTATGAACAGGCAAAAAGTCCTGCAATCCAAAATCTAGTATAAAGCCTTACTAGAAAAGTGGAAACTGTTTTAGCTGCAAATGGAGGCCAACTTCATAATAATGCCTAAGGATTTAGAATGGAATGCCATAAAAGCTTCTATAAAAAGGTGTCCAAATTTTTAACATAGCGTATGTGGATTCACAAAAAGCAAACTTCCAACATATAAAATGGATTCACCAGTTGTATCTCATTGGCTGCAGAATTCTACTCTAAGAATATTCTTTTCTCCCAATGTTCCATAGGAATTTACTTTTTCTTTTCCTTCCAAACAAGACAATGTCCTGCATACAAAAATAAATACAATATGGGCCTACAGACAGCACTCTTGTGAAAATGAGACATCTTACACCCTTTTTCATCACAGTTTAACAAGTCAGGAGTATTCTCAACCACTAACCCCAGTTCAAAGGAATGTACGTGTCGCTCACCTACTATTACTATGTACATATGATGCCATGTGAGCTCCTGCTCGACACGTTTGGCAGGCTATCACATGAATCGCTTAATATCTGTCGGAAAAGTATTACCGTAGCCTTTTTCACCCACCCATAATGTTTGTCTGAACAGTTCACAGACCCCTCCCATGCCTGTCATAACCTGTTGTGAATAAGTCATTAGATTCACTTTCAGTCTGCAATAAAATACTTTCTAAAAGACCAGCCTTTTTTGCCATTGGACAATAGAAAAGCTGACACTGTCCAACAAAGATCTCTGAAAATACAGTTATTACCAACTGGAGAGGTGATAAGTGTATTATCACTGATCACATGGTCTGCATTTACAAATGACAAAAATGGCTACGCAAAATGCAAATAGATGAAACATAGGTTAACCTTGCTGGAGTAAGCAGGGCGTCTGCTCAAAGATAGGGAAGCCGCTATCTAGATAGTGACAGGACGACCAAAGGTCTTTTGTCTAGGATTTTGTTCTTGCTGCAGTGTCATGCAAATTTCCAAATGGAGCAAGCCGAGGTCGGTTCTAACATCAGATCCTGTTGTGGATGTTCCTTGTGTGCTTGTTGCTGTGATCCCATTACCTGGATCATGCTACAACCTGTATAATTTATTAGGCAGTTGGTAGCTGAAAGAACTGACCTGCTACAGCCAACTCCAAAGTAGGATCAATAGTAATAAAAAAAAGCCTTCGAGTACTGTGCATAGATTTGTATTTACATACAGTGATATATAGCTTGATGAGCCTGTATCTACAGTGTATTGGCCATCTTATACAGTTTTAGCAAATTGCATGACATGCAAAAACAAAACAAAAAAGTTTACTATAAACTCTGGAAAAAACGTGAAGGCCTAGAGTGTCCATTCCTGTTTCAGAAACAGATCTCTGTACTGCCAAATGGACTTTTACTCTGCCGTCTGAGTGCCTCGCCTCTCTCTCCACGCTGGGAATGATTACTAATTCTCCGACCTACACTTATGGTACAAAAAGGTCACAAGACAACATAGGGAAAACAATAGGGATCCAGGATGAAAATTAGATTTAGAATTTGATCTTGGAGTACCCCGCTGGCGTTTTTTTTTTTTTTTACATATTTCCCTCCTGAAGTGGTATCACTAAAGCATGTTCCATGCCCCTAGTAATAAACTTACTAGCCCCCATCTTCTGTTCTCGGCACCACTCTGGTCGGCTTCTGTTAGCCGTGACCTGCTCCAGAAAGTCTAAAGAGCCATAACAATGCCCTCAGACTTGCATTGAAAGCTTGTGACCGTTCCCTCAGACTTCTGGTCAGTCAGAAGCAACAGTCGCAAGATAGTTGTACGGGACTGGAGCTGTGCTGGGAAGAGCTGCAGACGGCGGCTGGCGAGTTAAATACTAGGGGCAGTAAACATGCATTAATGATACCACTCCAGCCTTGAAATAAAAAAAAAAAAAAAATGCTTGAGTGGCGCTTTAAAAATGTTTACTCCTTTCCATTTAGGAGTTCTAGATCACAAACCTGAAAGTGATCTTCTAATGCATGTTAAAATAGAGCAAAAAGTCTAAGTTACTTACCGTTAACGGTATTTTTCGAAGTCCATGACAGCACTACAGAGAGAGGGGATCCGTCCCTTAGGAACAGGAAACCTACAGATATAAAAGGGCGGCACCTCTCCCACACATCAGTTGGATTACAGAGCATAAGAGGACATCAAGGTTAAATGGTATACAGCAAAAAAATTTTATGCATCACACAGTAACATTAATCAATTGTTTATTACAAGTGGACTACATAAGCAGAAGAAGTGCACATAGAACCTGGGTGGGAATGTAAGGGTGCTGTCATGGACTTCGAAAAATACCGTTAACGGTAAGTAACTTAGACTTTATTCGAACGTCCATGACAGCACTACAGAGAGAATTACAGAGAGTAATAACTACTTAGGGAGGGACTACTGCCTGCAGCACCCTTAGTCCGAAAGAAAGGTCTGAGGAAGCACCCAAATCTAATCTATAATGAGTGTAAAACGTGTGTGGAGAAGACCACGTAGCTGCCTTACATATCTGGTCAATCGAGACTTCTGCCCTTTCTGCCCATGAAGTCGCCACAGCTCGAGTGGAATGAGCCCTTAGCCTCTCAGGTGGCTGCTTGCCCTCGAGGTGTATGCCAGAGAAATTGCTTCCCTAATCCATCTGGCCAATGAGCTCTTTGTTAATCTACGGCCTTTGTTAATTCCTTGAAAAGAGACAAACAATGCATTGTCCCTTTTCCAGGGATCAGAGACTGCCAAATATTGCAGCAGACATCTTCTAACATCTAAAGTATGAAGTTTCATCTCTTTTTGATTAGATGGATTAGGGATGAACGAAGGGAGAATAATTTCCTGTGTCCTGTGGAAAGCGGAAGACACCTTAGGTAGGTATGCCGGATCCGGTCTAAGTATTATACTGTCATTCAGGACCTGAGTGTAAGGAGATAGTCTAGATAGTGCCTGGATGTCACTTACCCTCCTAGCCGAGGTTAATGCTACCAGGAAAGCGGTCTTAAGGGAAAGAATTTTTATTGATGCTGCTGATATAGGTTCAAAAGGGGGCTCTGTTAAAGCAGTGAGAACAAGATTTAAGTCCCATGGCATGATTCTCACCTTCACTATGGGTCTCGACCTACCCGCAGCTTTAATGAATCTACTGACCCAGTAATTATTTGCGATGTTGCAACTAAAGAGTGCCCCCAAAGCTGAAACTTGCACCTTAAGGGTGCTTGTGGAGAGACCTAAGTCCAGACCCTTTTGTAGGAATTCTAGAATCTGGGTTATCGGTGTTGTGTCCCCTGCTACAACCGCCGAGCTCTGAAGAAATTTCTTCCAAATCCTAGCGTAGATCCTAGTTGTAACCTCTTTTCTGCTTTTAAGGAGAGTATTAATTACATTAGCAGAAAACCCCTTATCTGTCAGCAGCGACCGTTCAAAATCCACGCCGTCAGGTGGAGGCCCGCTACTCGAGGATGGTAGACTGGACCTTGGGAGAGCAGATCGGGAATGTCCGGCAGGACCCACGGGTCGGCTATCGACATGTTTCTGAGACATGAAAACCATGCCCTCCTGGGCCAAAAAGGAGCGATTAATATTATCCTTGCCCTGTCCTTCCTGACCTTCCTCAATACTAGGGGGAGTAAGGACAGGGGAGGGAAGGCGTAGGCTAGATTGAAATCCCACTGTAATAGAAGAGCGTCCACTGCCAGAGGGCGTTCTTTGGGATTCAGAGAGCAGAACTGTCTCACTTTCCTGTTGCTTTTGGTAGCAAAGAGATCTACTTCCGGTAGACCCCATTTCCGCACAATTAGGTCGAAGATGGAAGTCTTTAATGACCACTCTCCTTGGCTCAGGAGATTGCGGCTTAAGAAGTCCGCCTTGGTATTTTCTTCTCCCCTTATATGTAGAGTCGTTAGAGAAAGAAAGTGTCGTTCTGCTATCTGAAGTAGGCGCCTTGCCACTTCCATGAGAGGACCGGAACGAGTACCACCCTGGTGGTTGATGTATGCGACTGTGACCCGATTGTCGGAGAGCACTCGAACGTGGTGACCCTGTAGATAGACAAGGAGTTTTTTTTAATCGCTAGCTCTACCGCTGCTAATTCCTTCATATTAGAAGACATTTGAATTTGATCCTGCTCCCATGAGCCCTGAACCATAACGTCCCCCATATGAGCCCCCCACCCAGAGGGGCTAGCATCTGTTGTGACTATTCGGGATATGTCATATTCCCAGGGAACCCCCTTAGACAGGTTTGTCTCATTCTTCCACCAATCCAGGGATCTTATAGCAGCCTGGGACAAGGATAGCTGGCCTTCCAGGTAACCACCTAGCAAATTTTGATACAGCAAGACCTCAGCTTGCAGTGCCCTTGTGTGAAATTGGGCCCACCGAACCGCGGGAATGCAGGACGAGAGGGAGCCCAAAAGAGACATGGCCTTCCTAAGCGACATGGAGGGGTTACTGGAAGCGTTTAGGACCTGGTACCGTAAGCGAATTAACTTGTCTGACGGTAAACTACAGTTCTGATTTTGTGAATCCAGAATTAGCCCTAGAAATTGCTGAACCCTCATCGGATTCAAACGAGACTTTTTGGTATTTATTAGCCATCCCAGCCGCTCTAAGGTAGAAATCGCTCTTTTCAGTTGCTCTAGGCAATGCTCTGCCGTCTTTCCTATAATAAGAAAGTCGTCAAGGTAGGGGACTATAAGCATATTTGATTCACGTAAGTGGGCCATGACCTCCGACATAACCTTAGTGAATACTCGTGGGGCAACCGCCAAGCCAAAGGGAAGGGCGCTAAATTGAAAATGTCGCAGTGATTCCCCCATCTGGATTGCTACTCTGAGGAAACGCTGATGCTCCATATGGATCGGTATGTGGTAATAAGCGTCTTTCAGATCTAACACCACCATAAAGCAATTTTCAAACAGAAGCTTTATTGCTGAGCTGACCGTTTCCATTTTAAATGGGTGAATAATCAGGAATTTATTGAGGGCTTTCAAATTAATAATTGTTCTAAAAGACCCATCCAGTTTATGGATCAAAAACAGAGGGGAGTAAAACCCCTTACCCCGCTCTGCTTCTGGCACCTCCACTAAGACATTCTTAGCGCAAAGCTCCTGAACTTCCAACTCTAGAGCGGCCTGCTCCGATGGCGATGACCTGAGTGGGGTAACTTTAAAGTTATCCCAAGGTATCGAGGAGAATTCTAACCGCAGCCCTGTAGCTATGATGTTAAGGATCCAGCTACTGTTTGAGATTTCCGACCAGGCCGGGTAGAAGGCCTTCAATCTGCCTCCTACCGGCATTGCTAGTCATTGCGAGGGTTTTTTTTGTTTCCCTAGGTGGACCTCTAAACATAAACCCTGTACCTCTTCGCCTCTTTTCATCCCATTTGGCTCGTTCCCTGGACGACCTTCGGTAGCTGAACCTCCTTCTGCTGAAAGGTCTTTTATAGGAAGGGGTTGATAGACTGGGAAACTTTTTCTTGTCGTCCCCTGCCTTTTCTAAAAGTTCGTCCAGGACCGGGCCAAAAAGATATTCGCCCGGCCAACATTTCAGCCATAATGCCCTTCGTGCTGCATTAGACAGCCCTGCCGCTCTGGCAGCCATTCTTACTGAGTCCGCTGAGGAATCAGCCAGGAAAGCCGCCGCACTCTGAATTATTGGCAAGGTCTTCCGAATTGTCCCCCTGGAGGTTCCATCTGTTAACTGGGAAGCTAACTGGTCTAGCCAGACCATCAATGACCTGGCTGCGCAAGTGGCTGCAACTGCCGGCCTCAGGGCACCTGCCGACATCTCCCATGTGCCTTTCAAGAAGGAGTCTGCCTTCCTGTCTAGTGGATCTTTCAAAGACCCCATATCATCAAATGGGATGGAGGATTTTTTAGAAGCCTTCGCCACTGCTGCATCCAGCTTCGGGGCCTTATCCCATTTACCCGTCAGGGGATCTTCAAAGGGATATCTCCGTTTAAACGCTTGGGGTAAGGAGCCTCTTTTTTCAGGCTTCTTCCACTCTCTGTCTATAAGGCCTTGGATGCTACTGTTTAGTGGAAAGGATCTCCGTTTTTTTGGATCTAGACCACCAAACATCAGATCCTGTACTGAGGGCTCTGGTTTCGCCTCTTCTACCCCCATGGTGGACCTAACTGATTTGACAAATTTGTCCATCTGGTCCAAGGGAAATCAAAAACGGGTAGCGTCTTCCGTAGAAGACGAGGAGGAAGCCGAAGAGGAAGGCGAGGAGGGTCCTGACACAACTTCACCCCTATCATGGGCGGCAGGTGACTCTGAATCAGATAAAACTGGTACATTTCTACGCCTGGAAAATTCTCTGTGTCTTGAGGACGCTTTCAACTCTGCTCTTATTATCTCCTTCAGGCTTTCGGTGAAATCTGGAGTCTCCTCCGCTATCTAAAAAGGGAAGGGGCATAGGGGGGGTTTACTATGTCATCCCATGCCCCTGCCCTTCCCCTTAAAAATGCCCTACCGTCTGTTGCATGCACGGCTGGCACAACCTCTTAGGGCAAGCGTCAGGCAGAGGGCAAGCGCAAAAGGCACATTCCCTGTGCTTGCTTTTCACCGAACACTTCTTCCCCTAGTAACAGACACAAAATGGGGAAAAAACTGTATTACTGGGTATTCTAAATCTGACGATCTCTTACCCAGATTGTACAGCAGTAGGTACCGGATCACGGGAGGGGGCTTTTTCCCAGCTGCGGAACTTCTGCGGCTGGTGCTCCTGGCCATTGAAGAGGAGCGCTCTGTCTGCTGCTGCTGGCTCTCCTGTTGCACCGAGGGAGCCTCTGCAGTGTCCATCGTAAAAAAATGGGGCAGAAGCGCTTTACCTCTTTCCTAGGCTCCTTATATCCTCCCCCGGATATCCGGATCAGCAGGTCTGGCCAGGGGTCCACCCCCTCCTACTCCCCGCCCCACGGCCCCCCCCGCACCTCCCCGCCGTCCCCACAGCAGGCGCCGTCCGATGATGCAGCCGCCAAAATTTTCAAAAACGCCGGCCGGCGTCTCACTTCCGGTTCCGGTGGTGGAGACTCCGCCCCCTTTTTTCCCCCGCTCGCACGGACCCCACTATACCGATGGAGGTAAGTATAATCCCCCGCTGCATCGCCCCTCCGAGCGGAGATCTCCCCCGACCCCAGCCGCGCTGCTGCAACAGCGGCGCACGACTGAATTTTCAAAAACCCCGCCGCGCCGTCCATAGCCGTGACGCGCGGTGGGAAATTCAAAACCGCCCGCCGCGCCGTCCATAACAGTGACGCGCGGCGGGAAATTCAAAAAACCCCCGCCGCGCCGTTCACAGCAGTGACGCGGCGGGAAATTCAAATTTTTTAAAAATTTTTTTTCTTTTTAAAAAAAATCACGGCTGCACCCTCAAGAGGCCCCCACCATGACAGGACCACAGGAGAGGACAGGGAGAAGGCATCGGGACCAGGGAGAGGGGGGGAATACTTACCTACCGGCGCTGGCTGGGAGACAGAGATCCTCTGGATACTGCTCCACCTGCTCCGCACACTGCCGTGGAATCCTACCCGGACCCACCGTGGCGCTTCCAGGGGCTCCGCACCGGCCGAGGTAGGAGATTCCCCCCCGCTACCTGGGTCGACCGGCCGGCCTGGGTCCTCCTGAAGATCTTCATCTGTAGGAAACCCGTCCTTTAGGAACAGGAAACCAACTGATGTGTGGGAGAGGTGCCGCCCTTTTATATCTGTAGGTTTCCTGTTCCTAAGGGGCGGATCCCCTCTCTCTGTAGTGCTGTCATGGACGTTCGAATAATAAAATATTATTTCAGCTCAACTAATGTAATAAAAAAAGTTTTAACTTCTCATATTTTGTTAAAGAAAAACATTTATACAATAACAATAATAATCTTTATTTTTATATAGCGCTAACATATTCCGCAGTGCTTTACAGTTTGCACACATTATCATCACTGTCCCCGATGGGGCTCACAATCTAGATTCCATATCAGTATGTCTTTGGAGTGTAGGAGGAAACCGGAGAACCTGTAGGAAACCCGCGCAAACACGGTGAGAACATACAAACTCCTTGCAGATGTTGTCCTTGGTGGGATTTGAACTCAGGACTCCAGTGCCACAAGGCTGCAGTGCTCACCACTGAGCCACCATGCTGCCCGAATACAGTCCCATATGGTAGTGTCTAGATGCGGTGGATTAGCTGTCCACATCCCGTCACAGGGAAAATTCACAGTGGTCTTGACTGCCATATCATTTTGCAGTAATTTAACAAAACTTTTTCAGATATTAAACAAAAAAAAAAAAAATTACAGCAGGTAATTGAGAAATGGCTTTTACCATCCACAGTAGGTCTAGTTATAGACTGCAGACTAGCTATGTATGTTTTCCAACTAAATCTGCAATGCAGAACCATTGAAGGCTGTCGGCAGCAAGGCCGCAATGTCTGAACATTAGATCTGCTGTGGTAGTTGCAGGAACCCCAGCAGTTAATCTACATCTCTCTTACATTGTGGGCCAGATTTGGGGGTTGGGAGCTGACTGGAACAAACATGGTACAGAAAACAGGAACAAAAAACAAATGTCCAAAAATAAAAAATTTTTTTAGCAAAAATTGCATGAAGGTAGTAATAATTATAAGGGTATTTAGTAAACATAATTTTGATCTAAAGAATGTACAAGCCATCCCGCCACGTCAAGGCAACCCTTTGTGGGACAGTCCTACTCTAATATTAAAAACCTTTCCACTTGTCAAGTGACGTAAATGTGAACAAGGCAGAGGGACTGAACCCACCAGTTGAAGCATAGGCCAGACAGGATGGATTTCTCAATTCAGAAACAGGGCGGTCCCACCCTTATATGCACAGAATGCATTCTGAACTACATAGAAAACTAGATCTGAACTGAAAAAGTAAGTTGATGTGTATGCAAAATGTAAATGCATATTAACACATGACCATTACACAGAAAACAGGCACAAAAAAACAAATGTCCAAAAATAAAAAAAAAATGAATGAAGGTAGTAATAATTATAAGGGTATTTTGAAAACATAATTTTGATCAAAATCCATCCTGTCTGGCCTATGCTTCAACTGGTGGGTTCATACCCTTATAATTATTACTACCTTCATGCAATTTTTGCTAAAAAAAATTTTTATTTTTGGACATTTGTTTTTTGTGCCTGTTTTCTGTGTAATGGTCATGTGTTAATATGCATTTACATTTTGCATACACATCAATTTACTTTTTCAGTTCAGATCTAGTTTTCCATGGTACAGAAAGTGTGCAGATGGATGGATCCAAACATATAGGCTTTGCTTTATCAAGGAGATTGACAGAATTAAAACAACTTGAAATCTTCCAAATTATTGTGTAACCCGAAGTGGCGCAAAAATTTGGAGACAATGTTTTAGGCCAGTCCTGGCCAACTTCTCCAAAAAAGTGGTCAGAGCTAGGGGTGGCAAGGATCAAGGTGAAGCCTGCCTGAAGGATTCACCCAAATTTATGGATTAAATTAAGCCAGACATGGATGTCAGCCCCTGGCTGGAGTATAATTTATGGCAACGGTACACAGCATTTGTAAGAGGAGTCCAATTCATTTAGAGGCTGATGCCCCCTAACGAATTAGGAGCAACTTCCTCAAGCACTCTCTTCATTAGGACTAGAGTACAAAATACCAGTCTTAATGAATCAGGGCCATAGAATCCTAATGATAGCATCCACGATCCAACAGATACTAAAACATGGGAATGAAGGAACTTCTGCTGGAACTACTAGAGTTCACCCTCACCCACAATTTTTTTGTTTTTAAGGGGTCCTTCTACCTGCAGCTCCAGGGGACCGCTATGGGAGCGGCCTATGCGCCCTCGTATGCGAATCTTTTCCTGGGGCTGTGGGAGAGGGACCTCCTCCTGTCGAACGAACAGGGATCGATGGACCGTGTCCCACTTTGGACATGCTATATCGATGACATCTTCGTTTGGCAGGGCACTACCATCGACCTTGAGCAGTATATGTCCCTCTTAAACAGTAACGATCTGAATATTCATCTGTCTTTTGTATGGAATACAGATTCCATTGACTTTTTGGATGTGACCATCAAGAGATCCCTCTGGGATGATCCATACCGATATTTTTCGGAAGGAGACATCCACTAATACTCTATTACATGCAACCTCGGGCCATCCTCGCCACATGATTAGATCCATTCCGGTGGGGCAGTTTCTCTGCCTCCGTCGGATCTGCTCCACCGACAGTGATTTTGAGGCGAGAGCTGATGAACTGAGGATGCGGTTTTTAGCCTGGGACTATAGTGGGAGATCCATAAAAAAGGCATATCAGAGCTAGACACTCCTCTCGTCATGACTTATTATATAAGACTCAGTCTATACCCAATACATCTGCTAATGATAAAATACGTTTTATCACTACCTTTAGTTCACAATCCAACCAGGTTCGATCAATTTTGGGAAAAGCCTGGCCCATTCTGAGGGTGGATCCGGTAATTAGAAACTTTCTTCCTGAGAGACCATCTTTGACGTTTAGACGAGCTAGGAACCTTCGTGACCATTTGGTCCACAGTCATTATTCTGGACAACATCATGCTATGTTCTTGGATAGTTTTCCTTTGAGGACTGGTTGTGTTCCGTGCGGTGGATGCGTCGCCTGTCCCAATGTTGAAAGATGTGATTCTTTCACCAATTCTAGCGGTACTAGATCATTCTCCATCAGGCAGCGTATTACATGTGCTACAAGATACGTGATCTACTATGTGACATGCCCATGCGGATTAATATAAGTTGGCCTCACTACTCGCCAACTTAAAGTCCGCATTCGTGAGCATGTCCTTGGGATTCAGGCGGCCTCCAACCACACGGACATGACCACCCTAAAGACGCTACCAAGACACTTTAAAGCTTTTCATGCATGCGACGCTACACTTTTGAGGGTTCATGGTATTGATGCCCTTTGGATCAACATTAGGAGGTGGCCAACTATCTAAACGATTAGCCAAACTTGAGACACGCTGGATCTGGCGGCTACAGACTGTCCATCCTGTTGGACTAAATGAGTGCCTTTCATTTGCCCCCTTCTTGTAGTCTCCGGGTTTTTCCTGTGCATTCTTAAGGTGTCCCTTTTTTCTTATATACTTGTGATGTAGTGTGGTGCTCTGTTCCGTGATGCAGGTTTTTCTATCGTTCGTACAACTATGGATTTTCAACACATGGACTAATATTGATGTCATCTGGATATATTTTGCAATATTATTCGATATTTGTATACTTATACTCCATATGGGGTTATGGCAATCGTTACTCTTTCTACTCACCAACGGTTGGAGTTGCTATTGCCCTCAGCTATTTTTTTGTTTATTTTTCTGTATATTGTGCTATTCAGATATGCACCTACATGATATACATTATGTATTTACTATTAATTTTGTTATAATCTCCATTTATCACGTAGTTTGCTATCTGGATATGCACTTGTATCATTGATGTTACTGACTTGGTTTTCTATATGTTCACTGTGTTTTACCATAAGTATTGTGATTCTGTATATGATCTGGATATATGTACTGGTCAGTCCATCGCAGGACTGACTCTTCCATCTTTTGATGTTTATTCTATTGTATTACTACATTGTGATTTTCTATAAGATCCTTATATCTCCAAACATATACGGTATGTACTCTATACAATTTGTCCTGCGATATGCATTGTATCTTCTCTATGTTATTATGTATGTAATTACCTTGCATCATGCTTTGCCCACAATTATGGAGGCTGTATTTTGTGCTATTTGTGTTTTTTCGTTCTTTGATTCTTATGACTTTTTGCCCACAATGTGCTCTGATGAGCTTTATATATTGATGGCTGCGATTTATATACCTTATATGCCCGCGTTTGCCATCTTTGGTTTTGCTATCCTTGGTTGGGTAGCGTTCCTGTGCCCTATACCAAGATGGCCACGGTGCGCACTCTGCACATGCCCGGCCACGGTACTTCCGGCGTCGCTGTGCAGGAGTCATCTGTTTCCATGGGGCCCCATGGATTTCAACGTCTTCCTGCCAAGCAACAGGAGGTCTGGTCGTCATGGCGGCGGCATAATTAGAGCGGTGCAATTTCTGATCTCATTTCTATTTAAACATAATCCACTACTTGCAATCACGCCCCCTGAGCAAGGAAGGAACCATCCGAAACGCGCGTTGGGGTTCACAGGGGTAGCTCGTGTGGGCATTATATATTATCTTTGGTATGTATATCAGCCCTTATCTGCTTATACTTTGCAGTGAGGACTATGGCTATTACACTATGGGTGCACTTCTAACAATGTATACTATGTGGTATCACACTGTGTATTGAATATTATTTTCCACATGAGGTATCATTTTTGTCTATTGCCCACACCTGCTGCCGCCTGTCTTTAGAGGTATATGTTTATTGTGCCCACAAATCTTTTTTAACCCACTGTGCTTTTAAAAACCTGTGGTTATTCAACAAAGCGATTTTTTCATCTTTCTAATGTGACTATTTGACTGCTTGGTTTTCATATTGTTGCTCTTACTGAATTTGCAGTCAGTCTGATACAGTCCGGGATATTGATTGGATATTATTTATCACCATTCTCAGTGAGGAGGTATACTATTATGGACTGACATGTTTATCAACCAATGTATGCAGTTACTAAAACAGCAGCATGACTACCCCAGATATTGGGTCAACCTCCCATGATGCTTGCAGGGCAACAAAGCTCTTATACACATTCTATACACTATGACAGGCCTAGGAAGATTGAAATCAGTATCTGCTGGCCACTGATACCTCCATTCTGAAACATTATTCCTAATGATGATTGTGTGTCATCTGTGGGCTAAAACAATAATTTGTTACCAAATGTCGAGGTTGTCCAGAGGGTAAAAATTACCAATGGTTCAAATTGGGTTACAAAATATGGGGGCCATGGGGACAGGTGTGGAGAGTATTAAGGGTTTATTTTTCTTTTTTAACACTCTGGACACCCGTTTTAAAGGGAATCTGTCACATATGACCCATCCAAACTATTAATATGAGCACAAAGGTTATAGACTGATGAAAAAAGTCCTACCTGTATGTCTGATTTCAAATGTGTTGCTGCTGAGAAATCATTTTTTATCACCATATAAATGACGTCTTCCAGGCTCTGGTGAGAATGGTGCCTGGAAGACAACTCTGCCTCAAGAGATGATTTCATCAGCTGTCATGTGCCCCCAACAGCCACGGGTGGCTTTGCAATCATGTTAACATGTGCAAACTGAATCCGAATCAAAAACCCCACCCATCAGCGCCCGTCAAATTATCGTGGGGCGCCGATGAGTTGGCATGGCAGCCGGGTGTCGACAGAAGACCCCCGTGCTTGCAGATCTATGAACACCCGTGGCCGGCGTTCATAGGAGATGGTGATTTCTGCTACACCTAGCTGGGTTGAATCCTTACTATAGGTAGCACAAGTGATCTGAACATCGCAGCTTCAAGTCTCCTAAGGAGACTATGTAGGCTGTGTGCACACTGTGCGGATTTGTTGCAGATCCGCAAGTGTTTGAACATACAATGTTAAGCAATGGAAAAAAAAAAATTGCTGTGCACATGCTGCGGAAAATCCCGCATGAAATCTGCAGCAGTTTATTTTCCGCAGCATGTCAATTCTTTGTGTGGATTCCGTAGCGTTTCTACACCCATTTCATTACAGAAAACCGCAGGCCAAAAATGCATGATAATCCCCTTAAAATTCGCACAAAATCCACATAAAAAACGTGCGGATTTTTACCTGCGGATTCTGACAAGAGAGGAATAATCCGCTCAGGAAATTCCTGAGCCCAATCCACAACGTGTGCACATACCCTTGAGCAAGTGAAAAGCAGAAAAAAAAATTGCTTAAAAAAAAAATTATATATATATATATATATATAATATATATATATATATATATATATATATATATATATATATATATATATATAGTTCAAATCACCACCCTTCTGCCACATTCAAAATAATAAAAAAAATAAAATACACATTTGGTATCGCTGTGTTCAGAAATGTCTGAATAAAATATAAAAATTAATCAGATCGCTAAACGCCGTAAGAAAGAAATCTAAAACGTCAGAAGTATGTTTTTTGGGTTGCTGCAACATTACAGTAGAATGCAATAAATAGGTGATCAAAACATCATATCTACCCCAAAATGGCATCAATAAAAACGTCAGCTTGGCGTGTAAAAAAATAATCCCTGACCCAGTCCCAGATAACGAAAAAAGGTTGCAATGACCTGGAGAATCATAGTGGTAAGTCAGTTCTAGCATTTAGTGAACACTTAAAAAAAAATATTATGGAATTGCACTTTTAATTTCACCGTTCTTGGATTATTTATTTTTTCCCTATTCCAGTACACTATATGGTAAAGTCCATAGTGTAGGTCAAAACTACAACTCACCTCGCAAAAAAACAGGCCATATTGAAGAAAAAATTAAAAAAGTTATGGCTCTGGCAAGAAGGGGAGCAAAAAACAAAAATGCAAAAATGGAAAATAGCAAGGTCATGAAGGGTTTAAATAGAGCACATATAGCCAACAGCCATTCCTCCTGAACTACTTTACACATACATTCTCAGCACAGTCAAGGTGCATATATCCTCAATAGGTAGAGGCTTTAAAGCCTTTGTCAGTCACCAGCTTATCACCCATGAGAACAAAAGTTTGGCTATGTTGATACAAAACATGTTAAAACCTTCTGCCCTCCCAGCCCTCTACCCGCAACATCTGCCACTGGAATATTTTCACGCATACTACAGTCATGGCCAAAAGTTTTGAGAATGACACAAATATTAATTTTTACAAAGTCTACTGCTTCACTTTTTCTAACGGCAATTTGCATATACTCCAGAATGTTATAAAGAGTGATCAGCTTAACAACAATTACTTGCAAAGTCAATATTTGGCTAGAAAATGAACTTTATCCCCCAAAACACATTTCAACATCATTACAGCCCTGCCTTAAAAGGACCAGCTAACCTCTTTTCAGTGATTGCTCCATTAACACAGGTGTGGGTGTTGATGAGGACATGGATGGAGATCAATCTGTCATGATTAAGTAAGAATGACACCACTGGACACTTTAAAAGGAGGCTGGTGCTTGGCATCATTGTTTCTCTTCTGTTAACCATGGTTATCTCTAAAGAAACACGTGCAGTCATCATTGCAATGCACAAAAATGGCCTAACAGGGAAGAGTATCGCAGCTAGAAAGATTGCACCTCAGTCAACAATCTATCGCATCATCAAGAACTTCAAGGAGAGAGGTTCCATTGTTGCCAAAAAGGCTCCAGGGCGCCCAAGAAAGACCAGCAAGCGCCAGGACCGTCTCTTAAAAGTGTTTCAGCTGCGGGATCGGGCTACCAGCAGTGCAGAGCTTGCTCAGGAATGGCAGCAGGCAGGTGTGAGTGCATCTGCACGCACTGTGAGGCGGAGACTCTTGGAGCAAGGCCTGGTCTCAAGGAGGGCAGCAAAGAAGGCACTTCTCTCCAGAAAAAACATCATGGACAGACTGATATTCTGCAAAAGGTACAGGCAGTGGACTGCTGAGGACTGGGGTAAAGTTATTTTCTCTGATGAATCCCCTTTTTGTTTGGGACATCAGGAAAACGCCTCATTCGGAGAAGACAAGGTGAGCGCTACCACCAGTCTTGTCTCATGCCAACTGTTAAGCATCCTAAAACCATTCATGTGTGGGGTTGCTTCTCAGCTAAGGGAATCGGCTCTCTCACAGTCTTGCCTAAAAACACAGCTATGAATAAAGAATGGTACCAGAATGTCCTCCAAGAGCAACTTCTCCCAACCCTCCAAGAGCAGTTTGGCGATCAACAATGCCTTTTCCAGCATTATGGAGCACCTTGCCATAAAGCAAAGGTGATAACTAAATGGCTCAGGGAACAAAACATAGAGATTTTGGGTCCATGGCCTGGAAACTCCCCAGATCTTAATCCCATTGAGAACTTGTGGTCAATCATCAAGAGATGGGTGGACAAACAAAAACCTAAAAATTCTGACAAAATGAAAGCATTGAATGTGCAAGAATGGACTGCTATCAGTCAGGATTTGGTCCAGAAGTTGATAGAGAGCATGCCAGGGAGAATTGCAGAGGTCCTGAAGAAGAAGGGTCAACACTGCAAATATTAACTTGCTGCATTAACTCATTCTAACTGTCAATATAAGCTTTTGTTACTCATATGTTTGCAATTACATTTCTGCTGTGATAAAAACATCTGTCAAACACACACATAAAAACCAGAGGGCAGCAGATCATGTGAAAATATAATATTTGTGTCATTCTCAAAACTTTTGGCCATGACTGTAGATGGTCGTCCATTCCCATCAAAACTGGAGGGTATATTTGTCATGGATTCACTGCATATGGTAATTTTTACAAAAACTACACAGTTCCTAAATTTATATACGATATAGATATATATCTATATCTATATAGATATAGATATATATCTATAGATATATATATATATCTATAGATATATATCTATATCTATATGTATATAGATATATATATAGATAGATATCATCTATCTATCATCTATCTATCTATCTATCTATCTATCTATCTATCTATCTATATATATATATATATATATACACACATACATACACTATCTTTTTTTTTTAATGAAGTTATACAGCATTTTTGTAATGATTTTTTTCCCCAGCTAGATTTGCGATAATTATATGATAGCAATCCAACAGTCAAATTATTCCACAATAATAATCGTACATTTTAATTTTATTTCACAACATCTTAATCATAAATTCCTCCCAGATACTGGACGTGCTGACTAATCGCTTTTTGTGTCAACTTTGCTACGGTTAATAGAAAACTGCATTAACTTGTTTCTCTACATGCATTAGTAATAGGCTGAAATGCATGCACACACTTTTATAACATATACTGGGGAGTATCACAGGAGGAAAACTGAGAAGGGTAAGTGGAAAGCAAAAGCCTACTGATGGAATAGTATCACACTGCTTCCAAATAAAGCAGTAGTGAAAAAATAAATCAAATGGATGCTGGGTTTAGTAAGAGAATTACAGTCTTTATTTCACTCAGTATCTGTGCTATATAATGCCTCATTAACCCCTTAATGACCACAAATAAGTCTGTTTACTGTCCTGCATTATAAGACTAGCATCCCACAATGGGTGACAATTCAGCAGCTGTCAGCAGTACTCTACTGTAGCTGACAGCTTAAGGCATCAGCCACGATTTATGTTGGTACCGACTATAGTTGTTTAACCCCTTAAATGCTGCTGTCAATGACTAGAGCATCTAGATGGTTAACAGAGTGTGGGGGCTTCCTCTAACCAATTGGCACTCTGAGATCTTGATTTTATGGTTCTGATGTTTGCCATGGCACTCTATGGCCAAATAATGGCCTTAAATTCTGCCGGCTACAGTTGCCTGTCCAGAAGCTCTTAACATTTTGATGGTAAAAATACATTTCTTCTTTCCTATCATGCTACTTTGAATTAATTTCTGAAAAGCACTTGAAGGGTTAATAAACTACCTGAAAGCGATTTTGAATACGTTGAGGGTTGTGGTTTTTAAAATGGCATCACTTTTGGGCTTTTCCAATATATTGGACTCCCAAAGTCACTTCAAAACTTAATGGGTCACTAAAAAAAAAAAAAATTTGTAAATTTCCTTGAAAAAATGAATGCTGATGCAAAGCAGACATGAGGGACATGTTATTTAGTCATGTTTTTGTGTGGTATGAGCATCAGGATTAAACACTTAATGTCCATGGACGTTAACAGTCCGTCATGGCCGGGTGTCAGTTCCGGCACCTGGACAGACTGTGCATGTCATGCCTTTGAACTACCACTGCATGTAAACACGCAGTGGTAGTTCAATGCCAACAGCTGTCTATGACAGCTGACAGGCACGGCAAGCGGTGCGGGGACCTTTGCAGTCGGTCCCCGCACGCACAGCGCTGTGATTGGTCAGTCAATCTGACTGACCAAACACAGCAGCGATCAGGCAGAAGAGGCTGAAATTTCAGCCTCTTCTGCCCGATCAGTGCAGGAGTTCGGCGCTGCAGTGGCCGAGCTTCCTGCACTGACAGCTGGGAGCGGCGCCCCCGCCGCCACTGGCTGTTAACCCCGACTGCTGCGATCGAGCGCGATCGCAGTGTTCAGGGGGAGAAGCAGAGGGTCGGGAGCTCCCTCTGCCTCAGATCGGCGTCCCCGCAATGTATTTGCAGGGCCCGATCTCTGCCTTGATGACCCGGGGGTTGTCATGACAACCTCCGGGTCATCTAGCTATGGAAAGCCGCTGAGACCATGCTCACAACATGGCCTCTGCAACTTTCGCCATAGGTACAATGCATTGCAATGCTGGAGCATTGCAATGCATTGTACCTGCAATCAAAAGTGAAAAAGTGAAAGTCCCATAAAGGGACAAGGTTAAAAAAACATTTTTTTTTTAATTTGTAAAAAAAAAAAAATTCCCCTAAAAAATACACTTTATGTAAAAAAAAAAAAAAGCAAAAAAACAAAAAAAAAACACATGTTTGGTATCGCCGCGTCCATAAAAATCCCATCTATAAAAGCGTAACCCTAGTTAACCCCTTCAGTGAAAGCCGTAAAAAAAAAAATACAAAAAAGTAGTAAATTATAATTTTTCCAAGCGGTATCATCATACCGCTTGGAAAAAGTGCAACACGCGATCAAAAAGACGGATATAAATAAACATGGTACCGCTGAAAACGTCATCTTGTCCCGCAAAAAACAAGCCGCCATACAGCATCATCAGTGAAAAAATTAAAAAAAAGTTATAGCTCGCAGAATAAAGTGATGCAAAAATAATTATTTTTTCTATAAAAGTTTTTATTGTGTAAAAAATGCCAAAACATAAAAAAAAGATATAAATGAGGTATCGCTGTAAAAAAAAAAAAAAAATCCTGAATTGCTGGTTTTTGTTCATTCTGCCTCCACAAAAATCGGAATAGGAAGCGATCAAAAAAACGTTATGTGCCCGAATATGGTACCAATAAAAACGTCAGCTCATCCCGCAAAAAACAAGCCCACACATGACTCCGTCGGACGAAATATGGAAAAATTATAGCTCTCAAAATACGGCAATGCAAAAAATTCTTCCAA
This sequence comes from Oophaga sylvatica, assembly GCA_033576555.1. Classification (NCBI taxonomy): domain Eukaryota; kingdom Metazoa; phylum Chordata; class Amphibia; order Anura; family Dendrobatidae; genus Oophaga; species Oophaga sylvatica. Next base: position 135,597,550 of record JARQOD010000004.1, on the reverse strand, counting down.
AAAAAAGCATCTTTTATTGTGTGACAGAAGCTAAACATGAAATAAAGGGTATAAATTTGTTATTGCTGTGATCACACTGACCCGAGGAATAAAGTCATCTAATCACTAATACCACACGAGGAACGGCGTAAAAAATAAAACCAATTCTTCACCTTTTGTGGATTTGTTCATTCTGCCTCCCAAAGATCGCAGTACGGCGATCACAGTGGTTTACCCCCACATATGGGGTATCAGCGTACTCAGGACAAATTGCACAATAACTTTTGGGGTCCAATTTCTCCTGTTACCCTTATAAAAATAAAAATTTGGGGGCAAAAAGATAATTTTTATGGAAAAAAATATGATTTTTTTTATTTTCATGGCTCTACGTTATAAACTTCTGTGAAGCACTTGGGGGTTCAAAGTGCTCACCACACATCTAGATAAGTTCCTTGGGGGGTTTCGTTTCCAAAATGGGGTCACTTGTGGGGGGTTTCTACTGTTTAGGCACATCAGGGGCTCTCCAAATGCGACATGACGCCAGTAGAACATTCCATCAAAGTCTGCATTCGAAAATGGCGCTCCTTCCCTTCCGAGCTCTGCCATGCCCCCAAATAGTGGTTTACCCCCACATATGGGGTATCAGCGTACTCAGGACAAATTTCACAATAACTTTTGGGGTCCTTTTATCCTTTGGAAAATAAAAATTGGGGTGAAAAGATCATTTTTGTGGAAAAAATATGATTTTTTAATTTTACGGCTCTACGTTATAACCTTCTGTGAAGCCCTTGGGGGTTCAAAGTGCTCACCACACATTTAGATAAGTTCCTTGGGGGGTCTAGTTTCCAAAATGGGGTCACTTATGGGGGGTTTCCACTGTTTAGGTACATCAGGGGCTCCCCAAACGCGACATGGTGTCCGCTCTCGATTCCAGCCAATTTGACATTCAAAATCTCAAATGATGCTCCTTCCCTTCTGAGCACTGCCGTGCGCCTAAAGATTGGTCTTCCTCCACACATGGGGTATCGGTGTACTCAGGAGAAATTGTACAACAAATATTGTGGTTCATTTTCTCCTGATACCCTTGACAAAATTTAAAAAATTGTGTCGAAAGAAAAATTGGGAGGAAAAAAAAAAGTTAAATGTTCATTTTTTCCTTCCACATTGCTTCAATTCTTGTGAAGTACCTAAAGGGTTAATAAACTTCTTGAATGTGGTTTTGAGGAGTGCAGTTTTTAGAATGGTGTCACTTTTGGGTATTTTCTGTCATATTGACCCCTCAAAGTGACTTCAAATGTGAGGTACTTCTGAGATAAGGGTTCCCCTTGTTTGTCTGTACCAGCTGTCTTTAGTTGTAGTGGGGATCGACTAGTGCTAATCCTGTCTTTCTCTAAGAAGGGCTTATTGCCAGGGTCAGCAGGGATTTGGTTCCTGCTCGGCGATAGGTGCAGAACCTATATAGGGATGTTTAGTGCAGACAGGGTGATGTTAGAGCTGCCTAGTGTTGGGTTCCCTTCCCCTTATCCCTTCATGTTGCTCTTAGTCTTTCCTACACTGTGCGTGACACATAGGCCAGAAGAGCATCAGGGTGGAGATGGAAATCTGAGAAGATGGCAATTGATAAGCATTTTAAACACCGTTAGGCCTCTTTCACGTGTCCTGACATATCTGGTACTGGCGCTATCCATGCCTTTGTGTAACATCCGTGTGACAAGTACCAGCCTCTGGGAAAGAAATACAGTTAGCGCTGTTACCAGGCGCTGGGTGCTGAATCCAACTTTCATGGTCACCTGGTCTCCCTGCAATGCTGATGACCGTAGTCAGCACCTGCTGTCTGTTTAGAAGGCATATTAAATTAATTTAAAAATAAAACAAATGGACTGAGGTCCGCCTTAATTTTACTGACCAGCTGAGGGAAAGCAAACAGCTGGGGCTAATGTTATTATACTTAGAAGGAGCCAATAGCCATAAAGGTTTATAGCCTATTAATGATAGCTCACGACTGTCTGCTTAAGCCTTTATTGGTTAGTAAAAAGGGAGTCATCCCTACTTTTACTAACCAGCAAAGACTAAACAAACAGCTGCAGGCTGATATTAATAGGCTGGGAAGGGTCAATGATATTGGCCCCCTACCATACAAAGAACACCAGCCATCCATTAGATGCATAAATTCTGTTGCTTAGCCTCAGCTCTTCTCACGCTAAGCTCAGTGTGTTCCGGATGGCGGTGAGCTATCACATTACTGATGTCACCACTCACCACATCATCCGGATGTAGCAGAGTTGGTGATAGTTGTGGACCTCATCATTATGGATTAACGACAGACAGGTAAGGATTACTTTAATTTTTTATTTTTAAGTTAATAAATGAGTAAAAGACGGTAATTGTCTGGAAGCAATTTTCACAATTGAAGGACTTTTCTCTGTGTATGTCTATTAAATTTAACAACAGGGTTAGTAATGGGTGTGTCCGTTAGATGCATCTCCATTACTAACCCCTGCGCTTGATGACATCAACCCTAAGGCCGGGATCACACATGCGACGAAAACGTCCGTCGCTCGCATGTGAAATCCCAGCTCTGGCGCCGGCACTCGGGAGTGGAGAGCGCGGCTGCATGTATTTCTATGCAGCCGCTCGCTCCACTCACGAGTGCAGGGGCCAGAGCTGGGATTTCACATGCGAGCGACGGACGTTTTCGTCGCATGTGTGATCCCGGCCTAAAACTATTACCCCACTTGCCAACGCATTGGGGCAATTGGTAAGAGACAAGGCTAAGTGCCAGAATTGGCACATATAATGGATGCGCTATTTCTGGGGCGGTTGAGGGCTGGTGTTCTTAATCTGGGAGGGGGCCAATATCCATGGCCTCTTCCCAGTCTATTATCAGCCTGCAGATGTCTTTTTTTAACCAGTAAAGGCTAAGCAGACAGTTATGAGCTGTTAATAATAGGCTAGGAACCTTTATGACTATTGGCCCCTTCCCTGAATAATAACATCAGTTCCCAGCTTTCTGCTTTCCCGCAGCTGGTTAGGAAATATAAGGGGGTCCCATGCAGTTTTTTTTTTAAATTATTTAATTCGTGTGATACACAGATGGCATATGTTGACTACAACTGTCATCAGCATCGCCTAGTCTCGCTGATCGCAGGGAGACTAGGCGACAATGAGAAGAGTTGGATTCAGCACCTGGTGCCTGGGAGCAGTGCTAACTAAAGCTTATCCCAGACACCGATACGTGTCACATTAATGTCATCCGTGTGTCATCAGTGCGCGGAACGTATTGCGGACTGTGCTGCCAGCAAAAAACGTCCATGACCGTGTTTTGCACACAGATCTGGGGAAACACTGACATTTGCGCCGACCCACAGATTTGAATGGGTCTATATGTGCAAATGTCTCCAGTGTGAAAACTATCACCACACATACTGGAGACACTGACATATTTAACCCCTTAAGGACCAAGCCATTTTGTAGGTTAATGACCAGGCCAATTTTTACAATTCTAACCAGTGTCACTTTATGTGCTTATAACTCTGGAACGCTTCAATGGATCTTGGCGATTCTGAGACTGGTTTCTTGTGACATATTGTACTTCATGATAGTGGTAAAATTTCTTTGATATAACTTGCATTTATTTATGAAAAAAATGGAAATATGGCGAAAATTTTGAAAATTTCACAATTTTCAAACTTAATTTTTATGCCCTTAAATCAGAGAGATATGTCACAAAAAATAGTTAATAAATAACATTTCCCACATGTCTACTTTGCATCAGCACAATTTTGGAACCAAATTTTTTTTTTGTTACGAAATTATAAGGGTTAAAAGTTGACAAGCGATTTCTCAGTTTTCCAACAAAATTTACAAAACCTTTTTTTTAGGGACCAGCTCACATTTGAAGTCACTTTGAGGGTCAATGACAGCAAATACCTAAAGTGACACCATTCTAAAAACGGCACCCCTTAAGGTGTTCAAAACCACATTCAAGAAGTTTATTAACCCTTTAGGTACTTCACAAGAATTGAAGCAATGTGGAAGGAAAAAAATGAACATTTAACTTTTTTCCCCAAAATTTTTCTTTTGACACAATTTTTTTTATTTTGTCAAAGGTATCAGGAGAAAATGAACCACAATATTTGTTGTACAATTTCTCCTGAATACACAGATACCCCATGTGTGGAGGAAGACCAATCTTTAGGCGCACGGCAGTGCTCAGAAGGGAAGGAGCATCATTTGAGATTTTGAATGTCAAATTGGCTGGAATCCAGAGCGGACACCATGTCGCGTTTAGAGAGTCCTTGATGTACCTACACAGTGGAAACCTCCCATAAGTGACCCCATTTTGGAAACTAGACCCCCCCAAGGAACTTATCTAAATGTGTGGTGAGCACTTTGAACCCCCAAGGGCTTCACAGAATGTTATAACGTAGAGCTGTAAAATTAAAAAATAATTTTTCCACAAAAATGATCTTTTCACCACAATTTTTATTTTCCAAAGGGTAAAAGGACCCCAAAAGTTATTGTGAAATTTGTCCTGGGTACGCAGATACCCCATATGTGGGGGTAAACCACTATTTGGGCGCATGGCAGAGCTCGGAAGGAAGAAGCGCCATTTTGGAATGCAGACTGATGGAATGGTCTGCGGGTGTCATGTTGCGTTTGCAGAGCCCCTGATGTGCCTAAACAGTAGAAACCCCCCACAAGTGACCCCATTTTGGAAACTAGACCTCCCAAGGAACTTATCTAGATGTGTGGTGAGCACTTTGAACCCCCAAGTGCTTCACAGAAGTTTATAACGCAGAGCCGTGAAAATAAAAAAAAAAAAATCATTTGTTTCCACAAAAATGATCTTTTTGACCCCAAATTTCTATTTTTATAAGGGTAACAGAAGAAATAGGACCCCAAAAGTTGTTGTGCAATTTGTCTTGAGTACGCTGATACCCCATATGTGGGGGTAAACCACTGTGATCTTTGGGAGGCAGAATGAACAAATCCACAAAAGGTGAAGAATTGGTTTTATTTTTTACGCCGTTCATCGTGCGATATTAGTGATTAGGCGACTATTCTTCAGGTCGGTGCGATTACAGCGATACCAGATTTACATCCTTTTTCATGTTTAGCTTCTGCCACACACTAAAAGATTTTTTTTTTGTAAGAAATTTTTGTAAGAAATTTTTGCATCGCCGTATTTTGAGAGCTATAAGTTTTCCATATTTCGGCCGACAGAGCCATGTGCGGGTTTATATTTTGCGGGACTAGCGGACGTTTTTATTGGTACCATATTCGGGCACATAAAATTTTTTGATTGCTTCCTATTCCGATTTTTGTGGAAGCAGAATGAACAAAAACCAGCAATTCAGGAATTTTTTTTTTTCCTCCGTTCCTTGTGTGGTAAAATTGATAAAGCAGCTTTATTCTTCGGGTCACTACGATTACAGCGATACCTCATTTATATCTTTTTTTTATGTTTTGGCGTTTTTCACACAAAAAACTTTTATAGAAAAAATAATTATTTTTGCATCACTTTATTCTGTGAGCTATAACTTTTTTTTTTTTCGCTGATGGCGCTGTATGGCAGCTTGTTTTTTGCGGGACAAGATGTCGTTTTCAGCGGTACCATGTTTATTTATATCCATTGTTTTGATCGCGTATTATTGCACTTTTTCCAAGCGGTATGATGACACCGCTTGGAAAAAGTATCATTTGCTACTTTTTTTTTTTACGGCTTTCACTGAAGGGGTTAACTAGGGATACAATTTTATAGATGGGATTTTTACGGATGCGGCAATACCAAACGTGTATTTTTTTTGTTTTTTTTTTTTTTTACATAAAAATGTGTATTTAGGGGAATTTTTTCAATTATTTTTTAATATTTTTTTGACAAATTTTACAAAAAAAATTTTTTTTACCTAGTCTCTTTATGCAACTTTCACTTTTTCACTTTTGATTGCAGGTATAATAAATTGCAATGCTCCAGCATTGCAATGCATTACACCAATGGAGTAAGCTGCAGAGGCCATGTTGTGAGCATGGTCTCAGCGGCTTTCTGTAGCTGGATGACCCGGAGGTTGTGATGAAAACCTCGGGTCATCAAGGCAGAGATCGGGCCCTGCAGTTACATCGTGGGGACGCCGATCTGAGGCAGAGGGAGCCCCCGGACCCTCTGCCTCCCCTCCACGAATGCTGCGATTGCGCTCGATCGCAGCAGTCAGGGGGTTAACAGCCAGGGGCGGCGCAGACGCCGCTCCCAGCTGTCAGTGCAGGAAGCTCGGCCACTGTAGCGCTGAGCTCCTGCACGGACCGGGCAGGAGAAGCAGAAATTTCAGCATCTCCTGCCCGATCGCTGCTGTGTTTGGTCAGTCAGATTGACTGACCAATCACAGCGCTGTGGGTGCGGGGTCCGACTGCAAGTCTCCCCGCACCTCTTGCTGTGCCTGTCAGCTGTCATAGACAGCTGTCGGCACTGAACAACCACTGCGTGTTTACACGCAGTGGTAGTTCAAAGGCATGACGTGCACAGTCCGTCCTGGTGCCGTAACTGACATCCTGCCATGACGGACTGTGCACGTCAATGGACATTAAGGGGCCTTATATAAATATTTAAGAGAAAATTAATGAAAAAAAAAATTGAGGCATCTTTAACCTTCACCCCTGAGCCTGTTTTCACCTTCCTGACTAGGACAAATTTTACAATACTGATCAGTGTCACTTTATGTGGTAATAACTGAGTGCTTCAGTGGATCCAAACTATTCTGAGATTGTTTCTTTGTGACACATTCTACTTTGTGGCAGTGGTAAATTTAGGTTGATATTTTTTGATTGTAAAAATAACAAAAATTTGACAAAACTTTGCAATTTTCAAAGTTAAGTTTTTACATCTTTAAATCAGAGTGTTATTTCAGACAAAATAGTTAATAAACATTTACCGCATGTCTACTTTACATCTGCATCATTTAAAAAAAATTGCTAGAAGGGTTAAAAATAAATATCAGCAATTTATAATTTTTACAACAAAATTTACAAAACAAATAGGGACCACATCACATTTGAAGTGAATAAGAAGCCTATATGAAAGTCCTGTCAGTTGCTTCATAGGAACTAAAGCAATGTGGAAAAAAAAAAAAAAAAAAAACTGTACAAAAATGTTGCTTTATTCCTAAATTTAGTATTTTCACAAGATTAAAAGGAGAAAATAAATGTTACAATTTGTTGTGCAATTTTTCCTCAGTGTGCAGAAATCCAATATGCAGTGGAAAATTACTGTTTGGGGGCATGGCAGGTGTCAAAAGAAGGAGCACAATTTGAGTTTGAGTGCAAAACTGACTAGAATAAATAGACGCTATTTGCACAGCCCCTGATGTGCCTAAACTGCGGCAAGCCCCCACAACTGACCCCATTTTGGAAACTATACCCCTCAAGGAACTTATCTAGAGGTGTTGTGAGCACCTTAAACCCACAGCTGCTTCACAGAATTATACAACGTTGAGTCTTGAAGATGAAAAAATACATTTTTCCCACAAAAATGTTGATTCAGCCCCAAATGTTTCATTTTCACAAGCGTAACAGTAGAAAATGGACGATACAATTTGTTGTGCAGTTTCTCCTGAGTACACAGATTGCCCATATTTGGTGGAAAAATATAGTAAGGGGACGGATAGTAAGGTGCGCAATTTAGTCTGGAGTATATTGTGGATGCCATGTCACAATTGAAGACCCCCCTGACATGATAAAACAGGAGAAAGACCCACAAGTCTGAGTTTTACTTACTTCTTGCATAGAATTCACGTGAAA
>JARQOD010000004.1:135487280-135584780 GCA_033576555.1 Oophaga sylvatica | reverse complement strand
CGCATCTAATTAAAGTGTATGTGTAATTTCCGCATCAAAAACACATGTGACCTGCCAGTGACCTCAGATGAAGATTTGGTGCAGATTTCACCTGCGTCAAATACTGAACCATTCCTGATCGTGTGCACATACAATAAGTGTCACATGGTCTGTCAGTATATACACACTTTCTGAAAGGTCACAGAGGCATCAACAGATAATATCCTAATCTCTGATGATCCCCGAAGCAACATCAAATCCATTATTAACTATACAGAAATTGGTACCACTACAAACCTACCAAAATAGCCCACCAAAACTCTCAGCAGGGGCAAGGAGGGTATTAATCATTGCGGCAGCACAGAGACCAAACGTTAACCCTGAAGGAGCTGCAGAGTTCCCAAGCACAGACTGTAGTTTTTGTCTAGACGACCACATTAAGCAGTATACTCCATAGATGTGGCCTTTATGGAAGTGTGGGCACAAAATAACCCTTTACTTACAGTTTGTGTGTGCAAGACTCATTTTGAATTTTACAAAAGACATGCAATCGTCTGATCATATGTGCTATATATTATGTACCAAAGTATTTCTGTATATAGCAAAAATCACGGTCTCCTATGAACACTAGCCAGAAGCAGGCATTCACAGAAATATTGTCATGACAGGCATAGGGGTCTTCAGCGGCCTCCATGATGCGATAGCAGGGTGCCGATAGGCGGATAGCATGAAGCACCCTCTGCCGCCACACTGTGAATGCATGTAATAGGTAACCAGCCAACAGAGAAGCTTAGCTCCACCAGCAGATGATGGCTGAAGATCATTCACCATATGCTGGGAAAAATGTAGGCTCAGTTCCTGAGCATCACAGTCAGTGAGCGAGGAAGAGAAATAGAGATACAGAAAGTGCATATACACTGATAACAGAAGCCTCAGACACAAAAATGTCTCTGTTAGAAGAGATAAGGGGAGAAAGAATAATAAATTATTGATAGGGGTTTGCTATATGTCTCAAAGTATAGTGGAAGAAGCAGAAAATGTTCTCAAAGTAAACATATGATGTAGCAAATCAAGCTGAAGTCATTATTACGGGGTACTTCAAGCAGCCTGATATAAATTGGGGAACAAAAAAAACCTGGGGGCCCAGAAAAGGAAACAGGTTTTTGGCAATAATACAAACCAATTGCCTTTCACAACTGGTGCAGGACCCAACAAGAAGGGGACACTGCTAACTAATTATAACCAGTAGACCAGACAGAATATTAAATATACTGGTTGGGGGTCACTTGGGTAATCGTGATCACAAAATATTAAGCTTTCATATATCATAGGTCGTGTCCCGGCATTTGATGCGGGCTTCAGCGCTGAGACTGCATGTTTTCAGGCACAAGACAGCTGATCTGATCAGCTGTCATGTGTCTCCCTAAAAGCCATGGGTGGAATCGCGATCCACCCTTGGCTGTTAACATGTTAAATGCCGCTGTTAACCTCTGACAGACATTTAAAGTAATACACCCATCTTCAAGATTCTATCTCAATAAATTATTATTATTATTATTATTAATAGCAAACACCGCCAATTAAAAACATAGTATAGTTTTTCTGATTCGCTATGTCTCTTTCATCATGTACAGACATTACAGGACCTTAGGTATCCATGGTTACGTCCACTGATTTAGTTCTAGTGACAGCTGCTAGTGGTCGTAACCATGGATGGGCAGCACGGTGGCTCAGTGGATAGCACTACAGCCTTGAAGTGCTGGAGTTCTAGGTTCGAATCCCAGCAAAGGACAACATCTGCAAGGAGTTTGTATGTTCTCCCCGTGTTTGCGTGGGTTTCCTCCGGGTACTCCGGTTTCCTCCCACATTCCAAAAACATACAGATAGGGAATCTAGATTGTGAGCCCCATCGGGGACAGCGACGATAATGTGTGAAAACTGTAAAGCGCTGCGGAATATGTTAGCGCTATATAAAAATAAAGATTATCATTATACATAAGGCCCTGCAATGCCTGCATATGAGGAAACAGAAATAACTAATCAGAAAAAAACTATACTACATTTCTAATTGGAGTTATTTGCTAATATTATTATACCTACTACATACTGTGATAGGATATTGGAGATGAGAGTACCCCTTTAACTCACGCAAACCGGATGCATGTCACTAGCTCTGCCCATCGGAGCCCCTTACCTTGGTTGACATAGTTGGCATGACAATCCGGGGCCTGTAGGAGACCCCTATGTTTGTCACTGCTATGACCTAGGTATAGTGATGCATAATATAGTATCTCCCTAATGACCTAGGTACTATATAATTATGTATAATACAGTATCCCCTACAATGACCCAGGTATAATGATGTATAATATCCATAAAGTCCCAAGTATAACATCCCTCCCCAATGACACAGGTGTATCCCCAACCCACAACCAAGGCATAATGATGTATAATACTCCCAACCCCACTCATGACCAAGGCAAGGTATAACAATGTATAATGTAATGCCCCCTTTGCCATGTATAATGATGTATAATAACCTCCTTCTTCATGACCCAGCTATGATTTCTAATAACCACTATGCTCTGCTATGATCCATAAATAATATAATAGCTTGTCTGTGCTGTGCACCTGGTCACATACACGGTAACATTACAAATAAAGTACAGGTAATCTCAGGCTCTGTAACAAGGGCAGACATGTGGCCAATGAGTCCTCACCTTGTTCTCGCTGAAGAGTTGTTACAAACCATATTCTGGTTTTAAAGGCCTACCGTTGCGCAACTTCCGATTCACCTAGCAGCCAGTCCCTATGCTGCAGCAATCAAGCTCCGAGTTGGATGCACCTGCTAAACCAGCCAATGCTTGGAACCATGACAAGGGGGCAGAGACACTGCAGAAGGCAAGAAGCAGGAGAGGATTCTTCTCTACAAAGAAGTCTCATCTTAAAGCAACAGTGAGGAGACGGGCTAATCACAAATGGAAACAAGGAGAACCAAGAGTCCAGCCTATATGATATTTACAGAAGAATTATTTTATTACAGATTTATGGACTCTTGGTTCTCTCTTCTGATATAATTTTGGAGTCGCTACGTTATAGGCAACTAATTTCTCAATATGCAAATCTGGAATTATATAGAGACCAATAGGTTAGGAGAAGCTAGTGACCACTGGGGAAGAATCAGCTGCAAAATTTAGACAGTGACTACCCTGCTGTCAATGTGAAGTATTAAATACGTAAAATAGGCAATTTTGCGTTAGGATTCTTACCAGAGAAGAAGACGGGGTCAGGTAAACTGTGAGCGGGAGGTAGGGTGGCAGGTAGGTGTACCTGAAAGTGAAATGTTACTGTCAGTAGGTACAACACAGAGGGAAGATCGTGTAATAGGTATAGTATCCAATTGTACTTTAAAATGACATTCCAGCAGGTGTATGCTTCAGGGAGGAAAGAGTCACAACCAGCAGAGCATCCAACGAGGCAGGTGAAAAGGGACCAAGCGCAGGTATGAGTGCTAGAAGGCTCTTGGTCCCTTTTCACCTGCCTCGCTGGACGCTCTGCTGGTTATGACTCTTTCCTCCCTGAAGCATACACCTGCTGGAATGTCATTTTAAAGTACAATTAAATACTATACCTATTAAACGATCATCCCTCTGTGTAGTACCTACCGACAGTAAAATTTCACATTCACTTTCAGGTACACCTACCTACCGTACTACCTCCTGCTCACAGTTTACCTGACCCAGTCTTCTTCCCGGGTAAGAATCCTAGCGCAAATTTGCCTATTTTACATGTTAAATCGGGAATTATATAAGGCGATGTGCAGACGTTGCGGATTCAGCTGTGATATTTTCCACGCAGATTTTGCTAAATCCGCAGGTAAAATGACCTGCGTTTTACCTGAGGATTAAGTGCAGATTTACTGCAGTTTTTGTGCGGATTTCCCCTGCGTTTTGAGACCTGCGGATTCCTATAATGGAGCAGGTCTCAAAACGCTGAGGATCTGCACAAAGGAAGTGACATGCTGCATTTTTAAATCCGCAGCAAATCTGCGCGGAAAAATCCGCAACATGTGCACTGCGTTTTTAGATTTCCATTGACTAGAATGGTACTGTACATCACTTGCAGTTCTGCTGCGGATCTGCAGGGCCAAATCCGCTGCGGATCCACAGCAGAATCTGCAACGTGTGCACATACCCTTAGGATACAGATGAAAACACTAAAAATTCTTGTTTTCTTGCAGAAGTCTCTACAAATGCGATTTGTTTTTTGTCAAAGCGTAGATTAGCCTGTAGAGACGTCAGTGACTTGAACACAGCTGGCATTGTGCCCACTGGAAACAACACCTGTATTTTATAATTATACCTCCCTATTATGCAGCTCCTGAATGTGGTTCTGTTTATCAGGCCTGAGCGCAAAGCAAGTGTCAGAAGCCATGAATGTGGAAAATTGATATTCCCGGCACTGCATTACTAGTGAGCTCAGATGGACGTCTAGTTTTTCCCAAATATTAAACCTACGTATAGTCAGAAGAAGGCAACACATCCAAGCTATATCCCATTCAGCCGGCTCAAGGAACAGCTCGGTGCGGTTGCTATGGATACACTTCCTTTTCAATGCAGCACATCCCTAAGCAGTCGTCTCCAGATTACTCGAGCCTTAACCAGAAATTCATTGCAGTAGAGATCCTCTTAAGGCATGAGACACCTGCGATGGCATGGAAACCACATTTATTCACTAGTGAGGAGGAGAAAATAATACAAAGCAATAACAAGCAATCTCTGAAGGACAAAGCGTCAGCAGTGACCGGGATACTACACTAACCTGAATATTTATAGCTATTCCTATGGTAGCAATGTAGTAACAGTGTAAACTGCTGTTACAATCTATTAGTAACGCAGTCCTGTAACAAAGTATCTGTCACCATAGGACAGCGCACAGGCTGCAATGAGGAGACTCACAGGTCTCATCAGAAATACTGGAATGGAAAAATGGTACGAAGGCATAGGGCAAGGAGCGCATGGAGTGTTCCAGCATTTCATGAAATTTGCCTATTTCTAGGTAAGATATATTTCACCTTTAAAATCTGTGGCCGACAATCCATAGAAATGCAAAAACATCATCCTACCGGCTGCGATCTCCAGCGTTTCTTCTGATTAGTAGGAATGGCGATGCCATCAAAGTACAGCTCGACGAAGGCATGACGTCACAGGTACCTATTAAGAAGGGGGGCCCGGGATGTAGGAGGTTCATAACTCTACAACCCACAAGCAACAGACTACCGACATGGAAGCTGCACCACAGTCAACTGTAGTCAAACACAGTTCACTTGACCACTGCAGCCAATCATTGGCCTCAGTGGTCCCATCAATGATATACAGCACAAGACTAACTGAAGGGATGGCAGGGACCACGAAAGCAGCAGATCTGAAATGTGAGTTTAGATTTTATATTATGTGCTTATTAATAGGCAATGAAAAGTCAGAAAAAAAACAGAAAATGCCTTTATATTAGAAAATAAATGCAGTTTGAGCAATTCAACTGCATCTGTAAAGGACTATATATCTAGAGATAACGTAGAAAGCTCACAGCCATAAGATGAACCACATTTATTATGTTACTCTGCAAAAAAAAAAAAAAGTATAAGTGGCAATTGTGCCAGTCTTGGCGCACTGGTCATAGTAAACCTTCAATATCTTTCCCTGTTAGAAAAAAAAATACAGCTGAAGAACCAAGAACAAGGTGACGGCAATTAATAATGCACACTGGACGGAGACTGGTGCGCTTATGTAATAAGGGCATTCATATTGTGAACTGTGCGGAACATGACATGCCTTCTTTATGCACTTACATAAAATGGTACATGGCAAGCCACCATTCCAAAGCCATCCTAGTAATCCAGCAGTCGTAGTAACCCACTGACTGCCAAGACTAGATATTCACTGCAGGCATTGGGGCAGGGTTGGCTTGTGAACATCACTGCTCTACACACAGGGGGCCGGGTGGGTGTTCACATATTAATAAGCGCAATGATTGTACCCCCTCATTTTTGCTGTACTAGATGTTTTTACATCTCAGCCTCTAAGTATAGTACCTGCAGTAAACAATACATGGTAGGTGCGAGGACAAGCATACGGATGCAATAAAGCTGGGTTTGTCTTTTGGCATGGGTCTGTATCCAATGAGTAGAAGATGTCTACCCTCCACGCTGCATGTATGGCATGAAAGTGCAGGAATGCAGTCAGCAGCGCTTCGCACATTCTGACATACCAGGGCTATAAATAGTCCCCATTAGCCTGTATCACACTGAGGGGAGATGGATCATCAGCTGACCTGAAAATCTGCAGCCATAACCTTTGTTTTGGAAACAATAAGGATCCCTTGTCTATTTTTAAAAGGGACTGAGGCCATGGGCCAGCAGCTGATGTGCTATCTGCAATGAACAGAGCCCATCACCAAACGCTGAGCCATGGACAAGGACTGGAGCTCTGCTGCAATATTTCAAGGTCAATCATGACGCAACTATTGATATTGGCACAGGCACCCAAATGGAAATGCGAGAAGCCGGACTGACCTGTACAGATCAGAACCAGCACTAATGATCGGTGAGGGAAAGCACAGTCCACAGTGGTGCAGACTTCTCATTGTGGTAATCTACATTGTAACTGGGTCTTCAGGAACTAAATCCATGGACACTTAGGATCATATATTAATAGCATCAGCACTAGAGTAGATGGTGGCATCATTTTTACATGTGAGCTCGTGGCTGGACATAACCGGTGCCATTTTCGCTGGGGCTGCAAATAGCATGACACATCATTAAACAGAAAATAGTAATTTTTGCTCTAATTTTATTCTGGCTGCTCCCCTTTAACACTGCTGTACAGATCCAAAAGATATGGGCCTATATATTCATTGCTAATTTTTCTGATCTTTAGAAGGGGGCATGACTTTCGGTTGCTCCGCATTATTAGCCCGTGAGCCACGCCTCCTTGTAGAAACCATACAAATTACCATACTGGGCTCACTAAATTAAATGGCCCTTATTTCTGAAGCCATATGGCAGATTTTAAAAAGAGATAAAGACTCGGGAGAGCAAAGCGCATAAAATAAGGGCAAAAACTGGCCACCTTTGACCTGGTGACAGGTCTTTAAACACGAGGTCCACAAATTTTCAGACACACAAAACACGTATATCCTCACCGCAAAAGGAAACATGTTGTCGGCTCTGTTCAGGCTGTCTTCCATCCAAGATTTTTGTGCAAAGGCAGAACTGGGCCTGGCATACTTCTGCAACTGGATGTGGTTATTCCCAAAATTCTTCTTTAAGGGCGAGATGGAATTCAAGGGTGTTATTCCTCCATTAAGTCCTCTACGGTGGTCCCTACCTTGGGACCCACCCCATCCTCCATATCCACTGCCACCAGGGCTCCATGAAGAAGATGATGTCGGTGAAGGGCTTTGGTAGCTGCTCCAGGAGAGGGAGGTTTATTAAGATTATTGGCTAAATGGGGGAGTTGGTTAAAAGCAGCATTTCGGTGGGGAACGGCGGTGGATGCGGACTGGCAGGAGACCTCCTTTGCTGTTGATGTTGGTTATGGTGGTGCTGAAAGTGTGGGTGGTGGGGGTGATGCTGGGACATGGGTCCAATCTGTGGAGAAAAGCTACCTCCGAAGCCAGGGCTCACGTGGTGAGGGAAATTTTGAAACAGCAAAGCGCCATTATTAGCCGAAGCAGCAGTGACTCCTCCTTGGTGGAAGAAACTGGCATCCTCATTAATGATAGTGTTAGAAGAAGGGGCAATAGCAGCCGACCAATTGCTGAAGCCCGTGAGGGGGGACGCGGAGGAGGTCAAGGTCTGGTTAGAAGACCCCAGCCCGGACGCCTCTTGATAATCAAACCCTGCCAACACAGGCGACTCGATCCTTATTTTCTCCTTGCCACTTTCTGAAGAGCTGTCTCCTTGATTTTCCTCAGATTTCACCTTCTCGGGGTCAGGTAGGATCCCGGCCTCTTGGCTTTGGCTCGGGGACAGCTGCTGTTTTTCTAAGGACTCTTGCTGCTCCTGTTGGGACTTGGATTTGTCAGAGCCCAGGATCTCATCCTGAATGTTATGGGCGGCCGGGGCAGGAAAGAGCCAGGCCGAACCCGCACTGCTGCCGTTGGCAGGGGTGTTATTGATGAAGGCAGCGGGGCTCGGGCTGGCGTTCTGATGGTGGTGAGGAGGCTGAAGATGTGGGTGAAACCTGACTGGAAACGCAGATTTATTCCCAGTGTTATTTTGCACCAGCACTCCAAAGCCGTAATCCCCCATTTATTCCTAATTTTTGGGGCAAATATAGCGGGGGTCTTGCTTTTTCTTCTCGAGGCCAAATCTCCACAGAGGATTCTCTAATGGTGGCAATCCTCGCCAGACATTTACCTCAGGAAGGGATGAAGGATGAGGGGGGGAAGCTACCAAATGGCTCTTTGGTTTAGTGGAGCTGGGCTGGGCTCACTCCATGGAGGGCAGCACTGCCGAGAGGTGAGGGGCCTCGGTGCGATCGTCTCCGCTCAGCAGCCTGCCCAGAATAGACAGAAAGTAAGCTGACGTCGGAAGCTCGCCCAGCTCACCGACCATTACCTCATGAAGCGGCTCCTCAGTGACAGCAGCTCTCCAGACGACGTGCCTAGCGCTGCAGCTCGCCTGCCAGGCTCTGTGACATTACAGCATATCGTTGGCTCTGCTCCCCCGCCCCGGTGACAGCCGTGTGTATGTGTCAGGGGAGAACAAGGACAACCGGCTCTCGGTGTGGGTCTCGGGGAGCGGCGGACGGGGGGATTACAATCCCTTTCGCCAGGCTCTGTCCGTCTCCGCTGCTCCTCCCCGTCCTTCTAGTCAGCACCGAGCACACAGAGAAATGACAACCAGCTGGCGCAAGAGGCGCTTCCGGTTCGCATACTCAGGAGATACAGAACAACCCCCCGGCTCTGCAGCAGCCAATAGCGTGTCGAGGGCGGATTAGAGTGGGCGGGGTCACAGCGCTGCCTGACCAGCTGAAATTCACTAGCCACGCCCTGGAAGGTCAAAAGAGGAAAAATAACGAGTCACATGGTACTCCTAACTCCTCCCATGAAGGTCACTTGTCATAACTCCGCCCAATAAGGTCACTCCTGGAGGGATGTGTACAGTGCGCTAATGAGGTCAGCCAGAGGAGGTTTGGGTGTTGTCAGCTGCTGATTGGCAGGACAGTTCCACACAGCACTGGCTGTAACTAGCCATACATCGTCTGTGCACTGACAGAGGCCCATTCATTACTGCATGTTTGGGGGTTTTCGCCTGTTTTATGTTTTTTGGGGATTTTTTTTCTCTTCTACTTACCAATGTCGGCATGGTTTGAGGTTTCCATATATTCTTGGTTGATTCAAGTGCAAGTTTTTAAAAAGTCGCTTATTTTTATCGCCTTGTCCTCCGGTCTCCCCCAGAGGGATTTATATACACAAGATTTTTGGGTGCAAATTTTGTGCAATTTTGCAAAACAAGCGTCTGTTTGGTTCTCTGTGGCTTTGTGCATTTAGGACTCGCCCTGACGAACGCATGACGATGTCACATACGTGTGCGAAATTGGACATGCACAATCAGCAAACACATGAGACCATTGGGAGAACCTGTCAACATTGGGTCTAGGTGTATGGGGTCCTTTAGTCTGTATTTAACAGTTCGGGTGCACAGATCGGGTACAATGTGTATGGGGCTTTTAGTGTGTATTTAACACTATGGGTATTTGGCATAATGACTGCATTGCATCCAAAAAAGCGTCATTAAGCAGGTGTTACAGTATTTAAATTGATCTCATGATTTTGCAACAAAAAACCCCAGTATTTCCAACAAAACTGCGTGCCATTAAAATGACATCGTGGTTGCACCAGTGTTGCACACATATCCCAACCTAAAAATACAATACTTTATGTAAGCCTGTGTTTGGAACAACAATCATTTGAAATTTATTGGGTTCATTATGAGGGTGTGTTAATGCGGAGTGGATTTCTATGTGGATCTGCTTTAAAACCCCAGTAAAAAACTGTGAGAAAATACTCGTAATGTCTCATTGGCTCAAAAAAAAGGTGCTTTAAAAAATAGAGTAAAAAATGTGCTAAATTTCTAATTTATGACTCTATATTTATTGTACAGCTGACGACTGCTCTGAGAGTTTTTGTCTAATAATAGGGTTGTGGCTAGTTAGCTACCTTTATTACAACGTGACTAGACTTGTCATGCATTCGCCTATTATGTGTATTAATGTATCAGCTTCATAACAAACAAAATATTGTAAAACCACGGTCAGGCAGCCCCCTAAAATTTTATTTAAAAATGTCCTTTTAAGGAGGTGGACCCCTATGACTGTAAGTCGAACGCTGCCTGGGGGCATAAAGTTAATTTCCTCCCTGCTCTAAGGGTGCACATTGGGCAAGTTCAGAACGCTAGTAACCCCATATCTGCAGGTTAATAGCGTTTTTTTCACCCCAAACAACCAACCTATATACCTTCCTGTTCTAAATAAAGCCTATGATATGGAATCCAGAGATCAAACGTAAGTAATGAGGATGTCAGTGAGGATAAGCCCCACTGCTAAACTGATCCAACACATCTTTAATTCAGATTTTTTGCTCCCACGAAGCAGATGTGAACTTGGCCCAAGGCTGTAACCACACATGCAGTTTTTGTGGAAGATTTTATTGGCAACCAAACAAGTATAGTAGTGAATCCAAAAAAAGGAAACCTTTCCTTTTTATACTCTTTCTTCTATGTAGATTCACTTCAGCTTTTGGTTTAAATGCTTGCGCTTGCCAACTCTTTCAAAATGTGCTGATTAAGACTCCAAAAAAGGGGAGCTCTCTTGGTTGAACCAGTAAATCTAGGTCGTCTACATACCGTACTCACCCTTCCTTTTTCCTGTGCTAACCCTTCCTCCTGAGCCTGACTGAAGGCATCATCCTGGCATCTAAAGGCACTGTCACACTTAGCGATCACACCAGCGATCACGATAATTACACGACCTGGCGAGATCGCTAGTGCGATCGCTATGTGGTCGCTAGTTAGCTTCCAAACACAAAGATCTCATCAGAGATCTGCGGTCGTTGGGAAAACCTAGTCCCGCCTGCGCCGCTGGTAAAGTCGTTCATAAAGGGTGTCACATTCAGCGATTCAGGCTCACCAGCAGGACACCAACGACCAAAAAACGTCTCAGAACGTTCATGAATGATCAGCGACATCGCTACATGGCACACACAGCGACGTCGCTAACAAGATCGCTGCTTCGTCATAAAATCGCTGACGCTTAGTGTGACAGTACCTTAAGAGTTTGAGGACATTGTCTGCAGTGGTGCTCAGATGTGAGGCGTAGGAATAGGGGGAGGTATCTTAATTCATGGGTGTATATAGAGGTCTGGTATTGAGACTGTTGGTGCAGTTGCGACTTAACTAAATAAAGTCTCACTAGGGAACTGTGCGTGGTAGCCTTGCAGCTTTTAAGAAGGCTTTCATAAGCAGGCTTAGGCCTCTCAAATCCCAGAGTTGGCCTTCATGCTTTAACTCTGGAAAAGGGATCCTGGCTTACACAGGGGCCCATGGGTTGGGTCCATAGAGTAGCTGCTAACTAGAGGGGTGAGCTGGCAGAGGATTGTCAGGAAATGGTATCAAGACCCACAGGAGGTAAGGGACAGAAAGATAATAGTCAGGATTGTCTAAACATGGGCCACAATAAGAAAACAAACTGTCTCATCCAAAGCAAGTGTAATTTATAACTGGCACCTCCCAGAACTATGCTGGGAATTAAGTAGGGTGTCATGCTGACCCATTGTCCAAAGCATGGAGCTAATTAATCCTGCCGAACAGCATACACACCCATACTAACAAACTTGGTAGCAATACAGCTCCCAGCCCTACCTGCATTTCTAGCTGGACAAAGCTTACACCACCCAGAGCTTTTGGTCCTGACATTTCTTCATCATCAACGCTGCCCACAAAATGACTAAGGCGGCGCTTGGTTGACAGAAGCAGACGTAGAAAGATCAAGTCTAAGTGGAGATGTAACTCAGAAGTTCTGGTTGTGGGTCTGTAAACAGGAAGAAACACCTGTGGGGCATGTAAACCAGGGGATGGGTCTGGCATGGAGTCCATATTTTTTTAATTGGTCTTAAGTGCATACTATTTGGGGTGTTATTTCCAGAAGGTCTTTTTTAATGACTTTGGTCGCGGGTTTTCATTACATTTTTGTATTTATGTATCTGTATTTCTTTAGGGGGTGTGCTCTGTATTTATTTTGGGTTGTGCTGAAGGAGGCCACATGTACTATTTTGTGTTTTGTTTCGATGGTGGCTTCTGCAAAAGTAATAGCAGGAAATGCCACCAAATGAGTTATCAGTTTACAAACACTTCACTTCCTACCACTCTGGTAACCGCTGCTACTCCGATAAAATTGGCTAATAAAAATGCTCGTGCACAATTGTCACTTTTCTATAGAAGTGGTTTTACCTGCAAAGAACATTTTGTATTCTTTTTATTAATCTAAATTTAAATTAAGGAAATCATATGTATTAAAGTTATTCTACATCATTGTAAAAGTTTGGAGATTCTGAATTCCAGTTCTAAGCTGAAAATCTAGGTGAAGCCAAGCATTATAGAAACTATTTGGTTATTCAAGACACACAAGTTTTAACTCCACATCATCTCCTAACCCACACCCTGTTGTTTTTGAAACCCTCCCATAAGACTTTCATACCTCAGCATCCCATAAACCTCTGCAGTTTCTGTTCTAGGAATTAAATTACGACGCTGAGAAATATTGCTTTATACTGTATAAGGGTTCATGCACCAGTGAGCAAAGCTCCACAACCAGTATCATTTACAAATGTCACCTGTTCCACTGTAACCTTGTGTGTCTGCTCTTCACTTTCAGAATTCTGCTTATTTTTATACAGCAATGTATCACAAAATTTTAATACCGTATGTATGTTTATGCTTTTTGTGGAGTTATTTTTTGTTTTAATACAGGTTATGCAGTTTTTGGTTTAAAAAAAACCACCCAGAATGCTTTAAAATAATAAGAAAAATAATACTCATCTTACTAACCTACCGTCGCTCCTGTTCCAAGACTGCTTTGGTCTTTTGCCAGTCTTTGTACTTCCTGTTTGTGCCTGACCTCTGCAGCCAAACAAAACTGGTTGCAAGGGCACAGTCAGACAGTTGTATGAATCGGACCGCAATGTGCAGACTGGCTGCGGCTATCTCGACCCGCGGAGGACAGCGGGCAGCGT
This sequence comes from Oophaga sylvatica, assembly GCA_033576555.1. Lineage (NCBI taxonomy): Eukaryota > Metazoa > Chordata > Amphibia > Anura > Dendrobatidae > Oophaga > Oophaga sylvatica. Next base: position 135,571,508 of record JARQOD010000004.1, on the reverse strand, counting down.
GATATAGTGACATCATTGCGCCGTCCACTGTTGCACTTCACAGAAGACGAGACAGAGGACCAGGAGCCTGGATTATCAAGCATGAGCTTTTTTTTTTTTTGTTAATTCTTATATTACTGTGGAAGGGGGTCATACAATGAGGGGCTGTGCAGGGGTGTATAAAATGAGAGGAAGGGCTTTGCAGAAGAGGCTGTGCACATGGGGAGAATAAAATGAGGGTCTGTGCAGAGAGGGGGAATAAAATGAGGGTCTGTGCAGAGGAGGGGGAATAAAATGAGGGGCTATGCAGATGGGGAGAGAATAAACTGTGGCTGTGCAGATGGAATAAACTGCGGGGCTGTACAGAATGGGGAATATACTGAGTGGCTGTACAGATGGGGGAATATACTGAGGGGCTGTGCAGAGAGGAGCAATAAACTGAAGGGCTGTGCAGATGGGGGGGGGAATAAAATGGGGCAGTCCAGATGGAAATAAACTGCAGGGTTGTGCTGATGGGGGAATAAACTTTGGAGCTGTGCAGATGGGGAAATATACTGAGGGGCTGTGCAGATGGTGAATACACTGGGGCTGTGCAGATGGGGGAATAAACTGCGGAACTGTGCAGACGTGGAATATACTGAGTGGGGTGCAGATGAGGGGAAATAAAATGAGGGGCTGTGTAGATGGGGTGAATAAATAGAGGTTTCTGTGCAGATGTGAATAAACAGGGATAAAATGAGGGGCTGTGCAGATGGGGTAATAAATTGAGGGGTAGTACTGAAGGGGGAATAAAATGAGGGATTGTTTGGGGGGTGGCATAAAAAGAGGGGCCATGAAATGAGGGGCTGTGAAAGGTGGACAGAAAAGTATATGAGGAGCTGTGATGACTATACTGTATATGGGGCTGTGGAGGTCATTATACTGGGGGCTGTGGTGACCATAATGGATAGGGGGCTGTAGTGGATATCATACTGTTTAAGGTGCTGTTTCTGGGCCATATTATTATATGGGGTGCTGTGGTGGCCATCATAGTATACATGGAGGCTGTTTTGAACATCATATTATTTATGGGGGGTCTGTGGTGGACATCATAGTATATATGGGAGCTGTGGTGCTGACCATACTATATGCGCCTTTTTTGTGAATATCAAACTATAGATGGCTGGGGTAACCATCATATTGTGTAGGGGGACAGTGTAAGGAATGGTTATAGTTTTAAGAAGGCAACATGGTGGGTAATATGAGGGCATAGTTTGAAAAGGGGCACAGAATGGATATGGAGAGGGGACAATGTGAAATAGAGGCACAATATGGAAAGGGGTTAGCATAGCGGGGGTGTCATGGCTCTGGATGGGAATTCCTTTCCCCGTCCTGAGATCTATGGAGTTAACCTTGCCGGCCTCCTTTTGGTCTGGGGAGGGCTATATTAACCCGCTCTCCTGTTGGGGTTTTGTCAGTGATAGTTCTGTCCTTGGCTGAGCAGCTGACCTTGCTATACCTGTGTATACCTTCTGTTCCCGTGGGCTTGTCCAGTGTATGATCCGGCTTGTCCCTCATTGTGCTCTGATTCTTTACCTCTGCTATTTCTCTGGTTCTGATCTCTGGCTTGCCCTTTGACTGCCCTCCTTGTCTGTGCCCTTGGTTACTGCATTCCGGTCCGGTTTCTGAATTCGGCTTGTATTTGTCCATTCTTCAGTCTGTGCCCTTGGATACTGCGTTGACTGCTGGCTATTGAACCCTGCTTGTCTGACCACTCTCTATCTCCCTTGCACGAAGCTTAGCTCCTTCTTCAGCCACTCTCCCTATGATCACGTGTCTCAGGTCCTGTTTAGTGCAGCGTGTTCTCAGCAGCAGCCATACACTTCTATTATTTACTGCTGTCTCCCCACTCACTTCCCCTAGTGTTCATTCCCTGGACACTATCTGTGTGTCCGTCACAGGGGGGACAGTGTGGAGATATAGAAAGTGTAATGGAAAATTAGAGAGAGGACAGCCATGGTATAGGCCGTGGTTCATAAGGACGGATGGTTTAGCAGTTATAGCTGATAATGGAAAGCAATGTGTATGCCATATACCATAGGAGGCTTATTTAGGGTCATATTAGGGCACTTTGTCGGGATGTGCTGCAAAAGACCGGAGAAGAGGGAGATCTGCAGAGAACAGCTGTGGATGAAAAGTCATTATGTCATCTAGACAAGATGGAAATGAAAATAAAGAGACAATGTCATGATTCTGTTGGGAGTTACGGGACCAGGAGAACCTTCCCTGTCGCTAATGCTAGGAGCGCCCTAGCTTGCCCTGTTACCCAGATTACTTCTGATGCCACGTACCTTGCCCTAGCTCCTAAATCCACCCTCAGTCTGTACCCTTCCCCAACCCAGGGATGAGGGGAATAGTAGTGTAAAGTAATACACCCACCAGACTAACAAGGTAATATGAACAGGGATAACGAAAAATACCAAACATACAAATATACTCACACAGACAACAAAGGAATGCATCTGGGAGTGGAGGATGGGGTTAAACCAAAGTAGGAGAAGAAAGGGAATTATCACACACTCAAAACCTAGCAACAGTCACAGATAAATCCACCAAACCCCTTCTCCAATAATAACCACCAACAACCACCAGCCATGCAGCAAAAGCTATCTTTGACAATGAGAACTAGCCAGGACCCAGATTATATATCAGATGTGAATGGTTAATAGTGCACAGGGAAGAGCCTTAATTCAAGAAAGCTTCCAGGAGCTCTTAATTGAGGAGATTAACCCCTGCACTGCTAAAAGAAACTTACACCATTTAATATGAAGGTAAAGTGCTTCTGATCCATGCAGGAGTAGGAGAAATCTGTAAACCCGTGACAGACGACTCTACAGAAGATATAATCTATAAGGTACCCGGATGTAAATGTTTATTTGTAATACTGACTAATTCTCATGAGTGATGATGAGCTAATTTAATCGGAAAACGATTGCCAAACATAAATTCTGCACATATATGGCACATTAGGATTCGTGATTGGAAACAGTAGCAAAATTTTATAAAATCGGAAAAGTCGGTAACATTCGATAAAAGTGTGGGAAAATGTTTGCGTTGCCACAAAAGTATTTTTAGCACTTTAGCAATGATAATGGTGGTGTATCATGAGCTTTTGGCACGTGTTTGATGAGGGGAGGGGGTTTGCAGAGCTCAGACGTGCGGCGTTCTTGTAAACAGTCATTTTTTTTTCCTAACTTTATGTGTGCAGATCGCTGCTAGCCAATCAGGACGCAGGAAACACCCACAGTGTTCTGATACAAAGGCTTGTGTCATTGGTTGCTGAAATCACATGTCTCTCTCCATATAAATAGCCGACATCTTGTTTTAGTGCCTTTTTGACACTAACAGCGCAGAGAGGCTGCTCCTGATGCTGGCACTGTTAGCAGCAAGATTTTAGCTAGTTAGCTAGGCGGTTGTATATCAGTTAGATAGTGTAGCTAGCTAGTGTCCAGTGTGGCTGTTAAATTTACATTCCAGCACTTTTTTTTTGGGCCATTACTAAGATCAACAGACAAAGCCAGCAGGGCACATGTCCTACAAGTGTGTTGTGCACTGCTTCTATTGTGCTCCATGCACGAGTATAGCATTCTAACTAATATTTTTTCCGTAGCTGTATACCTTGTCATTTTGTGGCAGTGATATGAAACTGTCTGCAGACCTAAGGTACATTAAAAAAATATATAATTTTTCAGTTGCAAAAAGGACGAAGGATGCAGGACACAGTCCGAAATGCGCATTGGGGTGTGCGCCGCATCGGAGCCTTCCTCCATCCATAACATACTCATATTGTGCCAGTCTACCCTCGGCTTTAATGCAGCCATAACTCCCATAGGAACCGTGTATACTCCTTCCCTTTTACTTTTTCACTATTATGGTTCTATGTGCACTTTATTCATTTTTCCTTTTGGATCCACACTAAAGATGTCCATCGTCATTTACCTCAGCCCTAATGTTATTAAGTATTATCTAGCACTATCAAACTAAATAATTTTGAGCTGTCACTTAAACAGCCACTTACTGCACTATAGTAGTATATACTGTATTTATATTTATTCATTTTTTTCGTTTTTTCCTGAGCTTCCAAACTTATCATGGGACACGGCACATATTGCGGTATATATCTAGATACACAGTGAAATATACTTTAACACATAGTACTGTACATATATTTTTATAATTGATCTATTTTTTATTATTTATTAATATATATGTAGTATATGATATTTGTAATTTGATATAGATTTGTATGCACATGTAACATACAGTACTACATGAGATATATATCTATAATTTGATTATATTATACATACCATTATATTATACCTGGGAGTTGGCCGCTTTTAAATTTTATTTTATTTTATACTAGCTGAAGAGTCCGGTGTTGCTCCTGCATAGTAACTAACTCTGGTTAATTATAACAAATTATAATAATTATATTGCACATAAAAAGATTTCACATCATATATTCAACACTACAGATTTGCAACACAAATTAACTAAATGATTACCCAAGTATTGATAGTATTTTATTTTCAACTCATTCAAGAGCCTTTTGATAAACAGCGGCAGTTAAGGGGCCTTATTCCTCCTGCACCTCATGCTCCTTCGTTTTACACAGCCTCCTCCTGCGCCTCACGCTCTTCCTTTTATACACAGCATTTTTCTGCAGCACAGCTTTTCTCCTTTATAGTCGCCTCCTCCGGCAGCACCTCACACTCCTCTTCCATATACAATTGGAAACACTTGATCCCGAGAGACATTGCACTAATTGCAATAAAGCGTATCTTATACACAGCCTATTTCTTGTGCAGCACCACATAGCAACTTCCTGTTGTGAGCACAGCGGTGTAATCTATGAGGCTTCTCCCTTTCCCTTGATGTTATGCCTCACAGGAGCAACTCCATTCTAGACACGACGGAGCTAGATGTGGCCTGTGCCTGCCGCGCACTGATATCCTGAAGGCGGCGGCCCTGATTGTAGCTCGCAGCGGCTGGGACGTCACAGCCATTGAGTTTTGCAGGGTGGCTTTCGAGGTGAATGTGTCTCCGCTTCTGTGCGCCAACAACGTGGGCCGTGTGGACAGGGCTTTGCGTGTGGAGTGAATGTGGCTATGCGGGGTGGGTTGAGCTATGTGGAGTGGGCGTGGCTTGATACACACACACGCATTCAGCTTTATATATATAGACTATATTGTCTCTTTATCTTAACGGTGCAGGCACCTCTTGTATATGTTGCTAATCTTTACCACTTTTGTCAATAAAGGTATTTTATCTTTATATTTTCTTGTCCCGTGTTATGTTGGATCACATGTTCGGCTCTTCTCTTTTTGGGTTTTTATGAATTTTCCAAATGGTCTACCATTCATCTACCCAGCAGATGTATACCACCTATCTTATAAGGAAATATATACACTGATTGATTTAGTTGGATATATATCTACTGCTGTGTCCAATACTTGTTTTCTATTATCAGTCAGATAATGTAGCTAACTAGTGTCCAGTGTGGTTGTTAAATTTACATTCCAGCACTTTAGTTTTTTGGCCATTCATGACGTCCACAGACAAAGCCAGCAGGGCACATGTCCTACAAGTGTGTTGTGCACTGCTTCTATTGTGCTCCATACATGAGTATAGCATTCTAATAATATTTTTTCAGTAGCGAAATGTGAAACAGCCTGCTGTATCCCATGTTGTCATTCTGTGCTGTGGTGATATGAAACTGTATGCAGACCTAAGGCACATTAAAAAAATTATAATTTTCAGTTGCAAAAATTTAGACAACCCACCGTATCACATGTTGTCATTTTTTTGGGTTGACGTTAAGCTCTAGAGGCCTGATCCAGAGGCCACCAAAAATCCTTCTGTTCCTTGCGTCATACAGTAGGAGACCTGACTTTCAAATAGCTTGTAGCATCTAGTGAAGGGTTAATAAACTTCTTGAATGTGGTTGAATGTGGTTTTGTGCACCTCGAGAGGTTAAATTTTTAGAATGTGTAGCCTTTCCGGGGGGTTTAGCTCTAGGATCGCTGTCTGGGTAGACAGAATGGCACGGAAACAGTTCATTCAGACAGCAGTTTGGTGAAAACTGGCCGCAACCAGTTTTATTAAAGTCCACAGCACACAGATAAAAACAAATCATAAACAGAAAACCTGGGCTTGTCTAGCCTCTAATTACACTTAGATAGATGGCCCTCTCTATCCGGGACCCAGACTCTACCAGTCTGTGCCCAAAACAACACATATGATATATGTTACCAGTATGGAGTTTCACAGACACTCCTCTTTATGTCTGTAGGCAACTCCAATGTCCAGACTTGAGAGAGGTCACCTCCTATTCAGTCGCTATTCGCACGGATTCTCACTGCGACTACTCCTGTGTCCGGGGTACTTCCTGCACCCAGACTGAGATAGCTCACACTCTTAGAGACTGCTTCCTTGTGCCAGGACACCTCCCTGTGTCCGGGCTAAAGACAGCTCCCACACTCTTGGAGACACCTTCTGTGCCTGGACCCCTTGTCCAGACTGAATGAGCTCTCTGACTGTGCTCCCAAGCACCTACTTCTGGCTTCCTAATCAACACCTGAGTGGATTCAGGTCTGAGCTGCAAGCGTGTACTGAATGGCAGGTGTAGTGACCTTTCTTTACCACCAGGTTTACAAAGCCACACATTTCGCTCATACCAGTCAGCAAGGTACTTAGGTGAAATATACACCTCATTCACCACATATTCCTTCACTGTCTCACATATCCCCTCCCTCTTCTCCAGACCGGAGGGCTGGTCATCCAGACCGGAGGGCTGGTCAACAATCCAACAGAGACAGTGAACTCTGGACCAGTCATGGCCCTCATCAGCTTCATCCTCACCACTGTCATAGCCAACATCAGTTTTCTCTTCATCTGAAGCATCCGCACTACCCTGTACCCTCCCAGGCCTATACTCTCTGCGGGCCTCGGGTATCCTGCACGGTTTCATCTTGACTTTAGTGCCAGCCTCAGTCTCGGTATAGTGGCTCACCAGATAAGTACGACCAGGCACGTCAGAACAGCTCTGCTGATTCTTCCTCAGAAACTTTCGTACCTCCTGTTTTTGGGGCACTGACCCTGTGTCACCAACTGTCACAGGTGGTATAGGGGTTTTCTCTAATTCCCCCTGAACTTTCTTTAGCACATCTACTTTCTTAAATATCAGTTGATTCATAAATTCTACCTCACAGAACCCAAGCGCCTCTGTCATGGTCTCTGACCATTCCGAGCCACACTGTTCAAACGATTGGCACTGTAGAGGGAGCTGATCGTTTTTCTTGGTCGGTACACATAATTTATCCTCTTCTGGTACAGGCTCACTTTGCATAAGACTCAGAGCTCTTACTTCTTTCTCCAGGAGATCCTCATGGCTACGCATCTTCTCCTGTAGTTGTTGGACGTCCTTTACGTCTTCGGCCCTTTCTTCAGGCTCTTCTGGTAGGACATGCTCAGAAGCCCTACCATCAGTCTTCTTTTCCACCACGTTCTGCATCCCATCTGAGCTCCCGTGTATCTGCAGCGGCAACGGAGCGACACATCGCCCCTCCCACTCACTGGGACGTGGTTCAAGTGTAGACTCCATGAAAATGCGCCTAAGCTCACCAAGGCCAACCCGAGGTCTCAAAATCTCATCTTGGGATTTATCCAGATCCTTTGGGTCGCTCGGGAACTCCGATGGCGCAGCGGGCGCCGAACTTCCGGCCCGAGCTTCGCGAGTCGCAGCCACGGATCCGGACAGTACACCGTCCACGCCGCTGTCTCCAGCAGAAACATATTCCGGGGCAGAGTCATTCCCCACATCTTCAGTCTTGTTCCTCACAGCTTCACTTGAGACATCAGCCTCTGGTGAGGCACCTGGCCTGGTGTCCACCACACCATACATTGATAACTTCTCATTTTCAACAGCATCCACTTGTGCTGTGTTCAGTTTCAGAGTCCTGTCTTTCACCTTAGTCTTCGCCAGGGAACCGGCCAACGGTACAACATCTTCAGATGCCATCCTCCATCTGACTGCAAGGTCAGCCTCAGACTTCCTCTCAGGACTCTCAATCTCCTCTGCTACCATGCCTTCCTCACTTGCACTGGTTGCTTTATTGTCATCAGATGACTCACTATCACCACCACTATCCCTGTCTGACCCCCTTTTCTCAGCCACATCTGGCTCACTTTTAGGGTTATACAATTCATTCTCATTCACATCCGGCTCACTGTCAGGGTTATACAATTCATTCTCATTCACATCTTGATCTGGAACCTTAGTTAACATGTCATCCACAACATTAACTTCACCATCTGGTCCCTGGTTTCCCTCAGGTGGTCCCTCAAGTATGTGACTATGTGATAACCCCAGCACTATACTTCCATATAGCTCAGGTACCAGGAGCTGACTCACGACCTCTCCCTGGACTTCAGTGTCCCTATACAATAGGTTATTGTTCATGGCAGCATGAGGAAACCTCTCCTCAGAGCCAGGCTCTTGGGGTACCTCATTCAGAACAATTACATTTTCCTGTGCCGTTTTAAGAGTGGGGTCTCGCACCGGCTCACTCCCAAAATTGTCACAGGAGCCAGGCAGGTCAGGGACACTCGGTTCCCGAGAACCACCATCCTCGTCTCCCAACATCACCTGCAAAGAAATTTCATTTTTATCACGGTCATCATCAGTATCATCACTATTATGATTAGCATTATCATCATTATCAATATCAGCATCATCATCATGGTCATCATCATTATCATGATCATCATTATCATTATCAATATTATCATGGTCATCATCATTATCACATAAGTTCAACGGCCCACTAGCATTGTGTTCCGCCCCTCGGGACTGCGCACCCCCAGTAGGAGCTTCATCACACTGTCCATCAGAAACATTTTTCCCCCAGAGATCCTTAGACCGGGGAAAGTCATTACCCAATATAACGGGTTGCACCAGGGTCTTCACTACCCCCACTTCACATGAAACCTCCCCGAGTTTGGGGACCAAGTCCACGGCAGTCTCTGGGTAGACTTTGGTGTCTCCTTGGATGCACACCATACTCAGGTGCTTATCAGGGATGAAGTCCCTATCAATCAGGCTGTCACATACGGAAGTCACTGGACTCTCTGAGTCCAAGAGGGCCTGTGCTGGGCAGTCATTTACAACCACCGGGGACCCCTGTGGTCCAGTCTCTTCGGCTGAGGTGGACACACACACAGGCTCTGCGCAGGGAGAGAGGGATCTGCCAACATCACAACACATAGGCTCCCCCTCTATTGGACAGTTGGCTGCAATTTCACGCCAGCTCCAACACTGTCCATCACACTCTCCCACCCACATGTCCCCTCGGGCCTGAACCCGCTTATCAGCATACCCCATGTCCCCAACAGCTGGAACGCTCTTACCGCGAGAGTTCAGCGTCCGGGAACTCCGAAGTGACGACCTCTCAGACGGCTGTACCTCAGGAGGACGTGCTTGGGTGTAGCGGTCCACTATCACCTTTTCAACTCCATAATCAGGCCTGCTGACTGCAGACTCCCAACTGTATCTCCAGTCATGTACTCCCCTGGCACGGGCTGTCACCGTAACACCCAGCCGGGTAAGAATCGCCGCTTTCAACTTGGCATAGTCTTCGCTGTCCTGCTTGCTCAGGTCAGCCCAGACTTTTTGGGGTTCCCCAATCAGATAGGGTACGACCGCCATGGCCCATTCAGATAGTGGCAGATTCTCCTTCTCTGCCAGTCTCTCAAACCTAGTAAGATATACCTCCACATCATCACGAGGTGTCATTTTTCTCAAGGACCGTCTTACCGCCTTCTTTATAGCGGACAACACCGGTGCCTTCACAACATTACTTCGGGACGCGGCACTGAAATCCTTTTTTGGTGCTGTCATCTGCTCAACAAATAACCGGTTATTCTCCTGCTGCTGCAGGAATTGCTGCTGGGCCTGCTGCATGCGCTGCTGGTGCTGCAGGCGCTGCTGCTCCATGCTTCGCTGGGCCTGCACCAGGTACTCAACGAGCTCCTCCATACTGCCGGACTCATCTGTCTCAATCACAGCAGTCTTATGTTGCACATTAACTTGCGCCATTTGTTCAAACAGCGCCTCCATGCTGTCATCCATGCTGTCAGACTTCTCTGTCTTCACAACTGTAGTCTTCACTCAAGACATACACACTACACAGCTTTTTTTTTTTTTTTTTCCACAGAAAAATTCAGCCTTGCTGTGCAAACACTTTTTTTTTTTTTTTTTTCCTTTGCAAAGTCTATTAGGGCTACTGTCTCTTTAAGACTGCTCCACAAACTTTTCTTTTGCTGCTGCACATTCCACAGTCATTTTCACAACAAGTTCAGCTTTGCTGTGCATACATTTTCTCTCTGCAGACCCTATCAGGGCCACTGTCTCTCCAAGACTGCTCCAAACAGACGTTTCTGCTGACACACACTTTTTTTTTTTTTTTCTGCTGCTATTTCAATAGACTTCACCTTTAATGCTGTCTCTCGCCACTGTGCTGCATACACACTCCAGCACTAACTGTATCAGGCACTGCGCTGCCCCAGCATTCTCCACCAATTGTAGCCTTTCCGGGGGGTTTAGCTCTAGGATCGCTGTCTGGGTAGACAGAATGGCACGGAAACAGTTCATTCAGACAGCAGTTTGGTGAAAACTGGCCGCAACCAGTTTTATTAAAGTCCACAGCACACAGATAAAAACAAATCATAAACAGAAAACCTGGGCTTGTCTAGCCTCTAATTACACTTAGATAGATGGCCCTCTCTATCCGGGACCCAGACTCTACCAGTCTGTGCCCAAAACAACACATATGATATATGTTACCAGTATGGAGTTTCACAGACACTCCTCTTTATGTCTGTAGGCAACTCCAATGTCCAGACTTGAGAGAGGTCACCTCCTATTCAGTCGCTATTCGCACGGATTCTCACTGCGACTACTCCTGTGTCCGGGGTACTTCCTGCACCCAGACTGAGATAGCTCACACTCTTAGAGACTGCTTCCTTGTGCCAGGACACCTCCCTGTGTCCGGGCTAAAGACAGCTCCCACACTCTTGGAGACACCTTCTGTGCCTGGACCCCTTGTCCATGTAACGCTGGTATTGTCTGTACTTTGTTTTCCAGCGTTACTTTGCATGTTTTTTGCATTAACCCTTTTGCTCCTTTCCCCCTAACCAGCTGGGATACTGTTGTCTGTTACCTATATGGATGCTGCTCAGTTCCCGGCTCTGCTGCGTACCCGTACTTGCGTGAGTGGCTCCGCTGCTTTGCATGACCGCCCGCATGTGCGGTTCCTGACTTGCTGTGAAAGCCGTCCGTAGCTTGCAAAGTCCTCTGCAGTGGTGCATGACTTACTGCGTGGTTGGCAGCAGCCATTGTTGGGTTCCCTCTGTGTTGTGCTGTTTGGCTCTGCATAGGGGGCGCGGCCCACACCTGTCCTGCTTTTATGTGGATTGGGTGTTTACTAGAATTACTGCTCCAGCCTATCGCTGTGAAGCAGCTCATATATAAAGTTCCCCAGCCCTAGTGGGCGTTGCCAGAGCTTCGCATTGAATCCACACTGAATCCCTGAACCTAGCCGTATGTGGTTGTGTGTTCAGCTCCTGCTCTGAAGTTGATCAGCTCTGGAGAGCTGATTCCCTGTTCCTGCTGTGTCTTGTTCCCTGATCCTGGATCAAACCCGGTACCTGAATGTCTGAATTGTGTCTTGTGTTTCCGCCTATGCTGGGGGCTGATTACCCAGATCGCCGTTCCTGGAGGCTGTATATCCAGGCCTGTTCCTGCTGTGTCTAATTACCTGAACCCCTGATCTTAGATCGCATCCTGTACCTGACTTTCTGAACTGTGTCCTCTGTGTTATGTTCCTGAAATCCTGCTGTGTCCAGAACCCTGTGCCAGTGACTGTGAATCCTTGCTATATAACCTGAGTTCATCTTGGAAGGAGGAGTCCGGTGTGTGCTGAGTTTCTGTTACTCTGTGCTCAGCCTCTGTGCAATCCCCGGCCAGCTCCCGTTGAGCCTGGCGGGGCTTGCACCAGACCGCTGGGGTTCCTTTTCAGGTCGCTGCCAGATGTCCGGATCCTATGCCTGATGACCATGGCCTGATGTCCGATGTCCGACGACCACTTCCAGATGTCCGGATCCTATCCTTCCTGCCTGATGTCCGGATCCTGCCGATCATTGCCAGATGTCCGGAGTCCGAGGCCTGTGTTCCAGTCCGTGTTCCTGTGATCCAATCCATGTTCCTGTCTGTGTTCCTGACTCCCTGAGACCCAATCCGTGTTCCTGACTCCCTGAGATCCAATCCATGTTCCTGTCCGTGTTCCTGACTCCCTGAGATCCAATCCGTGTCCCTGTTGTTCCTCTGCAGTCTAACTCTGTTTCAGCCATCAGCTCCTGATTCCAGTTTCCTGCCTGTTACCTGTCGGCTTGCCTGTCTGCCATCCGACTGCAGCTCCATCCGGAAGTTCGGACATCATCTGCAGAGATCCCCGGCTCTTGCCTGCTCACCTGGGAGCGATCATCTGCCATCCGACTGCAGCTCCATCCGGAAGTTCGGACATCATCTGCAGAGATCCCTGGCTCTTGCCTGCTCACCTGGAGCGATCATCTGCCATCCGACTGCAGCCTACCTGGAGGCTCCACCATATCAGGTCGTATATACCTGCCTGTCTAGAGACTGCCTGGTCACTAGCCGTGACAACTTGCCTGTCCCAGAGACTGCCTGGTCACTTGCCGTGACAACCTGCCTGTCCCAGAGACTGCCTGGTCACTTGCCGTGACAACCTGCCTGTCCCAGAGACTGCCCTGGTCACTTTCCGTGACAACCTGCCTGTCCCAGAGACTGCCTGGTCACTTGCCGTGACAACCTGCCTGCCTGGTCACTTGCCGTGACAAACTGCCTGCCCTGGTCACTTGCCGTGACAACCTGCCTGCCTGGTCACTTGCCGTGACAACCTGCCTGCCCTGGTCACTTGCCGTGACAACCTGCCTGTCCCAGAGATTGCCCTGGTCACTAGCCGTGACAACCTGCCTGTCCCAGAGACTGCCTGGTCACTTGCCGTGACAACCTGCCTGTCCTGCCGGTTCCTCCTTGGTCTACCCTGTGATGACGTCTGTCCTGGGTCGGTGTCTGATGTTCTCCTGCTGAGCCTGTGCTACGCCTGAGAGAGAGGCCGTCCTAGTATGCCCGTGCCAGATGACCCTGGACTTCATCAACCCGTGATGACCCCGCCATCGTCTGACGTTCGTCCTGGGCCGGTGTCTGATGTTCTCCTGCTGAGCCTGTGCTACGCCCGAGGCCTGAGAGTGAGGCCATACTAGTATGCCCGTGCCAGATGATCCTGGACTTCATCAACCCGTGATGACCCCGCCATCGTCTGAAGTCTGTCTGAGGTCGGTGTCTGATGTTCTCCTGCTGAGCCTGTGCTACGCCTAAGGCCTGAGAGAGAGGCCGTCCAAGTATGCCCGTGCCAGATAACCCTGGACTGCATCTACCCGTGATGTCCTCCAGCACTCGTCTGTGATCCTGAGTCGTGTACCCTTCTCTGATGTGCGGAATCGGGAGCCCGGTCTTATGTTCTGTTTTATGTACTGTGTTTCTTTAAGTAAACTTTATGTTTCTTCTTACCTGAAGTTGTGCGGTGTTGTCTAGTCCTGCAGGTCGCCACCTTGCCCACATGCTCAGCTGCCACGGATCCCGGTCGCTGCCCTTCCCTAGTCCGGGCAGGCCCGGGTCTCCCTCCGTGGTCCAGTGGGTCCACATTCTCATCATCTGGGACCCATGCCTCACGTCGTCGTGGACTGGCGGCGTGGGAGCATTGGCTAGCTAGGCAAGCTATGCCATGTCCCGGCGCCCCACAGCCGTGGGAAGCGCCACAGTCCAGACTGAATGAGCTCTCTGACTGTGCTCCCAAGCACCTACTTCTGGCTTCCTAATCAACACCTGAGTGGATTCAGGTCTGAGCTGCAAGCGTGTACTGAATGGCAGGTGTAGTGACCTTTCTTTACCACCAGGTTTACAAAGCCACACATTTCGCTCATACCAGTCAGCAAGGTACTTAGGTGAAATATACACCTCATTCACCACATATTCCTTCACTGTCTCACAAATGGTATAACTTTTGGGTATTTTCTGTTATATTGACCCCCCATTTTCACTTCACATGTGAGGTGGCCTCTAAAAAAAAGGTTTTGTAAATTTTGTTGGAAAAATGAGAAATCGCTGGTCAACCTTTAACCCTCATAACGACGTAACAAAAAAATTATGTTTCCAAAATTGTGCTGATGTAAAGTTGACATGTGGGAGATGTTATTTATTAACTATTTTGTGTGACACCATTCTCTGATTTAAGAGTACAAAAATTAAAAGTTTGAAAATTGCAAAATTTTCTTTATTTTGGCCAAATTTCCATTTTTTTCATAAATAAACACAAGTTATATTGAAGAAATTTTACCACTAACATGAAGTACAATATGTAAAAAAAACAGTCTCAGAATCAGTGGGATACGTTGAAGCATTATAGAGCTATAACTTCATAAAGTGACAGTTTTCAGAATTGTAAAAATTGGCTTGGTCATTAAGTACCAAATTGACTCTGTCACTAAGAGGTTAAACGTGAACACTCCTGGTTGGGTGTCCCTCTTTTGGATTGGGTGTAGTGGAAGACGTGTCGATCCCTATTATACTATTTCTACTGTGGTGAAATTGATGTCACTTTTGTGGTGTCTGCCAGTAATTTTTGGAAATGTGAACACTCCTGGTTGGGTGGCCATCTGCTGGATTGGGTTTAGTGGAAGACCTATTAGTCCCTATTATACTATTTCTACTGTGGTGACATTGAAGCCACTTTTGTGGTGTCTGCCAGTAATTTTTGGAAATGTGAACACTCCTGGTTTGGTCTTCTTCATTCCTGTTGCCTGTAGCAATAGGCCACCAAGACCGTCAGGCCTCCACTTCCTTGGACTCAACTACCCGTGTTACTATCCTTAGATTTTTCTGACAATAGTAGTCTATGAAATTTATATGATATTTGTGCCACCTGAGTTGTGGCTGAGTATGAAAGCAGGTTGAGCTGTTGCATGTGGTATCAGGGCTCCCAGCACAGGGGCCCACACTAATCCCTCACCCACCTTGGCTTACTGTGATGTTCAATTGAAAGCTGTAAATGCTGTCACAGACCCCGATACTTCATGCCTGGCTGATTGCTGGAATGCCATGCTAAACTTTGTACTGTGGGTGAATTGAGGCCACTTTCCTGGTGTCTGTCCCTCATTTGATGTGTTTTGGCAGCATTTGGGGCTGTTATAATGTGTTGTGCATGCGTTTGTTTTTGCCTCCCATTGACCTGAATGGTATTCAGTTATGTTCAGGGAATATTCGACAAATTAATCGGCAAATATTGCAAATTCGGTTATCGTAATCAGAACCGAACATTGAAATATTCGCTCATCTCTACTCTTGAATACTGTGGTTCGTGTACGGTCCGCAGTCTGATGATGGTTGTTAACAGCAACTCCCAGTATCTCCATAGCATTGTTAAGGACATACTGGGAGCTGTAGGGTTGTAGGTTCATGTAACATAGTTGTTTATGGGGCTGACTTGATATTACAATTGATCGTTGTTCTAACCTTGGTTCATGTATTCAAGTACTTTTGGTTCTGGTTATATATTCATGTACTTATAGAGGTTCTGGTGACGTATTCATGTACCAATGGAGGTTTTGATGACGTATTAATTTACTGATGGCGGTTTATGTAACATTGTCAAGTACTTTTTATTGGTCTGTTGATGTTTTCATGTACTAATGGTGGATCTACTGATGCATTCATATCACTCACAGTGTGGGAAGACTAAGTGCAACATGGAGGGATGAGGGGAAGGAATCCCAAATGCTAGGGCAGGGGGGAGTGGAGACCTCTAGGCAAATCCAATAGCACCCTCTCTACCCTACCATCCCGATATTGGTTCTACACCAATCGATGAGCACAAAACCTAAGATCTGTAAATCCCTAGAGTAGGGAAGGGGGATAAGCACTGTTCAGTCCCTACTGAACGCTAAAGACAAGAAGGGAGACAAACAAGGGGGGAGAAACTTAACTTGAGCAGACTCCAGAGAGGTAACACCAAAAGTCCTCCAAGAGCACCAGAGAGGAAGTAAGCCGACTGCTATAGCTCCAAGCCTTCACAAGGGAAAATGTGAATATCAACGGTGGCTCCCTGAAACAGACTGAGAGTCTATAAATACCCAGGACCAGGTATGTCAAGCCAGAGGGAGGTTGCCACTGGGTCCAAAAGTCAGAAGGATTAAAAAGGTATCGGCAATGCCAAACGCAGAGACCTTCTGCTGCTAGATGCAGAGCGACTGTCTGATGTATCTCACACAATTGTGACAATTCATGCATTAATCTTAGTTATGGTGATGTAGTCATGTATTGATGGTTGTTCTGGTGATGTATTCGTGTACTGATGGTGTTTCTGGTGACATATTTATTTACTGATGATGTTTCTGGTCCCTTATTCATATATAATTGATGGCTCTGGTGCTCTAATTATGTACTGATGATGATTTTGGCTTTGCTTTCATGTACTGATGTTTCTGGTGATGAATATATCACCAGAACCATTATCACTACATGAATACAGCACCAGATCAACCATTACTACATGAATATGTCACCAGAATACATCACAAGAACAACCATAATGGAAACCAAACCGCCCCTATTATAGTTACACTCTAATAATTTCCATAACTATCCTTGGTGTCTACATTTAAAATATAGGACCTCAGAGATGAATATCACTATTTTTTCCCCTGTATTGTGTAAATGGTCCAGAAACAATGATTGATTCTGTATCTAACTTTGAAATTGCACTCCCTGCTAAGTCACATCTCTATAGTACACCACTTTTTTTTTACTTTTGATGACTTTTTTTGTGAAAAAGGTAACAATTCTGATGGATGTGGTCATCAGAGTTTGCTACCTAACCCATTATAGGGGAGGTGCATTAGGGCAGAGGTGTATCTAGGCTTTCTGTCACCCGGGGCAAGAATTTGGTGCGGCGCCCCCCCAAGTACACATGTGATTTGTACACTTAGTCATGTACCGACGAGCTGCTCTCACTAATGCTCTCAATATTCAGTGAAAAACAGAGAAGCAGGAAGAGAAGCTCGTTGTCACAGGACTATAAGTATGAGAGTCACATATGAATGAAGTGTCCATGTGATGACTAATGGAACCTGCAGAGCTGAATCCTGACATTGCAGCTTCTGAATTCTCACAACTAATGCACTGCACATTTTTAGGATTCTCCCTTACCGATGGCAAGAGTACACGGTCGTGTCAGCACAGGCATGTGATTTATATCCTTCTGGCCACATTCCGACTAGACGTGCCCAGCCTCGCTCTGTTCATTTTCATTGAGTGAGGCCACACATGTCTAGTCAGCACATGACCGAATGTGTGTAAATCGCCGGTATGAGAGAATCCTGACCGTGCTGTGTGCACTGTGAGAAGTCCGAAGTCTGCAGTAACATAGAATGACTACAGACTCAGCACAAACCTGGACAACCCATTTAATGCTCCAAACATAAATAAAAACATGAGAATTAGTCAGTTTCTCAATAATATTTACATCCAGGTACCTCATAGACGTCGTCTCTGGAGTCGTTCTCCTTCTTTTCTTCATCTTGTCCAGACCCCATGATAAGTTTTCTCATCCACATCTTGTCTTTTCAGACCTCCATCTTCTCTGGTCTTCTGCAGCAAATCTCCACACAATGCCCTTAAAGATAGAAGAGTCATTATAATGCTCCTCAATAAAAATATCTGCAATATACTGTCGCCTCACACTATTCCCCTCCCTCCTCATACTGTCTCCTCTAATATCCCACCTGTTCACCATACTGTCTCCTCATATATTTACCCCCTTACTCTCTTACAGTCTGCTCACACATACCCTGACTCCCATACTGTGTCTGCATACAACCATCACCCTCACTCCCCATACTGTGTCCACATACATTTTTCCCATCGCTACTCATACTGTGTCCACATACATTTACCCGTTCGCTCCCCATATTGTCTGCACCCATCCCCCATACTGTTTCCTCATACATACATACATACATACTATTCAGTGTCCTCAAATCTCCAAACACATTAAATCTCTCATCCCCACTCCAAATCCTTCCACACATTAAATAACCCCTCATCCCCACTCCAAATCCCCTCACACATTAAATAACTCCCCATCCCCACTCCAAATCAACCCACACATAAAGTATCCCCGATCCCCACTCCAAATCCCCCCACACATAAAGTATCCCCATCCCCACTCCAAATCCGCCACACAAAGTATCCCCCATCCCCACTCCAAATCCCCCCACATATAAAGTATCCCCATCCCTACTACAAATCCCCCCCACACATAAAGTATCCCCATCCCCACTCCAAATCCCCCCACATATAAAGTATCCCCCAACCCCACTCCAAATCCCCCCACACATAAAGTATCCCCATCCCCACTCCAAATCCCCCCACATATAAAGTATCCCCATCCCCACTCCAAATCCCCCACATATAAAATATCCCTCACATCCCCATTCCAAATACCCCCACACATAAAGTATCCCCATCCCCACTCCAAATCCCACCACATATAAAGTATTCCCAATCCAAATCCCCCCACACATAAAGTATCCCCATCCCCACTCCAGATCCCCCCACACATAAAGTATCCCCCATCCCCAATCTAAATGCCCCCACACATTATGTTCCCACTCCCTCACTCCCTTAATCTTCAGTGGTTTCTTCAGCTCCACAGTGGAGCACACTTACCACCAGTGTTCCCCCTTTTGGGCGCCGCCGGCAAGTGACGTCAGCAGTGTGATCACATGACCTGATCACGCTGCTGGCATCACGCTGACCCGGCGGTCAGAACTTCAGTTGTACTAGCGTCTGTATAGACGCCAGTATAATTGATACCTGGAAGGCGGCACGCGGCAGCTTCTCTGCGCCAGCTGTCAGCTTGACAGTCGACACTTTCCTTCCCTGAGCCACTATCTTTTAGTCATGGAGGCGTACACAGAGTGTACACAGAGTGGTTACAGTCACCGCTCACAGCACAGTATAGTGAGCGACGTCTGTAGGCACGTTCCGTAGGCACGTTTGATTGACAGCCGGCTTTGCTGTCAGTATAGTGAACGGTGAATGCAGCCAATCCATGCAAACCATGACTCCATGACTGAAAGCCGGTGTTTCTGCCAGAAAATAAGTTAATTTCCTTACAGTAGCCACATTTGCAGTAAGGTGAGTGAGCCACTTTGTAACGCTATTTAAATGCAGATTAACCCTATATTTGCAGATAAATAGGATTTCCCGAGGTAACAGGTTCCCTTTAAGAAAAAAAAATCAGGGCTGCTAAGATTAGTTTTGTTCATTTAGTCAAAAATGTCTGCTTTTCAAGCAAAAGACACTTCCAGAATTGCTGTCATATCTAGTATTAAACCCTGAAGCATTTGTTAACATTTCAGGAAATGTTTTGTTATTGTTTTTTTGTTGATGCTTTCTGTAAACTTTTTTATAATTTTTTTGTAATTTTGAGACTTTTTTTACATCCATTAAACAACGAACAAGACACTAGCTTTTTTTTTAAGCAAAACCGCTTACAAAACTCCCAAAAAGATGCAAAACTCCTCCAAAAATTCCCTAAAGAAGGATTGATTCCTAAAGCTGTTTCCACTGGAAATCTAATCTGAGGGTCTTCTAGTTTTACATAAATAACACCTAGTGACTGAATATTGAAAACGGTATGCACCTATATTTTCTTTTTTATTTTGTCTTCATTTTCTTTTTTTACTGTTTTCTATCAGTTTATGAAAATACTTTTTTCTGCATCAGAAGATCTAAACCAAAACTGGTAAACTTTGCAATGGAATTGCGGTGGATATTCTGCATTTTACCCTTTGTAATTGCAGTATAAATGCTGCGGATTTGAAATTTGCAGCTGAAATTTAGTTTATACCCGGGAATTTATAAAATCTCATCCACAATGCCGCTGCTGTAATATACTGCGCACTTCCAGGCCTGAAAATTTTGAAGGTAAATGTCCTGTATATAGTGTTGAGCGATACTGCTCGATATCTAAAAATATCGGATCGGAATGGTATCGCCGATATCACTAAATATCGTCGATATCCGATTCCGATACCGGAAGTCCAATGTAAGTCTATGGGAACCAAATATCGACATTAAAAAAAACCATTCTTGCCTTGTTGGTTAATTGTACATGAAGGAAAACAACAAAGACTAATGTAGAATGTATTGGGGAGGTTGAGGAGACAATAAAGGCATACATGTTTAACCCAATGCATTGGAATAGCATTAATATATATTTTTTTGGAAATACGTTTGGATTGACTAACAAATTGACAATGTTGTTAACCTTTTTTCTATTTTGGCAAATATGTATGTTTCACAACTTCCATGCTCTTCACCTTTTTAACTTTTGCCAGTGCCACACTTTCTCCTTCATAATCTTCATCAGCATCATCATCTTTCTCATCAAATTATTCTTCATCTTCACCTTCTTAATCTTCTTCTTAAACTTCTTGCTATTCATGTTTTTGTTTACATTACTCATATTGTTATTATTAAACTAATTAATCTTCTTCATATTCAAATTCTTCATCTTCTTCCTCTTCATCTTCTTCATCATATTCTTATTTGTGACAGAGATTCCTGTACTTGTAATCTGTAAAAGTATGAATTGTTCATCCTTCCGTTCTTGCTGTCACAAAAGATTTAAATTACAACAGTATTTGTCCGTGTTCAGTTTAGCCTGCAGCAGCAGGCATTTTCCAGGGGCACCACGAGGAGGAACGGACTCACCCTCATACACTGCTTAGTCTTCTTCTGCTTAGAATTTAGAGCATATATTTTGCTCTTCATTTTGGTCTTATACTTCATGTTCTTCTGCTTTTTGATCTTCTGCTTATTGTTCTGCTGTCTCTTGTTCTGTATCTTGTAGTTTGTCTTAACCTTCTTTGTCCTGTTGGTGATCTTCTTCTGGGTAATCTTTTATTTTTTCTTTGTGATGGTGTTCAGGCTGGTTGGCTTCATGCTCGTCGTCCTTGTTGTCGTCATCTTCTTCTGGGTGGTCTTTAAGATCGTCTAATTTCCGAGAACCAGCTGACGTTACTGGAACCCTGACGGGTATCAGATGGAGCAAGAGACAATGGAAGTAACGAGGACCAGCTGACTGTGCTGGAACCCGGAGGGGCAGCAGAAGGAAAAGAGGCAATGTCACAACCGAGTACCAGCTGACGTTACTGTGACACGGTTACTAAGCAGGAGGTACCTGTGCTCCAAAGCACTACCAAGGACCAGCAGACGTTGGTGGAACTCGGATACGGAGATGGAGGCACCTAGGCCAAAGGCACTGGGGAGAACCAGTTGACGGTACTGGACCCCGGACGGGTAGCAGAAGGAAAAGAGGCAATGTCACAACCGAGTACCAGCTGACGTTACTGTGACACGGTTACTAAGCAGGAGGTACCTGTGCTCCAAAGCACTACCAAGGACCAGCAGACGTTGGTGGAACTCAGATACGGAGATGGAGGCACCTAGGCCAAAGGCACTGGGGAGAACCAGTTGACGGTACTGGACCCCGGACGGGTAGCATAAGGAAAAGAGGCAATGTCACAACCGAGTACCAGCTGACGTTACTGTGACACGGTTACTAAGCAGGAGGTACCTGTGCTCCAAAGCACTACCAAGGACCAGCAGACGTTGGTGGAACTCGGATACGGAGATGGAGGCACCTAGGCCAAAGGCACTGGGGAGAACCAGTTGACGGTACTGGACCCCGGACGGGTAGCAGAAGGAAAAGAGGCAATGTCACAACCGAGTACCAGCTGACGTTACTGTGACACGGTTACTAAGCAGGAGGTACCTGTGCTCCAAAGCACTACCAAGGACCAGCAGACGTTGGTGGAACTCGGATACGGAGATGGAGGCACCTAGGCCAAAGGCACTGGGGAGAACCAGTTGACGGTACTGGACCCCGGACGGGTAGAAGAACGCACCCATGAAAATGTAAGTTGACAGGACGCAAGCCGTCCGCAGTTACCGAATCACACAGTCCTACAGTGGGTGCTTGTCCTATTGTCACAATGGAAACCGCCTTTATTTACATATCCCACAGCACACATAGGAATCACCTAAACTGCAGGCACCATAGAGTCGGCTAACCCGAATGCAACACGACAGCACAACTTATTGGAGGATAATTGACGTTCACACTGCCAGGAAACAGCTGTCGTGCTGTAACCAGGCTGGCCAGGAGTCAGTACCCCTGCCAATTACTTACGAGCAACAAATGGCAGTGTTGTAGCCCAGGGAGTAGAGTTCAGGTGGTAGAAAGATGAACATAACAGGAGACATGGAAAACGTTGCCAAACAGTTATTTAATCTGAAAACGGACAGGCAAATTCAGGTGAGATCCATGCCTTGTTCATTTTCAGAAAAGTAAGCCGGTCTACATTCTCTGAGGATAGTCGCATGCGACGGTCTGTTACTACACCACCTGCAGCACTAAAGACACGCTCAGATAATACACTGGCAGCAGGGCAAGCCAGCACCTCCAATGCATACTGGCTAAGCTCTGGCCATGTATCTAACTTAGAGACCCAAAATTTGAAAGGGGAAGAGGCGTCTGGGAGTACACTTAGAGGGAAAGCCAAGTAGTCTGTCACCATCTTACGGAAACGTTTCTTCCTGGTGACTGGAGCCGTCTCGGATGGTGTAGACCTTGCTGGCGCTGTCACAAAACTTTGCCACATTTGTAACATACAGCTCTTGCCCTGTGCAGAGGCGCTGCTTCTGCTCCCTCTTGTTGTAGAGGTGTCTACACTGCCTCGACGCACAGAGCTGCTTTGTAAAGCAGTAGCAGCAGCAGCAGCTCTCTCGGCTGGAATGTACAACAGTATGGATTGCACCAGTGTGTCTTGGTACTCCTGCATTTTACGTTCCCGGTTCACCGGTGTGATGAGGGTTTGTAAGTTGTCCCGGTAGCGAGGGTCTAGGAGTGTGTACACCCAATAATCTGACGTGGTGAGAATGTGGGCGATGCGGCGGTCGTTTCTCAGGCACTGAAGCATGAAATCAACCATGTGCTGCAGACTCCCAACTGGCCAACAAAGGCTTCCTCTGGAAGAGGCGTCATCTCTGCCTCCTCTGCATCACCCCACCCTCCCTCTACATACTGACTAGAGCGTTGTGTACCTCCCTCTGTAGGGATTTCTTCCTCCTCCATTGACTCCTCCTCCTCCTCATCCTCCTCACAAAGTGAGCCCTGCCCAGCCCTTTGTGAGGAACCACGTTGCGCTGACTGTCCTGAAGGTAATTGAATTTGTGACTCCTCATCCTCCACCTCTTCCAAAACCTCTTCCTTTAGTGCTTTCAGTGATTTCTGAAGCAGGCAGATAAGGGGGACAGTCATGCTGACTAGTGCATCATCTGCACTCGCCATCCGCGTTGAGACATCAAACGCACGCAAAACGTCGCAGATGTCCTTCATAGAGGCCCACTCAGTAGTGGTGAAGTGTGAACGGCGCAAATTGCGAGTTGATTGCGCCTGTTGCAGCTGATACTTCATTACTGTTGGCTGCTGCTCACACAACCGCTCCAACATATGTAACGTGGAATTCTACCTGGTGGGTACGTCACATATGATGCGATGTTCAGGAAGGCGAAATCTGACTTGCAGAGCTGCAATGCGCGATCTGGCCATGCTGGAACGTCGCAAGTGAGCGCACTCTAGGCGGACCTTGTGCAGCAGTGCATCAAGATCCGGATAGTCCCTCAAAAAACTCTGCACGACCAAGTTGAGCACATGTGCCAGACATGGTATGTGAGTGAGGTTGCCAAGGCCCAGAGCTGCCACCAGATTTCGGCCATTGTCACACACTACCAAGCCTGGCTGGAGATTAGCTGACAAAAACCACACGTCGCTCTCCTGCTTGATGGCATCCCAGAGCTCCTGCGCTGTGTGGCTTCGATTCCCCATGGAAATTAATTTCAGGACGGCCTGTTGACGTTTGGCCACGGCTGTGCTCATATTGGTCGCAACAGGTAAGCGTTCACGGGTCCATGTGGAGGTATACCGTGACGGCTCGTGCAGCGATGATTCTGAGGAACTGGAGTAGGAGGAGGAATCAATGTGTACAGACTGGATTCCTGCAATCCTTGGAGTTGGCAGAACACGTACAGCGCCACTGGCAAGATCTGTACCCGGCTCCACAACATTGACCCAATGGGCAGTGAGGGAAAGGTATCGTCCCTGGCCATGGGTACTGGTCCACGCATCGGTGGTCATGTGGACCCTGCTACTGACGGCGTTTAGTAGCGCATGTTTAATGTTTCCCTCGACATGTTTTTGCAGAGCAGGGACAGCTTGCCTGCTGAAATAAAATCGGCTTGGCACATTATATTGTGGGACTGCCAATGCCATAAAGTTCCTGAAACTGTCAGTCTCCACCAGCCTGAATGACAGCATTTCAAGGGACAGGAGTTTTGCAATGCCAGCATTCAGAGCCTGTGCTTGTGGATGGTTTGCCGAGTATGGCCGTCTTTTATCCCATGCCTGTGGTACCGATGGCTGTTTTGTGGTCTGGGAGTGTGACGATGACTGTGAACTTGCTGCTGTGGGTGGAATAACAGTTTGTCTATGGACAACAGTGACCGAGGTTCTTCCATGGAGATCATGTGAGGAAGCCGAACCAGGTGTGTGTGAGCTGGAGGTAGAGGCTCCAACATGACCTGAAGATGTAGGTGCTGCTGTAGGTTGGCCTACATCTCCAGTGTGTCTTTGTAACTCAGCTACGTGCTTTGTCCGTACATGTTTCCACATATTTGTGGTATTCAGGTTACTGATATTTTTACCTCTTTTAACTTTTTGCTTACACAGCTTGCATTGAACATAGCAAATATCATCTACAAGTCTGTCAAAAAAGGACCACGCAGTGCAAGTCATGGGAGCGCCAATTTTGACATTTCTAAGAGAACTGCTCCCAACAGGTGCCAAACTGGAGGCTACAGGCAAGCGAGTCTGCAGCCTACCTCTCCCTACTCTTTGTACCGTTGGGACAATCTCTTCCTCAGAGCTGCTCCCACCACCTTCCTGTTGCTCACGCCATGTTGGGTCTCGGACTTCATCATCTCCACTACCCTCTTCCAACACCTGCTGCTGTTGGATGGTCTGGGCAGCACCATGCTCCACAAAACCTGGCACCTGAGTCTCATCATCATCATAAGATGCGTTCTGCGGTGTGCTGTCCATCGGCACTGGCTCACCCGCCTCTTCAGATTGAGAGAGACACAGCTGTTGCGCATCACTGCATACTCCCTCTTCTTCAAATTGCAGAATGCTGCTTGCCTGTGCCCGTGTTTGCGAGCCAACAGATTCTGAGAACAGAAGCAGAGACTCAGCTGGCTCCTGTACAGAACTCTCTGACTGCCTGGGCAATTTGACAGGCGGTGAACAGACAGATGGTTGCTCAACAGTGTTGTGTTCCTGAGAGGAGGTGGAAGGAATTGAAGTCGATGCATTGGCTGCCATCCAACCAACAACGGCTTCAATTTGTTCTTCCCGCAGCAGGGGGGCACGCCGAGCTCCTACCAAAGTGCGCATAAAGGAACGCTCATGGGTAAAACTGGTGGATGCTGTGTCACTGAGGGCGGCAGCAGCCACAGAATCACCACGTCCTCTCCCTGCTGAAACTCCACGGCCACGACCACGTGCCTTACTCACTGCCTTCTTCATCTTGGTAGATTGATAAAGAAAGTCAGAAAAGTTATAAGGCCTAAGTGTGGTTATTACGCAGAGACTGAAGTGAACACTGAAACACAACTGTTCACAATCTGTGAAAGGCTACTCCTTTGTCTACTTCTATAGTGTTTGCAACCAATGTATTGGATACGGATGGAAGCGCGTCACACTAATAGATTATATTTTAAATGGAATGGAGCAGAACCAATTGGAGATAAATGAAAAGGATGAGGCACTGAGACACGCTCAGCAGAGTACAAGCAGCAGTGCTTGAACAAGTAACTGGAGCGTGATGTGCACTCAAAAAATAAAAAACACAGACTGAAGTGAACACTGAAACACAACTGTTCACAATCTGTGAAAGGCTACTCCTTTGTCTACTTCTATAGTGTTTGCAACCAATGTATTGGATACGGATGGAAGCGCGTCACACTAATAGATTATATTTTAAATGGAATGGAGCAGAACCAATTGGAGATAAATGAAAAGGATGAGCCACTGAGACACGCTCAGCAGAGTACAAGCAGCAGTGCTTGAACAAGTAACTGGAGCGTGATGTGCACTCAAAAAATAAAAAACACAGACTGAAGTGAACACTGAAACACAACTGTTCACAATCTGTGAAAGGCTACTCCTTTGTCTACTTCTATAGTGTTTGCAACCAATGTATTGGATACGGATGGAAGCGCGTCACACTAATAGATTATATTTTAAATGGAATAGAGCAGAACCAATTGGAGATAAATGAAAAGGATGAGCCACTGAGACACGCTCAGCAGAGTACAAGCAGCAGTGCTTGAACAAGTAACTGGAGCGTGATGTGCACTCAAAAAATAAAAAACACAGACTGAAGTGAACACTGAAACACAACTGTTCACAATCTGTGAAAGGCTACTCCTTTGTCTACTTCTATAGTGTTTGCAACCAATGTATTGGATACGGATGGAAGCGCGTCACACTAATAGTTAAATTGCATGGAGCTGCAAGAATTACACTGAAGGAAAAAAAAAAGAGTCTGTGAGTGACACGTGCAGATGCCTACAGACAGCGTTGCATGCAAGCAAACTGCAGCGTCACCTGCACTCACACACACCTTGCAGAGCTGTTAAAACAACACTGCAGGCAAAAGGAAGCTTTACACAGCGGTTGGTGCTAGCCTGCCTACAGCACAGTACACTAAATCGCAATCTCTAACTGTCCCTCAGAGTCAGCACAGCAGCGTTCTGTCCCTTACTGAATTCACAGCACAGTGACGCTAAAATGGCGGCGGCGCCTTTTATAGTGCATTCTGACATCATTTCAGCATCCAATCACAGCCATGCCATTAGTTAACATGACCGCAGCAGTACAGGATGTGCCCACACTTCTTAGGATTCCTCATTGGCTGACTAAAATCACATTGCCTCTCAAAGAATTATGGGAACTTCCGATTCCGGTATACGATATATGGAAAATATCGAAACTAAGTATCGAAAGGCCGAAACAGCTAATATCGGCCGATACCCGATACTTGCGGTATCGTATCGCTCAACACTACCTGTATATTCATGCTCTGATGTTGATGGGGGATAAAATAAATAACCTAACTCAAATTAGAAATGCTAATACAAATTGACTCGAAATACCAAATACTAATATAGCAGTCTGTCTCATTCTCATGTAACATTTATATTCATGTAGCTGCCACTGATTTATTCTGTAGTTATTAAAATTAAAATATTGATTAAAGAGATCCATCTAGTATTGCATGTGATAAATAATTAATAAAACTGTGTCCTATACTGCGTGCTGAGTCACTGCAGTGGGATCAATAGTTGTTGTCTTCTTATTGAATCACTTCATATTAGAAATGCAAAGGAGAGTGGCAAAGATTTCCAGTATATGCAACATTGATTACATTGTGAGCATAAGTAACACAGACAAGTAGCCCCTGAACTTCCGTTCCAATCCCTGCACTGTGTTTATGACGTGTGGTCTGCCCATAACTGTGAGCAATGCAGAAACATGATAGCTGCTAATATTATACCACCAGCATTACAATACATGTTCTGCCGGAAACAGACTAGGTACCGTGAGCAGTCAGGATCCATTTCCTTCATTGATACAGTTGTGCTCAAAAGTTTACATACCCCAGCAGAATTTTTGCTTTCTTGGCCTTTTTTCTAAGAGGATATGAATGATAACACCAAAACTTTTTCTCCACTCATGGTTAGTGGTTGGGTGAAACCATTTATTGGCAAAATACTGTGTTTTCTCTTTTTAAATCATAATGATAACCCAAAACATCCAAATGACCCTGATCAAAAGTTTACATATCCTGGCGAAAAGGCCAAGAAAGCAAAAATTCTGCCTGGGTATGTAAACTTTTGAGCACAACTGTATGTTTCTGACATTAGCCAGGCAGATGTCTGGTAACCTAATAGTTAAAATCAGCTGACTTCAAAATTCTCAGATTGGTTACACAGTAGATAAAGAGAAACCAAAATAAATATTTGATGAAGCCAGTCATCATTCACAAGAGCAACCTTTGCTGGATCTGCCTGTTCATTGGTCAAAGCAAACTGTGCCACATGCCCAGGGCCTATTTTTGCTCCCTTATTAAGTCAGCAGAGAGGTCAGTATATCAAATGAAGGACAAGCCATGCATGCATATAGTACCTGATGGATTACATTCCATAGACACTACCGGAGGATGTCAGATTTCTTGTGTGTCTGCTAAATCCTCTGTTATGATTTTGCACTAAGCCATCCCATGGAGACATCTGCTTATCAGATAAATGTGCTTACTCATTTCTGTATGCATGGTAATAGTCATAAAGGTCAGTACTGCTTTTTTAAGAACAGTTGAGGTATGTGGACACTATGTTTTTTCAGGCAGATTGTAGTAGAAAACTGCTTGAAAAGTACAAGTTTAGCTTCAAAAGAAGCAACATACAGTTGTGTGAAAAATTGTTTGCCCCCTTCCTGATTTCCTATTCTTTTGCATGTTTGTCACACTTAAATGTTCCAGATCACCAAACAAATTTAAATATTAGACAAAGATTACACAAGTAATCAAAAAATGCACTTTTTGAATGAAGGTCTTTATTAGTAAGGGAAAAAGAGATCCAAACCTACATGACCCTGTGTGATAAAGTGATTGCCCCCTAAACCTAATAATTGGCTGGGCTACCCTTAGCATCAACAACTGCAATAAAGCGTTTGCAATAACTGGCAAGGAGTCTTTTAAAACGCTTTGGAGGAATTTTGGGCCACTCATCTTTGCAGAATTATTGTAATTCAACCACATTGGAGGGCTTCAGAGCATGAACCGCCTTTTTAAGGTCATGCCACAGCATTTCAATCAGATTAAGGTCAGGACATTGACTAGGCCACTCCAAAGTCTTAATTTTGTTTTTCTTGAGCCATTCAGAGGCGGATTTGCTGGTGTGTTTTGGATCATTGTCCTGCTGCATAACCGAAGTGCGCTTCAGCTTGAGCTCACGAACAGATGACCGGACATTCTCCTTCGGGATTTTTTGGTAGACAGCAGACTTTCTGCTTCCATTTACCACAGCAAGTCTTCCAGGTCCTGAAGCAACAAAACAACCCCAGACCATCACACTACAACTACCATATCTTACTGTTCGTATGATGCTTCTTTTCTGAAATGCTGTGTTACTGCTACTCCAGATGTAATGGGACATACACTTACCAAATAGTTCAACTTTTGTCTCGTCAGTCCACAGAGTATTCTCTAAAAAGTTTTGCGGATTATCAAGATGTTTTCTAGCAAAACTAAAAAGAGACTTAATGTACTTATTGCTCAGCAGTAATTTTTGTCTTGGAACTCTGCCATGCAGGTCACTTTTGTCCAGTCTCTTCTTCGTGTGGATCCAAGAACACTGACCTTAACTGAGGCAAGTGAGGCCTGCAGTTCTTTTAATGTTGATGTAGGTTCTTTTGTGACCTCTTGGATGAGTCATTGCTGCGCTCTTGGGGTAATTTTGGTCAGCCGGCCACTCCTGGGAAGGTTCACCACTGTTTCATGTTTTTGTCATTTATTGATAATGCATCTCACTGTGGTTTGCTGGAGTCCCAAAGCTTCAGAACTGTCTTTATAACCTTTTCCAGACTGATAGATCTCAATTACTTTTTTTTTCATTTGTTCCAGAATTTCTCTGGATCACAGCATGATTTCTAGCTTTTGAAGATCTTTTGCTCTTCTTCATTTTGTCAGACCAGTCCTATTTAAGTGATTTCTTGATTGAGAACAGATGTAGCAGTATTCAGGCCTGAGTGTGGCTAGAAAATTTGAACTCAGCTTCCCAAAGATGTGATAAACTTCAGTTAATTTATGTTTTAAGGGTGGGGTGGCAATCACTGTTTCACACAGTGCCCTTTAGGTTTGGATTTTTCTTCCCGTAATAATAAAGACATTCATTTACACACTGCATTTTGTGTTTACTTGTGGTATCTTTGTCTAATATTTAAATTTGTTTGATGATATGAAAAGTTTAAGTGTGACAAACATGCAAAAGAATAGGAAATCAAGAAGGGGGCAAACACTTTTTTACACAACTGTATGCATACTTTAAAACAGAAATTTATGGGAAGACTCAAAAACACCCATATTTCTTTTTATTTTAATCTCTTTTTATTGTTTTCAAAGCAACACATACAACTCAATATATAGTCGTACATTGGCCGAAATCAATACAGGATATATAAACATGGTGGACTTAACAATCCACTTCTTCTAATATACTTGAAGTAATTCAGAAGAAGCTCCAGCTTGTAGACTAATATTAGAACTCGCATGAAAAATATCAACATTATAGACCCCTAATGGATCTATGCTTCAATAGTACAGATACAAAACATACACACGAAACAAAACAAACACACAGACAAAAGAAAAAGGGGGTGGACGGAGGCGGGAAAGAAAGGGGGTGGGAAACAGGGAAGGGGAAGGGAGCATATCTATACAAAGGCAGGTGTAACAGGATGTAAGAGGAAGAAAGCATGGAAAACAACCCATATTTCTTTTTGAGCAGTTTGCCAGTGTTTTCCTTCACTGTTGAATGAAATTTAAAAAAAGACTGCAAGACACCAGTAAAAGAAGATGCCATAAAAAACTAGAAAAAACACACAAAAGAAATAGCATTGGTTAAAAATGTTGAAAAAGCGCTCAGGTAATAACAAAAATAAGGTAAAAAAAATGCTTCAGGGAAAAAAAAACGGTTGTTTGTGAAGTGTCTTTACTTGAATAACTTGGTGGGTTCGCTCACCTGGAAAAGACGTTGTGTGCACACACCCTAAAAGGCAGGTTTCTGCTTTGTTTTGAGAGTTGTCTCCTTTATTGCCAGTTTTCACAAAATGGTAGAACACCATACCTTCCACCTACCTGTTATAGACCACCCCTCCCTACGGACCCTCATTCCCGCTATAAGAGGAAGAAAGGAGAAGGTCTATTCCCACTCTGGCAGATTTATCTGATAGCCACTATATAATCCTATATTTCACTACAGGGAAAATTCCTGCCTACAGTGGCTTCATCTGCAAAATCAGCTGCGATCTTGAGGTGTTATGACTTGGAAGCCAGATTAATCAACTGTTCGCCACAGTAGTAGTGCTTCATTTTCTCTGTGCTGGTCCTGCAGGGATATTAAACACTTGCTGCTGCAGGGGCGACATATCATTGGTGCAATCTGTGTGGCCACACAGGGACCCCAAGACGTAAGGGTGCCCCAATACTCCCTCCAAAGCAGGTGGAATTGTGCATTATGATAAGCTATTGGACTGCAAATGGCCCATATACTGTTCTTGCACAGGGGCCCTCTCCTGTCTGTGTCCACCGGTGTTCTGTTGGGTTTCCCTACAGATGACAGTTGATCACTAAAGGTCCTACTAGCCCATTTTTGCAAGAAGCTCAGTCATATTGGATGTCATTTTTTTAATTAACTTTTTATGCTTTTTACACACAATTGACTCCATTCTAATCAGATGTGCTTGGTCTCACTCAATACAAGTGAATTGAGCAAAACTGAGCACGTCTAGTCGGCATGTGACTGCATGTATTCAAATCAAATTCGTGCAGTCACATGACCACCTGCTCTGAACTCCACATCAGAGAATCCTGACCGCATGTGGTACGCGCTCTATGAGAACTGAAAAGTCTGATTGCAGACTTTCATCACAAACCTGGACTACCTCTTAAAGATGGATATTAATGAATCAGAAGTGTCCGACTCCGGCACACTTCCTCATCAAGGTCAGCATGGAAAAGACAGTTCTTGATCTATATGACCTGAAAAGAGGTGGTTAAAATGGGATTGACAACGGCTGTTTGAACCTTTTCTAGCTCTATACAAATAGTTGTCAGTTTTGCCAAACAAGCATGCATATTTATTAAATGGACTTTCATGTCATTATTGATGGCATATTACTAGACTCATTTCTAATCAGTTAGGGTCTAGACATCTGCTGGTCTTCAAGGTTAGCAGATCCTAGGGGTATGCTATGGTTTATTTTAAGGGAAATACCCATGAAGGCAACAAAAACTACTCTAAACTGCATATAAAATGAAATATTATTAGGATATTGCAAACATATCAATTCTTTGATACATACAGTTGTGCTCAAAACTTTTTATACTGCAGCAGAATTTTTGCTTTCTTGGCCTTTTTTTTTTAAAGAATATGAATGATAACACCAAAACTTTTTCTCCACTCATGGTTAGTGGTTGGGTGAAGCCATTTATTGTCAAACTACTGTGTTTTCTCTTTTTAAATCATAATGACAACCCAAAACATCCAAATGACCCTGATCAAAAGTTTACATACCCTGGTGATTTTGGCCTGATAACATGCACAGAAGTTGACACAAATGGATTTGAATGGCTACTAAAGGTAACATCCTCACCTGTGACCTGTTTGTTTGTAATCAGTGTGTGTATAAAAGCTGAGTGAGTTTCTGGGAATGACAATAAATGGCTTCACCCAACCACTAACCATGAGTAGAGAAAAAGTTTTGGTGTTATCTTTCATATTCTCTGAAAAAAGGCCAAGGAAGCAAAAATTCTGCTGGGGCATGTAAACTTTTGAGCATAACTGTACATATTATTAGAATCTACCCTCGTACGTGCAGTAGAATTCCTTTAGTAATGCCAGAAAGCCACAAGAAACTAAAACTCCCTGTCATTTCCATGTGTTACAATTTGTGCCACTGTGCCATAGAGAGAACACAAAAATATTGCGTGCAATATAGTGTTACTTTTATGTAGTCATATTATTCATCATTGAAAAAATGCACTAAATCACAGGACTATTTCTCCCACTTGGCTCTCGTTTAGATGAGTACATTATACATAGTACATTAGCGCTGTCTTTGTTAAAAACCAATAGCAAATAGACGGGATACGAACCAATATTTTTCCATACGGTTTTTTACTTGAACTTAGGCTCCATGTGAAAAAAAAAATATCTGCCTGCACTAGTCTCTTCCATTTTAGAATACAATTTGCCCATGCAAAAAACCACATCCCATAATCATCATCCGTATTCCATCTGCTTTTTATGGATACAATGCAATTATTAACATAGGAAACTGTATTTGGAATTGTACATGTTAATAACTGCTAATGTAAAAGGATGCTATATGAATGTCCTGCAGATGTAATAAAAAACAATGTGGATAGAACATGGATGATAATGCAACTATTGACTGCCCGAAAGTCAGAGGTAATGATCGCAAGCTCTCAATGCAAGTCTATGGGAGCCTCGTTGTGGTCTCGTTCTGACTGTCATAGACTTACATTGAATTGCGACTTCTGGATCATTCAGCAAACACTGGAATGTTTCAGCAGGTCACAATCTGCAGAAGACCGACCGGCACCAATAAAATATGAAGGCGGCAGCTGGTAAGTATAGAACTAGGGCTCGGGTACTTAGATTAGTAAAAAAAGTAGATTAGTAATAAAATAAAAAACACTGGAGTGGTGCTTTAAGTTGGCCGTACACATTAGATAGTTGTTAGCTTAACGTGCATGTATTCTCAGTCGGAAGAGGGGAGTAAGCCAGTGTAAGACTCTTCTTGCTGCAGCCTGTTTCATAAGGACAAAAGTAGCCAGTTTCAACTTCAACTCTGGTTAGCCGGTCCTGTCAACATTGCCAAGCTCCATAGTGCCCTAGATACTTTAACATACTCTCTTGCTGCCTCTCAACATGTAATCGTGATTCCTCACAAGACCTCCTTCTTTTCTCTCCTCAAAATTTCTTGTATGCATCCCATATACTCTAGAAAGCACTAGCCCAACCGGACCTTCCCTCACTTTCAAGAATTTCAAACCCAACCTGAAGATTCAGATCTTTTGAAAAACCTACAATAACCCTGTTCTACAACAGTGCCATATAAGCAGCTCTACCCTCACCTTCGGTCTCCTTTCCACCTCCCTTGTAGATTGTAACCCCTACTGGGCAAAATCCCATAACCCTATGCACTAGTCACGTTTATTGTACTTGTTTTTACTCATTGTCATGTGCTTATATATTGTTATATGTAGGTTCTGTAAATTCTACACCTTTTTCATATGAAATTAAGGGGCATTCAGCCCAAACAGAACATAAGCTAGACACATTGCCTTATGTGAAATATTGGCAACATATAAAATATCATCTTTAATCAAATGGCTGGCTCTGTTCTGCAGAAACTGAAGTTTAGTAAGAGATGCTGATTAGGGTGCTTGGGGCACCCATGGTGTGGCCAAGAGTGCAGCGTTCCGTCCACTGGTTTGGCACACTCCCCCTCCCTCACTGGTTACAGCACTGGCTTCCTTAGAGTAAGCACTGCCTACAGAGAAACCAACAAGGCCTTTAGCTCGATAAGTCTCACATGACTACTGACATCACAGCTTAAATTATCCATATTACTGTCTATTACTTTCAAGTACTCATGTTTGTTGATATAGGAAGCAGAATTATTTTCAGTAATGTTATTATGGAGTTGTTTTTATTCCTTTATTTGTTAGCAGGGTATTATTACTAGCCCATATCTTAACAGTTTTCCTCTGCCGTATTGTTCCCGCTCAGTAATTATCATTTATGCAGCCAGTCAAACAATATAATTGTAAGCAAACGTTCACCTTGAATTAGCCTCCAACATACTTTCCTTTTAAGCCTTTGGTCTCACATATATGTTTTTGTATGTGTATAAAAGTCTAGCAAACTAGATCACAGCACAACAGGACATCAATTTTGTTATTGAGTTGACTTGATGCCAGGGCCGGACTGGCCATCTGGCAATTCTGGCAAATGCTAGAAGGGCCTGTCTGGTCATGGGCTGCCTTGTCTGCTACGTTGTTAACAGAATCGGTGATCTGACACCCATACTGTTAAGAGTAGTGATGGAGCACAAAGTCGCTGACTGTCACTTACCCCAGCAGGCCACCGGTATCATTAGAAATATTGGTCTTGTAAAAAATCTTCCTTTCCTCCATCCAGGGTAATATTAGTAATATATCCCATCTGGTTCATGGGGACGGGGACAACATGGGCCTGTGTAATTTCAAATGCCAGGGCTGAATTTCAGCCCCAGTCTGTACCTGCTTGATGCATTCAGGTAGGCATTCAGATATGCCAGGTAGAGGGTAAAGGAGAGGAGATGCGGAATGGTAAATATTATATGTGTTTGAGACTTGGTTAATTTTATTATTGATGAATATGGAAAACATAGTTTCTCATTGTTCATCCTTTAGCCAGATTACACCCTCCTGATAGTCTAACTGATCTAGGGAGTAAGATATGTGGCCAGGATTCTCTTTGGGGATTACGTGAACACCATCTTTAACAGTTCAGTACATAGCTGTACATTACCCAGATAGGTTTCCCTCTAAGAATGAGACTTCCTCTACCTCAGTCATGTCAGAAATAGACATGCTGTGGTGGAGAAAGCCTCATTGTGTAATCCACCTTAGTGTTCACCAACAGTGAGGGGAGGAGGTGTCCATGTTTAGACTTGGGAGCTGTCGCAATGTAGTGGGGGCTGTCGGATTAGAGAGAACCCTTTTATTCTTAAAAATAAGAGAGCTAAATAAAAAATGCACCTGGAGAACATTAAATTGCATAAACATGAGCTCCAGGACATATAGTAACATTTAACCCCTTAGTGACAGAGCCATTTTGCAGCTTAATGACAGGGCCAATTTTTACAATTCTGACCACTGTCACTTTATGAGGTTATAACTCTGGAACGCTTTAACGAATTACCGCTGATTCTGAGATTGTTTTTTCGTGACATATTGTACTTCACGTTAGTGGTAAAATTTCTTTGATATGACTTGTGTTTATTTATGAAAAAAATGGAAATATGGCAAAAATTTTGAAAATTTAACAATTTTCAAACTTTAAATTTTTATGCCCTTAAATCAGAGAGATATGTCACACAAATTTCTTAATAAATAACATTTCCCACATGTCTACTTTACATCAGCACAATTTTGGGACAAAATTTTTTTATTGTTACGAAGTTATAAGGGTTAAAAGTTGACCAGCGATTTCTCATTTTTACAACACCATTTTTATTTTAGGGACCACATCACATTTGAAGTCACTTTGAGGGGTCTATATGATAGAAAATAGCCAAAAGTGACACCATTCTAAAAACTGCACCCCTCAAGGTGCTCAAAACCACATTCAAGAAGTTTATTAACCCTTTACGTTCTTCACAGGAACTGAAGCAATGTGGAAGGAAAAAATTAACATTTAACTTTTTTTGCAAAAACTTTACTTCGGAACCTATTTTTTTTATTTTCACAACTGTTAAAAGAAAAAATTAACCACAAAATTTGCTGTGCAATTTCTCCTGATCAAGCCGATACCCCATATGTGGGGATAAAACACTTTTTGGGCGCACGGCAGAGGTTGCAAGGGAAGGAGCGACATTTGACTTTTTCAACGCAAAATTGGCTGGACGCCATGTCGCGTTTGTAGAGGCCCTGATGTGCCTAAACAGTGGAAACCCATCACAAGTGACCCCATTTTGGAAACTAGACCCCCTAAGGAACTTATCTAGATGTGTGGTGAGCACTTTGAACCTCCAAGTGCTTCACAGAAGTTTATAACATAGAACAGTGAAAATAAAAAAATCACATTTTTTCCACAAAAACAATCTTTTCACCCCAATTTTTATTTTCCCAAGGGTAACAAGACCCCAAAAGTTTTTGTGCAATTTGTCCTGAGCATGCTGATACCCCATATGTGGGGGTAAACCACTGTTTGGGTGCAAGGCAGAGCTTGGAAGGGAAGGAGCGCCGTTTGACTTTTTCAGCTCAGAATTGGCTGGACGTCATGTCGTGTTTGTAGAGGCCCTGATGTGTCTAAACAGTGGAAACCCCCCACAAGTGACCCCATTTTGGAAATTAGACCCCCTAAGGAACTTATCTAGATATGTGGTGAGCACTTTGAACCTCCAAGTGCTTCACAGAAGTTTATAACATAGAACAGTGAAAATAAAAAATCACATTTTTTCCACAAAAACAATCTTTTCACCCCAATTTTTATTTTCCCAAGGGTAACAAGACCCCAAAAGTTTTTGTGCAATTTGTCCTGAGCATGCTGATACCCCATATGTGGGGGTAAACCACTGTTTGGGTGCAAGGCAGAGCTTGGAAGGGAAGGAGCGCCGTTTGACTTTTTCAGCTCAGAATTGGCTGGACGTCATGTCGTGTTTGTAGAGCCCTGATGTGTCTAAACAGTGGAAACCCCCACAAGTGACCCCATTTTGGAAATTAGACCCCCTAAGGAACTTATCTAGATATGTGGTGAGCACTTTGAACCTCCAAGTGCTTCACAGAAGTTTATAACATAGAACCGTGAAAATAAAAAATCATATTTTTTCCACAAAAACGATCTGTTCACCCCAATTTTTATTTTCCCAAGGGTAACAAGACCCCAAAAGTTTTTGTGCAATTTGTCCTGAGCATGCCGATACCCCATATGTGGGGGTAAACCACTGTTTGGGCGCATGGCAGGGCTTGGAAGGGAAGGAGCGCCGTTTGACTGTTTCAAACCAAAATTGGCTGGAATTGAAATTGGACGCCATGTCGCGTTTGGAGAGCCCCTGATATGCCTAAACAGTCAAAACCCCCCACAAATCACACCATTTTGGAAACTAGACCCCTTAAGGAACTTATCTAGATGTGTGGTGAGCACTTTGAACCCCCAAGTGCTTCACAGAAATTAATAAACGTAGAGCCGTGAAAATAAAAAATCATTTTTTTCCTCAAAAATGATTCTTTAGCCTGCTATTTTTTTTATTTTCCCAAGGGTAACAGGAGAAATTGGACCCAAAAAGTTGTTGTGCAATTTTTCCTGAGTACGCTGATACACCATATGTGGGGTGAAACCACTGTTTGGGTGCATGGGAGTGCTTGGAAGGGAAGGAGCGCCATTTTGTAATGCAGACTTTGATGGAATGTTCTGCGAGCGTCATGTTGTGTTTGCAGAGCCCTTGATGTACCTAAACAGTAGAAACCCCCTGCAAGTGACACCATTTTGGAAACTAGACCCCCCAAGGAGCTTATCTAGATGTGTGGTGAGCACTTTGAACCCCCAAGTGCTTCACAGAAATTTATAAACGCAGAGCCGTGAAAATGAAAAATAATTTTTTTTCTCAAAAATGTTTTTTTAGCCAGCTATTTATTATTTTCCCAAGGGTAACAGGAGAAATTAGAACCCAAAATTGGTGTGCAATTTATCCTGAGTACGCTGATACCCCATATGTTGGGTAAACCACTGTTTGGGCACACGGCAGGGCTCGGAAGGGAGGGAGCGACATTTGACTTTTTGAAAGCCACGTCGTGTTTGGAGACCCCCTGATGTGTCTAAACAGTGGAAACCCCCCACAAGTGACCCCATTTTGGAAACTAGACCCCTTAAGGAACTTATCTAGATGTGTGGTGAGCACTTTGAACCCCCAAGTGCTTCACAGAAATTAATAAACGTAGAGCCGTGAAAATAAAAAATCATTTTTTTCCTCAAAAATGATTCTTTAGCCTGCTATTTTTTTTATTTTCCCAAGGGTAACAGGAGAAATTGGACCCAAAAAGTTGTTGTGCAATTTTTCCTGAGTACGCTGATACCCCATATGTGGGGAGAAACTACTGTTTGGGTGCATGGAAGTGCTTGGAAGGGAAGGAGCGCCATTTTGTAATGCAGACTTTGATGGAATGTTCTGCGAGCGTCATGTTGTGTTTGCAGAGCCCTTGATGTACCTAAACAGTAGAAACCCCCTGCAAGTGACACCATTTTGGAAACTAGACCCCCCAAGGAGCTTATCTAGATGTGTGGTGAGCACTTTGAACCCCCAAGTGCTTCACAGAAATTTATAAACGCAGAGCCGTGAAAATGAAAAATAATTTTTTTTCTCAAAAATGTTTTTTTTAGCCAGCTATTTATTATTTTCCCAAGGGTAACAGGAGAAATTAGAACCCCAAAATTGGTGTGCAATTTATCCTGAGTACGCTGATACCCCATATGTTGGGGTAAACCACTGTTTGGGCACACGGCAGGGCTCGGAAGGGAGGGAGCGACATTTGACTTTTTGAAAGCCACGTCGTGTTTGGAGACCCCCTGATGTGTCTAAACAGTGGAAACCCCCCACAAGTGACCCCATTTTGGAAACTAGACCCCTTAAGGAACTTATCTAGATGTGTGGTGAGCACTTTGAACCCCCAAGTGTTTCACAGAAATTTATAAACGCAGAGCTGTGAAAATAAAAAATCATTTTTTTTCTCAAAAATGATTTTTTTAGCCAGCTATTTTTTATTTTCCCAAGGGTAACAGGAGAAATTAGAACCCCAAAATTGGTGTGCAATTTGTCCTGAGTACGCTGATACCCCATATGTTGGGGTAAACCACTGTTTGGGCTCACGGCAGGGTGTTGTGAATAGGCTGGAAATGAGTTCTGAGCAGAAGCTCCCTCTGGTGGTTACAAACGGTACTGGACTGTCCAGTGAAGATTGTGAGGATTGGGAATCAGGTGTTACTGACTGGTCTTATATAAGGGAGTCGCCTTCCCATCAGGGTTGCCGGTGATCAATTGTTCTGGTCTCAATCCTTGATTCCCGTTTCCTTTTGTTGCCTGCTGTGTCGTGTCTGAATCTCCTGCTAACAGATAAGACATTTTCTTCTTTTTGTTTTTGTGCTTGATTTTTGCATTTTGTCCTGCACTTCTGTGGGGGCCTTCAGGGTCCCTTCTGGGGGATTTTGCCCTCTCAGTTCAGTTCAGCCACTGATGTTTGTACATTTGCTTTTTCCAGTTTTTTCAGTGGCTGCTGTTTTGTTTTTGGTTACACCAGAGAACTAATTTAGGTGGTAGAGGTCGTGTGATCTCAGGTGTTTTTGAAATTAGTAGAGTTGGTGCTTTTCAGGGTTTTTTGGGATTGCAGTAAGTGCCCTTCCTATCCTTTACTATTTAGTAAGTTTGGGCCCCAACGTTTGCTCATACTATTTTCTGTCTGTGTCAGTATTTCTTCTTGTCTAACCGCCATTACATGTTTGGGGGCTTTCTATGTTCTTTGGGGATCTGCTCCGGGGCAGATAGCTTTACTCTTTCTATCTTTAGGTGTAGTTAGTTTCTCAGGCTGTGACGAGGCGTCTAGGACCAACGTAGGAACGCTCCACGGCTGCCTCTAGTTGTGGTGGTTAGTCAGGGTACTGCAATCTCATAGTTTCCAACTGCTCTGGTGTATTTCCTTTTTTGCCTGCTCTCCTCAGTTACCAAATCAAACAGTATCACCGGCCAAAACTGAAAATTATATGGTACTCACAGAAGGGAAAAATATTGTGGAAAGATAAAAGTTGTCAGAGTTGTCAGAGATTTTTTTTTCTGTTTGTTGCATTTTTTTTTTTTTTCCCCTCTGTATCTCTGGGTGCTGAGGAGGATTTTTTTTTTTTCTCAATGGAGTTTGCACAGTTGTCTGGCCGTGTGGATCAGCTTGCCACTGAAGTTCGGAGTATTGCTACCTATCTTGCTAGGTTGCCTGTTGTGGAACCTAGGATTCCCATGCCAGATTTGTTTTTAGGGGATCGAGCTAAGTTTCTGAATTTCAAAAATAACTGTAAATTGTTTTTTGCCTTAAAATCTAAGTCCTCAGGGAACGCAGCGCAGCAGGTTCAAATTGTCATCTCTCTCCTGCGCGGCGACCCTCAGGATTGGGCTTTTTCCCTGACACCTGGGGATCCTGTTTTGAGTGATGTTGATGCGTTTTTTCAGGCTTTGGGGTTATTGTACGATGAGCCTAATGTCTCTGATCAAGCTGAAAAAACTTTGTTGGCATTAAGTCAGGGGCTTGAGGACGCTGAGTTATACTGTCAGAGATTCCGTAAGTGGGCAGTCCTGACCAAATGGAATGACGACGCTTTGGCAGCTCTTTTTCGGAAGGGACTGTCAGATAATATAAAGGATGTTATGGTGGGATTCCCTGTTCCCTCTGGTCTCAATGATTCTATGTCATTAGCGATTCAAATTGACAGACGTTTGCATGAGCGGAAAGGTATGCGTGGAATAATGTTGCCTTGTGAACCTGCTTCTGAATCCATGCAGTGTGATAGAGTGGTTTCTGGGGCACAGCGTCATGAATTTCGAAGGTGCAATGGGTTATGTTTCTACTGTGGTGATGCTTCTCATGCTATTTCAGTCTGCCCTAAGCGGGGAAGACGTTTTGCACGCTCAGTTGTCTTGGGTAGTGTTCAGACTAAGTTTTTATTAACTGTTACCCTGATATGCTCTCTGTCCTCATTTTCTGCTCAGGCTTTTGTTGATTCTGGAGCAGCTATTAACCTGATGGATTTTGATTTTGCTAAACGTTGTGGGTTTCCCTTGATACCCCTACGGAAGTCTATTCCCCTACTGGGGATCGATTCTACCCCTTTGGCTGAGAATAAACCTCAGTTCTCTACTCAGGTGATAATGAGGGTAGAACCTGATCATCAGGAGAGTTGCAAATTTTTGGTTCTGTATAATCTGCATGACATTATCGTACTGGGTTTCCCTTGGTTACAGTCTCATAATCCTGTTTTGGATTGGAAATCTGTGTCTGTTACCAGTTGGGGCTGCCAATGTGTTAATACCAACACTCCTGTTTTTTCTGCCTCCCCCCAGGCTCAGGATGTTCCTGACTTTTTGATTGATATTTCTGATGTGTTTAGCGAAAGTAAATCTGCATCCTTATCCCCATAGGAGCTATGACTGCGCTATTGAATTAGTGCCTGGTAGTAAATTCCCTAAAGGTCGCCTTTTTAACTTGTCTGTACCTGAACATGACGCTATGCGGTCTTATATCAAGGAGTCATTGGAGAAGGGTCATATCAGACCATCCTCTTCACCCTTGGGTGCCGGTTTTTTCTTTGTGGCCAAAAAGGATGGTGCATTAAGGCCGTGTATTGATTATCGTCTCTTGAACAATATTACTGTGAAATATCAATATCCGTTACCCTTGATCTCTGATCTGTTTTCCAGGGTGAAAAACGCTACTTGGTTTACCAAGCTTGACCTCAGGGGGGCATATAACCTTATTCGCATTAAGCACGGGGATGAATGGAAGACGGCATTTAATACCCCTGAAGGGCATTTTGAGCACCTTGTGATGCCCTTTGGGCTCACAAATGCTCCTTCTGTCTTCCAGTCCTTCATGAATGACATTTTCAGGGATTTTGTGGATAAGTTTCTGATTGTTTATTTGGATGATATCTTGATTTTTTCCAATGACTGGGACTCTCATGTAAAACATGTTCGGACTGTGTTCCAGATTTTGAGAGAGAATGCTCTGTATGTGAAGGGATCAAAGTGTCTTTTTGGCGTACAGAGGATCTCATTTCTGGGATTCATTTTGTCCCCATCTGTTATTGAAATGGACCCGGTCAAAGTTCAGGCCATCTGTGATTGGGTCCAACCTACTTCATTAAAGGCTCTTCAAAGATTCTTGGGTTTTGCCAATTTTTATCGTAAATTTATTGGTAATTTCTCTGTTATTGTTAAACCATTAACTGAT
The DNA here is from genome assembly GCA_033576555.1 of Oophaga sylvatica. Lineage (NCBI taxonomy): Eukaryota > Metazoa > Chordata > Amphibia > Anura > Dendrobatidae > Oophaga > Oophaga sylvatica. The sequence goes on along the minus strand of JARQOD010000004.1, from coordinate 135,528,605 downwards.
TTGACCAAGAAGGGTTCTGATGTGGTGAATTGGCCTCCTGAGGCAGTCTCTGCATTTCAGGAACTTAAGCAGAGATTCACTTCTGCTCCTGTTCTACGGCAGCCTGATGTTTCTCTACCATTTCAGGTGGAGGTGGATGCCTCTGAAATTGGGGCAGGTGCCGTTTTGTCCCAAAGAGATCCAGAGACCTCTAAGAGTAACCCTTGTGCCTTTTTCTCTCGAAAATTTTCTCCCACTGAACGTAATTATGACGTGGGTAATCGGGAGTTATTAGCCATGAAGTGGGCTTTTGAAGAGTGGAGACATTGGCTGGAGGGAGCCAAACATCAGGTGGTGGTCCTTACGGACCATAAGAATCTAGTTTATCTGGAATCTGCCAAGCGACTTAATCCTAGACAGGCCAGGTGGGCCTTGTTTTTCACACGTTTTAATTTTGTGGTTTCATTTCTTCCTGGCACTAAAAATGTTAAGGCGGATGCCCTCTCGAGGAGTTTCCTGGCGGACTCTCCTGAGTTATCTGATCCTTCTGTTATTTTGAAAGAGGGTGTAGTTCTTTCCGCCATCTCGCCCAATTTGAGACTGGCTCTGGAGGGGTGTCAGGAGGATAAGCCCGACGCTGCCCTGTTGGGAAATTGTTTGTCCCGGACCAGTGGAAAAAGAGTGTAATGTCTGAGATTCATTGTTCCGCGTTGGCCGGTCATCCCGGGAATTTTTGGTACCAGAGACTTGGTTAGTCGGTCCTTTTGGTGGTCTACCTTGTCTCGTGATATCAGGGAGTTTGTGCAGTCCTGCGGGACTTGCTCTCGCTCCAAGCCTTGCTCTCGTTCTAGTGGTTTGTTGATGCCATTACCTGTGCCCAAGAGACCATGGACCCATATCTCTATGGATTTCATTTCCGACCTCCCTGTTTCTCAGAGAATGACCGTCATCTGGGTGATTTGCGATAGGTTTTCCAAGATGATACATCTTGTGCCATTACCTAAGTTGCCTTCCTCCTCTGAATTGGTGCCTTTGTTCCTTCAGCACGTGGTTCGTTTACACGGCATTCCTGAGAACATTGTGTCTGACAGAGGAGTCCAGTTTGTTTCCAGATTTTGGAGGACCTTTTGTTCTAAAATTGGTGTTCAATTGTCTTTCTCCTCGGCGTTTCATCCTCAGACCAATGGTCAAACTGAGAGAACAAACCAGACATTGGAGACTTATCTAAGATGCTTTGTGTCTGCTGATCAGGATGACTGGGTCTCTTTTTTGCCTTTGGCTGAGTTTGCTCTTAAAAATAGGGCTAGCTCTGCCACTTTGATGTCTCCATTTTTCTGTAATTCTGGGTTTCACCCTCGATTTTCTTCAGGACAGACGGAGGCTTCTGTCTGTCCAGGTGTTGACTGTGTTGTGGAGCGTATGCAACAGATTTGGGACCAGGTAGTGGAGAGGTTGTCCCTCTCTCAGGAGAGGGCCCAGCGGTTTGCTAACCGGCATAGGACTGATGGTCCTCGGTTTAAAGTGGGGGACTTGGTCTGGTTGTCCTCAAGAAATATTCCTATGAGAGTGGCATCTCCTAAATTTAAGCCTAGGTTCATTGGACCTTATAAGATCATGGAGATTCTTAATCCTGTTTCTTTTCGTTTGCTTCTTCCAGGGACATTTAAGATCCATAACGTGTTCCACAAGTCCTTGTTGAAGAGGTTTGTTGAGCCAGTGGTTCCTACTACTGTGCCTCCTGACCCTGCTTTGGTTGAGGGCAATCTGGAGTATGTGGTTGAGAAAATATTGAATTCTCGTTTTTCTAGACGGAAACTCCAGTATTTGGTTAAATGGAGAGGTTATGGTCAGGAAGACAATTCTTGGGTGTTTGCTTCGGACATCCATGCTAGGACACTCATCCGTGCTTATCATAGAACTCATCCTGACCGACCTGGTTGCTCAAATGAGGGTTCGGTGACCCCTCCTCAAGGGGGGGGTACTGTTGTGAATAGGCTGGAAATGAGTTCTGAGCAGAAGCTCCCTCTGGTGGTTACAAACGGTACTGGACTGTCCAGTGAAGATTGTGAGGATTGGGAATCAGGTGTTACTGACTGGTCTTATATAAGGGAGTCGCCTTCCCATCAGGGTTGCCGGTGATCAGTTGTTCTGGTCTCAATCCTTGATTCCTGTTTCCTTGGTAGCCTGCTGTGTCGTGTCTGAATCTCCTGCTAACAGATAAGACATTTTCTTCTTTTTGTTTTTGTGCTTGATTTTTGCATTTTGTCCTGCACTTCTGTGGGGGCCTTCAGGGTCCCTTCTGGGGGATTTTGCCCTCTCAGTTCAGTTCAGCCACTGATGTTTGTACATTTGCTTTTTCCAGTTTTTTCAGTGGCTGCTGTTTTGTTTTTGGTTACACCAGAGAACTAATTTAGGTGGTAGAGGTCGTGTGATCTCAGGTGTTTTTGAAATTAGTAGAGTTGGTGCTTTTCAGGGTTTTTTGGGATTGCAGTAAGTGCCCTTCCTATCCTTTTCTATTTAGTAAGTTTGGGCCCCAACGTTTGCTCATACTATTTTCTGTCTGTGTCAGTATTTCTTCTTGTCTAACCGCCATTACATGTTTGGGGGCTTTCTATGTTCTTTGGGGATCTGCTCCGGGGCAGATAGCTTTCCTCTTTCCATCTTTAGGTGTAGTTAGTTTCTCAGGCTGTGACGAGGCGTCTAGGACCAACGTAGGAACGCTCCACGGCTGCCTCTAGTTGTGGTGGTTAGTCAGGGTACTGCAATCTCATAGTTTCCAACTGCTCTGGTGTATTTCCTTTTTTGCCTGCTCTCCTCAGTTACCAAATCATAACAGCAGGGCTCGGAAGGGAGGGAGCGCCATTTGACTTTTTGAACGCCACGTCGTGTTTGGAGACCCCCTGATGTGCCTAAATAGTGGAAATCCCTCAATTCTAGCTCCAACCGTAATCCCAACACACCCCTAACCCTAATCCCAACCCTAATCCTAACCTAAATCCCAACCCTAATTCCAACCCTAATTGTAACCCTAACCTTAATTGTAACCCTAACTCTAATTGTAACCCTAACCCTAGTTTTAACCCTAACCCTAACCCTAATTCTAACCCTAATTCTAACCCTAACCCTAAGGCTAGGTTCATTTTGCGTTTTACCAGCCCATTCAACACATAGCGTTGACGGGCTGGTAACGGTATAGCATAACGCAATCGCGTTATGCTATACCCGCTAGCGCAGAGGAATCAGCAGATAATTCATCTGCGCTAGCGTTGACGGAGCCCAGACGCTGCAGCCCGCGTCCGAAGCTCCGTCACTGAATGATGGCACGTCGCAAACGCATGCCGCTTTACGGCATGCGTCGCTATGCGCCCTCAAATGGGGGTGAATGGCAGCGCTAACGGACTGCGTTACACCGCGTTATACCGTGGTGTAACGCAGTCCGTCTAACGGACTGCCATAACGCAGTATGAACCCAGCCTAACCCTAACCCTAATTATAACCCTAACCCTAATGCTAACCCTAACCCTAATGCTAACCCTAATTATAACCCTAACCCTAATTATAACCCTAACCCTAACAGAAAAATGAAAATAAATATAATTTCTATTTTTTATTATATGTCCCTAACTAAGGGGGTGATAAATGGGGGGGTTATGTACTGTTTTTTTTATTTTGATCACTGTCGATCACTGCCTCAGAGTCAGAAGCTGGGTCTCTCTCAGTAAGGTTTGACTCGGTGCTAGAGAATAAAAAAATTGTATTACAATTTATTCTTAAAAATAGCAATACACTTTGTACAGACATTAACTTACGGTCGCAAATCCATAGCTGGAGCCAGAAAATTCAGTCTATCATAATAGACATATTTGCGTTTACTGGTTGCTGCTGCCCCACTGCGCCCCCTCAGCTGTCTCTCTCGCCTGTAGCAGTCTCTACAGCTGCGCCAACGCCTTGTAACATCTGAGACTGAAAAAGTAACGGATAAAATAAGAAATTATACTTATCTGCCCTTGTTATGTATTTTAAAAATAAATACCGTACAACAGCAATATTATATTTTTTTGGCGTGTTAGGGGTACAGAACACCACAACATATTGTATGTAGATAAAATAACAACTTAATATTACAAGGGGTCATACATACAAAGCTCTATGACATATGTGTCACAATAATGAGCATTTATTTGTGACACAGCGATGGGATTAACAAAAGGGACACATATTAAGTACTTCACCTAGGCATTTATTGCGTAGGCACACATTTTTAACTTGAAACTTGGCGACCATTGCAGTTGGAGCTAAGTATCACACCACCACTGACGGCACCTGAACCTTCATCCTACCAGGACCTTCAGTTCGTCCCTGCCCTGTGGGATTCCCGTATATATGGGCTGGAGCCTTTTAAAGTTCTCATATCCCACAGTGGCCTCCTCTGTTCCTTTTGTGGTATCTTCCTTAAGGTTTGATAAAGACCCATTGCAGGGTCGAAACGTTACCTCTACACCTTGTTGATGCTGTGCTGTTTTCAATTTAAACTTTTTGCACTTGCATTTAAAGATTGTTTTATTGCGGCTGTTTTTCAAATTACAGGAGCTAAATATTAGATGTGCTTGGAGTACTCACATAGCACTGGGGGTTCAACAGGCATAAGTGTTTTTTTGGCCACATTTATGTTTCACATATAAGGGTACAGGGACATTATAACACATTGCTGTTGGTACATACTGAGTAGTAATACAGTATTTTAAGCGTTTTCAAGACGTTACTTACTAATGCGTTCTTGGTCCTCCATAGACCTGTCGCCAAAATCTGGAAACATCTGTCCACATATTCTCCGCCAAGCCGCGTCCTTCCGCGAGCGGTTTGAATAATTTTGATCCCGCTGGTCCCAAAGTTCTGGTCTCTCCTGGACCCGAACGATCAACATCTCAACATTGATGTGACTGGCCATGGTTCTGGACTCCGTGGAGGCGGTTTCCTGTTTGGGTTTGAATTTTCGTAGCCTAATTAGCATGTCAGCCCTTCCTGGCAATTATCCTGATGCAATTTCCTGACACCTGGGATAGTGGTGCGATTTAATCGGAAGTCACACATGCGGTCCGTTTGTAATCCGATTTTTCATCGCTCCCATAGACTTGCATTGGCGATAGTCGACCCACAATCGGTGACAATCGCAGCATGCTGCGATTGCACTCGGACGATTAAAACGGACCACAAAAAATCGGATACTGGGAGCTGATCCATAGATCAACATAGGGCAGACTGCAATACGATATTTCATCGTATTGCAGTCGTCCGATTCTGTCGCCAGTGTGACGCCGGCCTAATAACGGCGATCGCAACATCGGTGTCGGTAAAAACCGACCCGATTCATGTTCTCTGGGGTCTCGGCTACCCTCGGTAGCCGAGACCCCGGAGAAAATGCGCCTCTGGGGGGCGCTATTCACTTTTTCCACAGCGCCGTTAATTAACCGCGCTGTGGTTTAAGTACCCTTAATGACCGCCGTTAAAAGGCGTATCGGCGGTCGTTAAGGGGTTAAATTATGTGTCATGGGACCTTGACAGCCAGATTACCAAACAGGTTGGACTAATGAAAGCTGCTCAATATATTGGATAGTCAGGGCTGGCCTTACATTATATGGATGCCTGTGTGGTACCTTCTGTTGGCACCCCAGCATGCTGTACAGCAAACCTAACCTACATCGATGCAGAGAAGTGCAAAAACACCACAAAATAATAAGCACGTATAGGCTACAAATTAAAAAATAATAAAACGTGCAGCATAAAACAAGATGTCATCAAAGACTCATCAGTATCATTCATAGATGTACTTAAAGGGGTTCTCTAAATATAGAAAAAGAGAGAGAAAGTGTTAATATGAATCTATTCCTGAATACCTTTAATTATCTAATCTCATTCATTTTGTCTAGTGAGCTAATCATTTAAGGATTAAAATAACCCCAGCTTGTTACTCTGTCTTGTGATTTTAATAGGACAGGTGCCTGTGATCATGGGCAATAAGGCTGAACATGCGCTTAGGCTGCCATTGTTATCGACAGTGCAAGTCCTGTTTACACAGGATGATGTGCTGCCGAAAGCATTGATCATTTAGGCAAACCGAACAATCATTGCATCTAACAAACAAGGATTTTGTTCATTTATTGAGTGATTGACAGCCTGCTTATATGGCACGATTATCAGTAAACAAGCAGCACTAGGAATTCTCAGTGATGATAATCCTACGGTTTAAATTCCCCTTAATAGTGAAGATACCAGGGGTACTGAGGAAAGAAGAGGCTGCTCACACTGCTGTCCACTCTGTTTTTGTTATGTGATACTGGAGATACCACTGTACTGAGGAAAGAAGAGGCTTCTCACTAGAGATGAGCGAATTTGTTCGGATATTGGCCCCAAATCTGATTTTGATATATTCGGGCCATATTCGAACACTACTCGGGCCTAATGTATGTCTTATGATCAGTTCCGAACATATTTGATAATTTTTACTCCCATTGATTCTAATGACGTTCGGCTGTGTTCGACGAATATTGCAAAAGCAATATTCAATTCTGATCATATTCGGAACCGAATCCGATCAAATTCGCTCACCTCTACTTCTCACTAGAGTTGAGCGATACTTTCCGATATCCAAAAGTATCGGAATCGGAATGGTATCGCCGATACCCAAAATATATCGGCGATACCCGATACCGATACCGGAAATCCAATGTAAGTCTATGGGAACAAAATATCGGAATTAAAAAAACCCATTCTTGCCTTGTTGGTTAACTGTACATGAAGGAAAACAACAAAGAGTAATGTAGAATGTATTGGGGGAGGTTGAGGAGACATTAAAGGCATAGATGTTTAACCCAATCAAATGGAATAGCATTAATATTTTTTTTTTTTAAAGATGTTCGGATTGACGAAGAAATTGACAATGTTAACGTTTTTTCTATTTTGGCAAATATGTATATTTCACAACTTCCATGCTCTTCACCTTTTTAACTTTTGACACACTTTCTCCTTCATAATCTTCAGCAGCATCATCTTTTTCATCAAATTATTCTTCATCTTCACCTTCTTTATCTTCTTCTTAAACTTCTTGCTATTCATCTTTTTGTTAACATTACTCATATTGTTCTTATTAAACTATTATTCTTCTTCATATTCTACTTCATCTTCATCTTCTTCATCATATTCTTATTTGTGACAGAGATTCCTGTACTTGTAATCTGTAAAAGTATGAATTTTTCATCCTTCCGTTCTTGCTGTCACAAAATATTTAAATTACAACAGTATTTGTCCGTGTTCAGTTTAGCCTGCAGCAGCAGGCATTTTCCAGGGGCACCACGAGGAGGAACGGACTCACCCCCATACACTGCTTAGTCTTCTTCTGCTTAGAATTTAGAGCATATATTTTGCTCTTCATTTTGGTCTTATACTTCATGTTCTTCTGCTTTTTGATCTACTGCTTATTGTTCTTCTGTCTCTTGTTCTGTATCTTGTAGTTTGTCTTAACCTTCTTTGTCCTGTTGGTGATCTTCTTTTGGGTAATCTTTTATTTCTTCTTTGTGATGGTGTTCAGGCTGGTTGGCTTGATGCTCGTCGTCCTTGTGGTCGTCATCTTCTTCGGGGTGGTCATCAGGGTCGTCGTCTTCATTGTTGGAGATCCAGAGTGATTACCCAAAAAAACATTTAAAAAATCTTCAATTTGTAAATGTAGCTGAAGGTACAAGAAGGCTGACTAACTTCCGAGAACCAGCTGACGTTACTGGAACCCGGACGGGTAGCAGAAGGTACAAGAGCCAATGCAAGTAACGAGGACCAGCTGACTGTGCTGGAACCCGGAGGGGCAGCAGAAGGAAAAGAGCCAATGGCACAACCGAGGACCAGCTGACGTTACTGGGACACGGTTACTAAGCAGGAGGTACCTGTGCTCCAAAGCACTACCAAGGACCAGCAGACGTTGCTGGAACTCGAATACCGAGATGGAGGCACCTAGGCCAAAGGCACTGCGGAGAACCAGTTGACGGTACTGGAACCCGGACGGGTAGCAGAAGGTACAAGAGCTAATGCAAGTAACGAGGACCAGCTGACTGTGCTGGAACCCGGAGGGGCAGCAGAAGGAAAAGAGCCAATGGCACAACCGAGGACCAGCTGACGTTACTGGGACACGGTTACTAAGCAGGAGGTACCTGTGCTCGAAAGCACTACCAAGGACCAGCAGACGTTGCTGGAACTCGGATACCGAGATGGAGGCACCTAGGCCAAAGGCACTGCGAAGAACCAGTTGACGGTACTGGAACCCGGACGGGTAGCAGAAGGTACAAGAGCCAATGCAAGTAACGAGGACCAGCTGACTGTGCTGGAACCCAGAGGGGCAGCAGAAGGAAAAGAGCCAATGGCACAACCGAGGACCAGCTGACGTTACTGGGACACGGTTACTAAGCAGGAGGTACCTGTGCTCCAAAGCACTACCAAGGACCAGCAGACGTTGCTGGAACTCGGATACCGAGATGGAGGCACCTAGGCCAAAGGCACTGCGGAGAACCAGTTGACGGTACTGGAACCCGGACGGGTACCATAAGGCACCCATGAAAATGTACATTGACAGGCCGCAAGCCGTCCGCAGTTACCGAATCACACAGTCCTACAGTGGGTGCTTGTCCTATTGTCACAACGGAAACAGCCTTTATTTACATATCCCACAGCATACATAGGAATGACCAAAACTGCAGGCACCATATAGTCGGCTAACCAGAATGCAACACGACAAGACAACTTATTGGAGGCAAATTGACGTTGACACTGCCAGGAAACAGCTGTCGTGCTGTAACCAGGCTGGGCGGGAGTCAGTACCCGTGCCAAGTACTTCCGAGCAACAACTGGCGGTGTTGGAGCCCAGGGATGAGAAGAGAACAGGGTGGAGGCAGCAGGACTTTTTGCCGTACACACAGCAGGGGAACAGCTGACATTACTGAACCCCAGTAACACAGGAGCAAGTGTTGACTGTGCTAACAGCACTTCCAGGGAACAACTGGCGGTGTTGGAGCCCAGGGATGAGAGGAGGACAGGGTGGAGGCAGCAGGACTTTTTGACGTTGTACCATTTCCAGGGGATATAGCTCTAGGATCGCTGTCTGGGTAGACAGAGTGACACGAAAACAGTTCATTCAGACAGCAGTTCTGGTGAAAACTGGCCGCAACCAGTTTTATTAAAGTCCACAGCAAACAGATAAAAATAAAGCATAAACAGAAAACCTAGGCTTGTCTAGCCACTAATTACACATAGATCGATTTCCCTATCTATCCGGGTCCAGACTCTACCAGTCTGTGCCCAAAACAACACATATGATCAGTAGTTACCAGCGTTTACCAGCATTGAGGTTCACAGAGTCTCCTCCTTGTGTCTGAAGGCACCTTCAGCGTCCAGACTTGAGAGAGCTCCACTCCTATTCAGCCGCTATTCGCACAGATTCTCACTGAGACTACTCCTGTGTCCGGGGTACATCTAGCACCCAGACTGAGATAGCTCAAACTCCTGGAGACTGCTTCTTGTGCCTGGACTCCTTCCTGTGTCCAGACTAAGCCAGCTACCGCTCCTGGAGACTGCTTCTTGTGCCGGGACACCTTCCTGTGTCCAGACTAAGCCAGCTCCCACTCCTGGAGACTGCTTCTTGTGCCGGGACACCTTCCTGTGTCCAGACTAAGCCAGCTCTCTGACTGTGTTTGCAGACACCTACTTCTGGTCTCCTAATTAACAGCTGAATGGTTTCAGGCCTGAACTGCAAGTGTGTGCTGAATATGAGGTGTAGTGACCTTTCTCTACCACTAGGTTTACAAAGCCACACATTTCCCTTATACCATACAGCACAGTACCTAGGTGAAATGTACACCCCATTCAACACATATTCCTTCACTGTCTCACATATCCCCTCCCTCTTCTCCAGACCGGAGGGCTGGTCATCCAGACCGGAGGGCTGGTCAACAATCCAACAGAGACAGTGAACTCTGGACCAGTCATGGCCCTCATCAGCTTCATCTTCACCACTGTCATAGCCAACATCAGCTTTCTCTTCATCTGAAGCATCCGCACTACCCTGTACCCTCCCAGGCCTATGCTCTCTGCGGGCCTCGGGTATCCTGCACGGTTTCATCTTGACCTTAGGGCCGGGCTCAGTTTCGATATAGTGCCTGGCCAGAGAAGTACTACCCGGCACATCAGAACACTTCTGCTGACTCTTCCTCAGAAACTCACGTACCTCCTGTCCCTGGTGCACTGACCATGTGTCACCAACTATCACAGAAGGTATAGGGGGTTTTTCACTTTTCTCCAGTTCCCCACCTTCAGGCTCTTCTGGCAGGACATGCCCAGAAGCCCTACCGTCCGTCCTACACTCTACTTCTTCAGTCACATCTGGCTCACTGTCAGGGCTATACCCTTCATTTTCATTCACATCCTGCTCACTGTCAGGGTTATACAATTCATTTTCATTCATATCCTGCTCACTGTCAGGGTTATACAATTCATTTTCATTCACATCCTGCTCACTGTCAGGGTTATACAATTCATTTTCATTCACATCTTGATCTGGAACCTTAGTTAACATGTCATCCACAACATTAACTTCACCATCTGGTCCCTGGTTTCCCTCAGGTGGTCCCTCAAGTATGTGACTATGTGACAACCCCAGCACTATACTTCCATATAGCTCAGGCACTAGGAGCTGGCTCACGACCTCTCCCTGGACCTCAGTGTCCCTATACAACAGGTGAGTGTTTATGGCAACATGAGGAAACCTCTCCTCAGAGCCAGGCTCTTGGGAAACCTCATTTAGAACAACCATATTTTCCTGTGCCGTTTTAAGAGTGGGGTCTCGCCATTGTTCACTCTCAAAACTGTCACAGGACACAGGTAAGTCAGGGACACTCGGCTCCCGAGAACCACCATCCTCGTCTCCCAACATCACCTGCAAAGGAATTTCATCACTATCACAGTCATCATTATTATCAATATCATTATCATGATTATGATCAGTATCATCATCACTATCATGATCATCATCATTATCATTATCAGCATCAGCATCATTATCATGGTCATCATCATTATCATGATCATCATCATCATTATTATCACATAAGTTTAACGGCCCACTAGCATTGTGTTCCGCCCCTCGGGACTGCGCACCCTCAGTAGGAGCTTCATCACACTGTCCATCAGAAACATTTTTCCCCCAGAGACCCTTAGATCGGGGAAAGTCATTACCCAATATGACGGGGTGCACCAGGTTCTTCACTACCCCCACTTCATATGAAACCTCCCCGAGTTTAGGGACCAAGTCCACGGCAGTCTCTGGGTAGACTTCGGTGTCTCCATGGATGCACACCACACTCAGGTGCTTATCAGGGATGAAGTCCCTATCAATCAGGCTGTCCCATACGGAAGTCACTGGACTCTCTGAGTCCAAGAGGGCCTGTGCTGGGCAGTCATTTACAACCACCGGGGACCCTTGTGGTCCAGTCTCTTCGGCTGAGGTGGACACACACACAGGCTCTGCGCAGGGAGAGAGGGATCCGCCAACATCACAACACATAGGCTCCCCCTCTATTGGACAGTTGGCTGCAATTTCACGACATCTCCAACACTGTCCATTACACTCTCCCACCCATATGTCCCCTCGGGCCTGAACCCGCTTATCAGCATACCCCATGTCCCCCACAGCTGGAACGCTCTTACCGCTAGAGTTCAGCGTCCGGGAACTCCGAAGTGACGACCTCTCAGACGGCTGTACCTCAGGAGGACATGCTCGGGTGTAGCGGTTCACTATCACCTTTTCAACTCCATAATCAGGTCTGCTGACTACAGACTCCCAACTGTATCTCCAGTCATGAACTCCCCTGGCACGGGCTGTCACCGTAACACCCAGCCGGGTAAGAATCTCCGCTTTCAGCTTGGCATAGTCTTGGCTGTCCTGCTCACTCAGGTCAGCATAGGCCCTTTGGGGCTCTCCAATCAGATAGGGTGCGACCATCATGGCCCATTCAGATAGGGGCAGATTCTCCTTCTCTGCCAATCTCTCAAACCTAGTGAGATATACCTCCACATCATCACGAGGTGTCATCTTTTTCAGGGACCGTCTTACCGCCTTCTTTACAGCGGACAAGGCAGGTGCCTTCACAACATTACTCTGGGACGAGGTGCTGAGAGCTGCAATCTGCTCCAACAACCGGTTATTCTCCTGCTGCTGCTGCTGGTACTGCAGTTGCATGCTCTGCTGGGCCTGTACCAGGTACTCAATGAGCTCCTCCATACTGCCGGACTTATCTGTCTCAACCACGGCAGTCTTATGTTGCACATTAACTTAAGCCATTTGTTCAAACAGCGCCTCCATGCTGTCATCCATGCTGTCAGACTCCTCTGTCTCAACAACGGCAGTCTTCACTCAAGACATACACACTCCACAGTCTTTTCCACAGAAAAATTCAGCTTTGCTGTGCAGACGCTTTTTTTTTTTTTTTCTCTGCAAACTCTATTAGGGCTACTGTCTCTTTAAGACTGCTCCAATCAGACGTTTCTCTTGACACACTTTTTTTTTCTCTGCTGCTATTTCAACAGACTTCACCTTTATTGCTGTCTCTAAGCCACTGTGCCGCACGCACACTCCAGCACCATCTGCATCAGCCACCGTGCTGCCCGCATTCTCCACCAATTGTACCATTTCCAGGGGATATAGCTCTAGGATCGCTGTCTGGGTAGACAGAGTGACACGAAAACAGTTCATTCAGACAGCAGTTCTGGTGAAAACTGGCCGCAACCAGTTTTATTAAAGTCCACAGCAAACAGATAAAAATAAAGCATAAACAGAAAACCTAGGCTTGTCTAGCCACTAATTACACATAGATCGATTTCCCTATCTATCCGGGTCCAGACTCTACCAGTCTGTGCCCAAAACAACACATATGATCAGTAGTTACCAGCGTTTACCAGCATTGAGGTTCACAGAGTCTCCTCCTTGTGTCTGAAGGCACCTTCAGCGTCCAGACTTGAGAGAGCTCCACTCCTATTCAGCCGCTATTCGCACAGATTCTCACTGAGACTACTCCTGTGTCCGGGGTACATCTAGCACCCAGACTGAGATAGCTCAAACTCCTGGAGACTGCTTCTTGTGCCTGGACTCCTTCCTGTGTCCAGACTAAGCCAGCTCCCGCTCCTGGAGACTGCTTCTTGTGCCGGGACACCTTCCTGTGTCCAGACTAAGCCAGCTCCCACTCCTGGAGACTGCTTCTTGTGCCGGGACACCTTCCTGTGTCCAGACTAAGCCAGCTCTCTGACTGTGTTTGCAGACACCTACTTCTGGTCTCCTAATTAACAGCTGAATGGTTTCAGGCCTGAACTGCAAGTGTGTGCTGAATGTGAGGTGTAGTGACCTTTCTCTACCACTAGGTTTACAAAGCCACACATTTCCCTTATACCATACAGCACAGTACCTAGGTGAAATGTACACCCCATTCAACACATATTCCTTCACTGTCTCACAACGTACACACAGCAGGGGAACAGCTGGTGTTACTGAACCCCAGTAACACAGGACAAGTGTTGACTGTGCTAACAGCACTTCTAGGCAACAACTGGCAGTGTTGGAGCCCAGGGTCAAGGAGGATGTTTAAATAGTAGATCAAGTATTTTCCTTGTTACGTGTCAATTTTAAATGTCTATACTCCAAACAAGAGAAAGATAAGCTTTACTACCATAAGATGATGATTTCAGTTAAAAAAATATCGAGATAAATAAAGAATTGACAAACATAAACGCATACATTAACATGTTTAACAGCAATGCAAACCACAAAATAAATTAGTTAAGGAATCTGCTATACATATCTGAATCCATTAATGATGGATAAGTAACAGTATGTACACCATTTTTATTGTATAGACAATGAATGTCTGACTTCAAAACATCATCAGCATTACAAGTTATCTGTGACATTAATAAAATGTTACATTTGCTGAATAATGTCACTAAACAGTTTATAAAAATTATACAATTTCCATCGTGTAATACTCATAATATGTGCCAATAATCATTTTTATTAACAAACATAACCTTTAAAAAGTGCATAGTGCAAATTGCTATTTATGCCTGACTGTGGACTTGCAAGCATGACAACGGATAGATAAGGTATATATAGATGAGACTGCATAGCCACAGATGGTGAATGGCCATGTAATACTGTACCTCAATAAAGTGTGCGTCACTACTACATAATTTTTTTTATATAGCTTTATAAACAGGGTACGTGCATGTATGCTTGCGCCTTTGTTTGGACGCACAGACTGCCTTCCTGCTGTGACGCGTTGGGTAGTGAACAGTTGTGTGCAGTGTTCACTGCAGTCTTTGCGGAATAACCACACTTAGGCCTTATAACTTTTCAGACTTTCTTTATCAATCTACCAAGATGAAGAAGGCAGGGAGTAAGGCACGTGGTCGTGGCCGTGGAGTTTCAGCAGGGAGAGGACGTGGGGATTCTGTGGCTGCTGCCGCCCCCAGTGACACAGCATCCACCAGCTTTCCCCGTGAACGTTCCTTTACACACAGTTTTGTAGGAGGTCGGCGTACCCCCCTGCTGCGGGAAGAACAAATTGAAGCCGTTGTTGGTTGGATGTCAGCCAATGCATCGACTTCAATTGCTTCCACCTCCTCTCAGGACCACAGCACTGTTGAGCAACCATCTGTCTCTTCACCGCCTGCCAAATTGCCCAGGTAGTGACAGAGTTCTGTACAGTAGCCAGCTGAGTGTCTGCTTCTGTTCTCAGAATCTGTTGGCTTGCAAACAGGGGCCCAGCCAAGCAGCATTCTGGAATGTGAAGAAGAGGGAGTATGCAGTGATGCGCAACAGCTGTGTCTCTCTGAATCTGAAGAGGCGGGTGAGACAGTGCCGATGGTCAGCACACCGCAGAACGCATCTGATGATGATGAGACTCAGGTGCCAGTTTCTGTTGAGCATGGTGCTGGCCAGACCACCCAACAGCAGCAGGTGTTGGAAGAGGGTAGTGGAGATGATGAGGTCCAAGACCCAACATGGCGTGAGGAACAGGAAGGTGTTGGGAGCAGCTCAGAGGAATACTAATAATAATAATAATAATATTAATTTATATAGCGCCATCATATTCTGCAGCGCTTTACAGTTTAGCAGTTTCAGAACACAAGTCATAAGTAACAACGTTAACAATACAATAATTTAAGCAAAATAAGTCGCCCCTGCTCGTGACAGCTTACAATCTACAATGAGGTGGGGGAGATACAAAGTATAGGTGTTTATATACAATGGTGCATTTACAATGATGGTCCAGCCATCTTAAGGGAGTGAGGGATGGAGATAGTGAATGGGCTAGACACACACACACACACACACACACACACACACACACACACACCCACACTTACACAGAATACATAGAATGACTTTGATTAATGAATGTGATAGGCCACTCTGAACAAATGTGTTTTGAGGGAGCGCCTGAAACCATGCAAATTGTGGATAGTCCTAATTTCTTGGGATACAGCATTCCAGAGGATTGGCGCAGCGCGGGAGAAGTCTTGGAGTCGGGAGTGGGAGGTATGGATTAGTGCAGAGGTTAGTCGAAAGTCGTTTGCAGAGCGCAGCAGTCGGTTAGGCCGATAGAAATGAGGGAGGAGATGTAGGGGGGTGCTGCACTGTGGATAGCTTTGTGGCTGAGAACCAATACTTTGGTTGAAAGCTGTGAGAGGCCTAGAGAAGTGGTTAGTGATAGAAGGAAGATAGAGGAAGACATTGCCCCAACGGTACAAACAGGAGGGAGAGTTAGGCTGCAGACTCGGTTGCCTGTAGCCTCCAGTTTTGCACCTGTTCAGAGCAGTTGTCTTCCAAAAGTCAAGACGTGCGCTCCCAGGACTTGCACTGCGTGGTCCTTTTTTGACACACTTACAGATGATATTTGCTATGTCAAATGCAAGCTGTGTAATCAAAAATTAAAAATAGGTAAAAGTGTCAGTAACCTCAATACCACTAATATGTGGAAACATGTGCGGACAAAGCACGTAGTTGAGTTACAAAGACACACTGGAGATGTAGGCCACTACCAACATACATCTTCAGGTTGTGTTGAAGCCTCTTCATCGAGCTCACACACAGCTGGTTCTGCTTCCTCACAGGATCGCCATGGAAGAACCTCGGTCACTGTTGTCCAGAGACAAAGTGTTATTCCACACACAGCAGCAAGTTCCCTGTCATCCTCACACTCCCAGGCCACAAAACAGCCATCGGTAGCACAGGCATGGGATAAAAGACGGCCATACTGGGCAAACCATCCACGAGCACAGGCTCTGAATGCTGGCATTGCAAAACTCCTGTCCCTTGAAATGCTGTCATTCAGGCTGGTGGAGACAGACAGTTTCCGTAACTTAATATCATTGTCAGTCCCACAATACAATGTGCCAAGCCGATTTAATTTCAGCAGGCAAGCCGTACCTGGTCTGCAAAAGCATGTTGAGGGAAAAATTAAACATGCGCTACTAAACGCCCCAGAAGCAAGGTCCACCTGACCACCGATGCGTGGACCAGTACCCATTGTTATGATCTGCTACAACCACTAAGGAAAGAAGGGAATTCTGTCCCTACAATAGAACTAAGCTGAATCCCTACGATGTAACGGGGAACCTGATCCTGCGACCAGACCCGCTAAAGTCCTCAGCTAGTCTGAACGAAGACCTATAGTTGCGAGGGAGGAATCCCTACAAGATCTAGGGACTGGGAGAAAAGGTGGACACCTCCTAACAGAAATTGTAGCAGGGATAATTAAACAGAAAACAAAATACTTTGAGATCCTAACATCAAGCAAAACTGACTGAGTAAGGCACCTAAGCACCCGGCTAGCTTAACAGTAGATAATACAATGAAGTCAAGCAAAGCCAAGAAGGGCGGAGCCAGACTAAATAGGGAAAAAAGGTCATGTGACCAGCTAACTGAAACAAAACCTAACAAGAGGGTTCTAACACCCATGGCCAGGGACGATACCTTTCCCTCACTGCCCATTGGGTCAATGTTGTGGAGCCGGGTACTGATCTTGCGAGTGGCGCTGTACGTGTTCTGCCAACTCCAAGGATTGCAGGAATCAAGTCTGTACACATTGACTCCTCCTCCTACTCCAGTTCCTCAGAATCATCGCTGCAGGAGCCGTCACGGTCTACCTCCACATGGACCCGTGAACGGTTACCTGTTGCGACCGATATGAGCACAGCCGTGTCCAAACGTCAACAGGCCGTCCTGAAATTAATTTCCATGGGGAATCGAAGCCACACAGCGCAGGAGCTCTGGAATGCCATCAAGCAGGAGAGCGACGTGTGGTTTTTGGCAGCGAATCTCCAGCCAGGCTTGGTAGTGTGTGACAATGGCCGAAATCTGGTGGCAGCTCTGGGCCTTGGCAACCTCACTCACATACCATGTCTGTCACATGTGCTCAACTTGGTCGTGCAGAGTTTTTTGAGGGACTATCCGGATCTTGATGCACTGCTGCACAAGGTCCGCCTAGAGTGCGCTCACTTGCGATGTTCCAGCATGGCCAGATCGCTGATTGCAGCTCTGCAACGCAGATTTCGCCTTCCTGAACATCGCATCATATGTGACGTACCCACCAGGTGGAATTCCACGTTACATATGTTGGAGCGGTTGTGTGAGCAGCAGCCAACAGTAATGGAGTATCAGCTGCATCAGGCGCAATCAACTCGCAATTTGCGCCGTTCACACTTCACCACTACTGACTGGGCCTCTATAATAATAATAATCTTTATTTATATAGCGCCAACATATTCCGCAGCGCTTTACAGTTTAACAGTTTCAGAACACAAGTCATAAGTAACAACGTTAACAATACAATAATTAAAGCAATATAAGCCGCCCCTGCTCGTGACAGCTTACAATCTACAATGAGGTGGGGGAGATACAAAGTACAGGTGTTTATATACAATGGTGTATTTACAATGATGGTCCAGCCATTTTGAGGGAGTGATGGATGGATGGAGATAGTGAATGGGCTACACACACAGACTTACACATGGAATGACTTTGATTAGTGAAAGTGATAGGTCGCTCTGAACAAATGTGTTTTGAGGGAGCGCCTGAAACCATGCTAATTTCGGATAGTCCTAATTTCTTGGGGTACAGCATTCCAGAGGATTTGCGCAGCACGGGAGAAGTCTTGTAGTCGGGAGTGGGAGGTACGGATTAGTGCAGAGGTTAGTCGAAGGTCGTTTGCAGAGCGCAGCAGTTGGTTAGGCAGATAGATAGAAATGAGGGAGGAGATGTAGAGGGGTGCTGCACTGTGGAGAGCTTTGTGGGTGACAACCAGTACTTTGAATTGGATACTATAATGAATGGGCAGCCAGTGTAAGGACTGGCGAAGGACTCTATGAAGGACATCTGCCACGTTTTGCGTGCGTTTGATGAGTCAACGCGGATGGCGAGTGCAGATGATGCACTAGTCAGCCTGACTGTCCCCCTTATCTGCCTGCTTCAAAAAACAATGCAAGCACTAAGGGATGAGGTTTTGGAAGAGGTGGAGGATGAGGAGTCACAAATTCCGTCACCTTCTGGACAGTCAGCGCAACGTGGTTCCTCACAAAGGGCTGGGCAGGGCTCACTTTGTGAGGAGGATGAGGAGGAGTAAATGGAGGAGGAAGGAGGAGGAAGACATCGCTCCAGAGGGAGGTACACAACGCTCTAGTCAGTATGTATAGCGAGGGTGGAGTGATGCAGAGCAGGCAGAGATGACGCCTCTTGCAGGGGACAGCGTTTCTTGGCCAGTTGGGAGTCTGCAGCACATGGTTGATTTCATGCTGCAGTGCCTGAGAAACGACCGCCGCATCGCCCACATTCTCACCACGTCTGATTATTGGGTGTCCACCCTCCTAGACCCTCGCTACCGGGACAACTTACAAAGCCTACTTACACCATTGAACCGGGAGCGTAAAATGCGGGAGTACCAAGACACACTGGTGCAATCCATAATGTTCTCCATTCCAGCCGAGAGCACTGCTGCTACTACTGCTTTACAAAGCAGCTCTGTGCGTCGAGGCAGTGGAGACAGCTCTGCAACAAGAGGGAGCACAAGCAGCGCCTCTGCACAGGGCAAGATGTTATGATTTGGTAGCTGAGGAGAGCAGGCAAAAAAGGCAATACACCAGAGAGGTTGGAATCTATGGGATTGCAGTACCCTGACTAACCACCACAACTAAAGGCAGCCGTGGAGCGTACCTACGTTGGTCCTAGACGCCTCGTCACAGCCTGAGAAGCTAACTACAGCTAAAGATAGAAAGAGGAAAGCTATCTGCCCCGGAGCAGATCCACAAAGAACATAGAAAGCCCCCAAACATGTAATGGCGGTTAGACAAGAAGAAATACTGACACAGACAGAAAATAGTATGAGCAAACCTTGGGGCTCAAACTTCATAAATAGAAAAGGATAGGAAGGGCACCCTGAAAAGTACCAACTCTACTAATTACAAAAACACCTGAGATGACACGACCTCTAGCACCTAAATTAGTTCTCTGGTGTAACTAAAACTAAACAGCAGCCACAGAAAAAAGTGGAAAAGGAAAATGAACAAACAACAGTGTCTGAACTAAACTGAGAGGAGCACAAGCCCCCAAGGGGACCCGGCAGACCCCCACAGAAGTGCAGGACAAAATGCCAAAAAAAAACAAAAAAAAATAAAAGAAGAAAATGTCTTATCTGTTAGAAAAAGATGCAGGCACGAAACAGCAAGCTACAAAGTGTACAGGAATCAAAGATGAGACCAGAACAATTGATCACCGTCAACCCTGATGGGAGGGAACCTCCCTTATATAAGACCAGTCAGTAACACCTGATCTCCAATCTTCACAATCTTCATTGGATAGTTCAGTACTGTTTGTAACCACCAGAGGGAGCTTCTGCTCAGAATTCATTTCTAGCACATTCACAACAGCAAGACCAGTATGTTCCAAATGTGGCGAAGTTTTGTGGCAGCTCCACCAATGTCTACACCATCCGAGACGGCTCCAGTCAGCAGGAGGCAAAGTTTCCGTAAGATGGTGACAGACTACATGTCTTGGCCTCTCAGTGTACTCCCAGATGGCTCTTCCCCATTCAAGTTTTGGGTCTCTAAGCTGGATACATGGCCAGAGCTTAGCCAGTATGCATTGGAGGTGCTGGCTTGCCCTGCTGCCAGTGTATTATCGGAGCGCTTCTTTAGTGCTGCAGGTGGTGTACTAACAGACCGTAGCATGCGACTATCCTCCGATAATGTAGACCGGCTTACTTTTCTGAAAATGAACAAGGCATGGATCTCACATGAATTTGCCTGTCCGGTTTCAGATTAAATAACTGGTTGGCAATGTTATCCATGTCTCCTGTTATGTTCATCTTTCTACCACCTGAACTCTACTGCCTGGGCTACAACACTGCCAGTTGCTGCTCAGAAGTGTTGGATGCACAGATCAAAACAATCGCTGATGTGTTTGTGGGGTTCAGTAACGCCTGCTGTTCCCCTGCTGTGTGTCCGGCAAAAATTACTGCTAGGTAGCTACACATGTTGAAAAAAACATGACATGTTAAAGTGGCTACTGCTACACATAGATAAGAGGCTACACCCTTATTTCTAAGCTGTAAACAAGTGAAACGTCACCTTTAAAACCATAAAATTATTAGTCTTTGTCACAAATCTGTAACAAAATAATTGTGACATATTACTGCAGATATCCACATGTCGAACACAAATGCTAACACAAAAGCCTACTTATGCTATAGGGTACTGATGGTGAACCTTGTCACTCCATAGCTTAGACAAATCCAACTCACATCATGCCTCAAATGCTGCAATGTTGGAAGTGCATAATGTGGGTTTGAACTTTGACAACAGCTGCAGTGCGAAGGTTAGCCTTCAGTGTTCTTGGCTTTTAAATAAAAGCATACAAGTAAATTTAAGAATCCATTGTTGATTAAGGGACGTGATGTACACCTGTAATATTGTGCAAACAATGGATGTAGGACTAGTCCTCTTCAACATTACTTATATTTGTGTCATTTCAAAAAATACATATTTAATTACAAATTTAACAACCCATATCATAAAGGCCCATCATGTAAAAATGAGAATCGGTAACAAAACTCATGCATTACCTTGTTAAAGTCAATAGTGCATAGTCACAATAGCTAAATATATACCTGCAAGTTTTGCTGAAACAACGACAACTGATAGAAAAGGTGAATGATATCTAGTTATCAGACTGAATAGCGACACCTGTACAATGTCGATATAATACTGTACCTTAACAAAAAGGCTGTTTGCAACCAATGTATTATATATAGTGTTGAGCGATATTGCTCGATATCTAAAAATATCGTATCGAAATTGTATCGCCGATAGCACTAAATATCGTCGATATCCGATTTCGATAGCGGAAGTCCCATGTAAGTCTATGGGAACAAAATATCGAAATTAAAAAAAACCTTTATTTCCTTGTAAACACTAAATATACACACATAGAATACATATATATATATATATACATGTCATTGTGACATATATATATATACATATATGTATAGTTTATACACTTCTACATAGTAAAATATCCTCTGATTCAATTGCCGGGTAAAGCCGGCTTCTGTGAAAAGACATAAGCACCCGACATGAAATGACACTTGGTGTACATAGGGTTAACCATGTCTTTTCATGTCGTTTGCAATCTGATTTGCACAAACAATTACATCAGTCTATGTGTGCAAAATTTCACACCTGTAGGGGTTAATTAAAGGTGTAAATTCGTAAAAAAAACGGACTTTTTTGCTACGAATTTACACCTTTAATTAACCCCTACAGGTGTGAAATTTTGCACACTTACACTCATGTAATTGTTTGTGCAAATCAGATATCAAACTACATGAAAAGACATGGTTAACTCTATGTAAACCAAGTGTCATTTCATGTCGGGTTCTGCATTTTCACAAAAGCCGGCAATTGAATTAGCGGCTATTATACTATGTAGAAGTGTATGAACTATAAATATAAATATATATATATATGTGTCACAAATTCAATGACATGTATATATATATATATATGAGGTGTAAAATTGCTGAAAAAAAATGCGTGGGCTCCCGCCCTATTTTCGCAACCAGACCATTATTTTTGGCCCCCCCGGCTACTAAAATCTGCCCCCAGACACCCCAGAAAAGACAAATCTATAATTAGATTCGCCCTTTCTGGCACTTTGCCCGTCTATTCCCATTGCCCTGTAGCGGTGGCGAATGGGTTAATAAGGGGTTAAAATGACCTTGCAATTGAAAGGTCACTTTAAGCCAGGTTAATAATTGAGAGCTGTCAATCAGACAACTATCAATTATTAATCCTATTGTATGAAAGAAAAATCAAACACACACACTTTAATAAAAAAGAAGTTTAATGAAATAATCACACAGTTTTTGACCATATTTTATTTACCTGCTAAAACCATTTCCTGTAATAAAAATAAAATAATAAAGCAAAATTATTCTTACCAATCCGATGTACAGTCAGGTCCCACGGTGTAATCCATCAGAAAGGGTTAATGTTTACTGCAATGACCGCAGCTAATGCTGCAGCCTCACATTAAACCCCCAAATGAATGAGTTCCTCTCCTGGCTGACAGGAGAGGAAGTGGAAAGCTTAATTGATTGCTTTCCACTTTCACTTCAGGTCAGCCAGGGACACAATCAGTGACGTCAGAGGGAACTGGTTAACAAAAATAGGGGATCCCCTTGAAAAAAAATGGCGTGGGGTCCCCCCTATTTTTGTTAACCAGCCAGATGAAGCAGACCGCTGAGGCCTGGATTTTCAGGCTGTTAAGGAGCCAAGATCCATGGACCTTGCCAGCCTGATAATACCAGGCCACAGCAGTCTGCATATCTTGGCTGATTAACAAAAATAGGGGATCCCCTCGAAAAAAATTGGCGTGGGATCCCCCCTATTTTTGTTAACCAGCCAGATGAAGCAGACCGCTGAGGCCTGGTTTTTCAGGCTGGTAAGGATCCAATATCCATGGACCTTGCAAGCCTGATAATACCAGGCCACAGCAGTCTGCTTAGCTTGGCTGGTTAACAAAAATAGGGGATCCCCTCGAAAAAAAAAACGGCGTAGGGGTCCCCCTATTTTTGTTAACCAGCCAAGTAAAATGCAGACTGCTGCGGCCTGGTATTAAAAGACTGTCAAGGCCCATGGATTTTGGCCCTCAACAGCCTGATAATACCAGGCTACAGCAGCCCCACATTTGGCGCATCAAAAGATGTGCCAATTGTGGCACTTTACCCGGCTCTTCCCACTTGCCCTGTAGCGGTGGCAAGCGGGGTAATAAGGGGTTAATGTCACCGTTGATTGCACGGTGACAATAAGCCCGGTTAATAATGGAGAGGCGTCAATAAGACACCGATCCATTATTAATCCCAAAGTTATTAAATGCATAAAAAAAAGACAAAGCAAGAAAAAAGTATTTTAATGAAATAAAAGAGACAACACAGTTTTCATTTCTTTTATTGTACTCTCATTCCTGCGACACCATCGATCTCCTGTAAAAAAAGAAAAAAAACAAACCAACAGTAAACCACCTGTCCGACGCAGTCCATAGTAACGACAGTCCCACGACGATCCAGCTCTGCTACATCGCAATGACAGGCAGAGCCTGTCATCGCGACGCAGCACAGCTGATTACCTGCTTCCCCGGCGGTGACGTCATCGGACTGACTGCTTTACGGCCGGGATTACCCAGCAGTCACTGCAGTTATCGCGAGAAACTGCATGTGACCGCCGGGGAGAAGAGGATGGCGGCCATGAAGCAGTCCAGGACATGACCGCCGGAGATCTTCTGCCAGGTAAGTGCCGCTGACTCCTGACAGACCCGACCGACGGACACTGACAGTGACAGACCCGACCGACGGACACAGACAGTGACAGTGACAAATCCGATTACGGTATTCGATAAGACGAAAATATCGAAACGAATTATCGAAAGGCCGATAGAGCTAATATCGGCCGATAGCCGATATTTGCATTATCGTATCGCTCAACACTAATTATATACGGATTGAAGCGCATCACACTAATAGATTTGAGTTATTTGAAATAGAATGGAGCAGCACCAATTAGAGAAAAATGTCAAGGATGAGGCAGTGAGACACGCTCAGCAGAGTACAAGCAGCAGTGGTTGAAGAACTAAGTGGAGCGGGATCTGCACTCCAAAAATGAAAACCTCTGACTACAGTAAACACTGCACACAACTGTTCAGTAGCTGTGAAAGGCCCGTTTGTGTACTTCTATATTGTTTGCAACCAATGTATTTGATACGGATGGAAGCACGTCACAGTAATTGATTTGAATTATTTGAAATAGAATGTAGCAGCAACAATTAGAGAAAAAGGTCAAGGATGAGGCAGTGAGACACGCTCAGCAGAGTACAAGCAGCAGTGGTTGAAGAACTAACTGGAGCGGGATCTGCACTCCAAAAATGAAAA
The DNA here is from genome assembly GCA_033576555.1 of Oophaga sylvatica. Taxonomy (NCBI): domain Eukaryota; kingdom Metazoa; phylum Chordata; class Amphibia; order Anura; family Dendrobatidae; genus Oophaga; species Oophaga sylvatica. The sequence goes on along the minus strand of JARQOD010000004.1, from coordinate 135,504,060 downwards.
CCTCTGACTACAGTAAACACTGCACACAACTGTTCAGTAGCTGTGAAAGGCCCGTTTGTGTACTTCTATATTGTTTGCAACCAATGTATTTGATACGGATGGAAGCACGTCACAGTAATTGATTTGAATTATTTGAAATAGAATGTAGCAGCAACAATTTGAGAAAAAGGTCAAGGATGAGGCAGTGAGACACGCTCAGCAGAGTACAAGCAGCAGTGGTTGAAGAACTAACTGGAGCGGGATCTGCACTCCAAAAATGAAAACCTCTGACTACAGTAAACACTGCACACAACTGTTCATTAGCTGTGAAAGGCCCGTTTGTGTACTTCTATATTGTTTGCAACCAATGTATTGGATACGGATGGAAGCACGTCACACTAATAGATTTGATTTTTTTTAAATAGAATGGAGCAGCACCAATTAGAGAAAAATGTCAAGGATGAGGCAGTGAGACACGCTCAGCAGAGTACAAGCAGCAGTGGTTCAAGAACTAACTGGAGCGTGATCTGCACTCAAAAAAAAAAAAACCTCACAGACTAGAGTGAACACTGCACACAACTGTTCACTATCTCTGAAAGGCTCCTTTGTGTACTTCTATAGTGTTTGCAACCAATGTATTGGATACGGATGGAAGCACGTCACACTAATAGATTTGATTTTTTTAAAATAGAATGGAGCAGCACCAATTAGAGAAAAATGTGAAGGATGAGGCAGTGAGACACGCTCAGCAGAGTACAAGCAGCAGTGGTTCAAGAACTAACTGGAGCGTGATCTGCACTCAAAAAAAAAAAACTCACAGACTAGAGTGAACACTGCACACAACTGTTCACTATCTCTGAAAGGCTCCTTTGTGTACTTCTATAGTGTTTGCAACCAATGTATTGGATACTGTCATGTGTGCATCGCCACGAAGATCGTCGCGGTTGCACATTCTGACTTCTCACAGCTGAGTTGCTGTTTCTTTGTGTTTGGAAGTTAGGGAGTTAATTCTGTCTGTGCTCAGTTCTGGGACTGGGTGCAGTTTCTCCCGGCTGCAATTAATTATTTGTTGATTGGTTTCCTTTAAATCTCTGGTGGTCTGTTTTGGGAGTTGCCAGTGAAATTCTTCATGCAGACCACAGATAGGATTGTATCTGTATAGACTTAAGTTAAAGAGCTCCTTAGTTGTTTTAAGCTCACCTTGCTTAGAGTTTAATATCCCAGATCATTTATGTTCCTTCTGTGTTTGAGTGTGTATGCAAGTCTGTGTTTTCTCCAGTCTGTCTTATATGTCTAATCTGTGTATTTAGCAGAGATCAGCCCATATCCCTTTGGTGGTAATCAGTATCCTTCTTAGGACTGATTACAGGGTTCAGGGACTGATAGGAGACAGGGTTAGGCTGGAGACTTGGACCTCTGAACCATTATCAGTACCTCCAAGGTGAGGGATTAGTTAGGACCCCAGTTTAGGGTCAGGTTAGACCCCGGTCCTCCTCTTTCCTGTGACAGTGTATCAAGTCCTCAAGATTAACCCTGAGTTCAACGGATATCGTGTCAGGTAAATCTATTCTATATTTACATGCTGATGTTGCAAATCTATATGTTGTATAGAGTGTTGTTCTTTTAAGAATAGTTTACTGACATCGTACACATATCATAAGACCGCGTGACATTTTCACTGGCCCAAAATAAAATTATTCCCAGTTGCCATGGATCCAGTAGCCCAGCTGGCTCTGCAGTTGCAGGGATTATCCATGGAGCTGACGGACATTAAGTCCAAAGTTTTGTCTCCCTCGGAGCAAACCAGATTTGAACCTAAAGTAGCTCTCCCGGACAGGTTCACTGGTGGGCGAGACAAATTTTTTACCTTCAGGGAAGCATGTAAATTGTATTTTCGGCTTCGGCCTCGATCATCAGGGAGTGAAGAGCAGAGAGTGGGAATTGTTATCTCGCTCCTACAAGGGGACCCTCAATCCTGGGCATTCTCCCTTCCTCCGGGATCCCCGGCTCTACAGTCTGTAGATCGATTTTTTACTGCCCTGGGTTTGGTATATGATGACCCAGATCGGGTCTCTCTTGCTGAGACAAAATTACGTAAGATACAGCAGGGAGATCGTCCGGCGGAGGAATTTGCTTCTGAGTTCCGTAGATGGGCCACAGATACTCAGTGGAATGACCCAGCTCTTAGGAGCCAGTTTTGTCATGGGCTTTCTGACAAATTAAAGGACGTTTTGGCTCAGTATGATTCTCCTCCATCACTGGAGGCTGCTATGGCCCTAGCTATCCGTACTGATAGACGGCTCCGGGAGAGGTGCGAGGTAACTCCGCCCCCTGTTGTTACTCCACCTACTACTAAAGTCCCTTATGTTGAGGTTCCCTTGTCTGTTCGGAGGAGCCTATGCAGTTGGGGGGACATCATTTCGTAGGAGGGGATTGGCGGTACGCCGCAGGACTAGAAGGTGTTTCTTCTGCGGGAAAGAGGGACATTTTGTTGGGGGATGTCCATCCCGTGCCTTGTTGAGCAAAAAGTCGCCGGAAAACTGTTAATCCCAGGTTGTGTGGTGGACGACAACCTGGGAGTATGTATTTCGTCCGCTAGTTCTTCTCAGTTCCTTGTACCAGTGGAGGTGGTGGTTGGTACGAGAGTGGAGAGATTTTCTGTTCTTCTTGATAGTGGGTCCGGGGCTAATCTGGTTGACGCTCAGTTTGCTCAGGCTCAAGGTATGCATCTGAGTGTATTGGTCAAACCGATCCCTATATTCTCCATTGACGCCAGGCCTCTCGGCCAAGGTAGCTTTGTTCATGAGGTTCATAACATTGACCTTCGGGTAGGGGCAATACATAGGGAACTATTATCTTGTTATGTGTTGGAGGGTCTACCTACTCCTATTGTGTTGGGACTTCCTTGGTTGGTTAAACATAACCCTGTGATTAATTGGCAGTCCAGAGAGATAAGCCAATGGGGTGAGTTTTGCAAAAGTAACTGCATGAACACAGTCATCAGTGCGGTCGTGCCTAGTACTTTGCCTCCTTTTTTGGAGGACTTTGGGGATGTGTTCTCTGAGGAGGGGTGTCAGGAGTTGCCTCCTCATCGCGTGTATGACTGCTCTATTAATTTACTTCCTGATGCTAAGTTACCTAAAGCTAGGTTATATAACCTTTCTGGTCCTGAGAGGCAGGCTATGAAAGATTATATTTCGGAAAGTCTGGCCAAAGGGCATATTAGACCTTCATCTTCCCCAGTGGCCGCGGGGTTCTTCTTTGTGAAGAAAAAAGATGGAGGCCTACGCCCTTGCTTGGATTTCCGCGAACTTAATCGGATTACTGTTCGAGATCCGTATCCACTCCCTCTTATTCCTGATCTCTTCAATCAAATTGTTGGCGCCAAATGGTTCTCTAAATTGGATCTCAGGGGGGCGTATAATCTGATTAGGATAAAAGAGGGGGATGAGTGGAAACGACGTTTAACACGCCGGAGGGACATTATGAGAACCTTGTCATGCCTTTTGGTCTGACTACTGCACCAGCAGTATTCCAACATTTTGTTAATGACATTTTTCGTCATCGGGTGGGGCTGTTTGTGGTCGTATATTTGGATGACATTTTAATTTACTCACCAGATCTTGTGTCTCACCAGGAGCATGTGAGACAGGTGTTGCAGATCTTGCGAGACAATAAACTATACGCCAAACTGGAAAAGTGTGTATTCGCCGTACAGGAACTTCAGTTTTTGGGTTTCTTGGTGTCAGCCTCCGGTTTCCGTATGGACCCTGAAAAGGTGAGAGCAGTGCTTGAATGGGATCAGCCAGAGGATCTTAAGGCTCTGCAGCGTTTTCTGGGTTTGCTAACTACTACCGGAAATTTATTTGTAATTTCTCATCTGTTGTCAAACCTCTCACTGACATGACAAGAAAAGGGACGGATTTTTCTAAATGGTCGGACAAAGCTTGCCAAGCTTTTTCCTCTTTGAAAAAATGTTTTGCTTCGGCACCCGTTCTCATCCAACCAGATGCATCACAGCCGTTCGTTGTGGAGGTGGACGCGTCTGACGTAGGGGTGGGTGCAATATTGTCCCAGGGTCCGTCCCCTGGTAAATGGCATCCGTGCGCTTTCTTTTCTAAAAAATTGTCGTCCGCCGAAAGGAATTATGATATCGGCAATAGGGAACTTTTGGCCATTAAGTTGGCTTTTGAAGAATGGCGTCACTTTTTGGAGGGGGCAGTCCACCCGGTCACCGTCTTTACTGATCACAAGAACCTGCTGTATTTGGAATCTGCTAAGCGTCTGAATTCCAGACAAGCTCGATGGTCGTTGTTTTTTACCAGGTTTAATTTTGTTGTCACTTATCTCCCTGGATCTAAGAATGTTAAGGCGGATGCCTTGTCTCGCAGTTTCCCAGGGCCGGGAAAATGGATGACCCGATTCCTATCCTTCAGGAGGGGGTGGTAGTGTCGGCTGTATTTTCTGAGCTTGAGGAGGAGGTGTTAGAGGCTCAGGGGGACGCCCCTGCAGGACCTCCAGGGAGACTGTTTGTCCCAAATCAGTTGAGACAAAAGGTTATTGAGGCACATCATAATTCTGCTTTAGCAGGACATCCAGGGAGTAAGGCTACTTTAGATCTCCTTTCTCGCCGGTTTTGGTGGCCTAACGTTAATAAAGATGTTTTAACTTTTGTCGCGTCCTGTGGGGTTTGTGCTCGCTCTAAGACCCCTCATACCCGTCCGTCTGGGACCCTCTTACCCTTGAAACTTCCGGAGCGTCCATGGACTCATTTGTCTATGGACTTCATCACGGACCTTCCTCAGTCGTCAGGGAAGACTGTCATACTGGTGGTTGTTGACAGGTTCAGTAAGATGGCACATTTCATTGCTCTTCCTGCCCTCCCTAATGCTAAAACTCTGGCGCAGGTGTTCATTGGGGAGATTGTGAGACTTCATGGGTTGCCTTCTGATGTGGTGTCAGATAGGGGGTCTCAGTTTGTATCCAAGTTTTGGAGGGCATTTTGTTTACGTCGGGGGATGCAATTGTCATTTTCCTCGGCTTTTCATCCGCAGACCAATGGTCAGACAGAGCGTCTGAATCAAAGCCTAGAGACTTATCTTCGGTGTTTTGTCTCAGAGAACCAGGAGGACTGGTCTTCTTTCTTGCCTCTGGCAGAGTTCGCTCTTAACAACAGGCGGAGCGAGTCCACTGGTAAGTCCCCGTTTTTTGGGGCATATGGTTTTCATCCCCAGTTTTGTACTTTCAATGGGGGGGGCCCTTCTGGGGTTCCTGAGGAGGAGCGTTTCTCGTCGTCACTTGCTTCAGTGTGGAGAGGTGTATTGAATAATCTGAGTGCTATGGGGAACCGTTATAAACGTATGGCTGATAGGAGGAGAGTTTCTGGTCCAGATCTTAATGTGAACGATCTGGTATGGTTGTCTACCAGGAATATAAAACTTAAAGTTCCCTCCTGGAAGCTGGGCCCCAGATTCATCGGGCCGTACAGGATCAGTTCCATAATTAATCCTGTGGCATTTCGTCTGGACCTCCCTCCTACGTTTAAAATCCACAATGTGTTCCACAAGTCATTACTTAAGAGGTACGTGGCACCAGTCATACCATCACCTCTACCTCCTCCTCCAGTGGTGGTCAATGGTAACTTGGAGTTTCAAGTGTCAAAGATCATTGACTCACGTCTGAATCGCGGTCCTTCAGTACTTGGTTCATTGGAAGGGGTATGGTCCAGAGGAGAGGACGTGGGTTCCTGCGTCTGACATTAACGCAGATCGTTTGGTGCGGACCTTCCACAGAACTCACCCGGGCAAACCTGGCCCTGAGGGTCCGGAGGCCCCTCGTAGAAGGGGGGGTACTGTCATGTGTGCATCGCCACGAAGATCGTCGCGGTTGCACATTCTGACTTCTCACAGCTGAGTTGCTGTTTCTTTGTGTTTGGCAGTTAGGGAGTTAATTCTGTCTGTGCTCAGTTCTGGGACTGGGTGCAGTTTCTCCCGGCTGCAATTAATTATTTGTTGATTGGTTTCCTTTAAATCTCTGGTGGTCTGTTTTGGGAGTTGCCAGTGAAATTCTTCATGCAGACCACAGATAGGATTGTATCTGTATAGACTTAAGTTAAAGAGCTCCTTAGTTGTTTTAAGCTCACCTTGCTTAGAGTTTAATATCCCAGATCATTTATGTTCCTTCTGTGTTTGAGTGTGTATGCAAGGTCTGTGTTTTCTCCAGTCTGTCTTATATGTCTAATCTGTGTATTTAGCAGAGATCAGCCCATATCCCTTTGGTGGTAATCAGTATCCTTCTTAGGACTGATTACAGGGTTCAGGGACTGATAGGAGACAGGGTTAGGCTGGAGACTTGGACCTCTGAACCATTATCAGTACCTCCAAGGTGAGGGATTTGTTAGGACCCCAGTTTTAGGGTCAGGTTAGACCCCCGGTCCTCCTCTTTCCTGTGACAGTGTATCAAGTCCTCAAGATTAACCCTGAGTTCAACGGATATCGTGTCAGGTAAATCTATTCTATATTTACATGCTGATGTTGCAAATCTTATGTTGTATAGAGTGTTGTTCTTTTAAGAATAGTTTACTGACATCGTACACATATCATAAGACCGCGTGACAGATACGGATGGAAGCACGTCACACTAATAGATTTGATTTTTTTAAAATAGAATGGAGCAGCACCAATTAGAGAAAAATGTGAAGGATGAGGCAGTGAGACACGCTCAGCAGAGTACAAGCAGCAGTGGTTCAAGAACTAAACTGGAGCGTGATCTGCACTCAAAAAAAAAAAAACCTCACAGACTAGAGTGAACACTGCACACAACTGTTCACTATCTCTGAAAGGCTCCTTTCTGTACTTCTATAGTGTTTGCAACCAATGTATTGTATACGGATGGAAGCGCGTCACACTATAATTTCAATTGAATGGAGCAGCAAGAATTACACTAAAGAAAAAAAAAGAGTCTGTGAGTGACACGTGCAGATGCCTACAAACAGCGTTGGATGCAGAGCAAACTGCAGCGTCACCTGCACTGTCACACACACACCTTGCACAGAGCTGTTAAAACAACACTGCAAGGCAAAAGGAAGCTTTACACAGCCGGTGGTAAACTAGCCTGCCTAAAGCACTGTACACAAAATCGCAATCTCTAACTGTCCCTCAGAGTCAGCACAGCAGCGTTCTGTCCCTAACTGAATTCACAGCACAGTGACGCTAAAATGGTGGCGGCGCCTTTTATAGTGCATTCTGACATCATTTCAGCATCCAATCACAGCCATGCCATTAGTTAACATGACCGCAGCATTACAGGATGTGCCCACACTTCTTAGGATTCCTCATTGGCTGACTAAAATCACATTGCCTCTCAAAGAATTATGGGAACTTCCGATTCCGGTATACGATATATGAAAAATATCGGAACTAAGTATCGGAATTCCGATACAACGAATATCGGCCGATACCCGATACTTGCGGTATCGGAATGCTCAACTCTACTTCTCACACTACTGTGTATCCTGTCTTTCTGGTGTAATACTGGAGGTACCAAGGGTGCTGAGATTATCAGAGGCTGCTCACACTGCTGTCCAATATGTCTTTCTGATCTAATACTAGAGATATGTGGCTGCTGAGTTAAAAAAAAAGTTGCTCACACTGCTGTACATCCTGTGTTTTTGACCTAATACTGGAGATATCTGGGTGATAACGTAAGAAGAGACTGCTCACTGCTGACCACTATGTCTTCCTGATCTAATACTAGAGATACTAGGGGTGCTGAGGTAAGAAGAGACATTTCACACTGCTTTCCACCATGTCTTACTGATTAGTACTGGAGACACCATGGGTACTGCAGTAAGATGAAGCTGCTCACACTGTTGTCCACAATGTCTTTGTAATCCAATATAGTAGGTACCAGTAGTGCTTATATAAGAAGCCCCACACTGCTTTCCACCATGTCGTTCTGATCTAATACTAGAGTTACCAGGGGTCCTGTGGTAAGAAGGGCTGTTCACACTTCTGTCACCTTGGTTATTTAAGGTTGCATTATTAAAACTTCCTACTGCACATGCTCACCGATACCTGGCTTATTACTCTTTTTGTGTTCAGTGTGACAAAATGACAGCCATTTTAATGTATTTTAGTGACTACCTCTCTAGAAAAAAGCAAGTGTGAGTTGCTAATTAAAATTTATTTAGTAATTCATTGTTAATTACATTTTTTTTCTTTCTTACTTCTATTCCCGGAAAAACCCATTCAATATCATTGATAGGAGAGTAAATGCATATGTGACATCAAAAAATAAAGTGCATTCACCCTAACCATACAGTGCTGAATAATACTGACATACTGCACAGTGACCAAATGACAGTTACATACAAATATAAAACTAATATACTCTCACGTTGAGAGTTTTGGGGTCATCTGTGGTCATCTCTTTAGCAGGGCTAGCTGATGTACCCTGTATGATGGTGAGACCTATGGCTGTCCTGCAGTCAGCAGGGCTAGCTGATGTACCCTGTATGATGGTGAGACCTATGGCTGTCCTGCAGTCAGCAGGGCTAGCTGATGTACACTGTATGATGGTGAGACTTATGGCTGTCGTGCACTCAGCAGGGCTAGCTGATGTACCCTGTATGATTGGTGAGCCCTATGGCTGTCCTGCAAGTAACAGTGGGAAGAGATGGACCTGAATAGTTGTTTGAATGACAGAAATGCAGAAACATTCTTACCCAGATTCTTTCTGTCCTGTCTTTAGGCCTTGTTTCTTGAAGTCTGATGTTCCTCACTACCAAACCAACCAAGGAATGTAGTAAGATGAGTCTATAAATGAGGACTGTGTGATAAAAAAAATGTCCCACAAAGCTTTGCATCTTTGTCACGTCGGACAATCAGCAATACAATATTTTTTGACCGATGCCAGACTATTGTGCTCTAGTCTAGATTAATAATTAAATCAAGGCCGGTTAGCTACAAATTTTGGGAACATTTTATTAAGACATGTTTTTCATCAGGGCTATACTTAGCTGTGTATTAAAAATGTTACCGCTAAATTTGATCCCATCCATAAGTTTAAAATAACACACAGCTTCAAGGAACAAACCAAAGCAGTTGCCATCTCCCTAAATATAGATAGTGGTTTTAAATAGCAACGTGTATTCAGTGCAGACTGGTGGAGATAATAAATATAACAGATCTGCTGCTCGGATACAAAACACTGGCGATATTCTCCTGAATCACATGATTAATGGCTGTTTCTAGATATTTTGCACAGTAATGCTCTACAGGCTATTGCGACATCAGGCTTCTTTTTGATATATAATGGTATGTTTGCAGCAACATAGTGTACTGAAATATGATGTGTGGATCCCATTTTAATACAATTTTTGCAATTTTTAGCTTATTATGGGCTACAAGTTAAATACAACATATAAAAAGATTTACTGCTTTGTTACAAACTGTACATGGCAGTAAATATGGTTTACTGTTGTGAATAGGCTGGAAATGAGTTCTGAGCAGAAGCTCCCTCTGGTGGTTACAAACGGTACTGGACTGTCCAGTGAAGATTGTGCGGATTGGGAATCAGGTGTTACTGACTGGTCTTATATAAGGGAGTCACCTTCCCATCAGGGTTGCCGGTGATCAATTGTTCTGGTCTCAATCCTTGATTCCTGTTTCCTTGGTAGCCTGCTGTGTCGTGTCTGAATCTCCTGCTAACAGATAAGACATTTTCTTCTTTTTGTTTTTGTGCTTGATTTTTGCATTTTGTCCTGCACTTCTGGGGGGGCCTTCAGGGTCCCCTCTGGGGGCTTTTGCCCTTCCAGTTCAGTTCAGCCACTGATGTTTGTACATTTGCTTTTTCCAGTTTTTTCAGTGGCTGCTGTTTTTGTTTTTGGTTACACCAGAGAACTAATTTAGGTGGTAGAGGTCGTGTGATCTCAGGTGTTTTTGAAATTAGTAGAGTTGGTGCTTTTCAGGGTTTTTTGAGATTTCAGTAAGTGCCCTTCCTATCCTTTTCTATTTAGTAAGTTTGGGCCCCAACGTTTGCTCATACTATTTTCTGTCTGTGTCAGTATTTCTTCTTGTCTAACCGCCATTACATGTTTGGGGGCTTTCTATGTTCTTTGGGGATCTGCTCCGGGGCAGATAGCTTTCCTCTTTCTATCTTTAGGTGTAGTTAGTTTCTCAGGCTGTGACGAGGCGTCTAGGACCAACGTAGGAACGCTCCACGGCTGCCTCTAGTTGTGGTGGTTAGTCAGGGTACTGCAATCTCATAGTTTCCAACTGCTCTGGTGTATTTCCTTTTTGCCTGCTCTCCTCAGTTACCAAATCATAACAGTTTACGGTATACAAAACTAATAGTGATTTAAAGAAGCACTCCCATTTATATCTTTTTAACTAAAAGGAACCTGTCACAAGAAAAAACCTATTAACCAGCAGATATGAGGTTAATCTGCAGGTTAATAGCGTTAGTATGTTGCCGGTGCCTGCAAGTAGCCAAACGCTGCAGGGAGAAAATTAACTTTATTCTCCCCAGCAGCGCTACTGTTTTTAGTCACGGGGCGGCGCCGGCGCAGGTTCCGACACCACTCTAAGTATACAGAGCGGTGACTGAACCCCCGCCGGCGTTGCCCACATGACTGAAACCGCACCCCTAGCCCTGATTGACAGCCGGCCACAATGCAGAGCCAGTGTCAGTCAGGACCAGGGACACGGTATCCGACATGTGTGGCACCGGCGCTGGTTCAGTCACCGCTCTGAGAATGCCGAGCAGCTGCTGTAACCGTGCCCACGGTATTGAACCGGCTGTTAGTCAGGGCCCGGGACACGGTTACAGCAGCCGCTCTGTAATCTGAACAAGCACAGACGCCGCCCCCATGGCTGAAACTGGAATGCTGCAGGGGGGAATAAAGTTTTCTCCCCGCAGCATTTGGCCACATGCAGGCGCCAGCCACATAATAACACTATTAACCTACAGATTAACCCCATATCTGCAGGTTATTGACATTTTTTCTGGTGACAGGTTCCCTTTAAAATTTGTGCATATATGCATGTAATATAGTTTTACAATTTAAACCTATGGAGCATCAGAACGAAGCTTAAAGAAGTTGTCCGCTACTTGGACAACTCATCATCCCCTTCGCTTGGCCCCGATAAAATAAAAAGCCTATACTCACCTCCAGTGCCAGCACCTTCCCCACGGTGTCTGTACTCGCTCTCCCTGGGCTTCCGTGAGATTGTTGTGACACATGACCTCGGCACCCAATCAGCACTGGCGTCACTGTCCCCGCCTTCGGACAAATTGATTATCAAGAGGAAGTCTGGACTGCAACTGCTCTCTGACTTTTTCGTCATGCACCACATGTAAATGCAACCGCATGAGAGCCCCGGGGACTGTGAGTGCCGACACTGCAGGAATGGTGCCAGCACGGAAGGTGAGAATAGGCTTTTTTATTTAATTGTGGCCAAGCATAGAGTATGGGAAGAGGTTGTCCTAGTAGTGGACAACCCCTTTAATAGGATTTAATTGTAAAAAAGAGCTTCCAGCTCACACATAGAACATAGAGTGAGCTAGCTAGTTGGAATACCAGTGACGTCACTCAGAAGAGGAGCAGAACGGCGCTGGACACAGAAGAAAGCAGTAGTAGGTGGCTATATTAATATACTCACACTACATTACACACACATTTAATAAAGCAAATTATACATGGGAGTGCTTTTTTTTTATTTTAAAAAAACCTCCTTTTCGTGCTCAGTGATAAATCTGCAGCATAAATTGAGTGTTTATATGGGTTATAAAGGGTTATTCTACTGATTCTGTCTTCAGGAGAGCACAACCCACCTGCCCTCCAGCAGACTGACAGTTTGGACTGGTGGCAGGGCTATGTGTGCTATCCAATCCAGCAAGCAATGGGAATTCAAAACAGTGATTTCACTCTCTATGGCAAAAAGCTTGCAAACACCCCCTCTATGATTAGGAGACTGACCACCATTGATAGACTACATAATGGCTGGTAACCTAGACAACCAGAAGTAAGCTTTGAAATGTAAGATCCCTCTTTTAAGATGTTCGATAAGAAGTAAGTTGAAAACTTGCTTTTTCTTTTTCTTTTCTTTTTACAAACACTTTGCAATTTTACCCATTTATGATGATGGGGAAAGCCTCCAGCATATAAATTCTTGATGAGGATTTAAGTCTTTAACATTTGAAGGTAAATATCTGCAACAAATTTGCATCAAGATTCCAGCAATTGGACAAAGTCTTGTGAACTCCACTGCCGAATGACCATGGGTACTTACCTTAACACACAATAAAGAATAATAATAATCATCATCATGTTAATTTTGCATTGATATGTTCTATCTAACCATAGCCATTAAATTAGTATCATTATTTATTTCTATAGCACCATTGATTCCATGGTGCTATACGTGAGAAGGGTTTAGATACAAATTACAGTAGACAAACTAACAATGGTAGACTGGTACAGAGAGAAGAGGACCCTGCCCTTGCAGGCTTACATTCTACAGGATGGTGGGGAACCACCTATCAGCTTCATGCAGATCTGTGGTCGTTTAATGGCCTGTTTAGACATGTCCAATGTACTTCCATGTGCACAGAACGATAGTTAACATGAATGTTCTGAGTGCAAAGAACATAAAATTATATTTGTTAAAACAAAATAAATTATTAAGAGAATACAGAATAAAATACTTAAAGGGATTGTCCCACTGTCACTCTATGTGACTGCAGACTTGTGAATCCTTACATCGTGCGCACTGTGTGCTGTGAGGATTCTCTGCTGATAGCGGTGGTGTGTGACTGGAGTATATGATTTGCATACCTGCTGTCACGTACCGACTAGGTGGGCGCTGCCTCGCTCAATGCAAGTGTATTGAGCGAGGCCAGACAAGAATAGTCAGAATATGGCCGTGGATACAAATCATATACTTTTTGGTCACAAAGACTGCTCGCTCCCGTGCGATAGCACCCACCCGAGAATCCTAGCAGCGTGCAATGAGTGCAGTGTAAGGATTCACAAGTCTTCAGTGACATAGACTAACTGAAGACTTATAGCCTAAGACAGGACAACCTTTTAAACAGAAGATGAATGAGTCAAATGGTTATACTCCCTGTCATGATCCAGACTGGGTATTGAGTCCCGTCTTTCCATGTTCCTGATCTGGTCATTTCAGGGGTTAACTTTTCTCTGCCTCAGTTTTGTCCCAGGTTTGCGATTTAGCTCCGCTGTATCCTAAGGTGTCAGCTATAGTTCTGCCTTTGATGTGTGTATTTGACTCTAGTATATCCTGATTTGCCCTGCTGTGATCCCTGACTTGCCCCGTGTCTGTTTATTCCCTCTGTCTGTCCTGACTCAGTGTTTCCCTGTTAGTTTGTTGACTCCCCGGTTCTGACTTGGTTTGCATTCGGAACTGCTTCTGTCTTCTGCTTTTGTTTCTGACCACGTGTACTGCTGTGACCTTTGGTACTTCTGCTCATGACCGACTCTGACCTCCTCGGCTTACCACTGACCCTGTTGCTTGACTCGACTTGTTTGACTCTCTGCTGCCACCTGTGGTTTGCATTGCTGCTGCATTGCACGCCTGCCCTGGGAGTGTGCAGTCCTTCCTCCACTCTATTGCCATCTAGTGGAGTCTGCACATACCTGCTTTGCAGCAGCCTGACACTCCCATTGCTCATCAGACATAGGACCTACCTCTACTTCCCAGTCTGGTCTCGCCCCCACATTGGGTGGCTTAGTTCTTTCAATCAGTAGAAGAGCATGCAGTAATAGGAGTGTTTCAAATATTGGTGGTCCAACAGCACTAACAATTCAGTAAGGGTACAGTTATGCCAGAGAGGTGTATGATTGTCATGTGACGTTGCATGGGAAAGTTTACAGATAATGGCCCAGAGCAATTAGCCTTCCTGAGGATATGGAATTGTCAGTGTATTTGAGGAACTCTTGTGGAAGTTAAAAACAATTTGTGCAATAGGTGTGTAATCTCTGGGTCATAGGGTCAGACAATAGTCACAAGGGCTTTAAGGAAGTTCTCCCCATGCTACCTACATGCGGTATATGAGAAAGCTGGCTAGTGGCTACCCAAAATAATAGTCTTGGATTTGGTAAATCCAGATCCTAACAAATGAAGGCAGGGAATAGAGTTAAGTTTACTGATTGTATTCAAGTTGATATATATATATACTGGGGACTATAAAAAGATGTAAAGTATTTATGGGATAATCATAATTTTAAGTAAACTAATGCGAGCAATGACTGACAGGGGTGACTTCTCCCATCTCCTTATTTTAGCTTGAATAAACAAGAATTAAAGGAAGGATGTTTATAGCATAGACATCTCCCAAATCTATTTATATAATTACCTGAAATTGTCTGTCATCCACTTCCATCTGGACGTCCTCCACAATCCCACCGCGCCGCACCGGAAGTGCGCGACCGCCAAATTGGAATACCCAAGTGATGTTTATTCCAATATGGCATCCACCTGGTGGTACCAGGCCCTTGCTCAGTAACACCAGCGGGACACCCACACCAGACCCCCCCCGCCGCCTCTGCTGAAACCCCCCACCGGACCCCCGCCAGGACCCACCTCCGGACCCCCACCAGGACCCACTGCCGGACCCCCGCTAGGACCCGCCGCCTGACTACACGTGCCGGATCCCGCCGCTGCTTGCCCACCACCTCCATGCAGTCACAGCCGGCAGGAGAGACAGCAGCTGTGGCCTGTGTTGGAGATGGGGTGCGGGCGCCTTCTGGTGGCGCCACACCCCATCTCCAGCACAGGCCGCAAACCCCCGTCTTTCTGCCCTCCCGATGCGATAGCATCGGGCCCACTTCTAGTTTTTAAATAAATATTCTGAATACCTAGGTAAGTGAAATAGGTGACCAATTTCAAAGGAAAGACAAAAACCCTTGAATCTCTGGGTTGGAGAGGATAATCGCTGCCCTTGGCTCTATTGCAACTGCATACCTCATTGAGGACAATGACATCCCTGCCACATGCCCCGGAACAGGGAGACGCAGTCAGAGAAGTAACAATTGACCCGTACTAGCGACAAAAATTTAGATTTTTTTTAAGCCTGCTTATAAATTATCGCACCCGATGAATGAATGTTTTGTTCATTTGTCAGATGATTGCTGGCCTGCTAGATAGGCCAATAATCAGGAAACAAGATTTCCAAAGAAAGCTTGTACCTTATTATTTAGTGTGTCTAAATGGACCCTTGCAGTCCTCTCCCTAGGAGTTCATAGATTAAATTGTGTAGACCTGGACTTACTCAGCTGGATATTTCTCTCCAGATAAAAGTAATCATTCCTGGATTAGGGATTTTCGGAGTCTTTAATGGGAATTCACTCACAATTAAAACTCTTTTTCTGCATTTTATTTCATGCTAGTGAGCAGTACATAATTTGGAAAAAATGGCGTAGAAGAGCTCTGCCATTTATCAGTCTCACTTTTCACATGACAAGGGTTCTGGAATACACATTCATGTACAGTGGATTCTTCTACAATTATAACGTACTGATACAGTTGCATAATTTACAAAAAACAATAATTATGTACAAAATTATATATTTTAAAGGATTGCAATGAAGCCTAGGATTGCGCTGCTTCATTAGGAAATAAGACATACTGTATGTTGGGATCTGAATTACAAGTCAGATTTTGCATTTCTTTTATATACTCACCACCGCTCCTTCAGGGATCCAGCGCGGTTCTGCTCCTCTTCTCAGTGACGTCACCACTCTTCAGACTCTCCAGGTCACTCTATGCTCAATGTGTGAGCCAGAAGTTTTCTTTTTCAATTTTAAGCCTATAGGCTCGTTCTGACACTCTCAAGGCTTACAAAGTTCACGCAAGTGCAGTGCGACCCGGAGAGTCTGAAGAGCTGTGATGTCACTGAGAAGAGGAGCAGAACAGAGCTGGTTCCCAGAGAAGGCAGCACTGTGTGTAGGGGATTCTTCAAATAGGTTCATGGCTTTGATGAATCTAAGCATGTATAATGATAATATTGTATATGCAGAAATCCTGAATATGTTTATTTTTTGTAATTACGGTACTATGTTTATAAGCGTAAGTGACCCATTACTACAACACAAGACCTGCTGGCAATTTTCAATTCAAAATAGCATGTCTGCAGTCCACTAGCAGGCTAATGGCAATTGTAATTTTCTAGGATGCTTTCATTTGCAGCATTTTAGTGATGTTTTTCCTGGCATTTCTGACTGCAAAAAATATTGATTGCTGTAGGGTTAGATTTTTTTTCTGGCAATCCATGTCATTTTCTCTCATAGGGCTTCATTTCTTGTGAGTTTTTTTATTATATACATTTTAAAGTGTATTGAATTGCATTTTGTTGCTTTTTTTAGTGAATTTGCTGTTGTGATTTGACATTGCAAATCACAGTTTTTACTGGAGTATTGGAATCACATGATCTATGAATCACCATGATTTTGAAACAATAATGTATGTTTTCTTTCAATCTCAAAAAAGTCCTGAAAAAACATTAACTTTAAAAAATGCTCAATGACAAACATAAAATTCCAAAAAAAGCAAACATGGAAAAAATTTCCACATGCATTTTTAGGCTAAATAAAGGAAAAAAAATGCTAAATTGTGTATGTCTGAAATTTTATTTATAGACCAACAGTTGCTCCTGATTCATTAAGAGGTGCACATCTCTTAATGAATCCAGGACATCTGACAACTGGCACGCACTTTTTTGTGCCACGACACAAATCTTACTCAACACTGACTAGAATAAGATTTCTAGCAAAATAAAC
>JARQOD010000004.1:135461800-135487180 GCA_033576555.1 Oophaga sylvatica | reverse complement strand
TCAAGTCAAAATTTTTCTTTCCTAGTCTCAACAGAGACCTGTAAGGTTCAGGTATTTATCTTCCTGGTTTGTATGTTACCTGTGTGAATGTGCTTTAGCAGTCAGAACAGGGAAAGCAAATACCGACAAATAAAAGCAGAACATGCTAATTTGAGATGGCTAAGCTGACAAGTGGTCACATTGTTTAGAAGAGGATTGGAGCGGTGCAAGTAATTTAATGCACTTCCACTATACTACAGATGTATTCAGAAAAGATAAGGCAATAGAAATTTAGATGTAATAGCTTTTTTTAAAGATGTTTTCCCATCTTGTGTTTCTCCTGTCCCACAAGCAGGCAGCAGTGGGGCTCACAGCAATCAGACATTTATGATCTGTCCCGTGAATTTACATTAATAAAGCCGGTGTCATAATTCTCCTACTTATGACTAGGCATGACAAAACGCCCACCCTGAGGATTCAGATATTCCCATTTAGGGAATATTAGCAGAATGTTTTACTTTTAAGTCCTATTTCCTATCACATAACACAGCAAAAATACCTCAAGTTTCCCTCAATTCCGATTATTACCATGCACGTCTTTTAAGTTGCGCTTCATTAGACTGAAATGGTACGTGATCAGACATGAAAATATAAATTAATGCAATAAATCAACTTGTCAGTTCCACTGCAGAGTCATGATGGTAATAAAAAGAAGCAGATGAGTCCCACACATTGGGTTCTGTAGCTTGGATTACAGCTCTGTCAATCACACTGGCTAATCTACAGTTACACAGAATACATGTGCAAAAAAGAAGAGTATTCAGATTGTGGTAAAAATTGAGTGGCGCTCTGCCTACTTTTAGGATCCAATCTGAAAAATAAAGTTTTCCAGTGCTGTACTTGAAAATACAGTATTGCACCAGGTCCAAGTTTGGGAATCTATTTCTAGGTGTATACATGTGTGCACTGTATAGTGCTTAGTATTGTGTTACAATAGAAAGGCATTCTGCAGTGTTGTTTTTTACTGGCCCGGTTTTATTTATTGCACGTCATTTATAGTGAGAGGTAATAAGTTTAAAGTTCACATCTCTTTCTTTGTAGTTTCAAAGTTGAGAGTTCAGAGTTAACTTATGGACTTTTTCACCGACCTTACAAGAGCTGCAGTGCTCTTAATATACTCAAAGCTCACAACTATGAATTATTGGGCTGTGGTTTTTTGCCATGAAGTTTTATGCATCAGCCTTTAATCATAAATATTATGACGGCTTTAAGAATATAATATCTACTTGTACATATATTGTTCATTATAATCTGTCCGGCTCTACATGGCCATCTTTCATATTGTAATGAACCTTTATACTTTTTAATTTTTTAAATTATTTTTTATGAATTAGTTGTACAGTGATAGATATCTCTAAGAATTGAAGGGAATCTGACAGCTGGTTTTTGTTACCTCATTTGAGAGCAGTACAATGTAGGAAAAGAGACCCTGATTCCAGCGATGTGTCACTTAGTTTACTTGATGCAGCACTTGTTACACAATCATAAGAATTTTTAGATGTGGCATGTATCAGAGCTGAGAAAGCTATCACTGCCCACACCACAGCTTTCTGTGTATATTATATAGTGACAGTAAACTGCTTATCAGAGGAGTGGGTGCTGTCAGACTAGTGCTTACGAGCCCTGTGATCCGGACAGTGATAGTCTCCTGGTGAAGAGGAGGGGACGTGGTTGGACTAGTGCTTACTAGCCCTGTGGTCCGGGCAGTGATAGTCTCCTGGTGAAGAGGAGGGGGCGCGGTCGGACTAGTGCTTACGAGCCCTGTGGTCCGGACAGTGATAATCTCCTGGTGAAGAGGAGGGGGCGCGGTCGGACTAGTGCTTATGAGCCCTGTGGTCCGGACAGTGATAGTCTCCTGGTGAAGAGGAGGGGGCGTGGTTGGACTAGTGCTTACAAAGCCTGTGGTCCGGACAGTGATAGTCTCCTGGTGAAGAGGAGGGGCATGGTTGGACTAGTGCTTACGAGGTCTGTGGTTCGGGCAGTGATAGTCTCCTGGTGAAGAGGAGGGGGCGCGGTCAGACTAGTGCTTACGAGCCCTGTGATCCGGACAGTGATAGTCTCCTGGTGAAGAGGAGGGGACGTGGTTGGACTAGTGCTTACTAGCCCTGTGGTCCGGGCAGTGATAGTCTCCTGGTGAAGAGGAGGGGGCGCGGTCGGACTAGTGCTTACGAGCCCTGTGGTCCGGACAGTGATAATCTCCTGGTGAAGAGGAGGGGGCGCGGTCGGACTAGTGCTTATGACCCTGTGGTCCGGACAGTGATAGTCTCCTGGTGAAGAGGAGGGGGCGTGGTTGGACTAGTGCTTACAAAGCCTGTGGTCCGGACAGTGATAGTCTCCTGGTGAAGAGGAGGGGGCATGGTTGGACTAGTGCTTACGAGGTCTGTGGTTCGGGCAGTGATAGTCTCCTGGTGAAGAGGAGGGGGCGCGGTCGGACTAGTGCTTACTAGCCCTGTGGTCCGGACAGTGATAGTCTCCTGGTGAAGAGGAGGGGACGTGGTTGGACTAGTGCTTACTAGCCCTGTGGTCCGGGCAGTGATAGTCCCCCCTGGTGAAGAGGAGGGGGCGCGGTCGGACTAGTGCTTACGAGCCCTGTGGTCCGGACAGTGATAATCTCCTGGTGAAGAGGAGGGGGCGCGGTCGGACTAGTGCTTATGAGCCCTGGTCCGGACAGTGATAGTCTCCTGGTGAAGAGGAGGGGGGGTGGTTGGACTAGTGCTTGAGGCCTGTGGTCCGGACAGTGATAGTCTCCTGGTGAAGAGGAGGGGGCATGGTTGGACTAGTGCTTACGAGGTCTGTGGTTCAGGCAGTGATAGTCTCCTGGTGAAGAGGAGGGGGCGCGGTCGGATAGTGCTTACGAGCCCTGTGATCCGGACAGTGATAGTCTCCCCGGTGAAGAGGAGGGGACGTGGTTGGACTAGTGCTTACTAGCCCTGTGGTCCGGGCAGTGATAGTCTCCTGGTGAAAAGGAGGGGCGCGGTCGGACTAGTGCTTACGAGCCCTGTGGTCCGGACAGTGATAGTCCCCCTGGGGAAGAGGAGGGGGCGTGGTTGGACTAGTGCTTACGAGGCCTGTGGTCCGGACAGTGATAGTCTCCTGGTGAAGAGGAGGGGCATGGTTGGACTAGTGCTTGAGGCCCCGTGGTCCGGATAGTGATAGTCTCCTGGTGAAGAGGAGGGGGCATGGTTGGACTAGTGCTTATGAGGCCGTGGTCCGGATAGTAAGTCTCCTGGTGAAGAGACGTGGGCGATGACTGATTACGAGGCTTGGTCCGACAATGAAGTCTCCTGGTGAAATGGAAGGTATGGTTGACTAGTGCTTATGAGCCTTGGACCGGCAACAATAGTATCTGGTCAAAGGAGGGGGCCGGATGGACTATCTTTGGCTGTGACCCGGGCAACAATAGTACCTGGTAACAGAAGGGCGTGTTGGACTAGTGTTGCATGCCCTGGTCTCAGAGCAGTGATGTCGCCGGTGATAAACCTCACATATCAAAGTAACAGCACCCGTCAATATGACACATCCCTAAATCGTGAAAACAAGAACTGCTGCCCTCAGATTACATAGACAAAGCCTGCGACCGTTCCCTTTAATGAACAACATGGAGCATAAAAGAATACATGTGAGCATTAAACGATCGATGGCAAATTTAAGTAAGCTTTTAACATTGGCCATCATTTTAAACCATCGCAGGGCTCATTTCTGTGATCCCTCACTCAGTGAAAACCTCATGTTGCAAGCGACAGTCCTGGTTATACATGTCAATATGCTTTTAGGAAGTAGAGACGTTGAATTTTAATCCTTGAGAAGAATTCACCCAGTAAAACAACGCCTTAAAAAATCTTACAAAAAAACCTATGGCAATCAGAAATGTAACAGTGAAACAGGAGCTATCCAAATGAAACAGAAATAAAAAGTGCCTTAAACTAATGACAAATGAATAAAATTAGATTAATATGGCTTTGGACTAGTAAAATTGAGCGTTTTAAATTGCCAAACATTTAGCCCCACATCGCGGTTCATTTCGAAGCACCCTACTAGTGAACTATTTGTATAATCTGTGAATTGCACTTGGTAGATATTAAGTGATGTAAAAAACAGGAGTGCTCCAATACAAAAAACTACCAGAAATGAAAGGCACAGTACTGAACATGAAAATGATACATTGCTGAAGGAATTGATTAGTAAAGGCTTAAGAATAATGTTACTGGCACTTAACCAACTGATTATTTGATCCGCAATGCTTAGGTATGAATTTCGTGGACTCCAAACTCAATAGACAAAAAAACCTGACTGGCACATCCAGACTAATGTGAACTAGGTGCAAACCAAGGGAAGCTACCCCCATGTAAAACATAGAAAAAAAGGCTGCACTCAAGCATATAAAGCATGACAACATGGAATAATGAAAATTTAGAATAGCAATAGCTTTGGAATATAAGGAAAAATTTTGAGACGCTTAGTATAAACATTTGGCCAAACATTTTAAAGCCCACCAACCATCGTCAAGTGGGCTCATTTCTGTGAGTCCTGACCTAATGTGAACATACCTCTATTAGGCTGATATCTGAATTTCTGGGTGAATATGACCTCTGTCAGTAATGCCGCATTTATGGGTAAAGTAGAGACCTGGATGTAATTAAAAACCACCTGGGCGGGATCTGTCGCAAGCTAACATCAAAGCAAAAAAACCATGGACATCCAGACAATGTGAAACTAGGCAAACCAAGGGAATCCCCAGTAAACATAGAAAATAGGCTGCAATCTAAGATAAATGACAACATGGAATACATGAAATTTAAATGCAATATGGCATGGAATATAAGGAAAAAATTGGACGCTTAGTATAAACATTGACCAAAATTTTAAAGCCCACAACCATGTCAAGGTGGATCTCATCTTGGTGAGCCTAACCATTATGAAAAACTCATTGGATAATAAAATTCTGGTGAATTGACCTGTCAGTAATCTCATTAATGTAAAAGTAAGAGACCTGTAATTAAAATCACCCCTGGTGGGCGGGAGTGCTCGCACAGTAACATAAATAGAAAAAAACCTGACTGGCACATCAGATAATTGGAACTAGGTGAAACAAGGGAAGTACACCCAATTAAAAAATAGAAAAAAGGCTGACTATAGCAACTAATTAAGCACAACTGAAAATGAAATTTAGAAGCAATAGGCTTTGGAATATAAGGAATAAATTTGAACGCTTAGTGAAAATGAACATTTGGCCAAAATTTTAAGCCACCAACATCGTCAAGGTGGTTCATTTCTTGAGTCCCTGACCTATGTGAACATACCTCTATTAGGCTGATATCTGAATTTGGGTGAATAACCTCTGTCAGTAATGCCTGCATTTATGGGTAAAGGTAAAGACCTGGGTAATTAAAATCCCACTGTGGGCGGAAGGTCGTCAAGCAAGCTAACATCAAAGACAAAAAAACCTGACGGCACATCCAGATAAGTGAACTAGGTGAAAAGAAGGCTAACCATTGTAAACATAGAAAAAAACTTTGCCACAAGTATACAACATACAATGAACTGAAAATTTGATGATAGGCCTTGGAATATAAGGAAAATTTGAGGATCTATTTAAATTGCAACTTTTAAAGCCACAACCATGTAGGGGTTATTGTGAGCCTGCTATGTAAATACCTCTTTAGGCGATATGTTCGGGTAATAAACCTGTCAGTAATGCCTGATTTGGGAAAGTACAGACTGGTATAAAACACGAGGTGGGCGGAAGGCTGCACACAACATAATAGACAAAAAATACTGAATGAAATCCAATAGTGAATAGTGAAAAGGGAAGCTAAACCCCAAAACATGAAAAGGTGCATCAAATACTAAAGCCTGACAACATGGAATACATAAATTTAGAATGCAATATGTTTATAAAGGAAAAATTTCAGTATATAAATTTGGCAAATTAAAGCCCCAACTTAAGTTCCATTGTGGGGAGTCCCGACTAATGAAATAACCTATAGCTGAACTGAATTCGGGTAATTGACTGTCAAATCCTAAGGCTCAGTAAAAATGAAAAAAGCACCACTGAGGGGGCGAGGTCTGAATTAATTCAATAGTGAAAAAAACATGAACCTATAATAACTAGGCAAACAAAGGGCACACCCCATGTAAAATGAAAAAAAGGTCCCAAGAACTAAGCATGACAACATGGAATAATGAATTTGATGAATATGGTTTAATAGAAAAATTAGCGTATATACATTTGGCAAATTAAAGCCATAAAACCACCAATGGTCTTTGGGGTCCTGACCTAATGTAACATACCTATTAGGCAACTGAATTTCTGGAATAGTACTGTGCAACTGACTTACCGTAAATAGAAGACGGTATAACAACCAAGGTGGCGGAATCGTAAAGCTAAATCAATAGGCTTTGGAATATAAGGAAAAATTTGAGACGCTTAGTATAAACATTTGGCCAAACATTTTAAAGCCCACCAACCATCGTCAAGGTGGTCTCATTTCTGGTGAGTCCCTGACCTAATGTGAACATACCTCTATTAGGCTGATATCTGAATTTCTGGGTGAATATGCACCTCTGTCAGTAATGCCTGCATTTATGGGTAAAGTAGAGACCTGGTGTAATTAAAATCACCACCTGGTGGGGGCGGAGTGCTCGGTCAGCAAGCTAACATTCAATAGACAAAAAAACCTGACTGTGAACTAGGTGCAAACCAAGGGAAGCTACCCCCATGTAAAACATAGAAAAAAAGGCTGCACTCAAGAATACTAAAGCATGACAACATGGAATACATGAAATTTAGAATAGCAATATGGCTTTACTCAGTGAAAAAGCAGTGCACTTTAACCCCATAAATGCTGCGATCGCTAGTGATCACAGCATTTAGCAGGTATGCTGTGGGGGAACTTCTCCTGCTCTCCAATCGGCACCCCTGCGATGTCATTGCAAGGGCCGGTTCGTTGCCATGGTGACCCGATGTCATTATGACGACATCCGGGTCACCAGGCACTAGCAAGTTATAACGTTAGATCATGTGCAGTGCATGACCTGACTAAGGCCGATGTCACACTTGTGTGTGTGATATGAGAAAATCGCACAAGTCTCTCGCATCAACACCCAGCACTCTGCCGCGCACTCGGACCGGAGCGTGCGGCTGCATAGAAATACATGTAACCGCACCCTCCGGTCTGAGTGCCGGCGGTAGTGCCAGGTGTTGATGTGAGAGACTTGCGGGAGTTTCTCGCATCACACACACAAGTGTGACACCTGCCTTACTTGTGTTTGCAGGGCTGACATGTTATAAGCATTACAATGCTCGTGCATTGCAATGCTTTATAACAGCGATCAGACTGCAGTGAAAGTGAAAGTCCCATAGAGATTAATAAATACAAAATATATTGTTCCCAAAAAATAAATATTTTTATGAAGAACAAAAAAATAAAATTTTTTGGCATTGGTGCGTCCTGAACGACACGACCTATAAAACCACCAGTTAACCCCTTCAGTGAGAACCGTAGAAAAAAAAGGCAAAAAATTATTCTCTTTCATCATACCACCGAACAAAAAGTGGAATAAAATGTGATCAAAAAGATGAATGTAAATAAAAATGGTATAGCTGAAAATATCATCTTGTCCCACAAGAAACAAGCTGCCATACAGCTCCAACAGCGTAAAAATAAAAGTTATATCTCTCAGAATAAAGCGATGCAAAAACAATTATTTTTTTCTCTGAAATAGTTTTATTTTGTTCCAAAACACAAAAAAAATATATATAATGTGGTATCACTTCAATTGACTGACCCAAAGAATAAAGTTGCCTTATTAATTTTATCACATGCAGAATGGCATAAAAAAATAAAAAAAAAACATTTCCTGAATTGCTGGTGTTTGTTCATTCTGCCTCCCAAAAATTGGAATAGAAAGCAATCAAAAACTTTATTCTACCCGAAAATGGTACCAATAAAAACATCAACTCATCTTGCAAAAAACAAGACCCCACATGACTCTGTCTGCAGAAATATGGAAAAAATATAGCTCTCAAAATATGGTGATGAATAACTTTGTTTTTGCAAAAAAAGCGTCTTTTAGTGTGTAACAGCAGCTAAACATAAAAACCCGATATAAATCTGTTATCGCTGTAATCGTACCGACCCGAAGATTAAAGTCGTCTAATCACTTATACTGCACGTGGAACAGCACAAAAAATAAATAAAACCAATTCTTCACCTGCTGTTGATTTTTTTCCCAATGATCGCAGTCAGGCATATTTATCCTGTGCACTGTTCTGAGCGCTTACTCCGGGTTTCCGTGTAAATCTCTGAAATACATTATTCAGACGGAACCCTTCAGAAAGATGCACTATAATGAGGCAGATGGAGGCACTGTGGACACTGTCTAGCCTACGATTTAGCGGTGTCTGTCTTTTTAGGCAAAGACAAAAGAAGGACAACGCTGAACAGAAGTCAGATGGAGTCCAGAGTAACTTTGCTGCCTCATAATAGCAAATCGATCCCTCAGGGGTTTCATTTGAATCACATCACTCAGAGATTTAGATAGAAACCCTGATGTAATTGCTCAGCATAGAGTGGCAGATAAATGTGATCCCAAATGTTATGTAAAATGTTCCTGACAAAAGCGTCAAATCAATCCACAAAAAAAGCAAGCCCTCACTCAGGTCCATCATCTATCAATGGAAATATAGGGGGCTTCCACGTTACTGGCAGTACAAAGGCTCTGGAAAAGTGAAATGGCTCCTCCTTGTCCCCAAAAGAAATCCAGCGAATTGCATTCCCAAATCCGAATGCTCCTCTCCCTTCTGAGCCCCAGCATGCCTAAACCACATTTAGCATTCACATGTTTGGATTTTTGTAGCGATGAGGCTCACCTAATTTACAGGTGTGTGTCTCCAGAAATATAAGCTGGGCACAAGATACTGGTCACTACAACATACTGATCACTGGAAAGTAATGGTCACTACAATGTACTTGTCTCTACAACAGCATTTTGCAATTTTCACTCAGCAACATCCACTGCTACTTGTTTCTGGAAAACACCCATGGAGTAAAAATTGTTACTACAACTGTAGATAAATTCCCAAAGGGGTATAATTTCCTAAATGGGGTCACTTGATGGGGAATTCTGCTCTTCGAGCACTTAGGGGCTCTGTATATGGAGTCCGCAAGCTATTCTAGGAAAATCTGCGCTCCAGGAGGCAAATAGCGCTTCGTCCCTCCCGAGTATCACCATATGTTTAACCAGAAATGTACAGCCACATATTACAGCAAATTTTGCATTCAAAAAGTCAAATGCACTCCCTTCACTTCGTGCGCCAAAACAGTGGTTTCCCACCACATATGGGGTATTAGCACACTCTGGAGAAATTGCACAACACATTTTGTGGTCCATTTTTTTTCCTGTTACCCTTGTAAAATTTAAAAAAAATTGGGTCTAAATTTAAATTTTTGTGAAAAAGACTGAAATGTTCATCTTTTCCTTCCATGTTCCAAAAATCCCTGTGACACACCTGAAGGGTTAATAAACTTGAATGTGGTTTTGATCACCTTGAGGGGTGCAGTTTTTAGAATGGTGTCACTATTGGCTATTTTCTGTCATATAGGCCCCTAAAAATCACTTAAAATATGATGTGTTCCCTAAAAAAATGGTTTTGTAAATTTTGTTGGAAAAATGAGAACTTGCTGGACAACTTTTAACTCTTCTAAAAATTAAAATTTTGAAAATTGCAAAATTCTTAAAATTTCCACAAAAAATAAATGCAAGTCATATCGAACAAATTTTACCACTGTCATGAAGGACAATATGTCTCAGAATCAGTGGGATCCGTTGAAGCGTTCCAGAAGTTATTACCTCATAAAGTGACATTGGTCAGAATTGTAAAATTTGGCCTGGTCATGCAGTTGCAAACAGGCTCAGGGGTGAAGGGGGTAGAGGGATTATTCCAGAATTTATTATTGTTATTTCAAACTCGCCGTAGTCTACTAACTCCTGTAAAGTAACCCACGTTGCCTTTAGATCCTCACTGGCTAATTTCTTACATAGTTTTCTGGCTCCGGATCTTTCAGTGCTGCGCGTGTGACCACTGTAAACTACATTTCCCACAAGCACCCTGCTTCTTTCCCAGCCTCCCTGCTCTCCCTCATGAACAGATAATTTTAGCTACTCCTCCAACTGCTCTGTTATCTGCTAATGGCCCCCCAGGGCAGAGCTGACAAAAGGAGACATGGTGCTGTGCATAGTTTCTAATATTACATCAATAAATGTTATTCTCTTCTGTCCTACCACCCCGTTTAATAGCGTCTTATCCTCCATCCTACAATTCCGTATGTTTTCCATTTATATTTCCTCTATGTGTCCTTTCCTTACTCTTTGCCAATGCAACCAATCACGGTGCAGCTTTTTTGTCACCAGAGGTGTGAGACAGTATACTGTAGATAAAGATCCATTTCTATTTACATTGCATTTTAGACAGGAGATGTTCATTATAACAAATATGGACAGAAATATTCATCCATTTATTAAGAAAAACCATTGGTAGTTTAGTGACTGCTGCTCCTACGCTTGCTGTTCTGTGTCTATCACAGGATACCACTATAGAAGTATAGAAAGTATCTACTGAGCATGTGTGACCAATCATGTATCCATTGACACCCAGACAAGCAAAAGCCTCTGACGTGGGTTTTCAGGGGTTGATCCCTGGAGCAGTGAGCACTAGTGATGAGCGAGTATACTCGTTGCTCGGGTTCTTCCGAGCATGCTCGGGTGATCTCCGAGTATTTGGAAGTGCTCGGAGATTCAGTTTCTGTTGCCATAGCTGCACGATTTGCGGCTATTTGACAGCCTGAATACATGTGGGGATTCCTTAACAAACAGACAATCCTCACATGTATTCAAGCTGTCCAGCAGTGATGAACGAGTATACTCGTTGCTCGGGTTTTCCCGAGCATGCTCGGGTGATCTCCGAGTATTTGGAAGTGCTCGGAGATTCAGTTTCTGTTGCCGTAGCTGCATGATTTGTGGCTATTTGGGCAATCCTCACATGTATTCAAGCTGTCCAGCAGCCATAAATCATGCAGCTATGGCAACAGAAACTACTTCTCCGAGCACTTCCAAATACTCGGAGATCACCCGAGCGTGCTCGGGAAAACCCGAGCAACGAGTATACTCGCTCATCACTAGTGAGCACGTTTGGAAATTGATTGCATTTGACAACTTCATTTATTTCACCCAGCCAGACTGAATGCGCATGTGTCTGACAGCTATTAAAGGGAATCTGTTAGTACATCTGACCAATCTAAAGTATTAATATGAGCATATAGATTATAAAATGCTGAAAAAGTCCTACCTGTCTGTCTCATATCAGATGGCTTGTTGAGAAATCATCTTTTATCAGTTTATTCAAATTACCTCTTCCAAGCTCTGGAGAGGATGGTGCCTGGAGATAACTCTGCCTCCAGAGCTTATTTTACACCATGGACACCTTTGCGGCTGCATGGTATGTGTGACCTTGATAGACTGCGGGCAGTAGCCAGCAATAACACCGCCTTTATAGATTTTGATGTACAGATGTAGTAATGCTAAATGTGTCATTCAAGCATGTTGTAACAGAGTATAGCAGTATCGGGTAGAGCTCATGTGGCGTAATACGGACATATCCGGGTTGATCGACTTTTAGAAAATGCATAATGAGGAGGAAACTCAGTACCTTTTATAAATAGATCACATCTCCACCATCAGGGCCGTATTTGCCACTAGGCACTCGAGGGCACGTGCCT
This sequence comes from Oophaga sylvatica, assembly GCA_033576555.1. Classification (NCBI taxonomy): domain Eukaryota; kingdom Metazoa; phylum Chordata; class Amphibia; order Anura; family Dendrobatidae; genus Oophaga; species Oophaga sylvatica. Next base: position 135,475,364 of record JARQOD010000004.1, on the reverse strand, counting down.
AGGGCGGGACTCTGTGGGGGGGGCGGCACCTGAGCATGATTTTTTCTTAAGTCCGGGGGTCGGCCCTCCCCTTGCTTCCCTCCCCCCCTCATCATACTCACCTCCTCCTGCTGCCTGCAGCTTCGATGGTCCAGCGCCGACATCTTCCTGTATGTACAGCTCATTAAGCTCATGAATATGGATGCCACTCCACTCTCATAGGCGTGGCGTCCATATTCATGACCTTAATGAGCGTTACCACCAGTGGTCCGCGTGCTCATACAGGAAGATGTCGGCGCTGGACCATCGGAGCTGCAGGCAGCAGGAGGTGAGTATGATAACGGGGGGGAGGAATGAGCAGGGAGGACAGTGAACGCTGGGGCGGGGACAGCGAACGCTGGGGCTGGGGGGGGACAGTGAGCGCTGGGGCTGGGGGGGACAGTGAGCGCTGGAGCTGGGGGGGGACAGTGAGCACTGGGGCAGGGGGGGACAGTGAGCGCTGGAGGGGACGGTGAGCGCTGGGGCTGGGGGGACAGTGAGTGCTGGGGCTGGGGGGGACAGTGAGTGCTGGGGCTGGGGGGGACAGTGAATGCTGGGGCTGGGGGACAGTGAGCGCTGGGGCTGGGGGGACAGTGAGTGCTGGGGCTGGGGGGGCAGTGAGTGCTGGGGCTGGGGGGGCAGTGAGCTCTGGGGGGCAGTGAGCGCTGTGGGGGCAGTGAGCGCTGTGGGGCAGTGAGCGCTGTGGGGCAGTGAGCGCTGTGTGGCAGTGAGCGTGGTGGGGGCAGTGAGTGCTGGAGGGCAGTGAGCACTGGGGACTGGGGAGGAATGAGCACTGGGGGGAGAAATGAGCGCTGGGGGGAATGAGCGCTGAGGGGGGAATGAGCGCTCGGGGAATGAGCGCTGGGGTGGGAAATGAGCGCTGAGGTGGGGAATGAGCACTGAGGTGGAGAATGAGCACTGAGGTGGGGAATGAGCGCTGAGGTGAGGAATGAGCGCTGAGGTGGGGAATGAGCGCTGGGGAATGAGTGCTGAGGTGGGGAATGAGCGCTGAGGTGGGGAATGAGCGCTGAGGTGGGGAATGAGCGCTGGGGGAATGAGCGCTGAGGTGGGGAATGATCTCTGAGATGGGGAATGAGCGCTGAGGTGGGGAATGAGCTCTGAGGTGGGGAATGAGCACTGGGGGAATGAGCGCTGAGGTGGGGAATGAGCGCTGAGGTGGGGAATGAGCGCTGGGGAATGAGCGCTGAGGTGGGGAATGAGCGCTGGGGGAATGAGCGCTGAGGTGGGGAATGATCTCAGAGGTGGGGAATGAGCGCTGAGGTGGGGAATGAACGCTGGGGGAATGAGCTCTGAGGTGGAGAATGAGCGCTGAGGTGGGGGAATGAGCGCTGAGGTGGGGAATGAGCGCTGGGGGAATGAGCGCTGAGGTGGGGAGTGATCTCAGAGGTGGGGAATGAGCGCTGAGGTGGGGAATGAACGCTGGGGGAATGAGCTCTGAGGTGGAGAATGAGCGCTGAGGTGGGGAATGAGCGCTGGGGGAATGAGCTCTGAGGTGGGGAATGAGCGCTGAGGTGGGGAATGAGCGCTTGGGGGGAATGAGCTCTGAGGTGGGGAATGAGCTCTGAGGTGGGGAATGAGCTCTGAGGTGGGGAATGAGGGCTGAGGTGGGGAATGAGTGCTCGGGGGGAATGAGCGCTGAGGTGGGGAATGAGCTCTGAGGTGGGGAATGAGCTCTGAGGTGGGGAATGAGCGCTGAGGTGGGGAATGAGCGCTGAGGTGAGTAATGAGCGCTGCGCTGGGGGAGAATGAGCGCTGGGGAGGAATGAGCACTGGGGAGGAATGAGCACGGGGGGAGTGAGCACTGGACTAATGTAAAAGAGGAGGTTGGACAGAAATGACATCACAAATCTTTTTTTTGTTAAATAACATCTTTATTTAGCTTACAAAAAGGCATACAAATCCGCATGTAAAAAACGCATCAAATACGCACCTGCGTTTTCTGCCAAGAGATGCGGATTATGTACGGAAACTTCTGCAGACAAATCTGCAGCGTGTGCACATACCCTAAGGCTATGTTTCCACGTTCAGGAAACACTGCAGAGAGGACACAGCTCCGTCCAAAGCTTTGCCGGCTTTTGTACACGCAGTGATTTCACATGTGTTCATTGAACCGTGTGGAATCACCGCATCCTATACATAGGACGGTGTTATTTATCTTGTGTAGGCTGAGCGTCTCCGCGAGATAAATATACATAGGACGGTGTTATTTATCTTGTGTAGGCTGAGCGTCTCCGTGAGATAAATAGACATGCTGCGGTCTAGAAAGACGCGCCACATGTGAATATATGCAGGTCTGCCACCTGCATCTTTGTACGCATAGTGGATATGGGATTTCATAAAATCCCCTCCACTGTGCTGTAACATTTGGATGCTGCGGATTGGACTCTGCGGCTGTTCTCAGCGTCCAACCAGCAGCGTTTCCTGAACGTGGAGACGTGCCCTAAATATATCTCTGCCTCTGGACATTATATAGTATAGATTTGCCTGGACTGTACATTATTATAAATCTACTACCTGAGCATTATATATTATAGATCACCCTGGACATTATATATAATAGATTGTACATCATATATTACATATAATTCTGGACATTTTATACTATAGGTCTCCTTGTACATTATATATTATAGATCTATAATAAATAATATACCGGGAGATCTATAAGATAAATTGTCCAGATTTATATGTAAGTATCTGTTTAAACCCAGACATGTGAATAAGGCCTTAGTCAGAGACTGGGCAGTAATAGAATAATAAAATCCATCTAGTAATTCTCCAATGTCTGCTGGACATGGTGTGGGGAGAGTTTCTAGTTCAGTTAGTACACAGACACCAGACTTCTTGCTGTTAACCAGTTAATGTTTTCTTGTCCACCACACTGCAGTGTCAAAAGAGGAAGACAGCGAGACAGGCAGCAACATCACATCAGAGAGCTTCTGACCTCGAAACAGAAAATCCTCAGATCCTGGTATTGTAACCTAATATTAAGATTAATATTTATTCACTGATATTGCGCTATTAACTCCACAGCACTTTACATACATTATCAACACTGTCCCCATTGGGGGCTCACAATCTAAACATCCTATTTGTATGTCTTTTGAGTGTGGTAGGAAACCACTGTCTTTGAAAGAGCTACGTGGGCATACACATAGATTCGGCCTCATTCATTCCCTATGGGACTTGCAAACATTTGCAGCACTTGCGGTGAGACAAAAAAACACTGCTAGTAGCGTTTTTTTTTTCCGTTGCTGCAAGTATCGGATTTGCAGGATCGCGTCAAAACCGCAAGTGTTGCACATGTCTGCAAGTCGCATAGGGAATGATTGAGGCCGAATGCAGTGTTGCCATAAGTGATCCGTTACGTGGCAGATGCGGAAAAACTGCTGGATCTGCCGCGAATGGAAAAAATTGCTGATGTGCAAGTAGCCTAAGTCACTGACGACAGTGTCTGCATTAGTCATACTCACCAATGGGGGAGGCAGAACGAAAAGTGCCTAGGGCAGAAGAAACTCCAAATACGGCCCTGTCCACCATAGTAAGATGTATGACATATAAAGGCTTAAGATCGGTTATAATAAGGAGTGCAAGGAAAGAGTGACTTGTCCACAGTCAGAAGCTATGGACAGGAAGAAATGTATAGTAACTATTTACAATATTCATTTTTTTCAGCTCATACATGAACAATAATCCAGCACTGAATCCCAAAATGAGCATGAGGCTTTGTGTTGAGCTGAGGTCAAATTCTAATACCATTCTCTCCCAAAGCCGAACACTTTTACCTCAAACGACGAGTTATTGATAGCTCTCTTTGTGTCTGACTATGGTGGTTGCCATGGCAATCCGACCTGAATCTGGTTGTCTTATTTCACATCATTGTGACACCATTATGTCTCGTGCTACATTTTTCGTTTTTTTCCTCATATTCCTATTTAAGAAGATTTTCCATCACCTAGCTGGTTTTATAATTATACAGCTATTTTCACAGTTTCTCTTACTTTCTATATTTAGGAGGAGATCGTCTTGACATCTCTTGGTATGATGGAATTTTACAATGTGACTAAGCAATGCATCCCACTATTTTATTAGTAGTATTACTATATGTGCTGTTCTGTATGTACCTAGTAGGACTAGATGCAGTCCTCTTAATACAACCCAACATATTTGTCAGAAAACCTTTAGTTTCCTTTCAGAATCAACATTTTCTATTGTTCCCTTTCTACAAAATACTCCTACAAATGTGAGCCATTGAATCAAATAAAGATATGTTATTTTGAACACCCAAAAAGTAATTTTCCTATCAAATTAGTTAAAAACCATATCAAAAGAAAGAATACATCGCAATGAAGATCTGGGTTAGCAAAGCTAAAGTTTTGACTATAAAATTCTAATTAGCAAGAATTCAACCACGGGTAAGTCTAATTATTCATTCCATCCGACAGTTGACTATAAAAGGGAGTTTTTTAACAAAGTTTTACTTATCTGTCAAAATACTGCAGCAAAATGATACAAAAATCTAACAAAGATGAAACTGTCACCATCTCATAGAAACATTCAGTCTAACCACGGAAGTTAACACCTGAAAAGGAGTGTCTTCAGATGAGAAGGATTGAAGTAAACCAACATACAAGTTCACTACAGTTTGCTAAAGAAGTAGAATGCCAAAAGGGCTTTCCCATGTTTCCCGTGACACAATACAGCATACACTGCAGGAGAATGGCATGCATGGGTGTTGTCCAGGAAGGAAGCCTCTCCTAAATCCCATGCACAAAAAAGCCCACATACAATTTGCCAGGGCCTATGCTGAATAATATGAAGACTACTGGGACTCTATACTCTAGAGTGATGAGACCAAGATAAATGTTTTTGGAACTGATGGCTTCAAAACTGTATGGGGCCGCAAAGGTGAGTACAAAGATAAATGCATGGTGCCTACAGTGAAACATGGTGGTGGCAGTGTCCTTATGTGGGGCTACATGAAAGCTGCTGGTGTTAGGCAGCTGCATTTCATTGATGGTATCATGAATTCACAGATGTACTGATCTACAGTCATGGCCAAAAGTTTTGAGAATGACACAAATATTATATTTTGCTGCCCTCTGGTTTTTATGTGTGTTTGACAGATGTTTTTATCACAGACAGAAATATAATAATTGCAAACACATGAGTAACAAAAGCTTATATTGACAGTTAGAATGAGTTAATGCAGCAAGTCAATATTTGCAGTGTTGACCCTTCTTCTTCAGGACCTCTGCAATTCTCCCTGGCATGCTCTCAATCAACTTCTGGACCAAATCCTGACTGATAGCAGTCCATTCTTGCACAATCAATGCTTTGATTTTGTCAGAATCTTTAGGTTTTTGTTTGTCCACCCGTCTCTTGATGATTGACCACAAGTTCTCAATGGGATTAAGATCTGGGGAGTTTCCAGGCCATGGACCCAAAATCTCTGTTTTGTTCCCTGAGCCATTTAGTTATCACCTTTGCTTTATGGCAAGGTGCTCCATCATGCTGGAAAAGGCATTGTTGATTGTCAAACTGCTCTTGGAGGGTTGGGAGAAGTTGCTCTTGGAGGACATTCTGGTACCATTCTTTATTCATGACTGTGTTTTTAGGCAAGACTGTGAGAGAGCCGATTCCCTTGGCTGAGAAGCAACCCCACACATGAATGGTTTCAGGATGCTTAACAGTTGGCATGAGACAAGACTGGTGGTAGAGCTCACCTTGTCTTCTCCGAATGAGGCGTTTTCCTGATGTCCCAAACAATCGAAAAGGGGATTCATCAGAGAAAATAACTTTACCCCAGTCCTCAGCAGTCCACTGCCTGTACCTTTTTCAGAATATCAGTCTGTCCATGATGTTTTTTCTGGAGAGAAGTGGCTTCTTTGCTGCCCTCCTTGAGACCAGGCCTTGCTCCAAGAGTCTCCGCCTCACAGTGCGTGCAGATGCACTCACACCTGCCTGCTGCCATTCCTGAGCAAGCTCTGCACTGCTGGTAGCCCGATCCTGCAGCTGAAACACTTTTAAGAGATGGTCCTGGCGCTTGCTGGTCTTTCTTGGGCGCCCTGGAGCCTTTTTGGCAACAATGGAACCTCTCTCCTTGAAGTTCTTGATGATGCGATAGATTGTTGACTGAGGTGCAATCTTTCTAGCTGCGATACTCTTCCCTGTTAGGCCATTTTTGTGCATTGCAATGATGACTGCACGTGTTTCTTTAGAGATAACCATGGTTAACAGAAGAGAAACAATGATGCCAAGCACCAGCCTCCTTTTAAAGTGTCCAGTGGTGTCATTCTTACTTAATCATGACAGATTGATCTCCAGCCATGTCCTCATCAACACCCACACCTGTGTTAATGGAGCAATCACTGAAAAGAGGTTAGCTGGTCCTTCTAAGGCAGGGCTGCAATGATGTTGAAATGTGTTTTGGGGGATAAAGTTCATTTTCCAGCCAAATATTGACTTTGCAAGTAATTGCTGTTAAGCTGATCACTCTTTATAACATTCTGGAGTATATGCAAATTGCCATTAGAAAAAGTGAAGCAGTAGACTTTGTAAAAATTAATATTTGTGTCATTCTCAAAAGTTTTGGCCATGACTGTATATTGAAAGAGAAGATGTAACCATCGCTCTGTGCTCTTGGTAGATGTGCTCTTTTCCAACATGGCTATGATCCAAAACACAAATATAAGGCCACTGTTGCATTTCTAAAGAAGAAAATGGTAAAAGTGATTCAATGGAGAAGTATGTCTCCTGATCTCAACCCAGTCAAACATCACTGGGGAATTCTGAAGAGACGCACTGAACATCAGTTTCCATCCAACATCTAGGATCTAAGTGGTCATTCTTGAAGAATGGAAAAAGAAAGATGTTGCAATATATCACCAGCTTGTTCTGTCCTTTCCTAGAAGACTTTTTTAAAAACTTATTTTACTCATTTATATAGCGCCATTAATTCCACAGCGCTTTACAGACATTATTGACTTAGTGCTGTCCTTAAAAATTATGGAGGTCATTCAAAATACTAGATGTATTGGTTTTTGATGTGGTGTGTAGAGATGAGCGACTTTGCTCCTTCTCAAAAGTCGAGTCGAACGAAGTCGGCCGACTAACGGAAATGGTCGGGTCGGAGTCGAAAATCCAACCCCAATGCAAGTCAATGGGGAATAAAAGTCGGCGGGGAGTGGAGGACAGTAAACACACCTACAGTGCCCATTTCAATGCCAACGACATCAATTATTATTACTTAAGCTTGGCAACCTTAATTAACTTTATAATAATAGTAACGCATTGAAAACTGGGGGTTATTTAGCTAAAGTTGTGGGGGGGGGGCAGTGCTGGCTCCAGGTTTTCATGGGCCCCGGGCCAAAGAGTCTCAGTGGGCCCCTTTAACACAAACCACAATTCATGATGCTCCGATACGGCAGAGAAATATAAGTATAGTACATTGCCAAATACTTCACTTCTTACATTACATGAGTGATATCTATTTTAAATTCTACAATAGCTCAAAAAACGGACAGTATAGTCCTCCATACAGTATTATGGGCACCACATAGTGTGCCATACAGAATAATGAGCCCCATATATTGCTCTATACAGAATAATGAGCCCCATATATTGCTCAATACAGAATTGGCTCCATATAATGCTCCATACAGAATAGGCCCCATATGTGCTCCATATGATGCTCCATATATAAAGGGCCCTATATGATGCCCCATAAATAATGAACCCCATATGATGCTCTAGTATATGATGGGGCCCATATATGATGCTCCAGTGTATTATGAACCTCATATAATGCTCCAAATATAATGGTCCCCATATATAATGCTCCATATATAATGGTCTCCATGTGATGCTCCATATATAATGTGCCCCATATGATGCGACATATATAATGGGCCCCATATGATGCTCCAGTATATGATGTGCCTCATGGATGATGCTCCAGTGTATAATGGGCCCTATCTATGATTCTCAAGTGTATGATGGGCCCCATATATAATTCTCCAGTGTATAATGCTCCCCATATATTGCTCCAACCATTACAAAAAATGAAATACCTCTCCTCGCTGGGCACTGCTCTACTCTGGACTCCTCAACGTCGCCATCTTCCTGCTCAGCGGTGGAGCAGGGAAAGGTAAGTATTGCAAGTGCTGGGCCCTGAGCTAGCAGGGGGGGCAAACTTGTGGATGTCGGGAACAGGCACAGGGCCCCTCATAGCACGTCGGTGTCTCTGACGGCGAGTGGGCCCCCCACCTGCTCAGGGCCCCGGAACTTGCCCGTGTGCGCCAGGTGCTGACGCCAGGGTACAGCCCAGTTAGGGAGGTGGAAAAACTGGCATATGTTGAGGTGTTGGCTGGACGTTCAGCAGCTGCAAATGGAGGAATTTGAGAAGTCGGAGGAAGAAGAGGACAAAGCAAGCCATTTTGCTGGCAACCTATGTGTCATCAGGGGAAGGTGGTATAAAATCTTTTGAAACCCAGGCATGGTTCATTTTAATGAAGGTGAGATCACCTACATTTTGGGTTGGGTCCTTCTTTCTGTCAGGATTGATCCAGCAGCACTGAAGACTCTTTCTGATAACACACTACCAGCAGGGCAAGCGAGCTCCTGTAAGGCATATTGAGCCAATTCAGGCCAGGTGTCCAGTTTACAGGCCCAGTAGTCAAACGGGAATGAACTGTGAGGGAGAACATCGATAGGGGAGGAGAGGTAATTTTGAACCATAGCTGACAACTGTTGTCTCCTGTCTGTTGCAATTGATTCAGTATTACCAGTCGTGTGAGCGTTACTCGAGAAATCAGACCACAACATGGTCATGAAACCCCTGTCTCCAACGCCACTTCGGCTGTGTGCACCACGAACACCTCTTCCGTTTGGCCCAGTACGGCTCGTGGTAGAACCTGCACCGCTGCTGTGTGCTGGGAATGCCTCTAACAAACGGTTTACCAGAGTTGCTTGTTTGTTCGCCAATATTAGCTCTAGGTTCTCCTGTGGCATGATGTTCTGTAATTTGCCTTTATAGCGAGGATCGAGGATCCTGACCAACCAGTAGTCATCATCCTTCATAATTTTGGCAATGCGGGGGTCCTGTTATGTTTTGGTAACTGAGGAGAGCAGGCAAAAACGGCAATACACCAGAGAGGTTGGAATCTACTGGATTGCAGTACCCTGACTAACCACCACAACTAAAGGCAGCCGTGGAGCGTTCCTACGTTGGTCCTAGACGCCTCGTCACAGCCTGAGAGGTTAACTACACCTAAAGATAGAAAGAGGAAAGCTATCTGCCCCGGAGCAGATCTCCAAAGAACATAGGAAGCCCCCAAACATGTAATGGCGGTTAGACAAGAGGAAATACAGACACAGACAGAAAATAGTATGAGCAAACGCTGGGGCTCAATCTGCCTAGACAGAAAAGGATAGGAAGGATACTTACTGCAATCCAAAAAAACCCTAAAAAAACCAACACTACTAATTGCAAAAACACCTGAGATCACACGAGCTCTACCACCTAAATTAGTTCTCTGGTGTAACAAAACTAAGCCGCAGCCACTGAAAAAACTGGAAAAGGCAAATGAACAAACAACAGTGGCTCCAGAGGAACCGAGAGGAGACCAAGCCCCCTGTGGAGGGGAACCTGGCCAACCTCACAGAAAAGCAGAGAAATATGCAAATGGCAAGCACAAAAACAAAAAACAGAAAATATCTTATCTGAGAGCAGGAGAAGAGGCAAGACTCAGCAAGCTTCCAAGTGAACCAGGAAACAACGTTGAGACAAGAACAATTGATCACCGGCAACCATGATGGGAGGGAACCTCCCTTATATCCAGCCAGTCCGTGATTCCTGATTGCAAATCCTCATTGAATGGTTCAGTACTGTTTGCAACCACCAGAGGGAGCCTCTGCTCAGAATTCATTTCTAAAACATTCACAACAGTACCCCCCTTGAGGATGGGTCACCGAACCCTCATTTGTGCAACCAGGTCGGTCAGGATGAGCTCTGTGATATGCACGGATCAGTCTCCTAGCATGGATGTCCGAAGCAAACACCCAAGAATTGTCCTCCTGACCATAACCTCTCCACTTAAACAAATACTGGAGTTTCCGTCTAGAAAAACGAGAATCCAATATTTTCTCAACCACATACTCCAGATTGCCCTCAACCAAAACAGGGTCAGGAGGCGCAGCCATAGGAACCACTGGCTCGACAAACCTCTTCAATAAGGACTTGTGGAACACGTTATGGATCTTAAATGTCCCTGGAAGAAGTAAACGAAAGGAAACAGGATTAAGAATCTCCATGATCTTATAAGGTCCAATGAACCTAGGCTTAAACTTAGGAGATGCAACTCTCATACGGATATTTCTTGAGGACAACCAGACCAAGTCCCCCACTTTAAACCGAGGACCATCAGTCCTATGCCGGTTGGCAAACCGCTGGGCCTTCTCCTGAGAGAGGGACAACCTCTCCACTACCTGGTCCCAAATCTGCTGCATACGCTCCACAACAGAGTCAACACCCGGACAGACAGAAGCCTCCGTCTGTCCCAAAGAAAATCGAGGGTGAAACCCAAAATTGCAGAAAAATGGAGACATCAAAGTGGCAGAGCTTGCCCTAATATTAAGAGAAAACTCAGCCAAAGGCAAAAAAGAGACCCAGTCATCTTGATCAGCAGACACAAAGCATCTCAGATAAGTCTCCAATGTCTGGTTTGTTCTCTCAGTTTGTCCATTGGTCTGAGGATGGAAAGCACAGGAAAAAGACAATTGAACACCAAGTTTAGAACAAAAAGTCCTCCAAAATCTGGAAACAAACTGGACTCCTCTGTCAGACACAATGTTCTCAGGAATGCCGTGTAACCGAACCACGTGCGGAAGGAACAAAGGCACCAATTCGGAGGAGGAAGGCAACTTAGGTAATGGCACAAGATGTATCATCTTGGAAAACCTATCACAAATCACCCAGATAACGGTCATTCTGTGAGAAACAGGGAGGTCGGAAATAAAATCCATAGAGATATGGGTCCATGGTCTCTTGGGCACAGGCAATGGCATCAACAAACCACTAGAGCGAGAGCAAGACTTAGAGCGAGAGAAAGTCCCACAGGACTGCACAAACTCCCTGACGTCACGAGACAAAGTAGGCCACCAAAAGGACCGAATCACCAAGTCTCTGGTACCAAAAATTCCGGGATGACCGGCCAACGCGGAACAATGAATCTCAGACATCACACTCTTCTTCCACTGGTCTGGGACAAACAATTTCCCAACAGGGCAGCGCTCGGGTTTATCCTCCTGACAACCTTCCAGAGCCAGTCTCAAATTGGGCGAGATGGCGGAAAGAACTACACCCTCTTTCAAAATAACAGCAGGATCAGATAACTCAGGAGAGTCCGCAAGGAAACTCCTCGAGAGGGCATCCGCCTTAACATTCTTAGTGCCAGGAAGAAAGGAAACCACAAAATTAAAATGTGTGAAAAACAAGGCCCACCTGGCCTGTCTAGGATTAAGTCGCTTGGCTGATTCCAGATAAACCAGATTCTTATGGTCCGTGAGGACCACCACCTGATGTTTGGCTCCCTCCAGCCAATGTCTCCACTCTTCAAAGCCCACTTCATGGCCAATAACTCCCGATTACCCACGTCATAATTACGTTCAGTTGGAGAAAATTTTCGAGAGAAAAAAGCACAAGGGTTACTTTTAGAGGTCTCAGGATCTCTTTGGGACAAAACGGCACCTGCCCCAATTTCAGAGGCATCAACCTCCACCTGAAATGGCAGAGAAACATCAGGCTGCCGTAGAACAGGAGCAGAAGTGAATCTCTGTTTAAGTTCCTGAAACGCAGAGACTGCCTCAGGAGGCCAATTCACCACATCAGAACCCTTTTTGGTCAAATCAGTCAATGGTTTAACAATAACAGAGAAATTACCAATAAATTTACGATAAAAATTGGCAAAACCCAAGAATCTCTGAAGAGCCTTTAATGAAGTAGGTTGGACCCAATCACAGATGGCCTGAACCTTGACCGGGTCCATTTCAATAACAGATGGAGACAAAATGAATCCCAGAAATGAGATCCTCTGTACGCCAAAAAGACACTTTGATCCCTTCACATACAGAGCATTCTCTCTCAAAATCTGGAACACAGTCCGAACATGTTTCTGTCATGTGTGCATTGCCACGAAGATCGTCGCGGTTGCACATTTTGACTTCTCACAGCTGAGTTGCTGTTTCTTTGTGTTTGGCAGCTAGGGAGTTAATTCTGTCTGTGCTCGGTGCTGGGACTGGGTGCAGTTTCTCCCGGCTGCAATTGATTATTTGTTGATTGGTTTCCTTTAAATTCCTGGTTGTCTGCTTTGGGAGTTGCCAGTGAAATCCTTCATTCAGTCCACAGATAGGAATGAATCTGTATTGACTTAAGTTGAAAGCTCCTTAGTTGTTTTAAGCTCAACTTGCTTAGAGTTTATTTCCCAGACCATTTATGTTCCTTCGGTGTTTGAGTGTGTATGCAAGTGAGTGCTATCCTGTCTGTCTTATAAGTCTTATCTGTGTATTTAGCTGAGATCAGCCCATATCCCTTTGGTGGTAATCAGGATCCTTCTTAGGACTGATTACAGGGTTCAGGGTCTGATAGGAGACAGGGTTAGGCTGGAGACTTGGACCTCTGAACCATTATCAGTACCTCCAAGGTAAGGGATTAGTTAGGACCCCAGTGTAGGGTCAGGTTAGACCCCGGTCCTCCTCTTTCCTGTTACAGCTCATCAAGTCCTCAAGATTAACCCTGAAGTAAACAGAAATCGTTTCTGCACATCTAGTCCTCAAGATTTACCCTAAGTTCTGCAGATATCGTGTCAGGTAAATCTATTTTATACTTACATTCTGATGTTGCTAAACTATATGTTGTATAGAGTGTGGTTCCTGTATAAATAGTTTACTGACATTGTATTCATATCATTAGACTGTGTGACATTTTCACTGGCCATAAAAATTATCTCTAGTTACCATGGATCCAGTAGCCCAGCTGGCTCTGCAGTTGCAGGGATTATCCATGGAGCTGACGGACATTAAGTCCAAAGTTTTGTCTCCCCTGGAGCAAACCAGAGTTGAACCTAAAGTAGCTCTTCCAGATAGGTTCACTGGTGGGCGAGACAAATTTTTTACCTTCCGGGAGGCATGTAAATTGTATTTTCGGCTTCGGCCGCGATCATCAGGGAGTGATGAGCAGAGAGTGGGAATTGTTATCTCACTTCTTCAAGGGGACCCTCAATCCTGGGCATTTTCCCTTCCTCCGGGATCCCCGGCTCTACAGTCTGTAGATCAATTTTTTACTGCCCTGGGATTGGTATATGATGACCCAGATCGGGTCTCTCTTGCTGAGACCAAATTACATAAGATACAGCAGGGAGATCGTCCGGCGGAGGAATTTGCTTCTGAGTTTCGTAGATGGGCCACGGATACTCAGTGGAATGACCCAGCTCTTAGGAGCCAGTTTTGTCATGGGCTTTCTGACAAA
>JARQOD010000004.1:135406076-135461700 GCA_033576555.1 Oophaga sylvatica | reverse complement strand
AAGGATGGGGAGGGGTACTGGCAGTGTACGAGCAGTGTGGGAGCCCCTCAGGTACAGTGGTAAACCCTCCTCTTCTCATTGTATAACTGACTTTCAGTATAAATCTGATTTTTGTCACCTCCAAAAATTCTCAGATGACTCAGTGATTGTAGGGGGCATTGTGGGGGGCCGGGGAGAGGAATATAGAAGGGTGGTTTCTGACTTTGTGGATTGGTGTCAACTAACTGTCTAGAACTAAATGTAAAGAAAACCAAGGAATGGTGGTAGTTATAGAAGGAAAAAGGAGGATTACTTACCGATCACCATTGCTGGCCAGGAGGTTGAGATTGTTGAGAGCTACAAATATTTGGGGGTTCACCTTGACAGTAAACTCGATAGGAGTGTCATACAGAAAAGGTTTACAAGAAGGGAAAGAGCAGACTGTACTTTCTGCGGAAGCTAAGGTCGTTCAATGTGTGCAGTAAAATGCTGGAGATGTTTCTACCAGTCCGTTGTAGCAAGCGCCATCTTTTTTGCTATCATTTGCTGGGGCAGTAGTGGCGAGTAGCTGACGCTAAAAGCTCAACAAACTTATCAAGAAGGCAAGCGCAGCTGTTGGCCTCCATCTTGACTCTTTTGAGGAGGTATTGGAGATAGAATTCAGAAGAAGTGTAGGGCAATAATGAACAATAATACACACCCACTATACGAGCTGTTCTTGAATCAGAAGAGCACATTCAGCAGCCGTCTAATCCTACTAAGGTGCAAGAAGGAGAAATTCAGGAAATCGTTTGTACCTACATGCTATGGGGATGTATAATAATTTCCTAAGGGTGGCAGAAAAATAATGACTGATGGCTGGTGTACTAATGTCAAATAACATTATCTTATATATACCTGAACTACACACTTTTATTTATTATGTAATGTTGGTACACCTGTGCAAGATTTGTGTCCTAATATTCTATGTACTGCTGTTTGTATTGCTGCTGTAATACTGTAATTTCCCCCCCGGGATCAATAAAGTGTATCGTATCGTATCATATCGTAGAGTGGTATATAAGGAAGGGTAGGAAAGTACAACCCAAATGGGAATAGGACAATGAAGAAAGCATACACCAAAAAACAGCATGCAACAGTCTCAAGCTGCAACAACGATCTTCCACTCAGCACAGCGACTCCAAGCAGCAAGGAAGAGAAAGTCTGGCCAGACTTTACATGGAGATGAAATGACCAGGTCAGGAACAGCTGTGAAAAAGATCTGCAAGTTTATAACCAGCACAGAAAGTGTCTGTCGTTAACCTCTTTAGCATCAAGAACAAAATCCATTTAATATGAAACACAAACATACAGGCAAAATGTAAGATCTGCGATTCACAATACGTTGTGATTTTGTAACTCTAGATCTCAAAGGAGGATGTGGCCCACTCGTGACACTAGGATTTAACCCTAAATTACCTGACATTGCTACTATGTATACAGTGGGTACGGAAAGTATTCAAACCCCTTTAAATTGTTCACTCTTTGTTTCATTGTTGTTTGGTAAATTCAAAAAAGTTCATTTTTTCTCATTAATGTACACTCTGCACCCCATCTTGACTGAAAAAAACAGAAATGTTTGCAAATTTATTAAAAAAGAAAAAATTAAATATCATATGGTCATGACCCTTTGCTCATACACTCATATTTAAGTCACATGCTGTCCATTTCCTGGTGATCCTCCTTGAGATGGTTCTACTCCTTCATTGGAGTCCACCTATGTTTAATTAAACTGCTAGGACTTGATTTTAAAGGCACACACCTATCTATATAAGATCTCACAGCTCACAGTGCATGTCAGACCAAATGAGAATCATGAGGTCAAAGGAACTGCCCAAGGAGCTCAGAGACAGAATTCTGGCAAGGCACAGATCTGGCCAAGGTTACAAAAGAATTGCTGCAGTACTCAATGCTCCTAAGAGCACAGTGGCCTCCATAATCCTTAAATGGAAGAAGTTGGGACCACCAGAAGTCTTCCTAGACCTGGCCGTCTAAGGTAACTGAGCAATCGTCGAAGAAGAGCCTTGGTGAGAGAGGTAAAGAAGAACCCCAAGATCACTGTGGCTGAGCTCCACAGATGCAGTAGGGAGATGGGAGAAAGTTCCACAAAGTCAACTTTCACTGCAGCCCTCCACCAGTCGGGCCTTTATTGCAGAGTGGCCCGAAAGAAGCCTCTCCTTAGTGCAAGACATATGAAAGCCCGCATAGAGTTTGCTAAAAAAAAACACATGAAGGACTCCCAGACTATGAAAAATAAGATTCTCTGGTCTGATAAGATGAAGATAGAACTTTTTGATGATAATTCTAAGTGGTATGTGTGGAGAAAACTAGGCACTGCTCATCACTTGCCCAATACAATCCCAACAGTGAAACATGGTGGTAGAAGCATCATGCTATGGGGGTGTTTTTCAGCTGCAGGGACAGGATCACTGGTTACAACTGAACTAAACATGAATGCGGCCAAGTACAGAGATATCCTGGATGAAAACCTCTTCCAGAATGTTCTGGACCTCAGACTTGGCGGATAGTTCACCTTCCAACAAGTCAATGACCCTAAGAACACAGCTAAAATAACAAAGGAGTGGCTTCAGAACAACTCTGTCACCTAAACCCAATTGAACATCTCAGGAGACCTGAAAATGACTGTCCACCAATGTTCACCATCCAACCTGATGGTACTGGAGAGGATCTGCAAGGAAGAATGGCAGAGGATCCCCAAATCCAGGTGTGAAAAACTTGTTGCGTCATTCCCAAGAAGACTCAAAGCTGTACTAGCTCAAAAGGGTGCTTCTACTCAATACTGAGCAAAGCGTCTGAATACTGAATACTAGTAAAACTAGAGGGAACTGAACACAATCTATCCGCTCCACTCACTTTAAGCCAATGTCAGGCAATACTATTCTTCACGCTAATAGTGATCACCCATGACACGATTAACGCAATCCCGGTAGGAGAATTTACACAATTGCAGTAATACAAATGAGTGTAAAAAAATAAATCAATTAATGTAGGAATAGATTGTCAGGCAGAGGATTTCCTACCTGGACCCTAGAAGGGGCCTGTAAAATTATAGATACTAAGAAAAGAACAAAATCAAAAAATAGTTGCAACACATCACCAGAACTAGTATTAGCTCTGCAATATAGCCCACAATTCTATGACATAAAAACATAGTCATGAAATACTTGCCCTTGTTGCAAGATGATGCCGTCATGTTGAAAGTTTTGTTTTCCGGTGTCAAAGTTGTAACTAAAAGAGCCAGGGCAGCATCCTGTCTCCCAGCTTCTCTGACAAAATGGAGCAACGTCACACGTGGTTAAATTGTAAGGGTTTCTTTAGCTGCGGTTTCAACTTATGACTATGTGATATTTCAGTTTTTCTTTTTAATAATTTAGCAAAAATGTCTACATTTCTGTTTTTTTTTCAGTCAAGATGGGGTGCAGAGTGTACATTAATGTGAAAAAAATGAAGTTTTTGGAATTTGCCAAATGGCTGCAATGAAACAAAGAGTGAAAAATTTAAAAGGGTCCGAATACTTTCCGTACCCACTGTATATGTATATATATGTATAGTTGAAACCAGAAGTTTACATGCACTATATAAAAAGACACATATACATGTTTTCTCAATATCTGACATGAAATCAGAATAAACCTTTCTAGGTCACTTAGGATTACCATAATTATTAATATTTGCTAAATGCTAGAATAATGAGAGAGAGAGAATGTTTAAGGCACTTTAATTACTTACTGCAAAGTCAAAAGTTTACATACACTAAGAATACCATGTCTTTAAACAATTCTGGACTGCCTATATGATGATGTAATGTATTTGGAAGCTTCTGATAGTTTTTTGGCAACATCTGAGTAATTAGAGACACACCTGTGGATGTATTTTAATGCACACCTGAAACACACTGCTTCTTTGTGTGAAAATATTGTGAAAATATTCAGAAACTTTCCCACGCTAATCAGTTAATCTCCGTCAGGCGGAGAGGCTGTACAGGTGCTATTCCTTCATTTCTCTGAGGTTTACAGCTGGGCCAGTTGCATTAGCACCGCTCCCAGTTGTAAACTATTTAACCCCTTCAGATGGATTGCAGCATGGGACTTGACTGTACGGCGTACAGGTATGGGTCTATTGCTGTTTTTTTAGTTTTTCTTTTTTCTAGATCGATTGCTTCAGTATGGAATGGGAGTGTAATAAAGATGGAATAAATGTGTGTTTATTTATTTCATTAAAAGTCTTTTTTCTTAATGTGTGTGTGTTTTTTTAAGTCTTTCAGACCAGTGGATTAATAATAGACAGGTGTCTTATTGACAGCTCTCCATTATTAACCAGGCTTAATGTCACCTTACAATAGGAAGTTGACACTAACCCCTTATTACTCCATATGCCACAGCTACATGGCAGTGGGAAGAGAGAGGGTAAGTGCCAGAATCGTTGCATCTTACAGATGTGCCTTTTCTGGGGTGGCTGGGGGCAGATGTTTTCAGCCAGGGGACTAAAACAATGGTCCCTCCCTAGGCTATTACTTTCTGTCCTCAGTCACTGGCTTGCCCTCTCTGGCGGAGAAAAATGCGCAGGAGCCCACGCCAGTTTTTTCCGTGAATTAATCCTTTAATTTAACACCTACAACTCCAAAATTTTACACACACACACTAGTAACATTATTAGTGAGAGACATATATACCGTATATACCCATGTAGAAGCCGAGATTTTCAGCCTATTTTTTAGGGCTGAAAGTCACCCTCTCGGCTTATACGCGGGTCATATACGGGGGTCGGCGGGGGAGGGGGAGCGGGGGTGTCGGATCATACTCACCCCTCCACCGGCGCGGTCTCTGAAGCCCCCCTGCTTCTACCACGATCTCCGGCTCCTTCCTGCAGCTGTCACATGGCACCGCTCATTAAAGTCATGAATATGCGCATATTCATGACTTTAATGAGCGGTAGCATGTGACCGCTGTAGGAAGGAAGCGTTGCGGAGAGCGCCGGGAGAAGAGGAGAGGCTGCAGGGACGCGCGGCGGAGGGGTGAGTATAGCTATATTTACCTGTCCCCGTGCCACCGATGCGCGTCGCTCCCTCGGTCTGACTCCTCTGGCTGACGCTGTGAATGATCAGACAGAGGGCGCGATGACGTCGTTAGTGCGCGCCCCGCCCCCTGCCATATCATTCACAGCCAGGAGTCAGACCGAGGGAGCAGCGCGCAGCGAGGACAGGTAAATATCTCAGGTTCCGGGGTCCTGAGCGAGCGATGACACCGGCACCTGTCTCCCATAGCGCGCTGGTGTCCCCGCCTGCTCAGGACACCGGCACCTGGCCCCCAGCGACGAGAGGTGAGTATGTCATTTTTTTGCAGCAGCAGCAGCATATGAGGCCTATACTATGGAGCATAATCTGGAGCATATGGGGGCATAATATGGAGCATATGGGGCATAATCTGGAGCATATGGGGGCATAAGCTGTGGAACATATGGGGCATAATCTGGAGCATATGGGGGCATAAGCTGTGGAACATATGGGGCATAATCTGGAGCATATGGGGGCATAAGCTGTGGAACATATGGGGCATAATATGGAGCATATGGGGGCATAAGCTGTGGAACATATGGGGCATAATCTGGAGCATATGGGGGCATAATATGGAGCATATGGGGGCATAATCTGTGGAACATATGGGGCATAATCTGGAGCATATGGGGGCATAATCTGTGGAACATATGGGGCATAATCTGTGGAACATATGGGGGCATAATCTGGAGCATATGGGGCATAATCTGTGGAGCATCATATGGGGGCATAATCATTTTTCACCCTAGGCTTATACGCGAGTCAATAAGTTTTCCCAGTTTTTTGTGGCAAAATTAGGGGGTCGGTTTGTACACGGGTCGGCTTATACATGAGTATATACGGTAAATCTAACAGATATGCAATGTTTTACTGTATGTAAACCATGTCTCATATCCTGTCGGGTTCTATAATAATTTTACAGATGCCGACAATTGAATTATCGGCTATTCCGCTATCTATATCTCTATGAAATATTAATATATATACAGTGCCTACAAGTAGTATTCAACCCCCTGCAGATTTAGCTGGTTTGATAAGATGCAAATAAGTTAGAGCCTTCAAACTGCAAACGAGAGTAGGATTTATTAACAGAAGCATAAATCTTACAAAACAAAAAGTTATGTTGCTCAGTTGAATTTTAATAAATTTTAAACATAAAAGTGTGGGTCAATTATTATACAACCCCTATGTTTAATATTTCGTGGAATAACCCTTGTTTGCAATTACAGCTAATAATCGTCTTTTATAAGACCTGATCAGGCCGGCACAGGTCTGTGGAGTTATCTTGGCCCACTCCTCCATGCAGATCTTCTCCAAGTTATCTAGGTTCTTTGGGTGTGTCATGTGGACTTTAATCTTGAGCTCCTTCCACAAGTTTTCAATTGGGTTAAGGTCAGGAGACTGACTAGGCCACTCCAACACCTTGACTTTTTCCCTCTTGAACCAGGCCTTGGTTTTCTTGGCTGTGTGCTTTGGGTCGTTGTCTTGTTGGAAGATGAAATTACGACCCATCTTAAGATCCTTGATGGAGGAGCGGAGGTTCTTGGCCAAAATCTCCAGGTAGGCCGTGCTATCCATCCTCCCATGGATGCGGACAAGATGGCCAGGCCCCTTGGCTGAGAAACAGCCCCACAGCATGATGCTGCCACCACCATGCTTGACTGTAGGGATGGTATTCTTGGGGTCGTATGCAGTGCCATCCAGTCTCCAAACATCACGTGTGTGGTTGGCACCAAAGAACCCGATCTTCAGACCATAGAATCAGACCATAGAACCTTGAACCAGTCTGTCTCAGAGTCCTCCAAGTGATCATGAGCAAACTGTAGACGAGCCTTGACATGACGCTTTGAAAGTAAAGGTACCTTACGGGCTCGTCTGGAACGGAGACCATTGCGGTGGAGTACGTTACTTATGGTATTGACTGAAACCAATGTCCCCACTGCCATGAGATCTTCCCAGAGCTCCTTCCTTGTTGTCCTTGGGTTAGCCTTGACTCTTCGGACAAGCCTGGCCTCGGCACGGGAGGAAACTTTCAAAGGCTGTCCAGGCCGTGGAAGGCTAACAGTAGTTCCATAAGCCTTCCACTTACGGATGATGCTCCCAACAGAGGAGACAGATAGGGCCAACTCCTTGGAAAGGGTTTTGTACCCCTTGCCAGCCTTGTGACCCTCCACGATCTTGTCTCTGATGGCCTTGGAATGCTCCTTTGTCTTTCCCATGTTGACCATGTATGAGTGCTGTTCACAAGTTTGGGGAGGGTCTTAAATAGTCAGAAAAGGCTGGCAAAAGAGATCATTAATCCACACATGTGAAGCTCATTATTCTTGGTGCCTGAACTACTTCTTAATACTTTAGGGGGACCAAACATAATTCTTGTGGTTTGAGGGGTTGAATAATAAATGACACTCTGAATTAACTTTTAACGTTTTAAAAAAAAAAAAATTAAAACAAAAATTTTTGCAGCAGTGCATTTCCCACTTCCAGGCTGATCTACAGTACAAATGTCACAATGCCAAGTTAATTCCGCATGTGTCAACCAGCTAAATCTGCAGGGGTTGAATACTACTTGTAGGCACTGTATATATATATATATATATATATATATACATACATACATAAATATATAGTGAGGATTATTTGCTTTTTAAACTGATGTGTACAGTTTTTTTTACAATGCTATTTTAGCATGAGTTTTTACATAGAGAGAACTGCTCTATGTAAAACCTCATGTTAAAATTGCATTGTATACGGATTTCATACGCATGTCATAAGGATGTTCCATGGAAAAATTGCACGGAAATCGCATTACACTCGCATGACACTCATATAGCACTCGTCCGTTTTTTCGGTCCTGAAATCGAACCGTTGTTTTTCTTGCAAATGGGTATGAGCCCTTAGGAAGGAGATGGGTTCTGTGTCCCAGAGATGAACGTGCTTTGGTCCGACGTGTGCATATCAACCCAAGGACAAAAGCAAATAACCTTGTGAAGGTGATTGCGGAAGCTGGTTAGATTGTGTCAACATTAGTGTTGAGCGATACGATACCGCAAGTATCGGGTATCGGCCGATATTAGCTCTATCGGACTTTCGATACTTAGTTCCGATATTTTCGTCTTATCGGATACCGGAATCGGATTTGTCACTGTCACTGTCAGTGTCCGTCGGTCGGTCTGTCAGGAGTCAGCGGCACTTACCTGGCAGAAGATCTCCGACGGTCACGGGCTGGACTGCTTGGTGGCCGCCATCATCTTTCCCCGGCGGTCACATGCAGTTTCTCACGATAACTGCAGTGACTGCTGGGTAATCCCGGCCGTAAAGCAGTCAGTCCGATGACGTCACCGCCGGGGAAGCAGGTAATCAGCTGTGCTGCGTCGAGATGACAGGCTCTGCCTGTCATTGCGATGTAGCAGAGCTGGATCGTCGTGGGACACTCGTTACTATGGACTGCGTCGGACAGGTGGTATACTGTTGGTTTGTTATTTTTCTTTTTTTACAGGAGATCGATGGCGTCGCAGGAATGAGAGTATAATAAAAGAAATGAAAACTGTGTTGTCTCTTTTATTTCATTAAAATACTTTTTTCTTGCTGTGTCTTTTTTTTATACATTTAAAAACTTTGGGATTAATAATGGATCGGTGTCTTATTGACACCTCTCCATTATTAACCGGGCTTATTCTCACCGTGCAATCAACGGTGACATTAACCCCTTATTATCCCACTTGCCACCGCTACAGGGCAGTGGGAAGAGCCGGGTAAAGTGCCACAATTGGCACATCTTTTGATGCGCCAAATGTGGGGCTGCTGTAGCCTGGTATTATCAGGCTGTTGAGGGCCAAAATCCATGGGCCTTGACAGTCTTTTAATACCAGGCCGCAGCAGTCTGCATTTTACTTGGCTGGTTAACAAAAATAGGGGGACCCCTACGCCGTTTTTTTTTCGAGGGGATCCCCTATTTTTGTTAACCAGCCAAGCTAAGCAGACTGCTGTGGCCTGGTATTATCAGGCTTGCAAGGTCCATGGATATTGGATCCTTACCAGCCTGAAAAACCAGGCCTCAGCAGTCTGCTTCATCTGGCTGGTTAACAAAAATAGGGGGACCCCACGCCAAATTTTTTTCGAGGGGATCCCCTATTTTTGTTAACCAGCCAAGATATGCAGACTGCTGTGGCCTGGTATTATCAGGCTGGCAAGCAGGGTCAGACTGAGGCACCGGGACACCGGAGAAACCTACGGTGGGCCCCAGCTCCTGCGTGGTGGGCCCTGATTTGAAAGGATAGGTCGCGGGGCAGAGGGGGCGGTGGCCCCGGGGCCCGCGCTCTGAGGGGGCCCACCCGGAGCTACGATACAGTTACATTCTGCGGCAGAGCAGGGAGAATCGCTCTCCCTGCTCTGCCGCCCGGAAGCTATGGGGCCTGAACAGGCGTTGGGGGGGCCCGGTGCCAGCAGTGGGCCCCCCACCCGTCATCGGAGGGTCAGCTGTATCGGCATCCAGCCGATAAAGCTGACCGCATGGAGAGAGAAGGAGCGAGCGCTCCTTCTCTCCCATAATCCCCCTCTCAGCGTATGACAGCGGGCGCAATAACATCACCTGCCGGCGCCCGCTGTCAGACGCTGAGAGGGAGAACAGTGAGCAGCACAGGAGCCGGGGGTGAGTTTTTTTTTTTTATTTTTTTTTTAATGGGGGTGCAGTCGAGTCCTGGCTGGAGAAGTCGTCATGTCGGTGTGGGCCAGATGGAAAAGACATGAAAAGTGAACAATTCCATTAGAAAGAACATCAGCGGTAAGTCATTATCTATACCTGTGCTGTAATCTATATGTTCTGTAGGACTGGTATTATTTAACACAGACCATATGGCGGTAATATCAATATTGGTCTTTTTATATATAGATTATTTTGGCCAACAGCGCGGTCATTTGCTGAGGTTCTCTGATGATGGGCCCACTCAGAAGTTTTGCCCCCACTAAACCAAAACCCTAGCTTCGCCTATGGCTCTCTCTCTAGTCTTTCTTTCTCGCTCTCTGTTCTTTCCTTCTCGCTCTCTGTTCTTTTTTCTCTCTGTTCTTTCTTTCTCTCTTTTCTTTCTTTCCTCTCTTTCTTTCTCTGTTTGTTCTTTCTCTCTCGCTGCTCTTTCTTTCTTTTCCTCAGTACCAGCCACTGTGCCCTCATTACCAGTCAGTGTGATCAGCAGTGCTAAATGGTTACGCTTGGGGCGAGGATATGGGTGTGATTAGCTGTGAAATGGGTGTTGTCGGGGCGTGGCCTAAAATTTTCAGCGGCGCGCAACACGCGCCGCAGCCTTTAATCCTCTTTCCTGTCTTCCAAATTTGGGAGGTTTGCTGTATGACCTCCCTACAACTTCTGGCCATGCTCCTGATGAGCGCGACGGATGGTCTCGTGAGGGATCTCCTCCCACACCTGGACTAAAGCATCCACCAACTCCTGGACAGTCTGTGGTGCAACGTGGCATGGCCTAAAAGCCTTTGTCCCTCTTTCCCTTATTCAAAGGTTGGGAAGTATGATGTTGGGCCGCAAGAATATATTTTCTCTGGTGGGCCCAAGGTACTCCAGTCCGACGCTGCTGGCAAGGTCCATGTATGTTGGCTCCTTAACAGCCTTAAATACCATGCCTCAGCAGCAGGGGCGTACATATAAATCATGGGGCCCCATAGCAAAAGTCTGAATGTTCCCCACCCCCCCAAAAAAAAAACCCAGAGGCATTTGTAAATGTAAAGTGCCAGCACAGTGAGGGAAGTTGAGTCGCACAGAGACAGGGGTTTTGGGGTACTCGGCACCGATCACGTCGACTTCTATGGGGGATGTCACGAGTAGCACAGCTCGGTCCGTGACCTGGGCGATCACTGGAATGTGGGATATTTCCAGGGGATGATAGAATGTTCGTGTAGTTTGTCGTGGCGCCACCTGTAGTACCTGGTCAGGGTGTCCAGCGCTGCTGTGCAGGTCCTCTGGAAGGGATGGTGTAGTGCAGGTAGGTGAAAAGTCTTCTACAGGTAACACGCTATCCTTCCAGGGCAGATAGATGTGAGATAGAGCAATGGTGCTAAGTGATGTAGCAGAGTGGACTATGTGACGTAGTAAGAAAGCAGGAAACACTTCAAGTTAAACGTTGCATAATAAAATTTTTAATAATAACATTACAAAAGTGCAAATGGCTTATATTATGTGACATGTTTTGTTACTGTTCATACCCTTGATATGTGTTATACATGTGTGTTAATAAATACATATTCAACAAAAGTGCAAATAGCATTAGCGCCGAAGTTCGTGGAGACTTCTTAGGACTACCCCCACCGGGGTAACTTCACAGTGTCCTTTACTTGTGCTTGTGGAGGACCCGCTCCAAACCTCCAACTGTGGTCTTGGGTGGGCTGCAAGACTTTCCTTGAGCAGACCTCACTTTCGGCCACACCAAACGGGTTTTTAGTTTCTGAGGTAGTTGAAAATAGTGCACAGTAAAGTTTTTTTGTAAAACCAAGATGGAGCACCGAAGTGCCAACTATTTACAGAAAAGTTTGTGAGCCAGTACAGTTCATGGCTTCAAAGTTCAACATTTTCATTACAGTGAAACACCATTACCCAACCTGGGTATATTAAGGCAACAATAAACTTGTTCTTCTGAACATTCACCCGTCCGGGTACATCAAACCATTACCCAACCTGGGTATATTAAGGCAACAATAAACTTCTTTTTATGAACATTCACCCGTCCGGGTACATCAATAATTTAACTATTTACATACAGAGACCCTGTCCGGGTTATTTAGACTTCTTTGGCTGGCCTCTTCCAGGTACCACCTGCTACTGTTCTGGAGCTTGCCAAACATCCGTGACAGGAGGCTCCACCCAGACCTGATGACGTCGTGTGGCCTGTACAGTGACGTCGTGACCCGCTATCTGGGTCTGTGTGGCCACCTCTTTCATCTCCCTCCGGGTCTGGACCCCTATGTCCCGGACTGAACGAACCCCAGGGGGCCTAACAGGCGCCAGGTACGGGCCAGCTATCATTATCATGTCCATAGCTGGGGCTGCTGAGGAGACCACTGAGGGAGGCTGGGGAGATTTACGGCGTGGGGTGGGCACTTGTGCAGAGGCCTGGTTGGGGGAGGCTGAAGGCTCGTAGGGTCTGTCAGTTTCCTGACACTCTGGGGAGTAGGGGTCGCACCTGGTAACATTTAGGGCGTACCATCCATTGTAACCCCAGTGTCGGGTGTAAGTCACCAAGTCTCCTGGCAACAGGTCCCTCCCCGGGTGTCCTTCTGGGAGGTGAGCCTCCACGTCCCGCCGGGTTACAAAAACTTCTAAATAAAGTCCAGGCTCCTGGATGAAGCCCCAACCACCTTTTAACTTAAAGTTCCGTACTGCACCCTTACGCCGCGGCTCCCTCACCGTACTTTTATCCTTTCTCATACGTGCCTTCTCTGCCAGGTCCTTCTCCAGGTGACGTTGCCGAAGCTTTTGGGATTCTCGCTGCTCCCTTTGTCGCTCTGCTTCCCGCTCCCGACGTCTCCACTCTTCCTCCTGACGCCGGTTGTAATTCTCCTCCACCAGCATCTCCATGTCTCCACCATCAAACGCCAGCTTACGATGTACGGTTTGCGGCAGCTCTCCTGGCGCCCGCCAGTCCTGGCGGCGCTCACCTGTGGCGGAAGCAGCCGGCTCTGGAACAGATGACGGTCGCGGCTCCGGTACAGGCAGGTAGAGCTCTGGTGCCTGCGCAGCCTCCTCCATGAGGACGGGTGTCGCTTCTTCTGCCTCAGCAACGGGGGCAGACAGCGGGATCTGGGGTGCTGGTGCGGCGTTTTCTGCAGGAACGGGTGCCTCCACTGTGATACTGGCAACCGGTTCAGATTGCAAGGGCTGGGATGCCCGCACGGCCTCCTCTACTGGAACGGGTGCCTCCACTGAGATACTGGCAACCGGTTCAGATTGCAAGGGCTGGGATGCCCGCACGGCCTCCTGTACTGGAAAGGGTGCCTCACCTTCCTGTACAGACACTTCAGGGGGTAAGAGGGATTGGCGCAGCTCCAATTGTAGTTTTAGGGCCCGCCAGCTCGCTTCCATCCTGGCGACCTCCTCCCGGTGCCGGGCCAGGTCTCTCAGGGTATCCTCCGCTTCTTCCAGCGTAGGAGGGTTTCCAGGCCGGGTGCCAAACGGTGGCTCCGTGGCGATCGGGTCGCTTCCGTGGGGGGAGAGCTCTGACTCCACCATCCCTTCCCACTTCTGCTCACGTCCATTCGCCATCTCTGCCAAGTCACATGTGTCATTAGCATCAGGAGAGGCGACATCTTTTGTAGGGAGGCGGGACCTTCGCGTTCGTTTCCGCCCACTGAGGGGGATGAGGAGGCGGAACTCCAAAGCTGTGGGGCACGATCTTACATTGCAGTAACATTTAGAGTGTGCGGACATCGTTTTCGCGCCACGGAGTGAGTGTACGCCCACGAGAGCACGCCCTTATTCTTCACCTGTGCCTCGTGGCGCAGATATGACGGAAAAAATGGCAAATACAGTCTATGATGATTTTTGCAATTCTCAAGCAAAAAAAAAGTTCAATTAAGGCACACAGGACTCGCTTATAGCGAGCTTCTGAATCCTGTTCGTGACGCCAAAGTTGAGTCGCACAGAGCCACAGGTTTTGGGGGTACTCGGCACCAAGCCCGTCGACTTCTATGGGGGATGTGACGGGTAGCACAGCTATGTCCGTGCCCTGGTCGCTCACTGGAATGTGGGATATTTCCAGGGGATGATAGAATGTTTGTGTAGTTTGTCGTGACGCCACCTGTAGTACCTGGTCAGGGTGACCAGCGCTGCTGTGCAGGTCCTCTGGCAGGGATGGTGTAGTGCAGTTAGGTGATAAGTCTTGTACAGGTAACACGCTATCCTTCCAGGGCAGATAGATGTGAGATAGAGCAATGGTGCAGAGTGATGTAGCAGAGTGGAGTATGCGACGTAGTAAGAAAGCAGGAAAGGAAACAATTCTTACTACAAAGACATGCAGCATAAGGCTGCCTCAACCCCTCCCATCCAACTAGCTACACCCTGTTCTAACCAGCCTGAGCTAGACCATCCCATTGGGTCCGCCTACACTCAGCTGGCATAGTGTACTGTTGAATGCAGTGGTTGGAGTCAATGGGGTGTTTCCTCCTTACCTGAGAGTAAGTTGTCACACCGCTGGGTGCGATGCAACATCTCTGTGGCGACTGGACCCTCGGGTGCTTCTGTCTTTTCACAAATGCCGGCTTTACCCGGCAATTGAATCAGAGTCTATTTTACTATGTAGAAGTGAATAAACTATAAATATATGTATATATATATATGTCACAATGACATGTATATATATATATATATATATATATATATATATATATGTAATCTAAGTGTGTATATTTTGTGTTTACAAGGAAAGAAAGTGTTTTTTTAGTTGCGATATTTTGTTCCCATAGACTTACATGGGACTTCCGGTATCGGAATCGGATATCGCCGATATTTAGTGATATCGGCGATACCATTCCGATCCGATATTTTTAGATATCGAGCAGTATCGCTCAACACTAGTCAACATCCACAGTGAAACAAGTACTGTATCAACATAGGCTGAAAGACCACTCTGCCAGGAAGAAGCCATTACTCCAAAAGAGACATAATAAGCCAGATTAATGTTAGCAAATGCACACAGGAACAAAGACCTTGATTTTTGGAAACATGTCCTGTTGTCTAATGAAATAAGGAAATTAGGAAAGGGGCAAACACTTTTTCACACAATTGTGTAAAAATACATACACACAATTATGTATACACATCCTAACTGGAGTAATAAGTTATGAATTACAGCTCTTTAACCCTTAACGACCGCCGATACGCCTTTTAACGGCGGTCATTAAGGGTACTTAAACCACAGCGCCGCGGAAGCGGAAAAAGTGAATAGCGCCCCCCAGAGGCGCATTTTCCCTGGGGTCTCGGCTACCGGGGGTAGCCGAGACCCCAGAGAACATGAATCGGGTCGGTTTTTACCGACCCGATGTTGCGATCGCCGTTATTAACCCTATAACGGCGATCGCAACAAAAAAAAAATCTGATGTGCCATTTAATTTCTCTGTCCTCTGATGTCATCGGACATCAGAGGACAGAGAAAAAGGGTCCCTGATCCCCCCTTGTGGCCCCCAATCTGCCCCTTGTGACTCCCGGGCCCACCTGCCTCCTCCGGTGGGCGCCACCATCTTGAATGGCGGGCACATGCTCAGTGCGCCCGCCGCGATCTGCCGAGGGGGTGGGCAATTTTCTCTAGGGTCTCGGCTGCCGAGGGTAGCCGAGACCCCAGAGAACATGATCCGGGTCGGTAGTTACCGACCCCGGTGTAGCGATCGCCGTTATACTAAGTATAACGGCGACCGCAAAAAAAAAAAAGATTTCTCTCCCCTCTGATGTGATCGCACATCAGAAGGGAGAGAATTAGGGTCCCCAGGTCCCCCGATCCTCCCCCCTATACCTCCCGGTGTCCCCCGTCCTCGGGCACCCCACAGGCTCCCGGGTCTTCTTCCTGGTGGCAGATTCAAAAAAATTTCATTCATTCTCCTAAAAGTAGATTTTGATCACTGTGATAAACTATCACAGCGATCAAAATAAAAAAAACAGTACATAACCCCCTTTATCACCCCCTTAGTTAGGGACATATAATAAAATGTAGAAATTGTATTTATTTTCATTTTTCCGTTAGGGTTAGGGCTAGGGTTAGGGTTAGGGTTATAATTAGGGTTAGGGTTAGGCTGGGTTCATACTGCGTTATGGCAGTCCGTTAGACGGACTGCGTTACACTGCGGTATAACGTGGTGTAACGCAGTCCGTTAACGCTGCCATTCACCCCCATTTGAGGGCGCATCGCGACGCATGCCGTAAAGCGGCATGCATTCGCGACGTGCCATCATTCAGTGACAGAACCTCCGATGCGGGCTGCAGCGTCTGGGCTCCGTCACCACTAGCACAGATGAATCATCTGCTGATTCCTCTGCGCTAGCGGGTACAGCATAACGCGATCGCGTTATGGTATACCGTTACCAGCCCGTCAACGCTATGTGTTGAACGGGCTGGTAAAACGCAAAATGAACCTAGCCTTAGGGTTAGGGTTATAATTAGGGTTAGGGTTACAATTAGGGTTAGGGCTACAATTAAGGTTAGGGTTACAATTAGGGTTGGAATTAGGGTTGGGATTAGGGTTAGGATTAGGGTTAGGGTTGGGATTAGGGTTAGGGGTAGGGGTATGTTGGGGTTAGGGTTGGAGCTAGAATTGAGGGGTTTCCACTATTTAGGCACATCAGGGGGTCTCCAAACACGACGTGGTGTTCAAAAGTCAAATGGCGCTCTCTCCCTTCCGAGCCCTGCCGTGCGCCCAAACAGTGGTTTACCTCAAAATATGAGGTATCATCGTACTCAGGACAAATTGCACACAAATTTTGGGGTTCTAATTTCTCTTGTTACCCTTGGGAAAATAAAAAATAGCTGGCTAAAAAAATCATTTTTGAGGAAAAAAAAATTTTTTTATTTTCACGGCTCTGCGTTTATAAATTTCTGTGAAGCACTTTGGGGTTCAAAGTGCTCACCACAGATCTAGATAAGTTACTTAGGGGGTCTAGTTTCCAAAATGGGGTCACTTGTGGGGGTTTTCCACTGTTTAGGCACATCTGGGGCGCTGCAAACGGAACATGACCCCCATCAACGTCTGCATTCCAAAACTTTATTACTTCCTTTCCAAGCCCTGCCATGAGCCCAAATAGTCCCCCCCCACATATTTGGTATCAGCGTACTCAGGACAAATTGGACAACAACTTTTAGGGTCCAATTTCCTTGTGAAAAATAAAAAATTTGGGACTAAAAAATCCTTTTTGTGGAAAATTGTTTTTTTTTTTTCACACCCAGGCATTATAAACTTTTGTGAAACACTTGGGGGTTCAAAGAGCTCACAACAGATCTAGATAAGTTCCATAGGGGGTCTAGTTTCCAAAATGGTGTTACTTGTGGGGGGTTTCCACTGTTTAGGCGCATCAGGGGCTCTCCAGACGCGACATGGTGTCCAATCTCAATTCCAGCCAATTTTGGTTTGAAAAAGTCAAATGGCGCTGCTTCCCTTCCAAGCCCTGCTATGCGCCCAAACAGTGGTCCCCCACCATATATGGGGTATCAGCGTACTCAGGACAAATTGGACAACAACTTTTGTGGTCTAATTTCTCCTGTTACCCTTGGTAAAATAAAAAATTGGGGACTAAACGATCAGGTTTGTGGAAAAAATATGATTTTTTATTTTCACGCCAGGCCGTTATAAACTTCTGTGAAGCACTTGGCGGTTCAAAGTGCTCACCACACATCTAGATAAGTTCCTTAGGGGGTCTAGTTTTCAAAATGGGGTCACTTGTGGGGGGTTTCCACTGTTTAGACACATCAGTGCCTCTACAAATGCGACATGGCATCCAGCCAATTCTGCGTTGAAAAAGTCAAACGGCGCTCCTTCCCTTTCGACCTCTGCCGTGTGTCCAAAAAGTGGTTTACCCCCACATATGGGGTATCGGCATGCTCAGGACAAATTGCACAAAAACTTTTGGGGTCTTGTTACCCTTGGGAAAATAAAAATTGGGGTGAAAAGATCATTTTTGAGGAAAAAATATGATATTTTTTTTTCACGGCTCTACGTTATAAACTTGTGTGAAGCACTTGGAGGTTCAAAGTGCTCACCACACATCTAGATAAGTTCCTTAAGGGGTCTTGTTTCCAAAATGGGGTCACTTGTGGGGGGTTTCCACTGTTTAGGCACATCAGGGGCTCTCTAAACGCGACATGGCATCCAGCCAATTCTGCGTTGAAAAAGTCAAACGGCGCTCCTTCCCTTGCGATCTCTGCCGTGCGATAAAAAAGTGGTTTACCCCCACATATGGGGTATCGGCGTATTCAGGAGAAATTACACAACAAATTTTGTGGTTCATTTTTTCTTTTAACACTTGTGAAAATAAAAAAAAATTGGTTCCGAAGTAAAGCTTTTGCAAAAAAAGTTAAATGTCAATTTTTTCCTTCCACATTGCTTCAGCTCCTGTGAAGCACCTGAAGGGTTAATAAACTTCTTGAATGTGGTTTTGAGCACCTTGAGGGGTGCAGTTTTTAGAATGGTGTCACTTTTTGGTATTTTCTATCATATAGACCCCTCAAAGTGACTTCAAATGTGATGTGGTCCATTAAAAAAATGATGTTGTAAAAATGAGAAATCGCTGGTCAACTTTTAACCCTTATAACTTCGTAACAAAAGAAAATTTTGTTCCCAAAATTGTGCTGATGTAAAGTAGACATGTGGGAAATGTTATTTATTAAGATATTTGTGTGACATATCTCTCTGATTTAATGGCATAAAAATTTCAAATTTGAAAATTGCGAAATTTTCAAAATTTTTGCCATATTTCCGTTTTTTTCATAAATAAAATCAAGTCATATAAAAATTGTTTTACCACTACCGTGAAGTACAATATGTCACGAAAAAACAATCTCAGAATCAGCTGGATTCGTTAAAGCGTTCCAGAGTTATAACCTCATAAAGTGACAGTGGTCAGAATTGTAAAAATTGGCCCAGTCATTAAGCTGCAAAATGGCTCTGTCACTAAGGAGTTAATATGTAGCTGCCTCTTTTTCGAGGAACCAAATGTAATTGGACAATTATCGGAAAAGTTCTTTAATGGGCTACATGGGCTTTTCCCTCATTAATCCATCATCAATTAAGCAGGTCTGGAGCTGATTCCAGGCGTAGCATTTGTATTCGGACGTTGTTGCTGTGAAGCCACAACATGTGGTCAAAGGAACCCTTAATAAAAGCAAAGCAGACCATCATTAGGCTGAAAAAGAAGGGGTGGCCAAATCAACAGCTTGGTACATTCTGCAAAAAAGAGGGCACTGGTGAGGTTGGCAACTCAAAAAGGCCTGGATGTCCTTGGGAGACAACAGTGGTGGATGATTGCAGAATCCTTCCCATGATGAAGAAAAACCCCTTCCCAACATCCTCCCAAGTGAAGAACACTCTCCAGGAAGTAGGTGTTTCAGTATCTAAGCCTAACATAAAGAGAAGACTTCATGAAAGCAAATACAGAGTATTCATCACAAGGGGCAAACCATCATTCAGTCTTAAAAATAGAAAGACCAGATTAGACTTTGCTTAAAAAATATCTATTGAATCCAGCCCAGTTCTGGAAAAAGCATTCTTTGGACAGATGAAACTAAGATCAACCTGTACCAGAATGATGGGTAGAAGAAAGTATGGAGAAGGCTTGGAACGGCTCATGATGCAAAGCACAGCACATCCTCTGCAAAACATGGTGATGGCACTGGGTCATTAATGTTTATTGATGATGTAACTGAAGACAGAAGCATCCGGATGAATTCTGAAGTGTACAGGGTAATACTTTTTGCTCAGATGCAACTAAATGCAGGAAGATTGATTGGACTGCTTTTCACAATATAGATGGATAATGACCCAAAACATACTGCAGAGCAACCCAGGAGTTTTTTAAGATAAAGATATGGAATATTTTGCAATGGCCAAGTCAAGCAACAGATCTCAACCGCATCGAGAATGCATTTCACATGCTTAAGACAAAACTTAAGGCAGAAAGACCCACAAACATGCAATAACTGAAGTGTCCTTAAGTGAGGCTGCATGAGAGCTCCTAGTGTCAGGGAGCTACATTTCATTGATTGTATCATGAATTCGCAGATATACTGCTCTTTATTGAAAGAGGAGATGCTACTATCACTCTGTGTTTTTGGTAGAAGTGCACTTTTCCAACACAATAATCCAAAACACACATTTAAGGCCACTTGTGGCGTCCGCCCACTGCAGGTCTGAACTGCAGTTAAGACAGCACCCCGAGAAACCCGAGACCCTTTACCCCTATACAGGGATCTGGAATTATAGCGAAGCCCAGGAGGTAGCTGCCTATGAGAGCAGTGGACCGGAATAGGAAGGACGCTAGGACTGGAATAAAAAGCAAGACCAAATGCGTAGTCAGAAGTCCAAGGGTCAAAACCAGGAGGGGAGCAAAAGTACAAAATCAGCAGGCAGTAGAAGGGTCAGAAATTCAGGCTAAAGTTCAAGTCAAAACCAGGCGGACAGCAGAGGTACAAAATCGGCAGGCAGTAGAACAGTCAGAAATCCAGGCAAAGGTCAGAAATACAATAGCAAAACAAACTAGCACGCTGGGGAAGCCAAGACTATATCTGGAGGCCTACAAGCCAGGCTCCAAGGCATTTGAAGGGCATGGCTACCTCTCACAGGCTCACAGTCTGATGACCTCATCTGGACCACCCCCAGAGCCAGGCCAGATGGTGATGCATGACTGACACCAACCACTTCACCTCTGACAGAAGAGAGAAGCCTACGCCCACCAGACGCCTGCGCAGAGACCCCTTCTCTGTCGCCAACATTACCCACAGGCGAGACATGGCGATGCGCAGCGGCAGAGGCCAGCGTCAAAGGAGCGTTACCATATGAGGATACCACACTCCTATCACCGGCACCACCAGCTGAAGGAGTCCAGCGCCTCCCAGCGGCCGAGGCAGGAACACCAGCCACTGAATCCAACGGCGACGTGACAGTCCCCTCCCTCTAAGAGGGGCCTCTGGACCCTCAAAACCCGGTTTGTTGGGATGAAGGAGATGAAACTTCCTGATCAAACCCTTGGCATGGACGTTACTGGCAGGTACCCAGGACCTTTCCTCCGGACCATAGCCCTTCCAATGCACCAGATACTGCACGGATCCTCTCACTAAACGGGAATCAAGGATCCTTTGGACTTCGTATTCCAAAGCACCCCCTACCAAAACCGGAGGAGGAGGGGACTGGACAGGACGAATCGGAGAGCGGTACAATTTGAGATGGGACTTATGGAATACATTGGGCAGTTTAAATGATTGAGGGAGCTTCAGACGAAAGGCTACTGGATTAATCACCTCAATAATTTCATACGGACTAATAAACCTGGGACCTAGTTTGGCAGATGGCACTTTAAGCTTAATATTCCTGGTAGAAAGCCAAACTTTGTCCCCAACTCCCAGGTCAGGGCCCTTGGAGCGCCGTCTATTAGCAGACGAAGCCTGTCTAGTCTGAGCCCCTTTCAAGTTTACGTTGACTTCTGACCAGATAGTTTTTAACTGGTCTATGGTTCTTTCTACCCAGGGACATCTGACATCCTAGAAGAGAACGAACCAAAACGTGGGTGCAGCCCATGATTACAATAGAAAGGGGTAGTATTGATGGACTCCTGGTACTGATTATTCATGGCAAACTCTGCTAGCGGTAGGTGTTCCACCCAATCGGACTGATGCTCAGATACATAACAACGTAGATTCTGCTCAAGCGCTTGGTTGGTGCGCTCGGTTTGACCATTGGTTTCAGGGTGATAGGCAGAGGAAAAGGACAACTCCATTCCAATTCGTTTACAGAATGCCCTCCAAAATTTCTAAACAAACTGGGTGCCCCTATCGGACATGATAGTCACAGAAATACCATGCAATTGCACAACATGAGTAATGAATAATTTGCTCAGGGTCTCGGAATTAGGTAATCCGGACAGAGGAACAAAATGACACTGCTTGCTGAATGTATCCACCACCACCCAGATACACGTCTTCCCTTCTGAGAGTGGCAGATCAGTAATAAAGTCTATGGAGATATGGGTCCAAGGACTCTCAGGGGCAAGCAGGGACTGGAGCCACCGGAAGGGAGATTAAGGGGAGACTTAGCGCGAGCACAGGTTTCACAGGCCAGTACATAGTCCTTACAGTCCTTTACTACAGTTGGCCACCCGAAAATTCCTAGTTACAAGTCTGATGGTGTTTTTGATGCCTGGATGCCCTGAAAGGACGGAATCATGTGATTCCTTCAGAACTTGAAGGCGGAATGTGGCCGGAACAAATAGTTTTTGGGGAGGAGTAGT
This sequence comes from Oophaga sylvatica, assembly GCA_033576555.1. Classification (NCBI taxonomy): domain Eukaryota; kingdom Metazoa; phylum Chordata; class Amphibia; order Anura; family Dendrobatidae; genus Oophaga; species Oophaga sylvatica. The sequence goes on along the minus strand of JARQOD010000004.1, from coordinate 135,439,634 downwards.
GTTAGGTGCCTGTTCTGGGGTTCTACGGATTTCTTCCAGAAATCCAAGGATACAGCTGAAATAACAATTCCCTTGGCTAGTATTGGAGTCGGTTCAGAGTCCTCGACCTGTGAGGGGCAAAAGCTTTGAGAAAGGGCATCAGCCCTTACATTTTTAGTACCCGGTCGAATAGTAATCACAAAATCAAACCTAGAAAAGAACAAGGCCCACCTTGCCTGTCTAGGATTCAGTCTTTTTGCTGACTCCAAGTAGGTCAGGTTCTTGTAGTCAGTAATTACAGTTATCTTATGTTTGGCACCTTCAAGGAAGTGGCGCCATTCCTCAAAGGCCCATTTGATTGCCAACAATTCCCGATTACCTATATCATAATTCCCCTCGGTGGAAGAGAATTTTCGGGAAAAGAAGGCACACGGACGAAGTTGAGTGAGGGATGCAGTGCCTTGCGATAGCACTGCTCCGACTCCAACTTCAGAGGCATCTACCTCTACAATAAAGGGGCGGTCCAGATCAGGCTGAACCAATATCGGGTTAGAGGAAGAACATTTCATTAAGGCAGAAAATGCAGAAAATGCATGAAGTGCTTCAGGCTTCCAGTTAACCACATCCGCCCCTTTCCGAGTCAAATCAGTGAGTGGTTTGGCTATCTCAGAAAAACCTTTAATAAATTTACGATAGTAGTTAGCGAAACCCAAAAATCGCTGCAGTGCCTTTAGAGACTGGGGTTGTACCCATTCCTTAATGTGTTGAATTTTAGATGGATCCATGCGAAACCCTTTAGCCGACAAAATATACCCAAGAAACTGTATCTCCTGCATCATGAAGACACATTTCTCTAGTTTGGCGAATAAAGAATGCTCTCTGAGTCTCTGGAGGACAGAGCAGACGTGTTGGACGTGCGTCACAATGTCAGAAGAGTAAATCAGGATGTCGTCCAAATAAATGACCACATAAACACCACTAATATCTCTGAAAATCTCGTTCACAAAATTCTGAAACACTGCCACTGCAGTACTGAGCACGAACGGCATTACAAGATACTCAAAGTGGCCGAGGGGTGTGTTAAACGCGGTTTTCCACTCATCTCCCTTTCTTATACGGACAAGATTATATGCTCCTCGGAGGTCAAGATTAGTAAACGAACGGGCTCCCAACAGCTGATTATAAAGATCAGGAATGAGTGGAAGCGAATACTGGTTTTTCACAGTGATTGCGTTTAACTCACGGTAATCAATGCAAGGTCTGAGACCACCATCTTTCTTTTCCACAAAAAAGAACCCAGCCCCCACTGGCAAGGTGGATGGTCTAATAAACCCTTTTTGCAAACTGTCTGTTATGTAGTCTTTCATAGCCTGACGTTCTGGACCAGGTTAAATATTCTCCCCTTAGGGAGGCGAGAATCCAGTACTAAGTCTATGGGGCAATCATACTTTCTATGAGGGGGTAATTTCTCTGATTCCAATACAGAAAATACATCCTCATAATCTCTGAATGCATAGGGTACAAAGGAGGGAGGTGTGATTTTAACTTGGTTCACTGATAGCGATATACAATTATCCTGACACTCTGGGCTCAAGCGCACGATATCACCCAAGTGCCAGTCAATGACTGGATTATGTTTGCGTAACCATGGCATACCCAGAATAACAGCGGATGATATATTATGAAAAACAAAAAATGACACATGTTCAGCATGTAACGAACCCACTGACATTGATATTTCCTCAGTGACAAACTCCACTCCATTCTGGACGATAGGAGTGCCATTAATAGCAGTGGTTTTAATGGGCGCATTAAGCCTTAGCAGTGGTACACCAAGATTTCTCGCTACCAGGAAATCTATGAAATTGCCTTCTGAGCCACTATCCACATAAGCCTCCACACACACAGATTTCTTCAGGTAAGACAAAGAAGTAGGTGAAAGGACTTTGGCCGCATCAGCGGGCAATACCTGGGCACCTGGGCAGGCATGGCCATAGCTACCCAGGTGCTGACGTCCAGGCAGTGAAGGCTTCTGACATCCAGTGTTCTCCCAGAGGTCTCCAGACTGTGGCTTGTGCAGCATGTTAGTAGGAGATGATGGGAGTGATCCTCCACAGGACTGAGCAATGAAGCAGGTGCTTTAGCAACATAATCAGCTCAGAAAAGGAGAGGACGGAAAAAAAAATTCAGAGAAAGGGTTAGGAAATGCTTTTATATATATATCCAGAATATATATAAAAACGTTTTTTAAAGGCCAGATATAATGTGGCGTCCGCCCACTGCAGGTCTGAACTGCAGTTAAGACAGCACCCCGAGAAACCCCAAGACCCTTTACCCCTATACAGGGATCTGGAATTATAGCGAAGCCCCGGGGGTAGCTGCCTATGAGAGCAGTGGACCGGAGTAGGAAGGACGCTAGGACGGGAATAAAAAGCGAGACTAAATGCGTAGTCAGAAGTCCAAGGGTCAAAAAAACATCTTTGAACCTCCACCATATTTGACTGTAGGTATTGTGTCCTTTTCTTTGTAGGCCTCATTCCATTTCCTTTAAATAGTAGAATGATGTGCTTTATCAAAAGCTCTATCTTGGTCTCATCTGTCCATGTCCAATTTTTCTCTGCCATCCACGTCCAGGGAGATAAGCCACAGTGCAATGGGTTGTAAACTTCTTATGTTGCATGCAGTGGACAAAGGAAGATCAAGATCTCTGGAGATGGAATTATAACCTTGAGATTGCTGATATTGTTCAACAATTTTAGTTCTCAAGTTCTCAGACAGTTCTGTTCTCCTCTTTCTGTTCTCCATGCTTAGTGTGGAACCCACAGACACACAATGCAAAGATTGAGTCAACTATTTATCTGGTTTCAGGCGTGAGTTTCATATTACCCACACCTGTTACTTGCTACAGATGAGTTTGAACAAGCATCACATGCTTGAAACAAAGTTCTTCACCCACATTTTTGGAAAGGTGCCAACAATTCTGTCCGGCCTATTTCTTGGCTTAATGTGTGAAATTATGTCCAATCAGTAGAGATGGGTGAACCTGAACAGTAAAGTTCGGCGTCCATACCAAACACCTACTGTTCGGGCACGGACACGGAACACGTACTTCACCAGGAAGTCCGTGTTACTGTTCGGGTTCGGCTGCCCGAACACCGGGTGTTTGTGTCTTATAGACACCTCTCCATTACTAAGCCGTGGGCTTGATGTCACCTGACATCAACCCACAAATATGAACCCCACTTGCCACTGCTACAGGTCAAGTGGGAAGAGTCGGGCAAAGTGCCAGAATTGGCGCAGCTAATAGATGTGAATTTCTGGGGGGCTGCTATTTTTAGGCTGGGGGGCAATATCCATGGCCCTTACCAGCCTGAGAATACCAGCCCCCAGCTGTCAGCTTTAGCAAGGCTGGTTATCAAAAATGAAGGGGATCTCATGCCGTTTTTTTAATTATTTATTTAAATAATTACAATAATACGGCATGGGGACCCCTCTATTCTTGTTTACCAGCCTTGTTGAAGCTGACAGCTGAGGGTTGCATCCCCAGCTGTAAGTTTTGCTTGGCTGGTTATCAAAAATACAGGGGAACCCACGCTGTTTTTTTAAAATAATTTACTAACAGCGCAGGAGCTGGCTAATGAATACTCCCATCAGTTGCTCCTGCTCTCGCTGTTATTAGCAGCAGCAGGTGTCGGATGATGGGAGCAGTAGTCCCATCGGCTGACACCAGTGACTGGAGGTAAACTTTATAATTCAATCCCAGCTGAGTACTCATGCTATCTTTTGACAGCATGGGAACTGCGGCTGTCTGACCCGAGGGAACTTTTTGTAACTCTTCGGACGAACCCACCAAATCTGAACATCCAGGTGTCCACCCATCTCTACCAATTAGCCTTTTATTCTGTTTTTTTGTGCGGTTCCAATACACACAAAGGAAAGAAACGGGTATAGCAAAACATGTGTAATTGCAATTACTTTCTGGGAGAAATACTTCATTTTCTGGAATAATTTCAAGGGTGCCAACACTTTTGGCCATAAATATATATATATATGTGTGTGTAGTCATGAAAATGTATGATTGCACCTACACACGGAGGATGCAAAGATGAGCAGTGTCTGATAGAAATAATACATTATTGATACTGTTCTTAGTAACACATGGGAATGATCGCTTAGCTTGTCTTTCTACAGTAATGGTATCAATGTATATATAACCATAGTCTCCATCCATATACATGGTAATCCTTACTAAATTTATTTTTACATACCAATGTTCTTGTTTGCAAATATTTTCTAAACCAAAAATATAAAATAATCAACAAAAATTTGTCCGGTCAATTGTTTTATGCCTGATCTGGACAGAACCAATGCAAAAAAATTCTGTATGCAAAATTGAACTGATATGCAAAATGACTAGAAACAACAATGCCGGAGGGAATAAAAAATAAGCTGCTGCATAAATGAAAACAAGGCCTAACATAGCTCGTCTGTCGACACCATTACTGGATTATGGCACTTTCCGCAGTTATTTTACATGATACATTCACATGTAGATGCCGGCGGTGTTAGCGGGTGATAATAAAGCAGCATGATCCTCTATTATCCCGGAAGTTAGACAATCATTACAGAATGTTACCATTATCCTCCAAGGAGAACCATTGTTAGCAATGTGCAGTATTTCATGGCTGGTATCGGAGAAGGCCTCGCTGACATGTGAAATTTTTGCTCGATACACTTTCTGATGGAAACTCTGATTAGGATTACAGAGGCCATAGTGATCTCAGATTTCCATGGCAACCACGGAAAAATCTCCTAGTTCGTCCTAATATGCTAATTAGCGAAAACACCATACATCAAACAATCAGTCTCCTATATTTGCACTGTAAAGCACCTCTGTTCCTGGCTCATACATTACACACAGCTGAACAATAGGTGGAAGGCTCTTTTTACACAGTATGATTTCTCGCATTTACTGAATAAAATCTATAGATGCAGAATGTACTGTTAATAATGCAGCCTGCATTTACTTCCCAGCTTTATGACTATATGCATCAGGAACCTATACGAAATGTTCTGCCCAGTATCGACAGGACAGATGATTTATTAATCTGGTTCCCGTGAACTGAAAGGACCAGAAATCATCATTCTATGGCGGCTCGTACGGTGTACAGGCTGCCTCTTTCTGAATGAGATGGCTGAATATAATCATGCAGCAAAGCTCTGTGTAGTTCTGGAAATAGCAGGGCTTACTTTAATGGGATTTCTGGCTCTGGGCCCCAGCTGCTCTGTACAAACCTGCTTTCTGTGAGCGTGTATGTGTGTGTTCCCTCTCCAGTAATGGCTCTATTTCCTAACATGGGGAAAACTGGAAAGCACATTTGTTCCGAGGCAGATACAACCCTTGTATATTACATAAGAAAGCAGAGGGGGTGGTTGATGGAAACCTGTCTGCTTGCATTTGCAAATTATTTATAGGACTGAGAGATCACAAAGCTAGTGGTGCAAATTTAGGCTCGCTGTACACATTAGATGGTTGGGTCAACGGTTCGGCTGTCAGCCATCTTGCCCAGCTCTTCCATAAACAGCGCTCATCCAGATGTGCGCACCTATGTAATCCGTGAGAGAGCTGCCATGTCTGGCGACTTATTTCTGGGAGACAACACAATCAGATATGTTAGTTCAATATTTCCCCTGAGAATAGACTGTCCGAGGCTCCCATACACTTTAGACTCGTCCAAACCAGTTGATATCGGCAGATTCCCTTGACATTAGTCTAATGTATATGTGAGGGATTAGGGGTCACGTCATTCTGATGAGACATCCTACATAGTGTAGAGAACAGAGAATGTATTTTTCTATGGGCCTTGTATACCCTACTGCACAGGTGCAATTTGCATTGGCCTGTACAGTCTATATGGAATTACCATCAGCAAACGGTGACAGCTTGTGTGGGCAGGGCCGGCGTCAGAACCCGGCACACCCGGGCAAGTGCCGGGGCCCTGAGCCGGCGGGGGGGCCCACTCGCCCTTGGGCACGCCGGCGCCCAGAGGCGTATCTAGGGGGGGCGCAGTCGGACCGCCTAATGCGGCGGTCCGCAGTGTCTCCTCTGGCAGCTGTATTCTGCCGCCCTCTGGACTGGGAATCGGCTGTTCTCAGTGCCGGCTGTCAAGCTGACAGCCGGCACAAAGAAGCTGCAGCACGCCGGCTCCCAGAGTCCAGTGAACAAGTGTGCTTGCGTCTTTCAGACGCGAGTACAACTGAAGCCGACGTCAGCAGCATGATCATGTCATGTGATCACGCTGCTGAAGTCACTTTCCGGCAGGCAGAAGAGAGCAGAAGATCTGATGTAAGTGCTCCTGCCTCGTGTGTCTGTGCAGCTGCAGATTCAGCGTAGAAGGGGGATGATTTATTCTTTACTTGTGTGTGGGTGGAATTCCTTCTTTGTGGAGGGGATCTATTCTGTGTGGGGGGGATTACTCAGTGTGGAGGGGGTATTTATTATTTGTATGGAGGGGGGATTATTCTGTGTTTTGGGGGATTGATTATTCAGTGTGAGGGGGATTTATTATTTGTGTGTTGGGGGATTATTCAGTGTGGAGGGGGTATTTATTATTTGTGTGTTGGGGGATTATTCAGTGTGGAGGGGGTATTTATTATTTGTGTGGAGGGGGGATTATTTAGTGTGGAGGGGGTTATTTATTATTTGTGTGGAGGGGGGGATTATTCTGTGTGTTGGGAGATTATTCAGTGTAAGGGGGATTTATTATTTGTGTGGAGGGGGGATTATTCAGTGTGGAGGGGGTATTTGTGTAGAGGGGGGATTATTTTGTGTGTTGGGGATTATTCAGTGTGAGGGGGATTTATTATTAGTGTGAAGGGGAGATTATTCAGTGTGAAGGGGGGATTAGGGTTAGGGGGGTGTGTGTGGAGGGGGGCGCAAAACTGAGTTCTTGCCCTGGGTGCCAGAAAACCTAGATACACCTCTGCTGGCACCCGTTAGTGGAGGAGAGCGGTGTTAGCGCCGCCACTGGGGCCTCCCCGCTTGCTCAGGGCCCTGGCAGCCAGCACAATACTTACCTCTCCCGTGCCTCCGCAGCTCCGGTGTCTTCTGCAGCTCTGCACTGTGATGTCTCAGGTCAGAGGGCGCGATGACGTCTTTCCACAGCGCCCTTTCCTGAGCCGTAACAGTGCAGAGCGCAGCACAGTGCAGAGGAGAGCTCCATATTTTGTATGGAGCATTATATGGGGACCAGTATCCTGTATGGAGCAATTTATGTGGTCCAGTATTCTGTATGGAGCATTATATGGGGACCAGTATCCTGTATGGAGCAATTTATGTGGTCCAGTATTCTGTATGGAGCATTATTTGGGGTCCAATATTCTTTATGGAGCATTATATTTGGCCCATAATATTGTATGGAGGACTATACTGTCCGGTCTGTACTGTGTGTTGTGAGGATTCGGCAGTTTCTGAGCTATTGTAGAATTTACAATAGATATCACTCGTGTAATTATAATAAGAAGTGAAATCTTTGGTCTTGTACTATACCCATATTTCTCTGCAGTATCGGAGCATCATGAATCGTGGTCTGCGTTAAAGGGGCCCACTGAGACTCTTTCGCCCGGGGCCCATAAAAACCTGGAGCCGGCCCTGTGTGTGGGATCTATACAGAATGCCATACTCAGATATTATAACTCAAGGTCACCTTAAGGGCTCCCTCACACAAGAGTAGAACAAGGCCGAGTGCTATCTGACTCTTTGTTGGATAGCACTTGACCCAATGTTATACTATGAGACAGAGCAGATCTGCAATTTTGTTCTCATTCTGATTCAGCATGAGAAAACAATTTCAGCACGCTGCGAGTGCCCCCCGATAATCGGATCAAGAGCACACATATAAGTTTACAAGTGCCTGTGAAACATCGAACTACACTTGAATGTCATCCGAGTGCAGTCCAAAGTACGTGCACAGATCACAATAATGCATAGTCTGCCACGATTCTCTCCTATAATAGAATTTACAGCCACATGACCCCGGCCATAATGTTCTAGCTTTCTGTCAGCTGTGATATTATCTATGGTAGTACCGTAAATGAGATATTAAACAATTCCTTTCACACAAATGAGGCTCAGTAATGTATACAGATCTGTAGCAGCCTTCTAACATATGTTATGTGCTTCAACAATGGTGATCACTAAATGCTTTAAGTTAATGGAAATTATACATTATCTGTTCTCTTTATAAAAAATCTGATAGACCATAGATGATCATGAGTCAAAAAACTTTAGAAAGGGATATTTTGTGCAGACCTAATGGTCCATATATTGTTAAGGCCTGAGCTCACTAGAGGATCTCTGATCTTCTGATGCAATAGTACAAGCAATGAAATTGTACCAATGAACCATTCTCAGTAATCAACACTGTCCATTTAATACAGAAAACACTATGTTTCCACTGAGTTTAATATTCTGTGAGTGTAAGGGGGGCGACCGGACCGCGGGTACCTCCATGCCAGGTCCGGAACTGAAGAGGCTGCATCCCTGTTCCCGTAGGGAAGCTTTAGTGAGGCCGACCTTCCCCTTTTGCCTGAGGGAAGCTTGAGCCAGTGCGACCTTCCTGCAGACCCAGGAGGGTAGGTAGAGACAGGAGGAAAGCGCACGCAGGAGCTGGGGGATAAAAGAGAAAAGCGCGCGCAGCAGGTCAGTTTGGAGCAGACGCAAAGCAGAGTACCAGCGCTGCAGCAGGCCGCATAGAAAGAGCCCTCGTCGCCTGCAGAGCAGAGCCATGCTCACAGAGCAGAGCCATGCACACAGAGCAGAGCTGAGCTGACAGTGCCAAAGCAGAGAGAAAGGCCAGGCGTGCTGCAGCAGCCAGAGAGAGAAGTGCTCCATCCTGGAAGCACCAGCATTACGCAGGCCAGCGTCCATGCAGCAGCACTGTCGCCAGGAGCGGGGATCTGAGAGAAAGAAACATGCAGTGTGAGCCCGGTGACTACCATAAAGCAAGGTGCCAAACACTTCGGGTCCGTGAGTACTGCACGCGTGCCGCCTGAAAGAGAATGGGTGCGTGACCATTATCTGCACCCTCACTTTGCTAGTGATTATCTGCCAGTCACCTACACCCTGACTTTGCCAGTTTATATTTGCCTAGCCACGTTGGGCTCATACAGAACTGTTGCCCGTAACCTTTTCAGTCATTGCAACAGGGACCAGTGAGTGCTCCAGTCCCAGAGCATTCGTACAGCGTAGGCCTGCGTTCAAGCAACACCACTGCCACCGTTGACAGAGACTGTGAGGAGAGTCATGCAGGGGCCACATCGGGCTCAGACAGTGCCGTGGCCCACGCTCCTCTGGCCACATCAGTTTATGGACTAGGGGCAACGGAACGTACCGGAGACCGACCGCTGCCACCAGAAGACGGGGCTTTGTTGCCCACAGGATCTTCCTGGAAAAGACACCACGCCCGCCGGATTGTGAGGAGGAAGAACCATTTGCTTCATTCCCTGATGATAGTTCGCTGCTCACCAGCAAAGTGATACAAAGTGTACCTGAGATATTCCCTCCTACAGCTGTTGATTATAAAGAAGAAGAATTTCTCAATCCACCAGATATTGACTCAGAAGAGGAACAGGTTTCAGAGATGACTTCTCCATTGAACCCGGATGTACTTCCATTCTCTACGATCCAGCCTCAAGTTCTGAGTATACCTAACGATGAGATCCAAGAGGAGCCTCAAACTGCTCAGTGTGCACAGTACAAACTTTTTTGGCAAAATGTGATGCAAGAGAAGCAGAACTGGATGCCAAATTGTGGGCATCTGTCTCAACTCTGAAGACCATAGAGGAGCATGAAGAACACTCACCCATAGAATGGTGAGTTAAAGGAGAGGGGGAGTGTAAGAGGGACGACTGGACTGCGGTTACCTGCATGCCGGGTCCGTAACTGAAGAGGCTGTATCCCCTGTTCCTGGGAGGAAGCTTTAGTGAGGCTTACCTTCCCCTTTTGCCTGAGGGAAGCTTGAGCCAGTGGAACCTTCCTGCAGACCAAGGAGGGTGGGGAGAGACAGGAGAAAAGCACTTGCAGAAGCAAGGGGATAAAAGAGAAAGGTCAGTTTGGTGCGAATGCAGAGCGTCGAGCAGCATGCTCTGCTGCCCCTTCCCCCACGATAGAGTACCGGCGCTGTGACAAGCCGCAAAGAGAGAGCCCCAACCCCTGCAGAGCAGAGCCGTGCACACAGAGCAGAGCCAAGCTGATAGTGCCGAAGCAGAGAGAAAGGTCGGGCGTGCTGCAGCAGCCAGAGAGCATGCGAGGAGAGTCGTGCAGGGGCCATATCGGCCTCAGACAGTGTCATGGCCCACACTCCTCTGGCCACATCAGTTTATGGACTAGGGGCAGCGGAAGGTACCGGAAACCGACTGCTGCCACCAAAAGACGGGGCTTTGTTGTCCACAGGATCTTCCTGGAAAAGACACCGTGCCCGCCGTTGCCGGCGCTATTGAATTTCCAGCAGGAGTTACAGTTTAAGGAATTCCTGACACAAGTGCTTCACAGGAACTGCCGTTATCTGATCCTTTATCCCTTACCTCACAATATCCTCTGTTATTTGTACTGTTTAATAGCCTGTTTAAACCCGTTAAACCCCTGTTATTAAACTTGTTAACCCTTCCTCTGCCTCCTGTCCGTCACTGCATCCCGCAACCTGCAATTTGTTGTGTAAGCCACAACATTGCTTGGACAGTTGGGAAAGATTTTGCAACTTTTAGCTTTCTTATACTAGTTTCTCCCAGCTTAGTAAAATGGCAAAAGCTGTAGTGGAACGGTGGAATGGAGGAGCGATGGGGGCATGACACCACATGACGAGCTGTGGTGTTACTTTTGCTAGAAATCTTATTCTAGTCAGTGATTGGAGTAAGATTTGTGTCGTGGCACAAAAAAGTGCGTGCCAGTTGTCAGATGTCCTGGATTCATTAAGAGATGTGCACCTCTTAATGAATCAGGAGCAACTGTTGGTCTATAAATAAAATTTCAGACATACACAATTTAGCATTTTTTTTCCTTTATTTAGCCTAAAAAATGCATGTGGAAATTTTTTTCCATGTTTGCTTTTTTTGGAATTTTATGTTTTGTCATTGAGCATTTTTTAAAGTTAATGTGTTTCAGACATTTTTGAGATTGAAAGTAACATACATTATTGTTTCTAAATCATGTGATTCATAGATCATGTGATTCCAATACTCCAGTAAAAACTGTGATTTGCAATGTCAAATCACAACAGCAAATTCACTAAAAAAAGCAACAAAATGCAATTCAATACACTTTAAAATGTATATAATAAAAAAAACTCACAAGAAATGAAGCCCTATGAGAGAAAAATGACATGGATTGCCAGAAAAAAAATCTAACCCTACAGCATCAATATTTTTTGCAGTCAGAAAATGCCAGGAAAAACATCACTAAAATGCTGCAAATGAAAGCATCCTAGAAAATTACAATTGCCATTAGCCTGCTAGTGGACTGCAGACATGCTATTTTGAATTGAAATTGCCAGCAGGTCTTGTGTTGTAGTAATGGGTCACTTACGCTTATAAACATAGTACCGTAATTACAAAAAAATAAACATATTCAGGATTTCTGCATATACAATATTATCATATACATGCTTAGATTCATCAAAGCCATGAACCTATTTGAAGAATCCCCTACACACAGTGCTGCCTTCTCTGGGAACCAGCTCTGTTCTGCTCCTCTTCTCAGTGACATCACAGCTCTTCAGACTCTCCGGGTCGCACTGCACTTTGCGTGAACCTTTGTAAGCCTTGAGAGTGTCAGAACGAGGCCTATAGGCTTACATTGTAAAAGAGACTTCTGGCTCACACATTGAGCATAGAGTGACCTGGAGAGTCTGAAGAGTGGTGACGTCACTGAGAAGAGGAGCAGAACCGCGCTGGATCCCTGAAGGAGCGGTGGTGAGTATATAAAAGAAATGCTAAAATCTGACTTGTAATTCAGATCCCAACATACAGTATGTCTTATTTCCTAATGAAGCAGCGCAATCCTAGGCTTCATTGCAATCCTTTAAAATATATAATTTTGTACATAATTATTGTTTTTGTAAATTATGCAACTGTATCAGTACGTTATAATTGTAGAAGAATCCACTGTACATGAATGTGTATTCCAGAACCCTTGTCATGTGAAAAGTGAGACTGATAAATGGCAGAGCTCTTCTACGCCATATTTTCCAATTATGTACTGCTCACTAGCATGAAATAAAATGCAGAAAAAGAGATTAATTGTGAGTGAATTTCCCATTAAAGACTCCGAAAATCCCTAATCCAGGAATGATTACTTTTATCTGGAGAGAAATATCCAGCTGAGTAAGTCCAGGTCTACACAATTTAATCTATGAACTCCTAGGGAGATGGACTGCAAGGGTCCATTTAGACACACTAAATAATAAGGTACAAGCTTTCTTTGGAAATCTTGTTTCCTGATTATTGGCCTATCTAAGCAGGCCAGCAATCATCTGACAAATGAACAAAACATTCATTCATCGGGTGCGATAATTTATAAGCAGGCTTAAAAAAATCTAAATTTTTGTCGCTAGTACGGGTCAATTGTTACTTCTCTGACTGCGTCTCCCTGTTCCGGGGCATGTGGCAGGGATGTCCATTGTCCTCAATGAGGTATGCAGTTGCAATAGAGCCAAGGGCAGCGATTATCCTCTCCAACCCAGAGATTCAAGGGTTTTTGTCTTTCCTTTGAAATTGGTCACCTATTTCACTTACCTAGGTATTCAGAATTTATTTAAAAACTAGAAGTGGGCCCGATGCTATCGCATCGGGAGGGCAGAAAGACGGTGGTTTGCGGCCTGTGCTGGAGATGGGGTGTGGCGCCACCAGAAGGCGCCCGCACCCCATCTCCAACACAGGCCACAAGCTGCTGTCTCTCCTGCCGGCTGTGACTGCATGGAGGTGGGTGGGCAAGCAGCGGCGGGATCCGGCACGTGTAGTCAGGCGGCGGGTCCTAGCGGGGGTCCGGCAGTGGGTCCTGGTGGGGGTCCGGAGGTGGGTCCTGGCGGGGGTCCGGTGGGGGGTTCAGCAGAGGCGGCGGGGGGGGTCTGGTGTGGGTGTCCCGCTGGTGTTACTGAGCAAGGGCCTGGTACCACCAGTGGATGCCATATTGGAATAAACATCACTTGGGTATTCCAATTTGGCGGTCGGCGCACTTCCGGTGCGGCGCGGTGGATTGTGGAGGACGTCCAGATGGAAGTGGATGACAGACAATTTCAGGTAATTATATAAATAGATTTGGGAGATGTCTATGCTATAAACATCCTTCCTTTATTCTTGTTTATTCAAGCTAAAATAAGGAGATGGGAGAAGTCATCCCTGTCAGTCATTGCTCGCATTAGTTTACTTAAAATTATGATTATCCCATAAATACTTTACATCTTTTTATAGTCCCCAGTATATATATATATCAACTTGAATACAATCAGTAAACTTAACTCTATTCCCTGCCTTCATTTGTTAGGATCTGGATTTACCAAATCCAAGACTATATTTTTGGGTAGCCACTAGCCAGCTTTCTCATATACCGCATGTAGGTAGCATGGGGAGAACTTCCTTAAAGCCCTTGTGACTATTGTCTGACCCTATGACCCAGAGATTACACACCTATTGCACAAATTGTTTTTAACTTCCACAAGAGTTCCTCAAATACACTGACAATTCCATATCCTCAGGAAGGCTATATTGCTCTGGGCCATTATCTGTAAACTTTCCCATGCAACGTCACATGACAATCATACACCTCTCTGGCATAACTGTACCCTTACTGAATTGTTAGTGCTGTTGGACCCACCAATATTTGAAACAACTCCTATTACTGCATGCTCTTCTACTGATTGAAAGAACTAAGCCACCCAATGTGGGGGCGAGACCAGACTGGGAAGTAGAGGTAGGTCCTATGTCTGATGAGCAATGGGAGTGTCAGGCTGCTGCAAAGCAGGTATGTGCAGACTCCACTAGATGGCAATAGAGTGGAGGAAGGACTGCACACTCCCAGGGCAGGCGTGCAATGCAGCAGCAATGCTACCACAGGTGGCAGCAGAGTAGTCAAACAAGTCGAGTCAAGCAACAGGGTCAGTGGTAAGCCGAGGAGGTCAGAGTCGGTCATGAGCAGAAGTACCAAAGGTCACAGCAGTACACGTGGTCAGAAACAAAAGCAGAAGACAGAAGCAGTTCCGAATGCAAGCCAAGTCAGAACCGGGGAGTCAACAAACTAACAGGGAAACACTGAGTCAGGACAGACAGAGGGAATAAACAGACACGGGGCAAGTCAGGGATCACAGCAGGGCAAATCAGGATATACTAGAGTCAAATACACACATCAAAGGCAGAACTATAGCTGACACCTGTAGGATACAGCGGAGCTAAATCGCAAACCTGGGACAAAACTGAGGCAGAGAAAAGTTAACCCCTGAAATGACCAGATCAGGAACATGGAAAGACGGGACTCAATACCCAGTCTGGATCATGACAGGGAGTATAACCATTTGACTCATTCATCTTCTGTATTTAAAAGGTTGTCCTGTCTTAGGCTATAAGTCTTCAGTTAGTCTATGTCACTGAAGACTTGTGAATCCTTACACTGCACTCATTGCACGCTGCTAGGATTCTCTGGTGGGTGCTATCGCACGGGAGCGAGCAGTCTTGTGACCAAAAGTATATGATTTGTATACTCACGGCCATATTCTGACTATTCTTGTCTGGCCTCGCTCAATACACTTGCATTGAGCGAGGCAGCGCCCACCTAGTCGGTACGTGACAGCAGGTATGCAAATCATATACTTCCAGTCACACACCACCGCTATCAGCAGAGAATCCTCACAGCACACAGTGCGCACGATGTAAGGATTCACAAGTCTGCAGTCACATAGAGTGACAGTGGGACAATCCCTTTAAGTATTTTATTCTGTATTCTCTTAATAATTTATTTTTGTTTTAACAAATATAATTTATGTTCTTTGCACTCAGAACATTCATGTTAACTATCGTTCTGTGCACATGGAAGTACATTTGACATGTCTAAACAGGCCATTAAACGACCACAGATCTGCATGAAGCTGATAGGTGGTTACCCCACCATCCTGTAGAATGTAAGCCTGCAAGGGCAGGGTCCTCTTCTCTCTGTACCAGTCTACCATTGTTAGTTTGTCTACTGTAATTTGTATCTAACCCCTTCTCACGTATAGCACCATGGAATCAATGGTGCTATAGAAATAAATAATGATACTAATTTAATGGCTATGGTTAGATAGAACATATCAATGCAAAATTAACATGATGATGATTATTATTATTCTTTATTGTGTGTTAAGGTAAGTACCCATGGTCATTCGGCAGTGGAGTTCACAAGACTTTGTCCAATTGCTGGAATCTTGATGCAAATTTGTTGCAGATATTTACCTTCAAATGTTAAAGACTTAAATCCTCATCAAGAATTTATATGCTGGAGGCTTTTCCCATCATCATAAATGGGTAAAATTGCAAAGTGTTTGTAAAAAGAAAAGAAAAAGAAAAAAGCAAGTTTTCAACTTACTTCTTATCGAACATCTTAAAAGAGGGATCTTACATTTCAAAGCTTACTTCTGGTTGTCTAGGTTACCAGCCACTTATGTAATCTATCAATGGTGGTCAGTCTCCTAATCATAGAGGGGGTGTTTGCAAGCTTTTTGCCATAGAGAGTGAAATCACTGTTCTGAATTCCCATTGCTTGCTGGATTGGATAGCACACATACCCTGCCACCAGTCCAAACTGTCAGTCTGCTGGAGGGCAGGTGGGTTGTGCTCTCCTGAAGACAGAATCAGTAGAATAACCCTTTATAACCCATATAAACACTCAATTTATGCTGCAGATTTATCACTGAGCACGAAAAGGAGGTTTTTTAAAATAAAAAAAAAGCACTCCCATGTATAATTTGCTTTATTAAATGTGTGTGTAATGTAGTGTGAGTATATTAATATAGCCACCTACTACTGCTTTCTTCTGTGTCCAGCGCCGTTCTGCTCCTCTTCTGAGTGACGTCACTGGTATTCCAACTAGCTAGCTCACTCTATGTTCTATGTGTGAGCTGGAAGTCTCTTTTACAATTAAATCCTATTAAAGGGGTTGTCCACTACTAGGACAACCTCTTCCCATACTCTATGCTTGGCCACAATTAAATAAAAAGCCTATTCTCACCTTCCGTGCTGGCACCATTCCTGCAGTGTCGGCACTCACAGTCCCGGGGCTCTCATGCGGTTGCATGACATGTGGTGCATGACGAAAAAGTCAGAGAGCAGTTGCAGTCCAGACTTCCTCTTGATAATCAATTTGTCCGAAGGCGGGGACAGTGACGCCAGTGCTGATTGGGTGCCGAGGTCATGTGTCACAACAATCTCACGGAAGCCCAGGGAGAGCGAGTACAGACACCGTGGGGAAGGTGCTGGCACTGGAGGTGAGTATAGGCTTTTTTATTTTATCGGGGCCAAGCGAAGGGTATGATGAGTTGTCCAAGTAGCGGACAACTTCTTTAAGCTTCGTTCTGATGCTCCATAGGTTTAAATTGTAAAACTATATTACATGCATATATGCACAAATTTAAAGGGAACCTGTCACCAGAAAAAATGTCAATAACCTGCAGATATGGGGTTAATCTGTAGGTTAATAGTGTTATTATGTGGCTGGCGCCTGCATGTGGCCAAATGCTGCGGGGAGAAAACTTTATTCCCCCCTGCAGCATTCCAGTTTCAGCCATGGGGGCGGCGTCTGTGCTTGTTCAGATTACAGAGCGGCTGCTGTAACCGTGTCCCAGGCCCTGACTAACAGCCGGTTCTAATACCGTGGGCACGGTTACAGCAGCTGCTCGGCATTCTCAGAGCGGTGACTGAACCAGCGCCGGTGCCACACATGTCGGATACCGTGTCCCTGGTCCTGACTGACACTGGCTCTGCATTGTGGCCGGCTGTCAATCAGGGCTAGGGGTGCGGTTTCAGTCATGTGGGCAACGCCGGCGTGGGTTCAGTCACCGCTCTGTATACTTAGAGTGGTGTCGGAACCTGCGCCGGCGCCGCCCCGTGACTAAAACAGTAGCGCTGCTGGGGAGAATAAAGTTAATTTTCTCCCTGCAGCGTTTGGCTACTTGCAGGCACCGGGCAACATACTAACGCTATTAACCTGCAGATTAACCTCATATCTGCTGGTTAATAGTGTTTTTTCTTGTGACAGGTTCCTTTTAGTTAAAAAGATATAAATGGGAGTGCTTCTTTAAATCACTATTAGTTTTGTATACCGTAAACTGTTATGATTTGGTAACTGAGGAGAGCAGGCAAAAAAGGAAATACACCAGAGCAGTTGGAAACTATGAGATTGCAGTACCCTGACTAACCACCACAACTAGAGGCAGCCGTGGAGCGTTCCTACGTTGGTCCTAGACGCCTCGTCACAGCCTGAGAAACTAACTACACCTAAAGATAGAAAGAGGAAAGCTATCTGCCCCGGAGCAGATCCCCAAAGAACATAGAAAGCCCCCAAACATGTAATGGCGGTTAGACAAAAAGAAATACTGACACAGACAGAAAATAGTATGAGCAAACGTTGGGGCCCAAACTTACTAAATAGAAAAGGATAGGAAGGGCACTTACTGCAATCTCAAAAACCCTGAAAAGCACCAACTCTACTAATTTCAAAAACACCTGAGATCACACGACCTCTACCACCTAAATTAGTTCTCTGGTGTAACCAAAAACAAAACAGCAGCCACTGAAAAAACTGGAAAAAGCAAATGTACAAACATCAGTGGCTGAACTGAACTGAGAGGGCAAAAGCCCCCAGAGGGGACCCTGAAGGCCCCCACAGAAGTGCAGGACAAAATGCAAAAATCAAGCACAAAAACAAAAAGAAGAAAATGTCTTATCTGTTAGCAGGAGATTCAGACACGACACAGCAGGCTACCAAGGAAACAGGAATCAAGGATTGAGACCAGAACAATTGATCACCGGCAACCCTGATGGGAAGGTGACTCCCTTATATAAGACCAGTCAGTAACACCTGATTCCCAATCCGCACAATCTTCACTGGACAGTCCAGTACCGTTTGTAACCACCAGAGGGAGCTTCTGCTCAGAACTCATTTCCAGCCTATTCACAACAGTAAACCATATTTACTGCCATGTACAGTATTGTAACAAAGCAGTAAATCTTTTTATATGTTGTATTTAACTTGTAGCCCATAATAAGCTAAACATTGCAAAAATTGTATTAAAATGGGATCCACACATCATATTTCAGTACACTATGTTGCTGCAAACATACCATTATATATCAAAAAGAAGCCTGATGTCGCAATAGCCTGTAGAGCATTACTGTGCAAAATATCTAGAAACAGCCATTAATCATGTGATTCAGGAGAATATCGCCAGTGTTTTGTATCCGAGCAGCAGATCTGTTATATTTATTATCTCCACCAGTCTGCACTGAATACACGTTGCTATTTAAAACCACTATCTATATTTAGGGAGATGGCAACTGCTTTGGTTTGTTCCTTGAAGCTGTGTGTTATTTTAAACTTATGGATGGGATCAAATTTAGCGGTAACATTTTTAATACACAGCTAAGTATAGCCCTGATGATAACATGTCTTAATAAAATGTTCCCAAAATTTGTAGCTAACCGGCCTTGATTTAATTTATTTAATCTAGACTAGAGCACAATAGTCTGGCATCGGTCAAAAAATATTGTATTGCTGATTGTCCGACGTGACAAAGATGCAAAGCTTTGTGGGACATTTTTTTTTATCACACAGTCCTCATTTATAGACTCATCTTACTACATTCCTTGGTTGGTTTGGTAGTGAGGAACATCAGACTTCAGAAACAAGGCCTAAAGACAGGACAGAAAGAATCTGGGTAAGAATGTTTCTGCATTTCTGTCATTCAAACAACTATTCAGGTCCATCTCTTCCCACTGTTACTTGCAGGACAGCCATAGGGCTCACCATCATACAGGGTACATCAGCTAGCCCTGCTGAGTGCACGACAGCCATAAGTCTCACCATCATACAGTGTACATCAGCTAGCCCTGCAGACTGCAGGACAGCCATAGGTCTCACCATCATACAGGGTACATCAGCTAGCCCTGCTGACTGCAGGACAGCCATAGGTCTCACCATCATACAGGGTACATCAGCTAGCCCTGCTAAAGAGATGACCACAGATGACCCAACACTCTCAAGCGTGAGAGTATATTAGTTGTTATATTTGTATGTAACTGTCATTTGGTCACTGTGCAGTATGTCAGTATTATTCAGCACTGTATGGTTAGGGTGAATGCACTTTATTTTTTGATGTCACATATGCATTTACTCTCCTATCAATGATATTGAATGGGTTTTCCGGGAATAGAAGTAAGAAAGAAAAAAAATGTAATTAACAATGAATTACTAAATAAATTTAATTAGCAACTCACACTTGCTTTTTTCTAGAGAGGTAGTCACTAAAATACATTAAAATGGCTGTCATTTTGTCACACTGACACAAAAAGAGTAATAAGCCAGGTATCGGTGAGCATGTGCAGTAGGAAGTTTTAATAATGCAACCTTAAATAACCAAGGTGACAGAAGTGTGAACAGCCCCTTCTTACCACAGGACCCTGGTAACTCTAGTATTAGATCAGAACGACATGGTGGAAAGCAGTGTGAGGGCTTCTTATATAAGCACTACTGGTACCTACTATATTGGATTACAAAGACATTGTGGACAACAGTGTGAGCAGCTTCATCTTACTGCAGTACCCATGGTGTCTCCAGTACTAAATCAGTAAGACATGGTGGAAAGCAGTGTGAAATGTCTCTTCTTACCTCAGCACCCTAGTATCTCTAGTATTAGATCAGGAAGACATAGTGGTCAGCAGTGTGAGCAGTCTCTTCTTACGTTATCACCCAGATATCTCCAGTATTAGGTCAAAAACACAGGATGTACAGCAGTGTGAGCAACTTTTTTTTTAACTCAGCAGCCACATATCTCTAGTATTAGATCAGAAAGACATATTGGACAGCAGTGTGAGCAGCCTCTGATAATCTCAGCACCCTTGGTACCTCCAGTATTACACCAGAAAGACAGGATACACAGTAGTGTGAGAAGTAGAGTTGAGCATTCCGATACCGCAAGTATCGGGTATCGGCCGATATTCGTTGTATCGGAATTCCGATACTTAGTTCCGATATTTTTCATATATCGTATACCGGAATCGGAAGTTCCCATAATTCTTTGAGAGGCAATGTGATTTTAGTCAGCCAATGAGGAATCCTAAGAAGTGTGGGCACATCCTGTAATGCTGCGGTCATGTTAACTAATGGCATGGCTGTGATTGGATGCTGAAATGATGTCAGAATGCACTATAAAAGGCGCCGCCACCATTTTAGCGTCACTGTGCTGTGAATTCAGTTAGGGACAGAACGCTGCTGTGCTGACTCTGAGGGACAGTTAGAGATTGCGATTTTGTGTACTGTGCTTTAGGCAGGCTAGTTTACCACCGGCTGTGTAAAGCTTCCTTTTGCCTGCAGTGTTGTTTTAACAGCTCTGTGCAAGGTGTGTGTGTGAGAGTGCAGGTGACGCTGCAGTTTGCTCTGCATCCAACGCTGTTTGTAGGCATCTGCACGTGTCACTCACAGACTCTTTTTTTTTTCTTTAGTGTAATTCTTGCTGCTCCATTCAATTGAAATTATAGTGTGACGCGCTTCCATCCGTATACAATACATTGGTTGCAAACACTATAGAAGTACAGAAAGGAGCCTTTCAGAGATAGTGAACAGTTGTGTGCAGTGTTCACTCTAGTCTGTGAGGTTTTTTTTTTTTTGAGTGCAGATCACGCTCCAGTTAGTTCTTGAACCACTGCTGCTTGTACTCTGCTGAGCGTGTCTCACTGCCTCATCCTTCACATTTTTCTCTAATTGGTGCTGCTCCATTCTATTTTAAAAAAATCAAATCTATTAGTGTGACGTGCTTCCATCCGTATCTGTCACGCGGTCTTATGATATGTGTACGATGTCAGTAAACTATTCTTAAAAGAACAACACTCTATACAACATATAGATTTGCAACATCAGCATGTAAATATAGAATAGATTTACCTGACACGATATCCGTTGAACTCAGGGTTAATCTTGAGGACTTGATACACTGTCACAGGAAAGAGGAGGACCGGGGGTCTAACCTGACCCTAAACTGGGGTCCTAACTAATCCCTCACCTTGGAGGTACTGATAATGGTTCAGAGGTCCAAGTCTCCAGCCTAACCCTGTCTCCTATCAGTCCCTGAACCCTGTAATCAGTCCTAAGAAGGATACTGATTACCACCAAAGGGATATGGGCTGATCTCTGCTAAATACACAGATTAGACATATAAGACAGACTGGAGAAAACACAGACTTGCATACACACTCAAACACAGAAGGAACATAAATGATCTGGGATATTAAACTCTAAGCAAGGTGAGCTTAAAACAACTAAGGAGCTCTTTAACTTAAGTCTATACAGATACAATCCTATCTGTGGTCTGCATGAAGAATTTCACTGGCAACTCCCAAAACAGACCACCAGAGATTTAAAGGAAACCAATCAACAAATAATTAATTGCAGCCGGGAGAAACTGCACCCAGTCCCAGAACTGAGCACAGACAGAATTAACTCCCTAACTGCCAAACACAAAGAAACAGCAACTCAGCTGTGAGAAGTCAGAATGTGCAACCGCGACGATCTTCGTGGCGATGCACACATGACAGTACCCCCCCTTCTACGAGGGGCCTCCGGACCCTCAGGGCCAGGTTTGCCCGGGTGAGTTCTGTGGAAGGTCCGCACCAAACGATCTGCGTTAATGTCAGACGCAGGAACCCACGTCCTCTCCTCTGGACCATACCCCTTCCAATGAACCAAGTACTGAAGGGACCGGCGATTCAGACGTGAGTCAATGATCTTTGACACTTGAAACTCCAAGTTACCATTGACCACCACTGGAGGAGGAGGTAGAGGTGATGGTATGACTGGTGCCACGTACCTCTTAAGTAATGACTTGTGGAACACATTGTGGATTTTAAACGTAGGAGGGAGGTCCAGACGAAATGCCACAGGATTAATTATGGAACTGATCCTGTACGGCCCGATGAATCTGGGGCCCAGCTTCCAGGAGGGAACTTTAAGTTTTATATTCCTGGTAGACAACCATACCAGATCGTTCACATTAAGATCTGGACCAGAAACTCTCCTCCTATCAGCCATACGTTTATAACGGTTCCCCATAGCACTCAGATTATTCAATACACCTCTCCACACTGAAGCAAGTGACGACGAGAAACGCTCCTCCTCAGGAACCCCAGAAGGGCCCCCCCCATTGAAAGTACAAAACTGGGGATGAAAACCATATGCCCCAAAAAACGGGGACTTACCAGTGGACTCGCTCCGCCTGTTGTTAAGAGCGAACTCTGCCAGAGGCAAGAAAGAAGACCAGTCCTCCTGGTTCTCTGAGACAAAACACCGAAGATAAGTCTCTAGGCTTTGATTCAGACGCTCTGTCTGACCATTGGTCTGCGGATGAAAAGCCGAGGAAAATGACAATTGCATCCCCCGACGTAAACAAAATGCCCTCCAAAACTTGGATACAAACTGAGACCCCTATCTGACACCACATCAGAAGGCAACCCATGAAGTCTCACAATCTCCCCAATGAACACCTGCGCCAGAGTTTTAGCATTAGGGAGGGCAGGAAGAGCAATGAAATGTGCCATCTTACTGAACCTGTCAACAACCACCAGTATGACAGTCTTCCCTGACGACTGAGGAAGGTCCGTGATGAAGTCCATAGACAAATGAGTCCATGGACGCTCCGGAAGTTTCAAGGGTAAGAGGGTCCCAGACGGACGGGTATGAGGGGTCTTAGAGCGAGCACAAACCCCACAGGACGCGACAAAAGTTAAAACATCTTTATTAACGTTAGGCCACCAAAACCGGCGAGAAAGGAGATCTAAAGTAGCCTTACTCCCTGGATGTCCTGCTAAAGCAGAATTATGATGTGCCTCAATAACCTTTTGTCTCAACTGATTTGGGACAAACAGTCTCCCTGGAGGTCCTGCAGGGGCGTCCCCCTGAGCCTCTAACACCTCCTCCTCAAGCTCAGAAAATACAGCCGACACTACCACCCCTCCTGAAGGATAGGAATCGGGTCATCCATTTTCCCGGCCCCTGGGAAACTGCGAGACAAGGCATCCGCCTTAACATTCTTAGATCCAGGGCGATAAGTGACAACAAAATTAAACCTGGTAAAAAACAACGACCATCGAGCTTGTCTGGAATTCAGACGCTTAGCAGATTCCAAATACAGCAGGTTCTTGTGATCAGTAAAGACGGTGACCGGGTGGACTGCCCCCTCCAAAAAGTGACGCCATTCTTCAAAAGCCAACTTAATGGCCAAAAGTTCCCTATTGCCGATATCATAATTCCTTTCGGCGGACGACAATTTTTTAGAAAAGAAAGCGCACGGATGCCATTTACCAGGGGACGGACCCTGGGACAATATTGCACCCACCCCTACGTCAGACGCGTCCACCTCCACAACGAACGGCTGTGATGCATCTGGTTGGATGAGAACGGGTGCCGAAGCAAAACATTTTTTCAAAGAGGAAAAAGCTTGGCAAGCTTTGTCCGACCATTTAGAAAAATCCGTCCCTTTTCTTGTCATGTCAGTGAGAGGTTTGACAACAGATGAGAAATTACAAATAAATTTCCGGTAGTAGTTAGCAAACCCCAGAAAACGCTGCAGAGCCTTAAGATCCTCTGGCTGATCCCATTCAAGCACTGCTCTCACCTTTTCAGGGTCCATACGGAAACCGGAGGCTGACACCAAGAAACCCAAAAACTGAAGTTCCTGTACGGCGAATACACACTTTTCCAGTTTGGCGTATAGTTTATTGTCTCGCAAGATCTGCAACACCTGTCTCACATGCTCCTGGTGAGACACAAGATCTGGTGAGTAAATTAAAATGTCATCCAAATATACGACCACAAACAGCCCCACCCGATGACGAAAAATGTCATTAACAAAATGTTGGAATACTGCTGGTGCAGTAGTCAGACCAAAAGGCATGACAAGGTTCTCATAATGTCCCTCCGGCGTGTTAAACGTCGTTTTCCACTCATCCCCCTCTTTTATCCTAATCAGATTATACGCCCCCTGAGATCCAATTTAGAGAACCATTTGGCGCCAACAATTTGATTGAAGAGATCAGGAATAAGAGGGAGTGGATACGGATCTCGAACAGTAATCCGATTAAGTTCGCGGAAATCCAAGCAAGGGCGTAGGCCTCCATCTTTTTTCTTCACAAAGAAGAACCCGCGGCCACTGGGGAAGATGAAGGTCTAATATGCCCTTTGGCCAGACTTTCCGAAATATAATCTTTCATAGCCTGCCTCTCAGGACCAGAAAGGTTATATAACCTAGCTTTAGGTAACTTAGCATCAGGAAGTAAATTAATAGAGCAGTCATACACGCGATGAGGAGGCAACTCCTGACACCCCTCCTCAGAGAACACATCCCCAAAGTCCTCCAAAAAAGGAGGCAAAGTACTAGGCACGACCGCACTGATGACTGTGTTCATGCAGTTACTTTTGCAAAACTCACCCCATTGGCTTATCTCTCTGGACTGCCAATTAATCACAGGGTTATGTTTAACCAACCAAGGAAGTCCCAACACAATAGGAGTAGGTAGACCCTCCAACACATAACAAGATAATAGTTCCCTATGTATTGCCCCTACCCGAAGGTCAATGTTATGAACCTCATGAACAAAGCTACCTTGGCCGAGAGGCCTGGCGTCAATGGAGAATATAGGGATCGGTTTGACCAATACACTCAGATGCATACCTTGAGCCTGAGCAAACTGAGCGTCAACCAGATTAGCCCCGGACCCACTATCAAGAAGAACAGAAAATCTCTCCACTCTCGTACCAACCACCACCTCCACTGGTACAAGGAACTGAGAAGAACTAGCGGACGAAATACATACTCCCAGGTTGTCGTCCACCACACAACCTGGGATTAACAGTTTTCCGGCGACTTTTTGCTCAACAAGGCACGGGATGGACATCCCCCAACAAAATGTCCCTCTTTCCCGCAGAAGAAACACCTTCTAGTCCTGCGGCGTACCGCCAATCCCCTCCTACGAAATGATGTCCCTCCCAACTGCATAGGCTCCTCCGAACAGACAAGGGGAACCTCAACATAAGGGACTTTAGTAGTAGGTGGAGTAACAACAGGGGGCGGAGTTACCTCGCACCTCTCCCGGAGCCGTCTATCAGTACGGATAGCTAGGGCCATAGCAGCCTCCAGTGATGGAGGAGAATCATACTGAGCCAAAACGTCCTTTAATTTGTCAGAAAGCCCATGACAAAACTGGCTCCTAAGAGCTGGGTCATTCCACTGAGTATCTGTGGCCCATCTACGGAACTCAGAAGCAAATTCCTCCGCCGGACGATCTCCCTGCTGTATCTTACGTAATTTTGTCTCAGCAAGAGAGACCCGATCTGGGTCATCATATACCAAACCCAGGGCAGTAAAAAATCGATCTACAGACTGTAGAGCCGGGGATCCCGGAGGAAGGGAGAATGCCCAGGATTGAGGGTCCCCTTGTAGGAGCGAGATAACAATTCCCACTCTCTGCTCTTCACTCCCTGATGATCGAGCCGAAGCCGAAAATACAATTTACATGCTTCCCTGAAGGTAAAAAATTTGTCTCGCCCACCAGTGAACCTGTCCGGGAGAGCTACTTTAGGTTCAAATCTGGTTTGCTCCGAGGGAGACAAAACTTTGGACTTAATGTCCGTCAGCTCCATGGATAATCCCTGCAACTGCAGAGCCAGCTGGGCTACTGGATCCATGGCAACTGGGAATAATTTTATTTTGGGCCAGTGAAAATGTCACGCGGTCTTATGATATGTGTACGATGTCAGTAAACTATTCTTAAAAGAACAACACTCTATACAACATATAGATTTGCAACATCAGCATGTAAATATAGAATAGATTTACCTGACACGATATCCGTTGAACTCAGGGTTAATCTTGAGGACTTGATACACTGTCACAGGAAAGAGGAGGACCGGGGGTCTAACCTGACCCTAAACTGGGGTCCTAACTAATCCCTCACCTTGGAGGTACTGATAATGGTTCAGAGGTCCAAGTCTCCAGCCTAACCCTGTCTCCTATCAGTCCCTGAACCCTGTAATCAGTCCTAAGAAGGATACTGATTACCACCAAAGGGATATGGGCTGATCTCTGCTAAATACACAGATTAGACATATAAGACAGACTGGAGAAAACACAGACTTGCATACACACTCAAACACAGAAGGAACATAAATGATCTGGGATATTAAACTCTAAGCAAGGTGAGCTTAAAACAACTAAGGAGCTCTTTAACTTAAGTCTATACAGATACAATCCTATCTGTGGTCTGCATGAAGAATTTCACTGGCAACTCCCAAAACAGACCACCAGAGATTTAAAGGAAACCAATCAACAAATAATTAATTGCAGCCGGGAGAAACTGCACCCAGTCCCAGAACTGAGCACAGACAGAATTAACTCCCTAACTGCCAAACACAAAGAAACAGCAACTCAGCTGTGAGAAGTCAGAATGTGCAACCGCGACGATCTTCGTGGCGATGCACACATGACAGTATCCAATACATTGGTTGCAAACACTATAGAAGTACACAAAGGAGCCTTTCAGAGATAGTGAACAGTTGTGTGCAGTGTTCACTCTAGTCTGTGAGTTTTTTTTTTTTGAGTGCAGATCACGCTCCAGTTAGTTCTTGAACCACTGCTGCTTGTACTCTGCTGAGCGTGTCTCACTGCCTCATCCTTCACATTTTTCTCTAATTGGTGCTGCTCCATTCTATTTTAAAAAAATCAAATCTATTAGTGTGACGTGCTTCCATCCGTATCCAATACATTGGTTGCAAACACTATAGAAGTACACAAAGGAGCCTTTCAGAGATAGTGAACAGTTGTGTGCAGTGTTCACTCTAGTCTGTGAGGTTTTTTTTTTTTTGAGTGCAGATCACGCTCCAGTTAGTTCTTGAACCACTGCTGCTTGTACTCTGCTGAGCGTGTCTCACTGCCTCATCCTTGACATTTTTCTCTAATTGGTGCTGCTCCATTCTATTTAAAAAAAATCAAATCTATTAGTGTGACGTGCTTCCATCCGTATCCAATACATTGGTTGCAAACAATATAGAAGTACACAAACGGGCCTTTCACAGCTAATGAACAGTTGTGTGCAGTGTTTACTGTAGTCAGAGGTTTTCATTTTTGGAGTGCAGATCCCGCTCCAGTTAGTTCTTCAACCACTGCTGCTTGTACTCTGCTGAGCGTGTCTCACTGCCTCATCCTTGACCTTTTTCTCAAATTGTTGCTGCTACATTCTATTTCAAATAATTCAAATCAATTACTGTGACGTGCTTCCATCCGTATCAAATACATTGGTTGCAAACAATATAGAAGTACACAAACGGGCCTTTCACAGCTACTGAACAGTTGTGTGCAGTGTTTACTGTAGTCAGAGGTTTTCATTTTTGGAGTGCAGATCCCGCTCCAGTTAGTTCTTCAACCACTGCTGCTTGTACTCTGCTGAGCGTGTCTCACTGCCTCATCCTTGACCTTTTTCTCTAATTGTTGCTGCTACATTCTATTTCAAATAATTCAAATCAATTACTGTGACGTGCTTCCATCCGTATCAAATACATTGGTTGCAAACAATATAGAAGTACACAAACGGGCCTTTCACAGCTACTGAACAGTTGTGTGCAGTGTTTACTGTAGTCAAAGGTTTTCATTTTTGGAGTGCAGATCCCGCTCCACTTAGTTCTTCAACCACTGCTGCTTGTACTCTGCTGAGCGTGTCTCACTGCCTCATCCTTGACATTTTTCTCTAATTGGTGCTGCTCCATTCTATTTCAAATAACTCAAATCTATTAGTGTGATGCGCTTCAATCCGTATATAATTAGTGTTGAGCGATACGATAATGCAAATATCGGCTATCGGCCGATATTAGCTCTATCGGCCTTTCGATAATTCGTTTCGATATTTTCGTCTTATCGAATACCGTAATCGGATTTGTCACTGTCACTGTCTGTGTCCGTCGGTCGGGTCTGTCACTGTCAGTGTCCGTCGGTCGGGTCTGTCAGGAGTCAGCGGCACTTACCTGGCAGAAGATCTCCGGCGGTCATGTCCTGGACTGCTTCATGGCCGCCATCCTCTTCTCCCCGGCGGTCACATGCAGTTTCTCGCGATAACTGCAGTGACTGCTGGGTAATCCCGGCCGTAAAGCAGTCAGTCCGATGACGTCACCGCCGGGGAAGCAGGTAATCAGCTGTGCTGCGTCGCGATGACAGGCTCTGCCTGTCATTGCGATGTAGCAGAGCTGGATCATCGTGGGACTGTCGTTACTACGGACTGCGTCGGACAGGTGGTTTACTGTTGGTTTGTTTTTTTTCTTTTTTTACAGGAGATCGATGGTGTCGCAGGAATGAGAGTACAATAAAAGAAATGAAAACTGTGTTGTCTCTTTTATTTCATTAAAATACTTTTTTCTTGCTTTGTCTTTTTTTTATGCATTTAATAACTTTGGGATTAATAATGGATCGGTGTCTTATTGACGCCTCTCCATTATTAACCGGGCTTATTGTCACCGTGCAATCAACGGTGACATTAACCCCTTATTACCCCGCTTGCCACCGCTACAGGGCAAGTGGGAAGAGCGGGTAAAGTGCCACAATTGGCACATCTTTTGATGCGCCAAATGTGGGGCTGCTGTAGCCTGGTATTATCAGGCTGTTGAGGGCCAAAATCCATGGGCCTTGACAGTCTTTTAATACCAGGCCGCAGCAGTCTGCATTTTACTTGGCTGGTTAACAAAAATAGGGGGACCCCTACGCCGTTTTTTTTTTCGAGGGGATCCCTATTTTTGTTAACCAGCCAAGCTAAGCAGACTGCTGTGGCCTGGTATTATCAGGCTTGCAAGGTCCATGGATATTGGATCCTTACCAGCCTGAAAAACCAGGCCTCAGCGGTCTGCTTCATCTGGCTGGTTAACAAAAATAGGGGGGATCCCACGCCAATTTTTTTCGAGGGGATCCCCTATTTTTGTTAACCAGTTCCCTCTGACGTCACTGATTGTGTCCCTGGCTGACCTGAAGTGAAAGTGGAAAGCAATCAATTAAGCTTTCCACTTCCTCTCCTGTCAGCCAGGAGAGGAACTCATTCATTTGGGGGTTTAATGTGAGGCTGCAGCATTAGCTGCGGTCATTGCAGTAAACATTAACCCTTTCTGATGGATTACACCGTGGGACCTGACTGTACATCGGATTGGTAAGAATAATTTTGCTTTATTATTTTATTTTTATTACAGGAAATGGTTTTAGCAGGTAAATAAAATATGGTCAAAAACTGTGTGATTATTTCATTAACCCCTTAAGGACAGAGCCATTTTGCAGCTTAATGACCGGGCCAATTTTTACAATTCTGACCACTGTCACTTTATGAGGTTAGAACTCTGGAACGCTTTAATGAATCCCGCTGATTCTGAGATTGTTTTTTCGTGACATATTGTACTTCACGTTAGTGGTAAAATTTCTTTGATATGACTTGTGTTTATTTATGAAAAAAACGGAAATATGGCGAAAATTTTGAAAATTTAACAATTTTCAAACTTTAAATTTTTATGCCCTTAAATCAGAGAGATATGTCACACAAATTTCTTAATAAATAACATTTCCCACATGTCTGCTTTACATCAGCACAATTTTGGGACCAAAATTTTTTTTTGTTACGAAGTTATAAGGGTTAAAAGTTGACCAGCAATTTCTCATTTTTACAACACCATTTTTTTTTAGGGACCACATCACATTTGAAGTCACTTTGAGGGGTCTATATGATAGAAAATACCCAAAAGTGACACCATTCTAAAAACTTCACCCCTCAAGGTGCTCAAAACCACATTCAAGAAGTTTATTAACCCTTTACGTGCTTCACAGGAGCTGAAGCAATGTGGAAGGAAAAAATTGACATTTAACTTTTTTTGCAAAAGCTTTACTTCGGAACCAAGTTTTTTTATTTTCACAAGTGTTAAAAGAAAAAATGAACTACAAAATTTGTTGTGCAATTTCTTCTGAATACTTCGATACCCCATATGTGGGGGTAAACCACTTTTTGGGCGCGTGGCAGAGGTCGCAAGGGAAGGAGCGCCGTTTTGACTTTTTCAACGCAGAATTGGCTGAATGCCATGTCGCATTTAGATAGCCCCTGATGTGCCTAAACAGTGGAAACACCCACAAGTGACCCCATTTTGGATACAAGACCCCTTAAGGAACTTATCTAGATGTGTGGTGAGAACTTTGAACCTCCAAGTGCTTCACACAAGTTTATAACCTAGAGCCGTGAAAAAAAAAAAAAAAAATTTTTTCCACAAAAATGATCTTTTCACCCCAATTTTTAATTTCCCAAGGGTAATAAGACCGCAAAAGTTTTTGTGCAATTTGTCCTGAGCATGCTGATACCCCATATGTGGGGGTAAACCACTTTTTGGGCGCACGGCAGAGGTCGCAAGGGAAGGAGCGCTGTTTGACTTTTTCAACGCAGAATTGGCTGGATGCCATGTCGCGTTTAGAGAGCCCCTGATGTGCCTAAACAGTGGAAACCCCCAACAAGTGACCCCATTTTGGAAACTAGACCCCCTAAGGAACTTATCTAGATGTGTGGTGAGCACTTTGAAGCCCCAAGTGCTTCACAGAAGTTTATAACGCCCGGGCGTGAAAATAAAAAATCATATTTTTTCCACAAACCTGATCGTTTAGTCCCCAATTTTTTATTTTCACAAGGGTAACAGGAGAAATTGGACAACAAAAGTTGTTGTACAATTTGTCCTGAGTATGCTGATACCCCATATATGGGGGGGACCACTGTTTGGGCGCACGGCAGGGCTTGGAATGGAAGCAGCACCGTTTGACTTTTTCAAACCAAAATTGGCTGGAATTGAGATTGGACACCATGTCGCGTTTGGAGAGCCCCTGATGCGCCTAAACAGTGGAAACCCCCCACAAGTAACACCATTTTGGAAACTAGACCACCTATGGAACTTATCTAGATCCGCTGTGAGCACTTTGAACCCCCAAGTGTTTCACAAAAGTTTATAATGCCTGGGTGTGAAAAAAAAAAAAAACAATTTTCCACAAAATGATTTTTTAGTCCCAAATTTTTGATTTTTCACAAGGAAATTGGACCCCAAAAGTTGTTGTCCAATTTGTCCTGAGTACGCTGGTACCAAATATGTGGGGGGGGGAAAACTGTTTTGGCGCACAGCAGGGCTTGGAAAGGAAGTAATAACGTTTTGGAATGCAGACGTTGGTGGGGGTCATGTTCCGTTTGCAGTGCCCCAGATGAGCCTAAACAGTGGAAAACCCCACAAGTGACCCATTTTGGAAACTAGACCCCATAAGGAACTTATCTAGATCTGTGGTGAGCACTTTGAACCTCCAAGTGTTTCACAAAAGTTTATAATGCCTGGGTGTGAAAAAAAAAAAATCAATTTTCCACAAAAATGATTTTTTAGTCCCAAATTTTTGATTTTTCACAAGGAAATTGGACCCCAAAAGTTGTTGTCCAATTTGTCCTGAGTACGCTGGTACCAAATATGTGGGGGGGGGAAACTGTTTTGGCGCACAGCAGGGCTTGGAAAGGAAGTAATAACGTTTTGGAATGCAGACGTTGGTGGGGGTCATGTTCCGTTTGCAGTGCCCCAGATGAGCCTAAACAGTGGAAAACCCCACAAGTGACCCCATTTTGGAAACTAGACCCCATAAGGAACTTATCTAGATCTGTGGTGAGCACTTTGAACCTCCAAGTGTTTCACAAAAGTTTATAATGCCTGGGTGTGAAAAAAAAAAATCAATTTTCCACAAAAATGATTTTTTAGTCCCAAATTTTTGATTTTTCACAAGGAAATTGGACCCCAAAAGTTGTTGTCCAATTTGTCCTGAGTACGCTGATACAAAATATGTGGGGGGGGGAACTGTTTTGGCGCACAGCAGGGCTTGGAAAGGAAGTAATAACGTTTTGGAATGCAGACGTTGGTGGGGGTCATGTTCGTTTGCAGTGCCCCAGATGAGCCTAAACAGTGGAAACCCCCACAAGTGACCCCATTTTGGAAACTAGACCCCTTAAGGAGCTTATCTAGATGTGTGGTGAGCACTTTGAACCCCTAGTGCTTCACAGAAATTTATAAACGCAGAGACGTGAAAATGAAAAATCATTTTTTTTCTCAAAAATGATTTTTTTAGCCAGCTATTTTTTATTTTCCCAAGGGTAATCGGAGAAATTAGAACCCCAAAATTGGTGTGCAATTTGTCCTGAGTACGCTGATACCCCATATGTTGGGGTAAACCACTGTTTGGGCGCACGGCAGGGCTCGGAAGGGAGGGAACGCCATTTGACTTTTTGAACGCCACATCGTGTTTGGAGACCCCTGATGTGTCTAAACAGTGGAAATCCCTCAATTCTAGCTCCAACCCTAATCCCAACACACCCCTAACCCTAATCCCAACCCTAATCCCAACCCTAATTCCAACCCTAATTGTAACCCTAACCTTAATTATAACCTTAATTATAACCCTAACCCTAATTCTAACCCTAACCCTAATTCTAACCCTAATTATAACCCTAACCCTAAGGCTAGGTTCATTTTGCGTTTTACCAGCCCGTTCAACACATAGCGTTTACGGGCTGGTAATGGTATAGCATAACGCGATCGCATTATGCTATACCCGCTAGCGCAGAGGAATCAGCAGATGATTCATCTGCGCTAGCGGTGACGGAGCCCAAACGCTGCAGCCCGCGTCCGAGGCTCCGTCACTGAATGATGGCACGTCGCAAACGCATGCCGTAAAGCGGCATGCGTCGCGATGCGCCCTCAAATGGGGGTGAATGGCAGCGTTAACGGACTGCGTTACACGCGTTATACCGCGGTGTAACGCAGTCCGTCTAACGGACTGCCATAACGCAGTATGAACCCAGCCTAACCCTAACGCTAATTATAACCCTTACCCTAAGGCTGCTTTCACACTTCCAGCGGGCGCCTGTCGGCGCCCCTGGCATTTTGCCGCAGCGCCACATCAGAAAACCTGATGCGCCGCCGGCGGCCGCATGCGGTTTTTTGCCGGATGGTTTCTGATGCCCGGAGACATCAGAAACCATCCGGCAAAAACAAAAAATGTTACATGCAGCGTTTTGTCCGGCCGCCGCAATGTACATTTGCGCCGTATCCGGACAAAACTGGATGCAACGCATTGACATGCGGCGCCATCCGGCGCTAATGCAAGTCAATGCAAAAAAACGCATGCGGCGCATCAGATTTTTGATGCGGCGCTGCGGCTAAATGCCGGGGGCGCCGTCAGGCGCCACCGGATGTGTGAAACCAGCCTAATGCTAACC
>JARQOD010000004.1:135312209-135405976 GCA_033576555.1 Oophaga sylvatica | reverse complement strand
TCATTTGCCTTTATTTCCCATTGAGATAGGATATGTACAACACTAAGATCCATTGGGTAACTTCCTGATTTCTGTGAAGCTCTGAACCAACCACTACCCAAGATTGTGGATTAGGACGTTCCATAACCCTCAGAGGCGCCTCCATCAATTTGGAGCCAGAGGGTGGGAAGGGATCAGAGAGCTCAAGAGGATCGAGGAAGCTTTGTGGCCTTCCAGACCACGCATATTCTGTTTAAAGCAGGACTCTAAAGCCTCCCTGTTTGGGAGTGAGAGTTCTTTACTGAGTATCAGCTGGTATCATTTTAATTTATAAATGCTATAACCTTCGACATAATTTGGTGTGCAGGATATGTGCAGTTACTCCTCTTTTAGCGCTTAGTGGTGAGACCCTTGATTAGTTGTTGTTGTTCCTCTCTGGTTAGTTTTCGGGGCTCCGCCTGCATATTAGAAATACATGGGATACCCTTGATATAGCTTTTTGTTACTGATAGTGCAATTTACGTAGCCTATGGTTTTCTTTAGTTATCCAATGGGCTCATTTATTGCCACAGGAGTAATCTCACCAAGAATTTATCTTGTGTCTCTTCCTTCCACCTGCACAAGCCCTGCCCCCTCTTTTGAAAGTCATGGTTCCCCCTGTTGAGCAAACAGACTTGGCCTAACAGTGGGCTCCTAATGAGTCGGAAATTGCTCATTCCAAACAAGTGAGTAATAATATTATACTGTACTTTTTCACATACTAGGTTTTAAACATGAAGCGTCTACCATCTCTTAATGTAAAAGGTCTTAACTCCCCAAAGAAGAGAAGAATTGCTAACTATGTACATTCCAAACTCTCCTCTCAACTTAAATGCTTGGAAAATAAATTGGTGGTTGCCCCGTCTTAAAGAATCATGAAGTAGCTGATTGATACTAGAGATTGTTGAAAGACCCATCTATGCATAAAGTTGAGAAGTGCTGGCACACTCTCTCCAAGTTCTGGTAATTTGACTTAATACAATATTTATTATTGCTTCACCTTTAATCTGCTAGTATAGATACTGTGCATATTTGCTAAGATTGATTCTGTATTGGATGGCCATTAATCTTCTGTTATACCACTGTTTGACACTATTTGTACTGGCCCTCCTCTGCATATATATACTGTATTTATATAATCAATTCTTTGCTCAATTTGTACACTGTGTCATGCTATTCATATTTGTTGACCTTTACACCGATTGCTATGACTGATGCCTTTTAATCTTTGGTCTGGCTGTTTTTTAAATTTTGTTTAATGAAGATTTGTACATTTTATTACTATCCTGCGTTATGATCCTTTTTTTGCACCCTTTTTCTATTTGGTCTCTGAATGATTTTTAGTGCATGATCCTCCCATTTGTACAGTACTTTGAGTACAAATATATTTAATATTCAATATTATTTGTACCGAATACACCCTCTATGTACCCATATGAATTGTTCATATTTTCTCATATGTTTTTTGCTGATTAATTGTTAAACTTTATTTACCACACCTCGATAAAAACTACAGTTAAAAAAACCATCATACAGTGTAAATCTTGCTTCTGATTTAGCTTTCCTGTAACGTTCAATGTTATTTAAACCTGGCATCTTATACCATCTTGTATGCTTGAAAAAGACCTATGGCCAATCAAAATGTCTCCTCTATAGCAGAATAAAGAAGTTTGGGGATTTTTTCACCTAATTTTAGATGCTGTCTATTAGATTATTTTATGTATTTAACCAAGTGGAAACTGAGACTTTTCTGACTGCGTGGCTACACTTGGGCTTAAGTTCCCTATTTCAGTTTTTATATTAGAGTGCTGGGAGCATTTTTCTAACTATTTGGGTCTTCAAGTTCTGTCTGAAAGTTACGAATGTGGTGGATAGTCGGACATGTTGGGGCTCAAAATTCCAGAGGATGAGGGATACTTTGGAGAAGTGTTGGAGGCGATAGGGTGAGGAGTATATAAGTGTGGCGGAGAGAAGGAGGTCTTTAGAAGTCTGGAGGTCACATGTTGGAAGATATCCATAGATTAGTTTGGAGATATATGGAAGAAAACAGATTATGGATGGCTTTGTAGGTCAGTGTTAGTAGTTTGCACAGAATATGTTAGGGGATTGGGAGCCAATGAAGGGATTTTCAGAGGAGAGAAGCAGAGGAGTTGCAAAGAGAAAGGTGGATTAGTTGGGCAGTTAAAGACGAATTGGACAGATGTGAGAGTGTTAGCTGGGAGGCCACAGAAGAGGATATAGTAGTCGAGGCATGAGATAAGGGTATGCACTTTCATTTTAGTAGATTCAGGGTTGAGGAAAGCACGGATTCAGGAAACATTTTTAATTTGGAGGTGGTAAGAGGGGGTGAGAGCTTGGATGTGCAGTTTGAAGGACAGTTAAGAGTCGAGCGTTACTCTGAGGCAGCTGACTTCCAGCACAGGGGAAAGCCATTTGATATATGTGAAAATAATGTAATAATATATATAATTATTGTGATAAAGTAGATATACCAGGTAGGGGAGTTAGGTCTGATGGAGGAAAGAGGAGTTTAGTTTTGTCTACATTGAGCTTTAGGACGCTTGATGAGAAGAAGGAGGATATGGCTGATAGACACTCTGGGATTTTGTACAGCAGAGAGGCAACATCTGGGCCGAAGAGGTAAATCTGAGTATCATCAGCGTATAGGTGCTACTGGAAACCATTGGATTTTATGATTTGTCCTTGGCCAAAGGTATAAGATTGAGAATAATAGGGGGTCCCAGGATAGAGCCTTGAGGGACACCGACAGAGACAGGGTAGGATGAGGAGGTAGTGTGGGAGTGGGAGACATTAAATGTGCAGTTGGAAAAGTATGAGGAGATTCGGGCTAGGGAAAGGTCTTTCATGCTAAGATAAGATTTGTTGTAGGAGGGAGTGGTCAACTGTTTAGAAGGCAGAGGACAGGTCTAGAAGGTGGAATACATAGAATTTTTTTATTAGCGTTGGCAGTAGGTAAATCATAGGTCATAAAAGAGTGAGTTAGATGAGATATGGGAAGAAGGTTCAGCATGGACATGCTGTTTGAGGAGTTTGTAGTTAAACGGGAGCAGTGATATGGGACGAAAGCTGGACGTAGAGGTTGGGTCGAAGGATGGCTTCTTCGGGATTGGCCTGATCGTGGTATGTTTGAATTGAAAGCAGAAGAGAAGGTACCATAAGTTAGCAATAGTTTGAAAGATGGGTTAGGGCCGGAATTAGCATGGTGGTTAGGTAGTGGGGTGGGATGGGGTCGAGTGCACAAGTGGTGTGGTGTGCTTTGGAGAGGAGATGATTAAGCTTTACTTCAGTGATTGTGAGGAGGAAGGTTATGGGGAGGGGCAGTGACCTGTTATACGTAGGGTTTGTGGTGGATGGGAAGTAAAGATTTGCCTTGTTTGGTCGATCTTATATTTGAAATGTGTAGCAAAATCTTCGGAAGAAATGATTGGGGTCAGAGGAGACAGTGGAGGGTGGAAGGAGTTAAAGGTGTTGAATAGCTGCTTGAGGTTGTAGGATAAAGAAGATACAAAGGTAGTGAAGTAGTTTTGTTTAGAAGAGGTGAGGGCCAACTTGAATGTGAAAGTTGCTTGCTTGAATGTGGTGAAGTCTTCCTGTGAATACATTTTCTTCCAATGCCGCTCTGCAACCCTGAACACTTACCAAAGCATTTTGGTGAGGTTATTATAGTGCCACATGCACTCTGTCATGCATGTGTAAATAGCCCCCAGTGGTAGTCATGTGAGTGGTGGAATTTTGTGTTGTTGGTGGGTATGTGCGACTTTGTACTGGGATCTGCTGCTTCCATCGTTGGTTCCATTGCATTTAGTGTAGTCCCGCTCCCATTAACCATTTAATTCAATAAGTCAGACCAGTCCTTAAAAACATTTACATTTTATATTTGACCAAATTGATGAACAGCGAATTACAGGTTATATATTCTCCTTCTTCATGTTTCAAAAAATACACTTGCTCCATTCTCAGAGTTACAATCTACAGTTACAGTACACTTTGTTCCCGGTGTAACAGGCCATATTAAACCCCCATCCAGAATATACCTGGTGTTAAAGTGGCCTAGGCCAGATTATACCCCTCTGGGCCAGAATATACCCCGTGTATATTATGGCCTAGGCCAAACTATACACCGGGGTATAAATTGGCCTAGGCCAGATTATACCCCTCCTGGTCAGAAAATACCCCAGCTGCCCCCTAGTGATATACTCAATAACGGGGCCCCAGGCAGCACACGGGGCCCCAGGCAGCACACGGGGGGGCAGAGACAGCGAACGGGGTCCCAGGCAGCACACAGGGCCTCAGGCAGCACACGGGGGGCCAGAGACAGCGAACGGAGTCCCAGGCAGCACACGGGCCTCCTGTTCTTATGCACTTAAAAGTCTTTCACATCAGTACACACTGGAAGTTCTTATCCTATCAATAGTTTTATAAATTGCAATACACCTGGTGTCATATATTTAATCCAGTGCATGGAATGTGAGGTGCTGTATGTAGGTTGCAAGATTAGGGTAGGTTCATATTTGCGCATATGTGCGCAACGTATCATCTGCATATGCAAACGCATGTTTACGCAGTGGTTTTTTATCCGCATCATCTTACGCATGAAGCCAAAAAACGCTGCATTTGTATGCGTTTTTTGCATGCGTTTGCGTTGTTTATGCACATGAGTTCGATATGACAGACACCAAAAGGGCATGTCTCATCAAAAATGCATGCGTATCAAACGCATCCGTACGCATGTTGTTGCATACCAATGCGTTCCCATAGACCATGTGTCACGCTGTCTAATGATATGAATACAATGTCAGTAAACTATTTATACAGGAACCACACTCTATACAACATATAGTTTAGCAACATCAGAATGTAAGTATAAAATAGATTTACCTGACACGATATCTGCAGAACTTAGGGTAAATCTTGAGGACTAGATGTGCAGAAACGATTTCTGTTTACTTCAGGGTTAATCTTGAGGACTTGATGAGCTGTAACAGGAAAGAGGAGGACCGGGGTCTAACCTGACCCTACACTGGGGTCCTAACTAATCCCTTACCTTGGAGGTACTGATAATGGTTCAGAGGTCCAAGTCTCCAGCCTAACCCTGTCTCCTATCAGACCCTGAACCCTGTAATCAGTCCTAAGAAGGATCCTGATTACCACCAAAGGGATATGGGCTGATCTCAGCTAAATACACAGATAAGACATATAAGACAGACAGGATAGCACTCACTTGCATACACACTCAAACACCGAAGGAACATAAATGGTCTGGGAAATAAACTCTAAGCAAGTTGAGCTTAAAACAACTAAGGAGCTCTCAACTTAAGTCAATACAGATTCATTCCTATCTGTGGACTGAATGAAGGATTTCACTGGCAACTCCCAAAGCAGACAACCAGGAATTTAAAGGAAACCAATCAACAAATAATCAATTGCAGCCGGGAGAAACTGCACCCAGTCCCAGCACCGAGCACAGACAGAATTAACTCCCTAGCTGCCAAACACAAAGAAACAGCAACTCAGCTGTGAGAAGTCAAAATGTGCAACCGCGACGATCTTCGTGGCAATGCACACATGACAGTACCCCCCCTTCTACGAGGGGCCTCCGGACCCTCAGGGCCAGGCCTGCCCGGGTGAGTTCTGTGGAAGGTCCGAACCAAACGATCTGCGTTAACATCAGACGCAGGGACCCACGTCCTCTCCTCCGGACCATACCCCTTCCAATGCACCAAGTACTGAAGGGACCGGCGATTCAGACGTGAGTCAATGATTTTTGATACTTGAAATTCCAAGTTGCCATTGACCAACAGTGGAGGAGGAGGTAGAGGTGACGATATGACTGGTGCCACATACCTTTTAAGTAATGACTTGTGGAACACATTATGAATTTTAAACGTAGGAGGGAGTTCCAGACGAAATGCCACAGGATTAATTATGGAACTGATCCTGTACGGCCCGATGAATCTGGGACCCAGTTTCCAGGAGGGCACTTTAAGTTTTATATTCCTGGTAGACAACCATACCAGATCGTTCACATTCAGATCTGGACCAGAAACTCTCCTCCTATCAGCCATACGTTTGTAACGGTTCCCCATCGCACTCAGATTATTCAATACACCTCTCCACACAGAAGCAAGTGACGACGAGAAACGCTCCTCCTCAGGAACCCCAGAAGGACCCCCCCCATTGAAAGTACAAAACTGGGGATGAAAACCATATGCCCCAAAAAACGGGGACTTACCAGTGGACTCGCTCCGCCTGTTGTTAAGAGCGAACTCTGCCAGAGGCAAGAAAGAAGACCAGTGCTCCTGGTTCTCCGAGACAAAACACCGGAGATATGTCTCTAAACTCTGATTCAGACGCTCTGTCTGACCATTGGTCTGCGGATGAAAAGCCGAGGAAAACGACAATTGCATCCCCCGACGTAAACAAAATGCCCTCCAAAATTTGGACACAAACTGAGACCCCCTATCTGACACCACATCAGAAGGCAACCCATGAAGTCTCACGATCTCCCTAATGAACACCTGCGCCAGAGTTTTAGCATTAGGGAGTGCAGGAAGAGCAACGAAATGTGCCATCTTACTGAACCTGTCAACAACCACCAGTATGACAGTATTCCCTGACGACGGAGGAAGGTCCGTAATGAAGTCCATAGATAAATGAGTCCATGGACGCTCCGGAAGTTTCAAGGGTAAAAGGGTCCCAGACGGACGGGTATGAGGGGTTTTAGAGCGAGCACAAACCCCACAGGACGCGACAAAAGTTATAACATCTTTATTAGCGTTAGGCCACCAAAATCGGCGAGAAAGGAGATCTAAAGTAGCCTTACTCCCTGGATGTCCTGCTAAAGCAGAATTATGATGTGCCTCAATAACCTTTTGTCTCAACTGATTCGGGACAAACAGTCTCCCTGGAGGTCCTGCAGGGGCGTCCCCCTGAGCCTCTAACACCTCCTCCTCAAGCTCAGAACATACAGCCGACACTACCACCCCCTCCTGAAGGATAGGAATCGGGTCATCCGTTTTCCCGGCCCCTGGGAAACTGCGAGACAAGGCATCAGCCTTTACATTCTTAGACCCCGGGCGATAAGTGACGACAAAATTAAACCTGGTAAAAAACAACGACCATCGAGCTTGTCTGGAATTCAGACGCTTAGCGGATTCTAAATACAGCAGGTTCTTGTGATCAGTAATAACGGTGACCGGGTGGACTGCCCCCTCCAAAAAGTGACGCCATTCTTCAAAAGCCAATTTAATGGCCAAAAGTTCCCTATTGCCGATATCATAATTCCTTTCGGCGGACGACAATTTCTTAGAAAAGAAAGCGCACGGATGCCATTTACCAGGGGACGGACCCTGGGACAATATAGCACCCACCCCTACGTCAGACGCGTCCACCTCAACAATGAACGGCTGAGATACATCTGGTTGGATGAGAACAGGTGCCGAAGCAAAACATCTCTTCAAAGAGGAAAAGGCTTGGCAAGCCTTGTCCGACCACCTAGAAAAATCCGTCCCTTTTCTCGTCATGTCAGTGAGAGGTTTGACGACAGACGAGAAATTACAAATAAATTTCCGGTAGTAATTAGCAAACCCCAAAAAACGCTGCAGAGCCTTAAGATCCCCTGGCTGATCCCATTCAAGCACTGCTCTCACCTTTTCAGGGTCCATACGGAAACCGGAGGCTGACACCAAAAAACCCAAAAACTGAAGTTCCTGTACGGCAAAAACACACTTCTCCAGTTTGGCGTATAGTTTATTGTCTCGCAAGATCTGCAACACCTGTCTCACATGCTCCTGGTGAGACACAAATCTGGCGAGTAAATTAAAATGTCATCCAAATATACGACCACAAACAGCCCCACAAGGTGACGAAAAATGTCATTAACAAAATGTTGGAATACTGCTGGTGCAGTAGTCAGACCAAAAGGCATGACCAGGTTTTCATAATGTCCCTCCGGCGTGTTAAACGCCGTTTTCAACTCATCCCCCTCTTTTATCCTAATCAGATTATACGCCCCCCTGAGATCCAATTTAGAGAACCATTTGGCGCCAACAATTTGATTGAAGAGATCAG
The DNA here is from genome assembly GCA_033576555.1 of Oophaga sylvatica. Lineage (NCBI taxonomy): Eukaryota > Metazoa > Chordata > Amphibia > Anura > Dendrobatidae > Oophaga > Oophaga sylvatica. Next base: position 135,397,867 of record JARQOD010000004.1, on the reverse strand, counting down.
GAATAAGAGGGAGTGGATACGGATCTCGAACAGTAATCCGATTAAGTTCGCGGAAATCCAAGCAAGGGCGTAGGCCTCCATCTTTTTTCTTCACAAAGAAGAACCCCGCGGCCACAGGGGAAGATGAAGGTCTAATATGCCCTTTGGCCAGACTTTCAGAAATATAATCTTTCATAGCCTGCCTTTCAGGACCAGAAAGATTATACAACCTAGCTTTAGGCAACTTAGCATCAGGAAGTAGATTAATAGATCAGTCATACACGCGATGAGGAGGCAACTCCCGACACCCCTCCTCAGAGAAAACATCCCCAAAATCCTCCAAAAAAGGAGGCAATGTACTAGGCACGACTGCACTGATGACTGTGTTCATGCAGTTGCTTTTGCAAAACTCACCCATTGGCTTATCTCTCTGGACTGCCAATTAATCACAGGGTTATGTTTAACCAGCCAAGGAAGTCCCAACACAATGGGAGTAGGTAGACCCTCCAACACATAACAAGATAATTGTTCCCTATGTATTGCCCCTACCCGAAGGTCAATGTTATGAACCTCATGAACAAAGCTACCTTGGCCGAGAGGCTTGGCATCAATGGAGAAAATAGGGATCGGTTTGACCAATACACTCAGATGCATACCTTGAGCCTGAGCAAACTGAGCGTCAACCAGATTAGCCCCGGAACCACTATCCAGAAGAACAGACAATCTCTTCACTCTAGTACCAACCACCACCTCCACTGGTACAAGGAACTGAGAAGAACCGGCGGATGAAATACATACTCCCAGGTTGTCGTCCACCACACAACCTGGGATTAGCAGTTTTCCGGCGACTTTTTACTTAACAAGACACGGGATGGACATTCTCCAACAAAATGTCCCTCTTTCCCGCAAAAAAAAACACCTTCTAGTCCTGCGGCGTGCCGCCAATCCCCTACTACGAAAAGATGTCCCTCCCAACTGCATAGGTTCATCCGAACAGACAAGGGGAACCTCAACATAAGGGACTTTAGTAGTAGGTGGAGTAACAACAGGGAGTGGAGTTACCTCACCCCTCTCCCGAAGCCGTCTATCAGTACGGATAGCTAGGGCCATAGCAGCCTCCAGAGAAGGAGGAGACTCATACTGAGCCAAAACGTCTTTTAATTTGTCAGAAAGCCCATGACAAAACTGGCTCCTAAGAGCTGGGTCATTCCACTCAGTATCCGTGGCCCATCTACGAAACTCAGAAGCAAATTCCTCCGCAGGACGATCTCCCTGCTGTATCTTATGTAATTTGGTCTCAGCAAGAGAGACCCGATCTGGGTCATCATATACCAATCCCAGGGCAGTAAAAAATTGATCTACAGACTGTAGAGCCGGGGATCCCGGAGGAAGGGAAAATGTCCAGGATTGAGGGTCCCCTTGAAGAAGTGAGATAACAATTCCCACTCTCTGCTCATCACTCCCTGATGATCGCGGCCGAAGCCGAAAATACAATTTACATGCCTCCCGGAAGGTAAAAAATTTGTCTCGCCCACCAGTGAACCTATCTGGGAGAGCTACTTTAGGTTCAACTCTGGTTTGCTCCAGGGGAGACAAAACTTTGGACTTAATGTCCGTCAGCTCCATGGATAATCCCTGCAACTGCAGAGCCAGCTGGGCTACTGGATCCATGGTAACTAGAGATAATTTTTAAGGCCAGTGAAAATGTCACGCTGTCTAATGATATGAATACAATGTCAGTAAACTATTTATACAGGAACCACACTCTATACAACATATAGTTTAGCAACATCAGAATGTAAGTATAAAATAGATTTACCTGACACGATATCTGCAGAACTTAGGGTAAATCTTGAGGACTAGATGTGCAGAAACGATTTCTGTTTACTTCAGGGTTAATCTTGAGGACTTGATGAGCTGTAACAGGAAAGAGGAGGACCGGGGTCTAACCTGACCCTACACTGGGGTCCTAACTAATCCCTTACCTTGGAGGTACTGATAATGGTTCAGAGGTCCAAGTCTCCAGCCTAACCCTGTCTCCTATCAGACCCTGAACCCTGTAATCAGTCCTAAGAAGGATCCTGATTACCACCAAAGGGATATGGGCTGATCTCAGCTAAATACACAGATAAGACATATAAGACAGACAGGATAGCACTCACTTGCATACACACTCAAACACCGAAGGAACATAAATGGTCTGGGAAATAAACTCTAAGCAAGTTGAGCTTAAAACACACTAAGGAGCTCTCAACTTAAGTCAATACAGATTCATTCCTATCTGTGGACTGAATGAAGGATTTCACTGGCAACTCCCAAAGCAGACAACCAGGAATTTAAAGGAAACCAATCAACAAATAATCAATTGCAGCCGGGAGAAACTGCACCCAGTCCCAGCACCGAGCACAGACAGAATTAACTCCCTTGCTGCCAAACACAAAGAAACAGCAACTCAGCTGTGAGAAGTCAAAATGTGCAACCGCGACGATCTTCGTGGCAATGCACACATGACACCATGGGTCTCAAATTGCATTCCTCGAGGGCCACAAACCGTGTGTGTTTTCAAGATTTCCTTAGCATTGCACTAGGTGCTGGAATCATTATCTGTGCAGGTGATTAAATTATCACCTGTGCAACACAAGGAACTCCTGAAAACATGACCTGTTTGCGGCCCTTGAGGAATGCAGTTTGAGACCTCTGCCATAGACAGTAATGCTTTTTCCCAGGACGTCCCTCCTGACAGCACCCTGGAGGACGTCCTCCTTCTTCTTGCAGGGACAGGAAAGCACACAAGAGGTTAAAAGGCCCACTCCATCCCCTCTCCCTCAGTGTTTTCCTGTCCCTGCACGGAGGGACGCACAAGAGAACGCAGCTGTGCTGCTTACCGGAGGGCTGGGGGACGGCGCGACTGGTTCAGGATCCAATCCCTCGGGGAGCAGTCCAGGTCAGAAACTTCCCGAGGGGAAGTCCCTCGACCACAAAGGCCAGGCAGCAGACGAGTCTCCTGGATAGAGTCGTTCCTCCCGAGGGGAGGCTCTCGACTCAGCCTGTCAGACGAGATCCAGATCTGGCTGCGCGTACACCCGCAGGAGGTGAGGTACTTCCGGGCAGGCATGGAGGAGGAAACTCCGGCGGTGGCTGCAGAGCGGCGTGCGTTCCACTGTGGAACACAAAGGTAACAGGGGATAGATGTCCGGGTCAGAAGACCGAAGACCGATGCGCGTCACTTCCGGGTGCGTCAGTTAAAGGACCAACGGAGCAGTAATGCTCGCCACCTGACAAGCCAGCATTATTGACCCTAAGGGGGAAAACGCCGGCTGTTGTAATAATGGATGAAGGAGTCGAGGGAGGGGTAAGAGCGCTGAAGGGCAACAAATAAACCCCGCTAATAAGCAGACCTTGTCACCTGTAGGTGCCCTGGATCTTAGCCTGACTGTCCCTAATCTTAAATCTTAGGATAAGGGATCAGCAGCAGCTCCCCCATCGGCAGCCGAAAAATCGGGCAAATCGTTATCTAAATCCAACAGATGCCCCATATGCCATGTGAAACTGGCAAGCTCCTATAAGAAAGCCCTCTGCAAACCTTGTACATCCAAGGATATGGAAGGGGAGCAACCGTCTCTTCTTTCTGAAATGAGGGCCATGAAACGGGAAGAAGTTCAGGTTTCCGTGGCCAGTATTTCTAGGCAATACCCGTCTAGCCCTAAACAGGATCGTAAGCGGGTGAGATGGGAGACGGACTTGGAAGAGTCAGTCAGGAGTTCAGAAGATCAACCAGAACAGATGGAAGAAAACCCTTATGAAGAGGGGGAACTGCCACCAGATGTACAGGATCAAAGTAGAAAATATCTATAACAGGTCGAGGAGACAGATGACCTGGCAAAAGCGGTTAGAGAGACTATGCAAGTGGAAGAAACCCCAAAACTGCAGTCCAGGCAGGACTTAATGTTTGGGGGACTTACGTCACAAAGGAAAAGAGTATTTCCTGTTAGTGATCACATCCGTACTATGATTATGGATGAATGGAAGGATGCAGAACGTAGGCTTGTACTAAGCCGTGATTTCAAAGGACGTTTACCTTTTGATCAGGAAGATATAAATTTATGGGAAGATACTCCTAGAATTGATGTTCCAGTGGCGAGGGTAGCCAAGAAGACATCCATTCCATTTGAGGATTCTTCAAGCCTTCGTGATCCTATGGACAGAAGGGCGGACATTCTTTTAAAAAGGGCATGGGAATCTTCTGCAGCACTTATTAAGACTAACATAGCGGCAACATCGGTAGCCAGATCTATGGCTCTCTGGATGGGGCAGTTGGAAGATCATCTTTCCAATAAGACCCCTAGAGCGGATATTCTTGCATCTTTACCATTAATAAAGTCCGCCACTGCATATCTTGCTGACTCATCGGCGGAATCAGTAAGATTTGCTGCAAGAAATAGCTCACTATCTAATGCGGCTAGGAGAGCTATTTGGCTACGGTCATGGTCGGGGGATAATGCATCCAAATCTAAATTGTGTTCTATCCCCTTTTCAGAATTAAGAGTCTTCGGGCTGGCTCTGGATAATATTTTAGAATCGGCTTCTGACAAAAAGAAGGGGTTCCCTGAAAAGAAGCCAAAGCAGCCGCAGCCCTTTCGTAGAAGTTTCCCCCCTAGACGTCAGCCTGACTTTAGGAGTCAGAGCAGGTCCAATAGAGGAACGTATAGAGTTCCCCATAGTCAGAGCACAAGAAAACCTCCCTTTTCTTCATCATCAAGGTCCAAGAGACAATGACGCCAGGGGTATCAGGGGGAGGCTCAAATATTTCTCAGACGCCTGGGCTCAGGTTACCAAGAACCGTTGGGTTCTCAGAACCATCTCGGAAGGGTACAGAATAGAGCACTCATTTCCCCCCCCGAAAGATATATTTCACCAACAGTAGTTCAGCTGGACTCCCCCATGTGGGCAGACCTTCAGGACATGTTAAGTTCAGAGGTCATAATATCTGTGCCACCAGGGGAAAGGGGAAAAGGTCATTAAGTAAACAAAGGGGAGAAGCCAGCGCCGCACATGGTCAGCATGCAATATATAAAGTGCTTATGCACATATTGGATTCTAATCTGTATTAAAAATGAGACATTTGGCAAATAATTGATCAATTCTTTGAGCCACCCCACCACGACAAGGCGTTCTCATATGGGGCAGTCCTACTCTACGTTTTTTATTTTTGCTGTGCCATTACGGCCTCCTGAATGTATAAAAGCAAGACTGCAAAAAATCAAAAAACAAAAGTACCTGAAGCATTGCTGTATCACTCCCATGGTGCCAGTAAGGCAAGCGCAGGTGAAAGCCGACCAGGTCCGGAGATGGACATTTCAGATCTGACTTCTGCACTGCCAGACCAGCACCACAGATAAAGAAGGGGCCGGAATAGGGCGAAGCTAAGTGTAGGCCCTCACATGACTGCGGTGCGCGGGCAGGCTTTTAATGTAACATAGGGAGGGCATTAACGTGATTGGCTGGGGGGTGGAGTTGTTGGGACGTAGGAGGTGTGGCAGATTACTGGGGCAAAAAGTGCGGGAAACACCACCATTATTCTTCTGGAAGCCGGGAAGGACAGAAGCACACCGTGTACCTTATGGAGTCGGCTGACGCGATGTGGTCCAGACTGCACCCTACCTCCTCGGGGCCGCAGGAGAGCCGGGGACGAGCCAGCAAGGGAGAAGATCCAGACCCCCAGAGCGGTTATCCCCGGAGGTAACAGTGCACGGCTGGCGCAGGCTGCGGAGCCCCTCCTGGGACCCTGAGGACACAGCGCAGCGGTGCGGCCTCTCCCCCCTGCGTTCAGTCCTGCAGGAATCCGCTCAGCCGGCTGCTGGTGCGGGATGCCGTCGCGCGACTGTCACATCGGGAGTGCAGGCCCAACCGGAAGCTGGGCCTTCCCGGGCGGTGGAAAGGAGCGGGGAAGCGCCCAGAGGGCATAGTGACTCAGGGCCGAGCCGCTGGTCTCCGGCGGTGTGGAGGCCTACAGCGACTGCAGCGGCGAGGGGGGCTGGTGTCCAGGAGGCAGCGCAGGCACCAGTTACCCCTCCGGAGCGGCGGGCTATCGGGCCTGGCAGGAGAAATAGCAGGCAGTCTGGGGCAGCGGGTGGGCAGGGGCCGTTTGACGGGGTCCTGCCTGGCCCTACAAGGCAGCGGGGCAATCGGAGAGCGTCAGGCAGCGACGAGGGTCTGCCTGGCAGTGCAGCGGTGAGGGGGACGGACTGGGCCTGCAGGTCTGGGTCCGGGATACAGTCCAGGTCACACCTGGACAGAAGGTCTTCCGTTCAGCGCCCAGCCACTGCTTCGGTCCCCCTGGTGATGTGGAGGCCAGGGGCGCGGGCCAGGAGCGAGACAGCAGCCCGGAGGAGTCAGAGTCCGGAAGTGAGGATCACAGCACGGAGGTACATCGGGATGCTGGAGTGTCGGCTGGCGGGGTCACAGCACCCGCACAGCTAAGTGAGTACGGCTCTGTGTTATGTCTGTCGCCCGCAGGGGCAAGTGTGCAGGTAGATAGGGGAAGTCAGCAGGGTAGGTCGGATGAGGGGGTGTTAAGTGGGCAGAGTGGGGTAGAAGAGGCGGGGCTGCGTGATCTGTTGAGTAGCAGGTCACAGTTTTTTGAGAAGGCTTAAGGGGGGGCAGCGAGCGGGCCTTCAGATTCGCCATTGGGGGCATGGCTGCCGGGGCTGGGAGTTGGTGGCCAGTCTGGAGCGAGTCATTGAGTCCTGCCGGCGGAGTGGAGGCGGTGGTGGGGTTCTTGGAGTTGGTGATGATTGATCAGGGGGAAGGAATTTTAAAGAAAATTCCAGGCTTTAAATTAGGTTGGGGTTGATCTGGCATGGTTTTTTTGGGCTCTGGGTGGGTGTTTACTCCGGGAGCCTTGGCTGGTTAGTCTTCCCGGAACGGGAGGTACGGTGCCCTCGAGCTGGGGTGGACGGCCGAGGGTAACATGTTGGTTTGAAATTCTATGGTTGTTTTGCCAGATGTTATGACAGATTTTTAGCTTCAAGAACACCCCCCCCCTTTCTTTTCATAATTTGGTATACCTAAGGGTATTATTATGGATATTTGTTTGGAGAAGCGTAGGTGGAGGCTGATTCCGCTGACTTTCGCAAATTCGTGGCAGGCCTTTACGATACTTGCGAGTGTGATGGGGGAGAAAGCTCTGGAGAATTGCTCCGGCTTGTTTTGTTACTTGGACGCTATAGGGGAAGCACATAGGACATATGGGGCTCAAGCATGGTTGAGGTACGATGAGCGATTTAGGCATCGCAAAGCGGTTCGGCCGGAGTTAAAATGGGACCAGAAGGACATTGGGTTTTGGCTGAAGGTTATGGTTACAGCCAGGTATGGGCAGTCCTTTCTGGGGCCGGAAGTAGCGGTAGCCAACAGGCGTGACAGGGAGGCGGTACTTTGGGGACGCAGGCAGGAAAATAAAAATCAGGGATTTGTGGGCAATTCAACGATGGTCAGTGCAAGTACGGGAGCAGTTGCAAGTTTAAGCGCGTGTGTTCCCACTGGAATGGTACCTCCCATGGTCTGGCTAAATGTTTCAAGAAAGGAAAAGAAAAGCACGGTGTGGGTTCCAGTCAAGGGGGAGAGTCCGGTGAGACTTCAAGAGATGGCCCCCTTTCTAAATAGATATCCGGATAGGAAAAAAGGCATGGGTGTTGCTGGATGGTTTTGCATAGGGTTTTAAGATCCCTCCTCCTGGGCACTCAGTCCCCTTTTTGGTTAAAAAATTTGCGTTCGGCAGTGTTGCACTCTAAGGTCGTTAGTGCAAAGTTAGCAAAGGAGGTGGAATTGGGTAGGTTGGCTGGTCCGTTCCCGAGTTTGCCAGTTGCAGGGGTGGTTATTTTCCCTTTGGGAGTTGTACCAATAAAGGAGCCTAACAAATTTTATTTGATACAGCATTTGTCATACCCAAAGGGTTGCTCGGTGAATGATGGTATTGATCGGGAATTGTGTTCGCTGGAATATACGTCATTTGATACGGCGGTCCAGTGGGTGTGCAGGTATGGCGCTGGGGTGTTGTTGGCATAGATGGATATTGAGTCCGCTTTCTGTCTGGTGCCGGTTCACCGGTCAGTATTCCGCTGTTGGAATGTTTTTGGGATGGGGGTTATTATTTTGATAGATGTTTACCGATGGGGAGTGCTATTTCATGTTCTTTGTTTGAGACATTGAGCACTTTTTTGGAATGGTTGATAAGGGAAGTAAGCGGAGTTTGGTTGGTCGTTCATTACCTGGATGATATTTTGTTTGAAAATGGAGTGTCGGTTGCCAGAGGACAAGCTGTTGCTACTCAGGCAGGAAGTGGAGAGGATGAGGAAATTGAGGTAGGTGACGCTGAAGCAGTTGCAGTTCTTTGGGAATGTCGAACTTTGCATGCAGGATCATGGCATGGGACTGATTTTTGTCGTAGGTTGTTGCTGGCGACTGCGGGTGTCAAGGCCGCGCATCATTTGTTCGGCTAAGTAAAGAGCATAGGGAGGACCTAATGGTGTGGTGGGACCTGGGCCTGAGGCATGGAAGTCTTTGGGTTTCACAAAAAATTTGGCCTTGTTGGAGTTGTTTCCAATAGTGGTGGCGGTCTCGATTTGGGGTAGCATGTTTGCAAACCAGAGGGTCAGATTTCATTGTGACAAATATGAGTGTGGTTTCTGTCATTAACAGTTTGACGGCTTTATACCCTCCGGTGATCAAGTTGGTGCTGGTTTTTGGCCCTTCGGTGTCTTGAATTGAATGCGTGGATCTCTGCAGTTCATGTGCCGGGGATGCGAAATTCCATTGCTGAGGCTTTGTCTCGCTTTCAGTGGGAACGTTTTCGGGAACTGTCGCCAGGAGCGGAGGCATCGGGTGTGGAATGCCCCTCGCATCTGTGGCAGATGGTTATGGAAGAGCAGGAGTGTTGATTCTGGAATCGGTTACGAGGCAAACCTGGTCGACGTATGATTATTCTTGGCAAGTATGTCAAAGTTGGGTGTCGTTTTTGGGAGGGCTGGATTAGTAGGAAGATCGGACTCTGGGGTGCTGTTTTTGGTGGGGAGGGCGGCTGAGGTCAGTTGGTCAGCGGCAAAAGTAAATAAATTCATAGCGGGATGGCATTTGGTTTCAAGTTGCAGGGGGTGGCAGATGTTACGAAGCAATTTTTTGGTTAGGCAGGCCTTACAGGGTTTTTTGGAGAGGTAAGCGGGTTGTTGATAAGAGGAGACATATATCATTTGGGGTGTTGATAGGTTTGGGTTGGATTTTGGAAGCCATCTGTGGTTCAGTTTTTGAGGTGGCGCTGTTCAGGTTAGCATATTCCTTAGCCTTTTTTTGGGGGGGCATTGCGTTTTTGGGATCTGGTTTCATACAGCAAAACCAGGGCTGGGGGTTTGCTGGTGGTTGATGTAGAATTTTGGGCAAGGGGCATTGTGCTCTGGATCAGGAGTTCAAGAAACTGATTAGGCGGGAAGAGGCAAATGGGTTGTTTTGGGGTGTGTTGAGGGGTCTTTGATGTGTCCGCGGGGTTGTTTGGAGAAGTATTAGCAGTTGTGGCATGAAAGGCCCGTTATGTCACGCGGATGGGGCTTTTTTGTCTAAGTTTCAGTTTGTGGCTGTCTTGGAAAGGGGGCTGCGAGAGGTGGGCCTTGATCCAGGTGCATACGGGTCACATTCTTTTAGGATTGGGGCAGCCTCGGAAGCGGATGGTTTGGGCTTGTGTGTGGATGCGATAAGGCATATTGGCAGGTGGAGCTCCAATCGCTACCTAGTGTACGTACGTCAGTAATAAGAGTGTTACATTGTTAGATAGTTTTTTCCTTTTTGGCTTAGGTCCTCTTGTTGTATGTATTTCAGGTGGTGCACCTTTTCTAGCATGGATCTTCGGACATTCATTCATGTACTGGGAGGTGTGGCGAGCGGACGTGAGGTCGGATGGTCGGCAACTTGGTTTCGGGCGTGAGCAGGTGGTGATTAGTTGGTTAGGTTTTCGGGGTTTGTCATGGAGCAGAGTTTTTGCCGGAACTTTCCAGAGCTTCCCGCTTGGATAAATCTCCGGATTTTTTGGTTATTCACGCGAGAGGTAATGATCTTGGTGTTTGTCCTGTTCGCGAATTAATTGGGGACATACGTTTTGAGTTGCTGAGGTTGTGGACAATCTTTTCCGGGGTTTTTTCACAGTGTGGTCCAATGTTGTTCCAAAAAAAAAAAAAACGGAGGCATGCTAGGTCTTTAATGGGACTTAATAGGGCTAGGGTGAAAATGAACAGGGCAGTGGCAAGTTTGTATCAGGGAATGGGGGTTTTAGGCGTGAGGCATTTCGAGTTGGAAGATGGAGTTAGTAATTTTTGGAGGGAAGATGGGGTACATCTTGATGACATAAGTATGGATTTATGGGCACTGGCAATTCAGGAAGGGATCGAGAGAGCCTTGGTTTCATTGGGGCACTCACGAGCCTGAGGTTGTCAGGGCTGTTCGTGGTTGGCGGGGGTGGGAGTTCTTGGAGTTGGTGATTATTGATCGGGGGAAGGAATTTAAGGAAAATTCCAGGCACTTTAAATTAGATGGGGTTGATCTGGCATTTTGTTTTGGGCTCTGGACGGGGTTTTACCCTGGGAGTCTTGGTGGTTAGTCTTCCCGGAACGGGAAGTACGGTGCCCTCGAGCTGGGTTGTACGGCTGAGGGTAACATGGTGGTCGAGTTTTTGATGGTTGTTTGGTCGGATGTTATGCCAGATCTTTTAGCTCCAAGAACTCCCCCCTTATAATTTTGTATACCTATTGGTATGGTTATAGACTATTGTTATATGTTGTTTTGTTAATAAACTGGCCGCTGTGGCCAAAATTATCCAAATAAATAATTGGTTGCGTTTTCATTAAAGGGAATGTGGTCAGTGGGGGGTCGGTGAGATGGTAATGGGCATTAAGAAGAAGAAGCCGGACTCGACATACGCGGTCAAGAAGGGGCCGGAATAGGGCGAAGCTAAGTGTAGGCCCTCACATGACTGCGGTGGGCGGGCAGGCTTTTAATGTAACATAGGGAGGGCATTAACGTGATTGGCTGGGGGGTGGAGTTGTTGGGACGTAGGAGGTGTGGCAGATTACTGGGGCAAAAAGTGCGGGAAACACCACCATTATTCTTCTGGAAGCCGGGAAGGACAGACCCACCCTCCCTCCCTTTATTAAGTTTGGGTGGATGTTTACATGGGAGACGAGTTAGTGAGGGAACAGTTAATTGAGGTTTCCATGGCATAAGCCGGTTGATATATTTAGTCTTTCGTCACAGTGGCAGGATTGGCGGGGTGGGGGTTCTTGGAGTTGGTGATTATTGATCGGGGGAAGGAATTTAAGGAAAATTCCAGGCACTTTAAATTAGGTGGGGTTGATCTGGCATTTTGTTTTGGGCTCTGGACGGGGTTTTACCCTGGGAGTCTTGGTGGTTAGTCTTCCCGGATCGGGAAGTACGGTGCCCTCGAGCTGGGTTGTACGGCTGAGGGTAACATGGTGGTCGAGTTTTTGATGGTTGTTTGGTCGGATGTTATGCCAGATCTTTTAGCTCCAAGAACTCCCCCCTCATAATTTTGTATACCTATTGGTATGGTTATGGACTATTGTTATATGTTGTTTTGTTAATAAACTGGCCGCTGTGGCCAAAATTATCCAAATAAATAATTGGTTGCGTTTTCATTGAAGGGAATGTGGTCAGTGGGGGGTCGGTGAGATGGTAATGGGCATTAAGAAGAAGAAGCCGGACTCGACATACGCGGTCAAGGGTGAAACAGGCCCAGGTACAGGTGTAAAATCAAGCAGAGCCCAGGCAGGGCAGGGCTGCTGTGTGTGCACAGCAGCCTAGGTCAATCACCAAAAAAACACAGATAGAACTGCGTGCATGACCCAGAGCGCACGGCAACATGTGGTGCTCAACCACGAACCAACATCAAGTAAAAAAAGGGGAGAAGCCAGCGCCGCACATGGTCAGCATGCAATATATAAAGTGCTTATGCACATATTGGATTCTAATCTGTATTAAAAATGAGACATTTGGCAAATAATTGATCAATTCTTTGAGCCACCCCGCCATGACAAGGCATTCTCATATGGGGCAGTCCTACTCTACGTTTTTAATTTTCGCTGTGCCATTACGGCCTCCTGAATGTATAAAAGCAAGACTGCAAAAAATCAAAAAACAAAAGTACCTGAAGCATTGCTGTATCACTCCCATGGTGCCAGTAAGGCAAGCGCAGGTGAAAGTCGACCATATGAGAATGCCTTGTCGTGGCGGGGTGGCTCAAAGAATTGATCAATTATTTGCCAAATGTCTAATTTTTAACACAGTTAGAATCCAATATGTGCATATGCACTTTATATATTACATGCTGACCATGTGGGGCGCTGGCTTCTCCCCCTTTTTTTACCTGAAAAGGTCATTACTCTTCCCTGTTTTCCATCCCAAAACCGTCAGGAGGAACTCGAACCATTATAAACCTGAAGCCCCTAAACCCAAAAGGTTTCGAATGGAATCCATTCGATCAGCAATCCATCTAATAGACAGAGGGGCAGTCATGTGCACTCTCGATCTAAAGAATGCCTATTTTCAGGTCCCCTTTCACCCTTCCTCTCAGAAAGTTCTAAGATTTGCAGTGAAACTGCCGTCCCGGACCGAACACTTCCAGTTCAGAGGCCTTCCGTTCGGGCTAGCTTCGGCTCCCCGTATATTTACAAAGCTGGTAGCAGAGGTAGTGGCCTACCTGAGAAGCCAAGGGATAATAATCGTTCCATATTTAGACGACTTCCTTATGATTGCAGAATCGAAAGAAGCTTTAAGGACCCAGAGGAACCGAACTATTGCAGTTCTAGAATTCCTAGGCTGGGTAATCAATTGGGAGAAGTCAGAATACAAAAAGAGCTTTTTAGGGGTTCTTCTGGACTCCAAAAGAAGAATATCTTTGTTGCCCCGGGAAAAGAAAAAAGAAGTGAGTGCCAAAGTCAAAAGGCTTCGGAAACAGCGTACCTCGATAAGAGAAGCCATGAAGGTACTGGGCCTGATGACAGCCTGTATCCCGTGTGTCAGATGGGCACAATTTCTTTCCAGACCACTGCAGAGACAGATCCTTTCGACATGGGACCGGAATCAGACGTCTCTGGACAAGAGAATGACGCTTTCAAGAGCAGTGAAGAAATCATTACTATGGTGGATGCAGCCCGGAAACCTCCAGACAGGGCGTCTATGGATCACCTCTCGTTACTACAGATGCCAGCGAGTGGGGTTGGGGAGGCCACTTAGACGGAAAGTTCTTTCAGGGCAAGTGGCCCGATTACGTCAGAAGAAGATCTTCCAACTTCCGAGAACTGTTGGCAGTGTGGGAGACACTAAGACGAAACCAGGAAGTGCTGGCCGGAAGGCACGTCAGGATTTTGTCCGACAACGTGACAACGGTATCTTTTCTAAAACATCAAGGAGGGCCCAGGCATCGTCATCTCCAGGATCTCGCGGGAAAAATATTTTCCTGGGCAGAGAACACGATTCTTTCGGTATCAGCGGTACATCTGGAAGGGGCCCAGAACGATCTGGCGGACTATTTAAGTCGGAAGCAAGTTTGCCCAACAGAATGGGAGCTCAACCAGGACATTTTCCAAGAGCTGTGCCAGCGTTGGGGGACCCCCGATATAGACCTCTTCGCAAGGAGAAAAAATTCGAAGGTTCCCAGGTTCTACTCTCTAGACCCTCTAGACGGCCCGGAAGGAATAGATGCGCTCAGCCAGGTCTGGAACAAGCCTCTTTCATACGCATTTCCACCTCTCGCGCTCATCCCTGCTGTTCTCAGGAAAATCAGGGAAGATCGAGCACGAGTGATCCTGGTGGTTCCGTTTTGGCCGAAGAGAAGCTGGTTTCCCCTTCTAGGAGGGATGATGGAGGAAGACCCGATCGAGCTACCACTAAGAAGCAATGTGGTACACCAGGGGCCAGTCTACCACCAGAACCCCGAAGCGCTGCACCTCTCGGCTTGGATCCTGAAAGGGACATCCTGAAAGCAAAAGGCTTGTCAGATCAGGTTATAGCCACTATCTACTTCAGCAATCTACCTAAAAATCTGGAAGAGGTTCTGTCTGGAGGGCGGCAGATCTAGTGTGTTGGAGGGTTCCCCTGACATACCAAGGGTCCTAGATTTCTTGCAGGCCGGCTTTAACAAAGGATTAAAACCAAGTACGCTAAAGGTTCAGATCGCGGCCCTTAGTTTCTTTCTTGACTTTCCATTGGCAGCTCACTCTTGGATAGTAAGATTTATAAAGGCTACTCAGAGATTACGCCCCACAATCAGGCAATTAACTCCCCCTGGGATTTAAATTTAGTGCTTAATTCACTATGTAAGGGGTCATATGTCCCTAACAAGGAAATGCCCATTTCATGTTGTACTTGGAGAACGGCCTTTTAGGTAGCTATCACTACAGCTAAAAGGATAGGAGAGATTCAGGCCCTATCGATGAAACATCCATACTTGCAGATCAGAGATGACTGTATAATTCTAAAATTAGACCCAGCCTTTTTACCAAAAGTAGTGTCCAATAATAATATTAATCAGGAAATTGTATTACCCTCTTTTTGTGACAAACCATCTAATGAGAAGGAACAAATACTCCACTCGCTTGATGGCAGACAGGCAGTTGGACTATTTGGAGGCCACCAAAACCTGGAGGTTGGATTCCAACCTCTTTATTTTGTTTGGGGGTAAAAACAAAGGTAAAAAAGCCTCTAAGGCTTCTATAGCTAGATGGATAACCAAAGTCATCTCAGATGCTTATCAGGCAGAAGGAACTAGTCCCCCTGAAGGTCTAAGGGCCCACTCCACCAGAGCAATATCAGCTTCCTGGGCCGAGAGAGCAGGGGCCTCGGTAGAACAAATTTGCAGAGCCGCAACCTTGGCCAGATTTAATACATTTTGTAGACACTACAGATTAGATGTAATGTCAGGTCAACAGACTGCTTTTGGTAGAAAGGTTCTACAGGCAGTAATCCCAACCTGAGGAGGTTCTTTGGTACTCTCCAGGGTGCTGTCAGGAGGGACGTCCTGGGAAACTGGTATTAGACCTACCGGTAATTATATTTCCAGGAGTCCATCCTGACAGCACGGGTAACTTCCCCCCCTTGTTTTGATGTGTCATATGATGTAATATGATGGTATCATTAAAGTGTTATTTGCATAAGCCATGGTGTGGTACTTGTTAAACACTGAGGGAGAGGGGGTGGAGCGGGCCTTTTAACCTCTTGTGTGCTTTCCTGTCCCTGCAAGGAGAAGGAGGACGTCCTCCAGGGTGCTGTCAGGATGGACTCCTGGAAATATAATTACCGGTAGGTCTAATACCAGTTTTTTACGCACTCATCAGCATGCGCATGACTGCACATATTTGACGGAGTTTTGACACTTCAAAAAATGCAACATATTGCGTTCACCGGACACCGCCGCACACCGTGAAATGATGCATGCATATGCGTTTGCATGTGAACGCATGCAAACGCATGTCTCTGCGTACACCATGTTAAAGATATGTAAGCATGAGGCGTGCGGATCTATGCAGATGAAACGTTGCGCACACAGACGCAAATGTGAAACCAGCCTTACTCCCTTATAGAAACGCATTAGAAGACATCTATCTGACACTACTAATCCTGATGCATTGAATGTCTCTGTGGTGTCCAAGCATTTCATTAATTGCCATAACCGAAACCTCACCCATTTCAGATTTATAGGCATAGAAAAAATAAAAAAAATCAGTAAGAATTTTTCAGAGAAAAATCCTCAAACGGGAATCCTACTGGATATTTAAATTATGTACAAGAGTCCCAACAGGTCTGAATACCTGACAGGATTTGATCATGCAGTACAAGTAAAATAACATTGCCAAAATAATTGTTTCTGCTGTAAACTACTAAACATATATTTGACTGTTTAAAAATAGATATATATATATATATATATATATATATATATATATAGTCCTCTTATATATATATTCTTTTAACCCTTTTACCCCTAATGGTGGTTTGCACGTTAATGACCGGGCCAATTTTTAAAATTCTGACCACTGTCCCTTAATGAGATAGTAACTCTGGAATGCTTCCATGGATCCTGGTGATTCTGACATTGTTTTCTCGTAACATATTGTACTTCATGTTAGTAGTAAAATTTATTTGATATAACTTGTGCTTATTTGTGAAAAAAAATGGAAATTTGGACAAAATTTTGAAAATTTCGCAATTTTTCAAATTTGAATTTTCATCCCCTTAAATCACAGAGATATGTCACACAAAATACTTAATAAGTAAGATTTCCCACATGTCTACATTACATCAGCACAATTTTGGAACTAAAATTCTTTTTTGTTAGGAAGTTATAAGGGTTAAAAGTTAACCAGCGATTTCTCATTTTTACAACACCATTTTCTTGGGGGACCACATCACATTTGAAGTCACTTTGAGGAGTCTACCGTATTTTTCGGACTATAAGACGCACCTGACCATAAGACGCACCCCAAATTTTCAGAAGGAAAATAGGGGAAAAAAAATAAAGTGTCAAATGGGGGTCCGTCTTACAGTCCGAATTCAGATTACCTGTGAAGGGATCAGCACAGGTGGATGATTGGTCACAGGGGTCATTTGGTCAGCCAGGCTGGTGCGGTGGCAGGGGCTCTGTGCTCCGCGGCAGGGGCTTGGTGCTCAGCAGCAGGGGGCTTTGTGCTCCGCGGCAGGGGGCTCTGTGCGCCACAACAGGGGGCTCTGTGCTCCGCGGCAGGGGCTCTGTGCTCCGCGGCAGGGGCTCTGTGTTTCGCAGCAGGGAGCTTTGTGCCCCTGGAGCAGGGGGCTCTGTGCTCCAGGGCAGGTGCATTGTGCTCTGGGGCAGGGGGCTCTGTGCTCTGGGGCAGGGGGCTCTGTGCTCCGAGACAGGGGGCTGTGCTCCGGGGCAGGGGCTCTGTGCTCCGCAGGAGGGGGCTTTGTGCCCCTGGGGCAGGGGGCTCTGTGCTCCGCAGGAGGGGGCTTTGTGGCCCTGGGGCAGGGGGCTCTGTGCTCCGCAGGAGGGGGCTTTGTGCCCCTGGGGCAGGGGGCTCTGTGCTCTGGGGTAGGGGCATTGTGCTCCAGGGCAGTGGCAGCGGCTCTCTGTGCTGTGTGTGGGGGCTCCGCCGGCATTTCGTCAAAGCCCGGAGGCCCCCGCTCCTCCATTAATGCGGTGGCCTCCAGGAACATGGCCGCCGGCAAGATGGCCACAGGGCCAACGCATGCTCAGATTCAGATTTTAGGACGAGATCTCGTTGCCAAGATCTCGTGATGAGATCTCGTTGATGAGATTATGCATCTGAGCATGCGTTGGCCTGGCGGCCATCTTGCTGGCGGCCATGTTCCTGGAGGCCACCGCAGCATGGCATTAACGGAGGAGCGGGGGCCTCCGGGCTTTGACGAAATGCCAGCGGAGCCCCCACACACAGCACAGAGAGCCACTGCCCCAGAGCACAAAGCCCGCCACCACCACACTACAGAGCCACGCCGCACCGCCACACCAGCCTGGGAAGGGAGGCTGCATTGGGACCGCTGCCACCATTGGTATTTGTAAGTGTATTGCGACCATAAGACGCACCCCCATTTTCCCCCAAAATTTTGGAGGAAAAAAGTGCGTCTTATGGTCCGAAAAATACAGTATATGATAGAAAATACCCAAAAGTGAAACCATTCTAAAAACTGCACCCTGAAGGTGCTCAAACCACATTCAAGAAGTTTATTAACCCTTCAGGTGCTTCACAGGAATTTTTTTAATTTAAAAAAAAATGAACATATAACTTTTTTTCACAAAAAAATTATTTCAGGTCCAATTTTTTTATTTTCCCAAGTGTAACAGGAGAAATTGGAACCCAAAAGTTATTGTGCAAATTGTCCTGAGTGCTCTGATACCCCATATTTGGGGGGAACCACTGTTTCGGCGCATGGCAGAGCACGGAAAGGAAAGAGCGCCGTTTGACTTTTTCAACGCAAAATTGGCTGGAATTGAGACTGGAAGCCATGTCGCGTTTGGAGAGCTCCTGATGTGCCTAAACAGTGCAAACCCCCCACAAGTGATTCCATTTTAGAAACTAGTCCCCCAAGGAACTTATCTAGATGTGTTGTGAACCCCCAAGTGCTTCACAGAAGTTTATAATGTAGAGCAATAAAAATAAATCCTATTTTTTTTCCACAAAAATGATATTTTCGCCCCCAATTTTTTATTTTCCAAAGGGTAACAGAAGAAATTGGACCCCAAGAGTTATTGTGCAATTTGTCCTGAGTATGCTGATACCCATATGTGGAGGTAAACCACTTGTTTGGAGCAATGGTAGAGCTCGGAAGAAAAGGAGCACCGTTTGATCTCAATTCCAGCCAATTCTGCGCTGAAAAAGTCAGAAGCCATGTTGCGTTTGGAGAGCCCCTGATGTGCCTAAACAGTGTAAACCCTCAATTCTAACTCCAACCCTAACCCCAACACACCCCTAACCCTAATCTCAACCCTAACCCGAGCCCCAACCCTCATCCCAACCCTAACCCTAGCTCTAACCCTAACGCTAACCCTAATTCTAATGTGAAAGTGGAAATAAATTGATTTTTTTAATTTTATTATTTTTCCATAGCTAAGAGGGGGGTTTGATTTACTATTTATAGTGGGTTTTTATAGCGGGTTTTTATGTTTGGCAGCTGTCACATACTAAAAGACGATTTTTATTGCAAAATATAGTTTTTGCATCACCACATTTTGAGAGCTATAATTTTTACATATTTTGGCCCACAGAGTCATTTGAGGTCTTATTTTTTGGCAGGATGAGTTGACGTTTTTATTGGTACCATTTTTGGGCACATGACATTTTTCTGATTGCTCTTTATTACGATTTTTGGGAGGCAGAATGAACAAAAACCAGCAATTCATGAATTTCTTTGGGGGGGGCCTTTATACGTTCCGCGTGTGGTAAAATTGATAAAGCTTTTTTATTTTTCGGGTCAGTACGATTACAGCGATACCTCATTTATAATTTTTTTATGTTTTGGCGCTTTTATACAATAAAAACAATTTTATATAAAAAATAATTATTTTTGCATCGCTTTATTAATCGAGCTATAACTTTTTTATTTTTTTTGCTGATTATGCTGTACGGCGGCTTGTTTTTTGCGGGACAAGATGACGTTCTCATCAGTACCATGTGGTCTCATGGAAGCATGCAGAGAGCCCCTCCCTACCCGATGCTTCCCTATGCCGCCGGAACACTGCGATCACGTTTGATCGCAGTGTGTCGGGGGATAAAGTGCCGAGAGCGGTCCCTGACCACTCCTGGCACTTAGTGCCGGGTGTCAGCTGTGATAATCAGCTAACACCCGGCCACGATCAGCTGCGCTCCCCCACCCCCCCGTGAGCACGGCTGATCGCATATGACGTACTATCCCGTCCACGGTCTTACGGGCCCGGGTCACCTGGACGGAATAGTATGTTAGATGTCTGAAAGGGGTTAATGAATGTTTTGTTTTTTTTTCTTTCTTCTTTTTTGGTATTGCATGCAAAGTAAATAATTTTGAAGGAGAATTTTTCTTTTCTTTTCTTTTTAACTTGTCTTCAACCAGGAGATTGGGTGTGGATATTTAGATACATCAATTAATCATGCTAATGAGGGCATTGCCTATCAACCTCCTATTCCTGTCTGGAGACTTTTAAAATGTTACATTTTGTCAGTATATGTATCCCATGATTAAGACTCTTGAGTTGAAACGTGTCGGATTTCTTACCATCCACTACCTGTAACATGCTCTTTTAACGTAAGAAATAAAGGAATAATTTTTATAACCACCTTCCTGCCTGAGATACTGGAGATTACTGTGTGTTTGGACATGATTTCTATGTACGTCCCTGACCTGAAGTGTTGATGCAGTGACATTGGATAGGCAGAAGACCACCCAAGAGCTCTGGAAAACAGAGCTGAGTTGGCAGTCAGGTACCTTGATGTAACGAGCCAAGTGTAGGAACAGCATCTTTGAACAGTACAGCAGTTTTTGACAGGAACCACACTATATATTTTTGCAGAAGAGCAAAGCAATAGCAGAGCTGGGTAGTAAGTGGTTAATTTTCTTGAATGCAGTCTTGGGCTACTTACAGAATATTAGGCTGTGAGCAGTCTTAAGAGGTGCACACTAGGTTACCATGGTAACCCGATGTGCAGAAAGACAGCAGTAGAGGGGAGACAAGTGGGCCAGGCCTGGAGCTAGGACTGGTGAATAACATTTATATTTACAAACTGGGGAGCACATCTCAAGGTGCTGTGTAACAAATGCACTTGTCAATCAGGTTAGGATGTCCAAAAATTCAGTTAAAGGGGTATTGCTCTGTCAGAAAACTTTAGGTTCTTATAAATTAAAAAAAAAGAATTACTTTTCATACCCGGATCCAACACCAGCGGTCCGTCATTGTATAAGAAAATTGGTAGTTACAGCACCAATATAAAATGTATTGAAGAATATGTAAAAATTGAATTTTATTTAACGTTTAATTAAAGTCATATTGGGTGAATAAAAAAAATAATAACAAAAAAGAAACACATACCCTACACATTTCAAATCCATCATGAATCCAATATGTTTCTGCTGATATGCGAAGCGTATTGGATTCCTGCTCCAAACACAAGAATTCCAGCAGGACTCAATCATAAACATGATTGGCAGGTTGCCAATCACAGTAATGCCTGCGCCATCTTTGGTGTGGCATTACTGTGATTGGATGGCCTTCCAGCGTCATAGAGACTATTTAAAGGCTGCCAGCTCCATCTTGTGCACATTTCAGCCAGAAACAGCATAGGGAGAGTGTAGTTTCAGCGTAGGAAAGTGATGGGAGGTTACAGTGAGCGTTATTTATTCCTAAAAGCTCTTTTAAGAGCTAAAGATTGTCAACATTAGTTGTTTGTTTGGTGGGGATTTAGAAGGGAGAGATTGAATAGGAAGGAGGGAGGATGGGTGAAAGGCAGGCACCTGGGTGTTCTCATCATTGGAAGTACATGCTGCAGCTCTCTGCTGTTCTCCACTTAAAATACCTAATATTTGTCTAGAAGTTGTGCGACTGGCTCAATCTGGGTAGAGATAATCATATGTGAGAATTTAGCAGGGGCATTAATCTTCATTGCTCTGCATCTGGAGAGTGTCAGCAAGACGATTGAACAAAAATCTTATTTTTCTATTGTTTTAAAAAATAGCGTACCTTTATCTAGCAGTTGTGCGACTGGCGCAATCCGGGTATAGATAATCTTATGTGACCATTTAGCAGAGGCAATAATCTTCATTACACCGCTGTTGAAGTGTGTCAGCAAGGAAATCGATAGGGAGTACAAGTTTCACCATTGCACAATAAAAATTTTTACAAAGTACAAAACCTTAGCCACGTTGGGTATACATACATGACCACTAAGTACTTGTTGCAGAAGCAGGAGGAGGAGGTGACTTCATGAACAAAATGGGTTTGGATAGTAAGGGATGGATGTTAAGACAACTTCCCAAACAAAACATTTGAGCTGCTTTCACATTACATTGCTGTCATCCGTAGGGCTTACAAAGTCGACTGGAAATCCAGCCCTTGTACAATTTTAGAAGAGTCAGCCTGTCTGCATTTTCTGTTGACAGGCGTGTGCGCCTATCTGTTATGATTGCCCCAGCCAAACTAAAAACCCACTCAGACTACACACTTGCAGCAGGGCATGGCAGCATCTCTAAGGTGTAGGAGGAGAAGTCAGGCCAAATGTGGAGCTTGGACAACCAATAGTTAAAGGGCACTGAAGAATAAGGAAGGACGCTGGAATGGTCACTTAAGCAGTCCTTCACCATCTTGGTCAACTTCTCCCTCCTCATCATAGTTACACCAACAGATAGCCCTTGCTGATGTGATGGTCTCATGAAAATGTGTAAGTTGGTGGACATTTCCCCCCTGAGTTGCACCTGGTTTGCGTGGCCCTCACCTGTAATCCTTGTGGGTGAAAAAAGCCGGTACCTCTGCCAGCAGCCTTGTCTGAGGGTAATCTTTTTAGCAAGTCTTCCACAACGGCCCTCTGGCATACAGTACAGACCAAAAGTTTGGACACACCTTCTCATTCAAAGATTTTTCTGTATCTTCATGACTATTTCACACTGAAGGCATCAAAACTATGAATTAACACATGTGGAATTATATACTTAACAAAAAAGTGTGACACAACTGAAAATATGTCTTATATTCTAGGTTCTTCATAGTAGCCACCTTTTGCTTTGATGACTGCTTTGCACACTCTTGGCATTCTCTTAATGAGTTTCAAGAGGTAGTCACCGGAAATGGTTTTCACTTCACTGGTGTGCCCTGTCAGGTTTAATAAGTAGGATTTCTTGCCTTATAAATGTGGTTGGGACCATTAGTTGTGTTGTGCAGAAGTCTGGTGGATACACAGCTGATAGTCCTACTGAATAAACTGTTAGAATGTGTATTATGGCAAGAAAAAAGCAGCTAAGTAAAGAAAAACGAGTGGCCATCATTACTTTAAGAAATGAAGGTCAGTCAGTCCGAAAAATTGGGAAAACTTTGAAAGTGTCCCCAAGTGCAGTTGCAAAAACCATCAAGCGCTACAAAGAAACTGGCTCACATGAGGACCGCCCCAGGAAAGGAAGACCAAGAGTCACCTCTGCTTCTGAGGATAAGTTTATCCGAGTCACCAGCCTCAGAAATCGCAGGTTAACAGCAGCTCAGATTAGAGACCAGTTCAATGCCACACAGAGTTCTAGCAGCAGACACATCTCTACAACAACTGTTAAGAGGAGACTTTGTGCAGCAGGCCTTCATGGTAAAATAGCTGATAGGAAACCACTGCTAAGGACAGGCAACAAGCAGAAGAGACTTGTTTGGGCTAAAGAACACAAGGAATGGACATTAGACCAGTGGAAATCTGTGCTTTGGTCTGATGAGTCCAAATTTGAGATCTTTGGTTCCAACCACCGTGTCTTTGTGCGACGCAGAAAAGGTAAACGGATGGACTCTACATGCCTGGTTCCCACCATGAAGCATGGAGGAGGTGTGATGGTGTGGGGGAGCTTTGCTGGTGACACTGTTGGGGATTTATTCAAAATTGAAGGCATATTGAACCAGCATGGCTACCACAGCATCTTGCAGCGGCATGGTTTGCATTTAGTTGGACCATTTTTTTTTTTTCAACAGGACAATGACCCCAAACACACCCCCAGGCTGTGTAAGGGCTATTTGACCAAGAAGGAGAGTGATGGGGTGCTACTCCAGATGACCTGGCCTCCAGTCACCAGACCTGAACCCAATCGAGATGGTTTGGGGTGAGCTGGACTGCAGAGTGATGGCAAAAGGGCCAACAAGTGCTAAGCATCTCTGGGAACTCCTTCAAGATTGTTGGAAGACCATTTCCGGTGACTACCTCTTGAAGCTCATCAAGAGAATGCCAAGAGTATGCAAAGCAGTCATCAAAGCAAAAGGTGGCTACTTTGAAGAACCTAGAATATAAGACATATTTTCAGTTGTTTCACACTTTTTTGTTAAGTATATCATTCCACATGTGTTAATTCATAGTTTTGATGCCTTCAGTGTGAATGTACAATTTTCATAGTCATGAAAATACAGAAAAATCTTTGAATGAGAAGGTGTGTCCAAACTTTTGGTCTGTACTGTATATGCACTGAAAATGGCACGCCTGCCTCCGACATGAGAGAAGCAAATTTGGGTCAAGAAAGGTGCACAAATAGTATTTCATGTTGAACAAAATGTGTTTCATGCAAGGGTCTTGGGAAAGGCATCTGGACATGAACTCTGTCATGTGTGGCAGACTACAAAGAGTCAAACGTTCAGTGTCCTCACCAGGAAGAACACTAGCCATCCTCTCCTCCTCCTCTTCAGGCCAACCATTGTGGACAGGCTTAAACCTGGCATTGGGAGTCCCCTCTGTAGCACAGACCAAAAACTCCTGTTTCACCTCATCCTCCTCATCCTTCTTCTGTTCCTCAACATCACCCAATGTGGCTTAAGAATATTGTGTGAGGCTGGGTTGTGTAGTATCAGCCACTGTAAAATCTTGATCCGTATCCACCGGCATTCAAAGCTTCCTCTTTGAGATTCTGCAGCGAACGTTTTAATAGACAGAGCAGCGGGATGGTTATGCTGACAATAGCGTCATCAGTGCTTACCTTCTTTGTGCAGTACTCAAAGTTTTGAAGAACCTCAGAAATCACATCGATCCACACCCACTCAGCAGTTGTTACAGTATGTGTGGGTCCTGAGTGTTACTCTGACGGACATTGAGAAGCTGGAATTCAGACACTGCTCTCTGCTGCAAACTAAGCCTTGCCAACATATGAACCGCCTACTGCCTCATCACATTTATCTAACTATACCTGTGTTCAAAATTTTCTTTTTAACCAGGATCCATGTGTCTTGTTCTCGCATGCTTTTTGCATTTAATAGCCCTCTGTGTCTGTTCTTTTACACATACTGGTTGGTAACCGGTTCATGCAGCATTACATAAACACCCGATTTCTTACATTATGGTTGGTCAGAGCAACAAAAACAATTGTTACCATCCACCTTTCATGTTTCCCCTATTTCCTCATAGATTGTAATCTTGCGAACAGGGCCCTAATTCCTCTTGGTATCTGTTGTTTATGTGATTATTGTTATTCTGTAAAGTATTTTATTGTCTGTACAAGTCCCTTCTAAAATGTAAAGTGCTGCAGAATATGTTGGCACTATAGAAATAAAATTACTATTTAGTATTATTAAATTATTAGTCAAATTATAGCGTGTGGGCAGGTCACAAATTAGTTGGTGACGAGGCAAATTAAAGCGCTACTGCAGCAAAGATAGTCTGCCGAAAGCCTGAGATGACTTTCGGGAATGTGTGCTGACACATCGTACCTTAGCAAGTAGGTCTGGCAAGTCGGTGTATGTTTTAAAAAAAATGCTTTACAACCAAGTTCAGCATGTGGGCCATGCATGGAACGTGTTTACCAGCTTGCCAAGCTTTAATGCCACCACCAAGTTACACCCATTATTGCATGCAACCAGACCTGGTTGGAGGTTCAGCGTGGAGAGCCACTGATTGGTTTGTTTTATCACCTTCAACAGCTTGGATGCATTGTGAGCTTTAACACCTAAACAGATGAGCTTCAGCAGAGCATGCTGCCACTTTGCCAAGGCAGTGCTGCAGACCTCCCAGCTGGGTAGTGATGGGGAGGCTACTTTCGGTGAGGAGGATGAAAGACCGGAACTGTAATACGAGGAGACTGAAACCCTGATGAAAGTTGGGACCGCTATTCTTGGTGTGAGTAAGATGTGTGATGTCCCAGCCTCTGACTCTGTCCGAGACTCAACCAGGTTCTGCCAGTGTGCCATAAGGGAAATGTAGCATTCCTGTGCACAAGAACTTGTCCACGTGTCTGTGGTAAAGTAGACCTTCCATGTGACTGCGTTGACCAGAGCACAGCTGATATTGTGTAACACGACTGCTCCTTATGTAACACGTTGACGCACAACGGGAAAAATAGTGTCAGATGGTAATTGAGTACCGTGGGGCAGCCACCGCCAAGAGGTCGCAGAAAGACTCAGTTCCCACAAGTCAAAACTGCAACAATTCCAGGGCTACCAATCTAGCTATGTGGGTGTTTACCATTTTGGCCTGTGGGTGGGTCATTATTTCTGTTTTCTGTTAAATGTCTGAGGCAGGGACAACTGAACGCTGCACTGGGACAATGAACTGGATGTGGTTGCTGAGTGTTGTGTCTGTTGTGTTGTGTCTGTGCAACTGCAGGTTGTGGGCAGGAGGCAACAGCGCCTGCTTCATGGACAGCAGATTGGGAAGGCCATAACACAGGGGAAAGGGTAGTGGTTTCACCATCACACAAACATTTGGTACCCAGATGTTCCACCCACCTACTGAGGTGCTTGGCTGCCATGTGCTTTTGCATGCTGGTTGTGCTCAGGTTGGCAGTGTTCTTGCCTCTTCTAAGCTTGGTTTGGCAGATGATGAAAATTACAGTTGTTCTGAAGGAATTTCAGAAAATAACTGCCATATAGGTGAACAATGCACCCTGGGCCTGTTATCTAGCCGAGTGCGGGGGACTCTGTGGAACAGTTGACCGACTACTCCCTCTGGTCAAACCACTGCCTCTACTTTCCTGTTTTTTTTTACCAATCCCTGTCTGCACTGCTGTGCTCGTTAGACGTGCCACCTTGACAGGTTGGATCAGTGGCCTCATCATCGACCACGTCTTCCAATTCCTCAACCGAAGCCTCCTTCTGAGTTGCGATTTTAGGCTGACCTGATGGCAACTGTGCGTCATGATTATCCTCCACCTCTTCAGACATGAATTAACCTTCCCAACATGGCTTTCTTCTGTGCGTGGGTGCCCAAATGTCTGGGCATCACTGCACTACACCTCCACATGATCCTCTTTAATGGTGCATGTTGAGATGCCCGACAAATTACAAGGGAAAGTAAACATTTCCGCAGAGTGGCCAGTGTTGGGGTCATACATCTCCTAGGACTCTTGATGGTGGGAGGAAGGAGGGCCAGGTTGAGGTTTCAGAGGCCCAGCCTCTTGGCTACTGAGATTGACCGTGTGGAAGACTTCATGTTGCTGCTTGACAAACACACTGGAGCCTTTGTCTGCCATCCAACACACAACATCCTGGAAATTGTCTGGGTTCATCAGTGGTGTACCGTGCTGACCACATTTTGACATGAAGCTAGAACGAGATTCAGTCACCTTCTGATCTGTAACACCGCCTTGGCAGGCACCACCACTTCAACATCACTTAACGTCACCTTTTCTCATTTTGAATGCTTTATGGTTATGCAAAAAAAATTTCCTGGCTTTATTTTTTTTGACAAGTACCCTCACAGAGGTGTTATGTACAAATTCAATATATCTAGCAATGTGTGTCAATTTTTTTTACATGATATCAGCTTTATTATGCAGCATCAGATTCACGAAAATTAGAGATAAATAGTCACGTTTGTGTATCTCTGCAGGCTTTGTGCCAGTTTCACAACTGCTAGGTAACATTATTCCAAGATACCATATGTGAGTCAGAAAGGCATGCAGGCATTTTCTCCATACTGTTCCCATTTAGTTTTAGCTGTTTCCAATCCATTTCAGCTTTTTTTTCTCAGGCCTTCCCATTGACTTGCATTGGATTTATTTGGTATGAATACACGAATATTAGAAAACATTTCTCAAATCCAAATATTTCACTCTTTGATCATCACTAATAAATACCATGCACCAATATTACTTGCTCCTGGATGACCACCAACCTACTAATAATTGGAAATGGTGAACTAATTTTTCCCCTTTTTCATTATTCTTGATGGAATATGTTCGGTGAAACAACTCCATTCCTGTCTATGAGTGTTTAGTTGCTAGATTTGTATGCTGTTTATAAAGTAAAAAACAAAAAAAAACTCCCAGAGGCTCACACAGGGATAGCATGTGACTGTGTTTCCTGTTTTCCTGTTTTTGTGTATGAGAGAAGCAGCCTGCTGTAGATGCTACACATATAGAGACACACAAATTACACACACAAATTATTTATTCTTGATCTATTAAGTTTACTATATATTGTTCCTAAATCCTAATTGTTCCTGAATAAAGAAGCTCTGTTGTCACAAGCTTCGAGAGTATC
Organism: Oophaga sylvatica; assembly: GCA_033576555.1. Classification (NCBI taxonomy): domain Eukaryota; kingdom Metazoa; phylum Chordata; class Amphibia; order Anura; family Dendrobatidae; genus Oophaga; species Oophaga sylvatica. Next base: position 135,370,176 of record JARQOD010000004.1, on the reverse strand, counting down.
CTGAAAAATCCACTGCCAGGTTATAGGCCCAGTTGACACAGAACCCCAGAGTAACACAGCAAAAGAAGCCCAGACCAAAAGCAGCACAGAGCAACAGAGAAGATGTCCACCACCAGCAATCCTGTCAATTTCTCAGTGCCAAGCCTGATTAACCAGAACTACCAGTGCTGGAAATTCAAGGTGAAGATGCTGTTCACAAGAGAAGGTACTTGGAAATAGTGCCTCATCCATTACCAGATGATTAGCTAGAGAAGGATCAGAAGCACAAAGCACTATCTCCCTCAGTGTAGATGATAATCAGAGTGTGCATATATGCAAGTGTGCAACTGCAAAGAAGATGTGGGATGAGTTATAGAAAGTGCATGAAAGATCAAATATCAGCAAAAAGCTTTATCTCATGAGAAAGCTGTATCATTCTAAGCTAAGTGATGGACAAAATATGCAAGACTATATAAGAAACACCCTAGAGATTTTGGAGCGTCTCAGGGGTATTGGTGAAGAAATTAACCCCTAAATGACCGACGCTTTTTTCTGTTTTGTGTTTTCGCTTTTTGCTCCTCTCCTTCCCAGAGCCATAACTTTTTTTATTTTTCCATCAATATGGCCATGTGAAGGCTTATTTTTTGCGGTACGAGTTTTAATTTTGAACGACACCATTGATTTTAGCATGTAGTGTACTCGAAAACGGGAAAAAAAATTCCATTAGCGGTGAAATTGCAAAAAAAGTGCAATCCCACACTTGTTTTTTGGCTGGCTTTTTTGCTAGGTTCACTAAATGCTAAAACTGACCTACCATTATGATTCTCCAGGTCATTAAGAGTTCACAGACACCAAACATGTCTAGGTTCTTTTTTAACTAAGTGGTGAAAAAAAATTCCAAAATTTGCTTAAAGAACCAAATTGCTCCATTTCCGAGACCCTTAGCATCTCCATTTTTCGTGATCTTGGGTTGGGTGATAGTTTATTTTTTGAGGACTGAGCTAACGTTTTTAATGATACCACTTTTGTGCAGATACGTTCTTTTGATCGCCTGTTATTGCATTTTAATTTTTAATCGCTATGCTATTTAGTGATGAGGTTAATCCTTTTTTATTGATAGATCGGGTGATTTTGAATGCAGCGATACCAAATATGTCTGTTTGATTTTTTTTTTTAATGTTTTATTTTGAATGGGACGAAAGGGGGGTGCTTTGAACTTTTATTTTTTAAGTTTTTTCATATTTTTAAAAATATTTTTTTTTTACTTTTGGCATGCTTCAATAGCCTCCATGCGAGGCTAGAAGCTGCCATAGCTCGATCGGCTCTGCTGCATATAGGTGATGCTCAGATCGCCTATATGTAGCAGAATTACTGCATTGCTATGAGCACTGACCACAGGATGGTGCTCATAGCAATCCAGCATCAATAACCATAGAGGTCTCAAGGAATTTTGGTTGTTTTGTCGACAATCTGATGACCCCCGATCACGTGACGGTGGTCAGCGGTGCACATATTTCCGGCCTGATGGCAGGAAGCGCACATTAAATGCCACTGTCAGAGTTTGACAGCCTCATTTAGCTAGTTAGTAGGTGCGGGTGGATCGCAATTCCACTCGCGCCTTTTGCGGGCACATGTCAGGTGTTCAAAACAGCCGACATGTTCCGGCTTTGTTGCGGGCTTACAGCTGGAGCCCACATCAGAGTGGGGGTACTGCCATTGGACATACTATTCCATCCAATAGCAGTAAGGAGTTAAAGATTTTCATGTTGCTGCACTTCTATTAAGTGGTCTTCCAGAGAGTTATGACACACTCGTTACTGCACTAGATGCACGGCCAGATGATGAGCAGGCACTAGAGTATGTTAAAGGCAAACTTGTGGATGAATTCAAGAGAAAAACGCAGCATCTAAGTAGCAGTAATGAATCCAGAGCAGAAACAGCATTAAAGACACAGGATTTCCCTAAATATAAGAGCAATCTAAGAGAAACTTGTGAATGTTTTGTCTGTAAAAAGCCCGGCCAACTTAAAGCAGACTGCAGAATTTGGAAAGCAAGAATGAGTCGGCTTAAAAAGCAGAACAGTCATCAAAGGGTTAAAACAGCTGTAAAGGAAGATTCTGCATGTGTTGAAGCTACATTTATTGCCAGTACAGGCCCATCTGCAAAGCATATATGGTGTATACATTGTAGTGCTGTCATGGGTGCATCGCCACGAAGATCGTCGCGATTGCACATTCTGACTTCTCACAGCTGAGCTGCTGTTTCTTTGTGTTTGGTAATGAGAGAGTTAATTTTACCTAGCTCTTTGCTAAGACTAGGTCCAGCCTCGCCCGGCTGCTTTTGATTATGTTCTAATTAGTTTCCTTTATATTCCTGCCAGTCTGGGTGTTAGACGCCGGTGAAAGCATTCATGTAGTCTAGCAGACTGGAGCGGTTCTGAGAATACTTAAGCTAAGAGCTCCTTAGTTGTTTTTACTCTTACAGCTTATAGTTTATCTCTGAGACCTTAGGTGTTCCTACTGTGTGTGAGTGTTGTATGTAAGACTTTATTTACTTTATTTCTTGTCTTTCTTGTATGTCTTTCTGTTCATTAACCGTTACCTGTTCATTCCCTTTGGTGGTAATCAGGGTCCTTCTTAGGACTAGATTACAGTTGGCAGGAATTGATAGGAGACAGGGTTTACGCTGGTGGCCTGGACCTCTGTACCTTTAACAGTACCTCCAGGTAGAGGGATTAGTTAGGACCCCAGTTTAGGGTCAGCATAGACCCCGGTCACCCTCTAGCCGGAGACAGCGTATAACGGATTCCGTATTGACCCACTGGACTTTCTGTCAGGTAATTCTATGTTATCATATATCTATGCGCATGTTATATAGTATGTTGCCCTTTTGATATAGATTACTGACATCACATATATATATCTGCTATACAGCGTGACATTTTCACCGGCCCTACTAAAGATTCTCCCCAGCTGTCATGGATCCAGTAGCCCAGCTGGCCCGGCAGTTGCAGGGGTTGTCCATGGAGTTTGCAGACATTAAGTCCAAGGTTTTGTCCCCCCCGGAGCAAACCAGATCTGAACCTAAGGTTGCTCTCCCGGACAGGTTCACTGGTGGGCGGGACAAATTTTTTACCTTCCGGGAGGCATGTAAATTGTACTTTCGGCTGCGGCCTCGGTCATCTCGGAGTGAAGAGCAGAGGGTGGGAATTGTTATCTCGCTCTTACAAGGGGACCCTCAATCTTGGGCGTTCTCTATTCCTCCAGGCTCCCCAGATCTCCAGTCAGTGGATCGATTTTTTTCTGCCCTGGGTCTGGTATATGATGATCCGGATCGAGTTTCCCTTGCTGAAACAAAGTTACGTAAAATACGGCAAGGAAATCGTCCAGCGGAGGAATATTCTTCTGAGTTCCGTAGATGGGCAACAGATACTCAGTGGAATGACCCAGCTCTTAGGAGCCAGTTTTGTCAAGGGTTGTCTGACAAATTAAAGGATGTGTTGGCTCAGTATGATTCTCCTCCATCACTGGAGGCTGCTATGGCCCTCGCTATTCGCATTGATAGACGAATTCGGGGAAGACGCGAGGTAACTCCGCCTCCCGTGATGACTCCACCTACTACTAAAGTCCCTTATACTGAGGTTCCCCTGGTCTGTTCTGAGGAACCCATGCAGTTGGGAGGGACATCTTTTTGTAGGAAGGAATTGGCGGTGCACCGCAAGACTAGAAGGTGTTTCTTTTGCGGGAGAGAGGGACATTTTGTTGGGGGGTGTCCATCCCGGGCCTCTTTGAGCAAAGGAGTTAACCTGGGAGTGTGTATTTCGTCCCCAAATCCCTCTCAGTTTCTCGTGCCTGCGGAGGTGGTGATTGGTACTAGAACTGAGAGGATTTCTGTTTTTCTTGATAGTGGGTCCGGGGCTAATCTGGTGGACGCTCGGTTTGCCCAGGTGCATGGTATGCAACTGAGTGTATTGGCCAACCAGTCCCTATAGTCTCTATTGATTCTAGACCTCTCGGTCAAGGTAGCTTGGTACAAGCTGTTCATAACATAGATCTTCGAGTAGGGGCAATACATAAAGAGCAATTGTCTTGTTATGTGTTGGAGGGTCTACCTACTCCTATTGTGTTGGGACTTCCTTGGTTGGCTAAACATAACCCAGTGATTGATTGGCAATCCAGAAAGATAAGCCAGTGGGGTGAATTTTGCAGGAATAACTGCATGAGCACGGTCATCGGTGCGGTTGTGCCTAGGACTTTGCCTCCTTTTCTGGAGGACTTTGGGGAGATGTTCTCAGAGGAGGGGTGTAAAGAGTTACCTCCTCATCGCGCATATGACTGCTCAATAAAGTTGCTTCCTGATGCCTTATCTCGTACTTTCCCAGGGGCCGGGAAGACGGATGATCCGGTTCCTATTCCTCAGGAGGGAGTTGTAGTGTCAGCTGTATGCTCTGAGCTTGAGGGGGAGGTATTGGGGGCTCAGGGGGACGCCCCTGTGGGACTTCCAGGGAGACTGATAGTTCCAGATCGCTTAAGACTGAAGGTTACGGGGAACCGTTACAAACGGATGGCTGATAGGAGGAGAGTTTCTGGTCTAGATCTGAAGGTGAACGATCTGGTTTGGTTGTCTACCAGGAATATAAAACTTAAAGTTTCCTCCTGGAGGTTGGGTCCCAGATTCATCGGGCCGTACAGGATCAGTTCCATAATTAATCATGTGGCATTTCGTCTGGACCTCCCTCCTACGTTTAAAATTCATAATGTGTTTCACAAGTCATTACTTAAAAAGTATGTGGCACCAGTCATACCGTCACCTCTACCTCCTCCTTCAGTGGTAGTCAATGATAACGTGGAATTTCATGGGTCGAAAATCATTGACTCACGTCTCAGTCGCCGATCCCCTCAGTACTTAGTTCATTGGAGGGGTATGGTCCTGAGGAGAGGACGTGGGTCCCTGCGTCTGATGCTAACGCAGATCGATTGGTTCGGACCTTTCACACAACTTAACCGGACAGACTGGTCATGAGGGTCCGGAGGCCCCTCGTAGAAGGGGGGGTACTGTCATGGGTGCATCGCCACGAAGATAGTCGCGATTGCACATTCTGACTTCTCACAGCTGAGCTGCTGTTTCTTTGTGTTTGGTAATGAGAGAGTTAATTTTACCTAGCTCTTTGCTAAGACTAGGTCCAGCCTCGCCCGGCTGCTTTTGATTATGTTCTAATTAGTTTCCTTTATATTCCTGCCAGTCTGGATGTTAGACGCCGGTGAAAGCATTCATGTAGTCTAGCAGACTGGAGCGGTTCTGAGAATACTTAAGCTAAGAGCTCCTTAGTTGTTTTTACTCTTACAGCTTATAGTTTATCTCTGAGACCTTAGGTGTTCCTACTGTGTGTGAGTGTTGTATGTAAGACTTTATTTACTTTATTTCTTGTCTTTCTTGTATGTCTTTCTGTTCATTAACCGTTACCTGTTCATTCCCTTTGGTGGTAATCAGGGTCCTTCTTAGGACTAGATTACAGTTGGCAGGGATTGATAGGAGACAGGGTTTACGCTGGTGGCCTGGACCTCTGTACCTTTAACAGTACCTCCAGGTAGAGGGATTAGTTAGGACCCCAGTTTAGGGTCAGCATAGACCCCGGTCACCCTCTAGCCGGAGACAGCGTATAACGGATTCCGTATTGACCCACTGGACTTTCTGTCAGGTAATTCTATGTTATCATATATCTATGCGCATGTTATATAGTATGTTGCCCTTTTGATATAGATTACTGACATCACATATATATATCTGCTATACAGCATGACATTTGCAAGCAGTCATATGACAAATAACAAGGATTTCTTCACTGAGCTTAATGAAAGCAAGTCAGAAAAGGTCATCTTAGCTAATGGTCACTATATGCCTTCAGAAGGAGTAGGAGACAGCTACCTCCACTGTCCAGTTTCCTCAGCACAAAGCAGAGAAATCCCAATAAAGGATGTTCTCTATGTTCCCAGTCTTGAAAGCAATCTTCTGTCAGTAAAGAAGCTCATGCAAAAGGGGAATATAGTTACTTTTAGAGATAAAAGCTGCATCATCTCCAAGAAGGGTCATACTCTTGCAGAAGGAAAAATCCAAGATGAACTTTATCAGCTAAAATGCAAAGAGTGTACAGTGCTAGACAAGATCTGCATAAGAACTGTATCTATGCATGGCACAGATGTCTTGGGCACAGGGACCCAGAAGCAGTAAGGAAGCTAGTGCAACTTGCAAATGGTATTGAAATCAACCAGTGTAGTCAAATGATCAAGTGCACTAGCTGTCTGAAAGGGAAAATGTCCAGAAAATCCTTTCCTAAAATAAGCACCACTAGATCTGCACAGCCTCTGGATCTGATACATGCAGATGTATGTGGTCCAATTGTTCAAACTCCTAGCAAGAAGAGATATTTTCTCACATTTATTGATGACTACTCCAGATATACATTCGCCTACCTGCTTCACAGTAAGGATGAACTTCCACAGAAACTTGAAGAATATCTTGCTGTAGTGTTTAACAAATTTGGAAGAATGCCAAAAGCCCTGCATGCAGATAATGGAACCGAATATACAAGTGGTAAGGTGCAAACCATTTTGAAAAAGAATGGAATCGTGTTCCAGACTACCACTCCAAACAGCCCAGAACAAAATGGCATTGCAGAGAGAAAGAACCGTACTCTCTGTGAAAGTGGAAGAAGTATGTTTGAGGCGAATCTACAGTCATGGCCAAAAGTTTTGAGAATGACACAAATATTAATTTTTACAAAGTCTACTGCTTCACTTTTTCTAATGGCAATTTGCATATACTCCAGAATGTTATGAAGAGTGATCAGCTTAACAGCAATTACTTGCAAAGTCAATATTTGGCTAGAAAATTAACTTTATCACCCAAAACACATTTCAACATCATTGCAGCCCTGCCTTAAAAGGACCAGCTAACCTCTTTTCAGTGATTGCTCCATTAACACAGGTGTGGGTGTTGATGATGACATGGTTGGAGATCAATCTGTCATGATTAAGTAAGAATGAGACCACTGGACACTTTAAAAGGAGGCTGGTGCTTGGCATCATTGTTTCTCTTCTGTTAACCATGGTTATCTCTAAAGAAACACGTGCAGTCATCATTGCAATGCACAAAAATGGCCTAACAGGGAAGAGTATCGCAGCTAGAAAGATTGCACCTCAGTCAACCATCTATCGCATCATCAAGAACTTCAAGGAGAGAGGTTCCATTGTTGCCAAAAAGGCTTCAGGGCGCCCAAGAAAGACCAGCAAGCGCCAGGACCGTCTCTTAAAAGTGTTTCAGCTGCGGGATCGGGCTATCAGCAGTGCAGAGCTTGCTCAGGAATGGCAGCAGGCAGGTGTGAGTGCATCTGCACGCACTGTGAGGCGGAGACTCTTGGAGCAAGGTCTGGTCTCAAGGAGGGAAGCAAAGAAGCCACTTCTCTCCAGAAAAAACATCATGGACAGACTGATATTCTGCAAAAGGTACAGGCAGTGGACTGCTGAGGACTGGGGTAAAGTTATTTTCTCTGATGAATCCCCTTTTCGATTGTTTGGGACATCAGGAAAACGCCTCATTCGGAGAAGACAAGGTGAGCGCTACCACCAGTCTTGTCTCATGCCAACTGTTAAGCATCCTGAAACCATTCATGTGTGGGGATGCTTCTCAGCCAAGGGAATCGGCTCTCTCACAGTCTTGCCTAATAACACAGCCATGAATAAAGAATGGTACCAGAATGTCCTCCAAGAGCAGTTTGGCGATCAACAATGCCTTTTCCAGCATGATGGAGCACCTTGCCATAAAGCAAAGGTAATAACTAAATGGCTCAGGGAACAAACATAGAGATTTTGGGTCCATGGCCTGGAAACTCCCCGATCTTAATCCCATTGAGAACTTGTGGTCAATAATCAAGAGACGGGTGGACAAACAAATACCTAAAAATTCTGACAAAATGAAAGCATTGATTGTGCAAGAATGGACTGCTATCAGTCAGGATTTGGTCCAGAAGTTGATTGAGAGCATGCCAGGGAGAATTGCAGAGGTCCTGAAGAAGAAGGGTCAACACTGCAAATATTGACTTGCTGCATTAACTCATTCTAACTGTCAATATAAGCTTTTGTTACTCATATGTTTGCAATTATATTTCTGTCTGTGATAAAAACATCTGTCAAACACACACTAAAAACCAGAGGGCAGCAGATCATGTGAAAATATAATATTTGTGTCATTCTCAAAACTTTTGGCCATGACTGTACCTACAGCGTATTGGGGAGAAGCTATCTTCAAAACAAAGTGCCAGGTAAAGCCACAAATAAACTCCATATGAGCTATGGAAATGCGAGTAGCCTAACTTGAAGCACCTCAGGATATTTGGAAGCAAAATGTTTACGTTCCCAAAGAAAAATGTTTCAAGTGGGAATCACACGCAAAGCAAGGAGTCCTGGTGGGCTATAGCGAAACTCAAAAGGAATACAGAATCCTGCACCCAGAGACCAACACAGTAACAATCAGCAGAGATGTAGTGATTAAAGAAAACTGTATCTCTCAAATTCCGTGAAGTTACACCAGTTATTCAACTTAAGAAGCAAGAACAAGAATCTCAAACACCAAACCCAGACATCAAAAAGGAAAACACTGAAGTGTGGATAAACTCTGAAGCTGTAAGATTCGACCAGCGGTGTAGTCACGGCCAAGCCCTCTGTTCCATCAGGGCCCTGGCCTCCTCTTACATGAAAACAGTGTCTCTTCAGCAGTGTACCTGTGTCGTCTTTTGCTGCACCATCAGGGACTCCTCTGTGGCGCTGGGGACCTTCTGTAGTCAGTTCTGGAATAACTGAGTCACAGTCTCATTCCAATGCAAAATGAAGAACTTTAATAGGGACACTTTGCAGCACATTCTTGTTAGAAACAGAGACAGCATCGGATACCACACAGTTCAACTCCTGCTCTTTCCCTGTGCTTCCTTCTATGTCCTCTGGTACATTACGGGATAATGGCGCCTTAGGCGGTACCACAGCATTCTCCTTGTCCAGACTCACTACTTCTGGGGACGCACTCATCCGTTTTGCCCCAGATCTGAGTGCGTCTGCTCATGCAATGATCTGCCACATCTTGAACAATCTGCACCCTGTACTTTCTGGACTGTTTCCTTGTTCCCACTCCAAGTTGCTGACACTCTGGTGCAGCACACTGTCCTTCTGTCCTTAAGGGACTCTGAATGGCTGTAATTCGTCTTGTAAAAATGTTACATGGCTGCTGAGGTGTCCAGAGACTATGGCCTGTCTGGACGACTCAGGCACTATGCCCTAACTGAACTACTCTACAAAAATGTCCCTGACTTACCACACAGCAGCCCCTCCTATGTTTAACCATTACTTATCCTAAGCTCTAATTACCCATACAATATCCTACAATGCCCCCATCTAGTGGCCGTACCTAACCACTATGCTTACCCTAAGGCCTCTTTCACACTTCTGTTGTGTGACATCCGCCGAAGTGTGAAAATGGAGGATCCGTCAGAAAAGTGTAAAAACGGATGTAAAACTGGTCAGTTTTCTGACGGATCCGCCAAGAAGATTTCATCCGGAAATGATGAAATTTTCGTTCCGGAAATGTAAGTCTGGACCGAAGAGAGAGAGAGACCCTGGACAGTGTTGTCTGGATTTTCAATGGTTTTCTATGGAGGCGACTAATCCGTCACTAATGCAAGTCAATGGAAAAAAACGGATCCGCCAAAAAAAATGGCGGATCCGTTTTTTTCACATTTTGACTGACATCGCACGACTGAAGTGTGAAAGAGACCTTAGTCTAAACATAGATATACTTTACAGTGATAAAAAAATGTTATAATACACATATTTACATCAATAGGAATATACAGTTAACAGACATGGTAATACACATTCAAGTGTAGCAATACCAGTGCAGAACAATAGTAATACACATTTAAGTATAGCAGTACCATTCTATCAAAATAGACATTATTCAATCCTGTTACAAAGCCACCAAGGAAGACACAGAAGAAACAAGTCAACCTCCAGTCATAGACGCCTTTCTTCTATGGTCAGAACACTTCCTTAACCAGAGCCACAGTCATGGCAAGAGATGCAAAAACTGCCTGTCCATGAGAAGCAGAAGTAGATAAATGCCGCTAATGAAGAGATGGAGTCCCTTCACCAACTCCAGACATGGGAGCTTACTGAGCTACCTCAATGACAAGAGAGCTATCTGATGTAAGTGGGTCTTCAAAAACAAATATGACTCTGAAGGTAAAGTTCACCGATTTAAGGCAAGATTGGTCACAAAAGGGTACTCGCAAAAGTATGGTAAAGATTATGATGCTACAGTTGCGAAGCAAACCACATTCAGAACTTTAATGTCTGTAGCTGCAGTTCAACAGATGACAGTGAGACATTTTTACATCAACACAGCCTTCCTACATTGTGACATTGAAGAAGAGTTGTACATGAGCCAACCCAAGGGATATATTAAAAAGGGTGAAGAGTACCTTGTTTGTAAAATGCAAAATTCTCTCTATGGACATAAGCAGACGACAAGAGCTTTGAAGTCGAAAATGAACAGAGTTTTGATGGATGTAGGATTTAAAAGATCTCAAGCTGATCCCTGTTTGTATACAAAAAATATAGCGAAGGAGTTCTCCTATATGTAGACAATGTAATCATGTCTCATCAAGATGAAAAAGAAATTGCAAAGCTAGGTGAAATTCTCAACTAGCATTTTGAGACTAAAGACCTTGGAAATGTGACATATTATTTGGGAATCCAATCCAGAGAGAGGAAGATGGGAGTTTTCTTCTCAACCAAAGTTCAAAAATTTCCGCAATACTAAAGTTTGGAATGTCAGAAGCTAAAGGTGCATCAACACCAATGGACCCATCCTGCTTAAAGTTGGAAGGAGAAGATCTGCTACCCAGCAATGAGAGTTAAAGAGAAGCAGTGGGGACCTTCTGTACATGGCCACCACAACTCGTCCGGATATCACAGCCACAGTTGGAATTCTCTGCCGACGTGTAAGCAAGCCACGCCAAAGAGACTGGAATGCAATTAAGAGAATTCTTCAATATCTTAAAGAAACTCAGAGGCTAAATATTAAGATATCTGCATCAGGAGTTCTCACTCTCAGAGGTTATGTGGATGCAGATTGGGCTGGAGATTCAAGTGATTAGAAATCAACAAGTGGTTACTTGTTCAAGTTAGGAGAAAATGACATTTCTTTATCCAGCAGAAAACAAGTGTCAGTCGCATTATCTTCTACAGAAGCAGAATATATGTCTGCTGTTTATGCAAGTCAAGAAGTAATTTGGTTGAAACAACTTTTGGAAGATTTCGGCAAGCCATTAGCTCAACCAACAGTTATCTATGAGGACAACCAAGGATGCAAGATTCGTGCAAGGACTAAGCACATTGATGTAAAACATCACCACTTACGTGAGTTAGTGGAACGTGGTGCACTCGCGTTTGTTTATTGTGAGTCTAACGAGATGACAGCTGATGGTATGACAAAGCTATTATCAAGAGCCAAGTTTGTGGACTTCAGAACCGCAATGGGGCTAACAGGAAAGTAGTTGTTGAGTTGGGGTGTTGGAATATGTTTGATGCAACAACTTCATTCCTGTCTGTGAGTGTTTAGTTGCTAGATTTGTATGCTGTTTATAAAGTTAAAAAAAACTCCCAGAGGCTCACACAGGGAGAGCATGTGACTATATTTCCTGTTTTAAATGTGTCTGTATATGAGAGAAGCAGCCTGCTGTAGATGCTGCATAGATAGAGACACATACATGATTTATTCCTGATCTATTAAGCTTATTATATATTGTTCCTGAATAAAGTAGCTTTGTCACATGCTTGGAGACTATCCTGAATAATCCGCTGCCAACAATTCTCCACCATTGTTCCGGTGTCTGTTATTAATCTGCAGCACTGACATCACAAGGACAACCAATCAGTGTGCTTAGCAGCTCATGGCAGTTACATGGGCAGAGCCACTGAGCTCAATGATTGGCTGCAATACATTCAGCTTGTTGTCAGCACTGCAGACAAACAACAGAGACTGTGACAGCATTAGAAAGCTTGCTTTGGACCTGGTGAGGGTAAGTAATACTGATTTTGTTTTTATAGAACTACCGCTTTGGTTTCTGCAAACAGGATAATTTGCATACTTTCTCCAATGGAACATTGCCTGTAAGGGTGTGATCACAGGGGAACACTGAACAGAAACTCTTTAAATCCTCATCAAAAACTCAAAACTCCAAGTTTTGAGGAGTTTTGCATTTGTAAGGAGGATTTGGAAAGTTTCTGCTCCAAAAACTCAGTGTGAACACACCCTAAGAATTCATACTCAGTTGGTCTCTTTACGGAGAACCAGTACTTCACCCATGATGCTTCCAGTATGGCTCTCAGTCTCTAATCTACACTGATTAAGTGCAAACACCTCAAACCATGTTGTCTGTAGATGAGTTTCTGGCTTGGTGTTTATAAATAGTAATTCTACAAGGCATGTAAACGAGCCAGACATTGACTCTCATAGATGATGCTGGCAAGATATTTTGGAAAGCAGGAAAACTGTCTTGGAAATGCAAAGACTTTCATTTAGCACCCAGTTGATGGCAACTTGCATACAGAAGTACTACTTTTAAATGGAAACGTCTCTCCTCATGGTGAGTACCAAGCTGGCATCAGGAGACCTAAACACCCTGAAATGCTCCTCTAAAAAACAAAATATGCAAATTATCTTTTTAGAGGGGAAAAGGACTTAAACTCCAGTGCCACCAATTGGAAGTAACAATCCTAAAATGTAATATCAACCCTTTAACAAGTGTCCCTATGCCGGCTTTCCACTCTCCACAAGGATAAACGTTACCCCTTAGATAACGCGTCTAAGATATACATAAACACAGTGTACCACACATGCTAAATAATTGGAGGAATTAGTCCCAATATCTGATGCTGCATAAAAGCATGCATATAGACCACATTTCACAGTAGTATCGTGTATAGTAACTTATAGCATATGATGATAAACATAGTGGTCACTGTGACAGGACCATAGTTCACAACTCTCAATATCCGATGCTGCGAAAAAGCATGCATATAGACCACATTTCACAAAAGTACCATGTATAGTAGCTTATAGCATGTGATGATAAACATAATGATCACTGTGAAAGGACCATAGTTCACAACGACATATTGTCAGGTAACATGTAGCATGAAATAATGCCCACTATGGCCAATATAGCAAGACACAAAGACGGATTTTGGTAAGAACTTACCTGTAAAATCCTTTTCAGCGAAGGAAGGAAAGGAGACACACTAGTAATGACTAGTGGGTAGGCGGAGCCCAGATAGGATTGACACCTCAGATTAAAAAGAGTGTTGACCGGCCCCTCCAGCTCGGGCTCCTCCTACTCCTGCTTCTTCAGTCGTACAAAAGCTTAGGGAAGAGCAAATATCACCAGCGGAGCAATATAACCCCTTCTGAAGGACTTCAGAGAAAAAGCAAGAATACAGGTTATGCATGCATGTAGGCAAAAAACCACACAGTTCCAGGTACTACTCACTGGACCTGACCACCGCGATGAGCTGGCAATGCTGGAAAGGAGCCGTAGCGCGTCAACCTCAGTCCAGATAATCGCTATCAGAAGAGGGTCACGCCGCATCTGAAAACACATCAACACACTTCTGCCATGGGCGGGTGCTGTGTCTCCTTTCCTTCCTTCGCTGAAAAGGATTTTACAGGTAAGTTCTTACCAAAATCTGTCTTTCAGCAGCAGAATGGAAGGAAAGGAGACACACTAGTAATGACTAGTGGGACGTCCCAAAGCAGTCCAAAAATTAAGGGTGGGAATATAACCAAGAAAAAACAGGCAGAATCCCAACAACCTTGGTAAATGCGCAACAGGCGCCAAATACAAGTTACCTAGAACTTTACACTACAGCCGCCTGTAGGACCCTGCGTCCTAAGGCCGCATCAGCGGAAGCACTGACGTCCACCTTATAAAACTTTGTAAACGTGTGGACGGAGCGCCAAGTCGCCGCTCGGCAGAGCTGAGCTGCCGAAGCCCCTTGATGAAAGGCCCACGATGAGGCCACAGCCCTCGTGGAATGAGCAGGAATCTTAAACGGGCAAGGTTCGCCTTTAAATCGGTAAGCCTCCAAAATGGCTGACCGAATCCAACGAGCTATAGAGTCCTTGGAAGCTCGTTGACCACGTCGACGACCTGCTGGAATCACAAACAAGGAGTCTGACTTCCTAAAACCTTGAGTAACAGACAAATAGAACTTCAAGGCCCGCACTAAATCCAATGTGTGCAAAACCCGTTCCTTTGCATTCCTCGGGCCCGGGCAAAGTGAAGGCAAAACAATATCCTGGTTAACATGGAATTGCGACACTACCTTAGATAGAAAGTCGCCCCGTGTGCGAAGCACTACTCAATCCGGGTAAAATTCCAGGAAAGGAGGCGAGCAAGAAAGAGCCGCCAACTCAGAAACCCTTCTCAAAGAAGTGACTGCGACTAGGAAGGCAACCTTCCAAGAAAGCAAAGAAAGGTTAGCAGAATCCATTGGCTCAAAAGGCCCATGCTGAAGAGCCTCCAGGACAAGGTTGAGCCGCCAAGGAGACACAGGTGCCTTCCGCGGCGGAAACTGACGGGTTACCCCATGAAAAAAGGAGCGCACGTCCCTACGCGAGGCGATAACTTTCCGGAACAACAGTGACAGGGCAGAAACCTGACCCTCAGGGTGCTAACTGCCAAACCCTTGTCCATCCCGTACTGTAGAAAAGCCAACAGATTGGGAATGGAAAAAATCCTCGGGTTCCTTGAAGAACCCAAACACCACGAGAAGAAGGCTTCCCAGGTCTTGTGGTAAATTCTAGTAGTAGCCGGACCTCTGGCAGCTCGCAGAGTGGCAATGACTTCGGCTGAAAAACCTCTACGGGTCAGTATTTCGGTCTCAAGAGCCACGCCGTCAAACGCAGAGACTTCAAGTCCGGATGACGGACAGGACCCTGGGTTAACAGGTCCGGGCGAAGAGGAAGTGGAAATGGCGGTGCTGCCAAAAGCGACACCAGTGTCGAGAACCACGTCCTCCTTGGCCAATCTGGGGCTATCAACATAGCCGGGATTCTTCCAGTCTGATCCGACGCAGCACCAGAGGAAGTAAGGATATCGGCGGAAACACATAGATTAGCCCGAATCGGTCCCACGGGGCCACCAGAGCATCCACCGCCACAGCCTTCGGGTCCTTGTACCTGGACATGAAGGTCGGCAACTTGGCATTGGACCTGGATGCCATCAAATCCACTTGGGGAACTCCCCAAAGGGAGCACAGCAGTGCAAAGATCTCCGGATGAAGACTCCATTCTCCGGGATCCATCTTCTCTCGACTGAGGAAGTCCGCCATGGTATTCTGAACTCCTGGAATGTGAATCGCAGAGATGGCTGGTACTCTGTCCTCGGCCCAATTCAGGATCCGAGACACTTCCACCATGAGCCTGGAACCCCTCGTCCCGCCTTGGTGGTTGATATACGCGACCGCCGTTGCGTTGTCTGTCTGCACTCGGACTGGTAGACCGCTCAAAGGGACCGTCCAGTGTTGGAGGCAAAGGAAAATTGCCCTCAATTCCAAGATGTTGATCGGTAGAACAGACTCTTCCGATGACCGTACTCCCTGAACCCAGAGATCGTTCCAGACACCCCCCCAGCCTGTCAGGCTGGCATCGGTGGTTATGACCGACCACCTCGGAGGAAGGAAAGACTTCCCCAGTGATAACGTTCCTGGACGTGACCACCAACTTAGGGACTCTCGCACCCTGCGAGAGATGAGGATACTGCGATCCAGTGCAATCTGCGATCGATCCCAATGACTCAGAATGAGCCTTTGGAGGGTTCTGGAATGAAACTAGGCAAACGGAAGTGCTTCCATGGAAGCCACCATCAGACCTAAAAGGCGCATACACTTCCGAAGGGACATTGCTGTCGAAGACTTCATAGTCTGTACATGTCGAAGGAGACATGCCCGCTTGTCTGGAGGTAGGGACACCACTGCCCGTACCGTGTCGAAATGCATCCCCAAAAACAGGATTGACTGCGACGGTTCCAGAGACGACTTCTCCCAATTGACCAGCCACCCGAAGTCCTCCAGGAGCTGAAAGGGATAGATTGCGAGCCGTCACCGCCTCCTCCTTTGAGGACGCCACAATCAAAAGGTGGTCCAGATAGGGAATAATCGTGACTCCCTGTCTTCGAAGAATTGCCATGAGAGGCGCTAGAATTTTTGTAAAAACTCTGGGCGCTGAAGCCAAGCCGAATGGCAGGGCCACAAATTGGTAATGGTCCTGACCTATGGCAAAACGAAGGAAGCGCTGGTGAGCCCTTCCGACGGGAACATGCAAATAAGCGTCACGAATGTCGATTGACACCAGAAAGTCGTTCTGCGACAGGGTTGCCACAACGGAGCGAAGTGACTCCATGCGGAATTATTGGGTGTGGACATGCTGATTCAATCTTTTGAGATCCAGAATAGGACGAAATTTGTCCTCTTTTTTGGGGACCACAAAGAGATTTGAATAAAAACCTTTTCCCCGGTCCTCTGTCGGAACCGGTATTACTACACCCTTCTGCAGAAGGAATTCCACCTCTCGCAGCAGAGCGGCAAATAGCTCGGGCTCTGACGGAATGCGAGACTGGCAAAAACTGTCCGGGGGTCGAGAAGAAAACTCTATGAAATAGCCTGCCGACACAACTCGCGTTACCCAGGAATCCGGAACGCGGGAAATCCAATTCGCCTTGAATTGGAGCAGGCGACCCCCCACTCGAGAGCCCTCGAGTGAGGACCTGGCGTCAGTCTGCCTTGGCGGGCTTCTTGTCAGTTTCCCGCTTGTCTTGACGGAAACTTTGTTTCCAAGGGGTGCGGGATTTCTGAGAAGACCTCTTTCCCGAAAAAGAGGGACGACCCGATCCCCAAGAAGACTGACCGGATCGTCCCCTAGACCGAAAATACCGCCGACCATTACCGGCACTAGGTCTGCCAGACGTAGAAGCCATAGCCCTTCGCTGTGGTAAAGCCGCTTCTTTAGCCTTTGCCTTGGCAATCAGCTCTGTGAGATCAGATCCAAATAGCTGACCACCCTTGTAGGCTAAAGACAGTAAACCCTGCTTGGAAACCGCGTCCCTGGTCCACTGTCTAAGCCACAGTGCTCTTCTGACTGTGACCACTGAGGATTGCGTCCTGGATAATAATGACGCAGTATCCAGACCTGCATCACAGCTATATCGGGCTGCAGTCTCCAATAAATCAAGAAGTCCATCTATCTCGGATAATGGAGATCTATTTTGCAACGCCTTCCGTAAACGGACCAACCAGCACAGGGAAGCCTTAGAAGCACACATGGATCCTAGTACTGCTCTGAATCCATGACCTGCAGCTTCATAGATGGATTTCGCCGCCATCTCCGTTTTTCTGTCCAGCGGCTCTTGCAGACTCGCTTTCCCTTTAACCGGCAGCAATGAGGATTTACTAAGCTGGGATAAAGGAACATTCACTTCAGGAGAAGGAATCCAATTATCCGTCAATTCCGTTGAACACGGATATAATGCTTCAAAGAACCGTGTCCCTTGAAAACGTTTATCTGGACACAGACGTTCCTTCTCCACTACCGTATTAAGCTCTTCCAGAGCTGGTAATGTTGACCGCGACTTATGGTACTCCTGGTACATGCAGCCCGACTTACCAGGCCGTGTAGTTACCTCCTCCAGTAACTGTAACGCCTCCCTCATAGCTTCAATTAAAGCCTCTGTTCGGCTCACAAGAGAGAAAGAATGTCCCTGCCGATCCTCCTTATCCGAATCGGATAACTCCCCTTCTGAGTTTGAAGGAGAACCCTGTCCGCATTCCATATCAGATACCTCTGATTCGCTACACGGAAAAGATGGCACCGGCCTGCGCCGCTTCCTGTCATGAGAGGATCTAGCTGACACCCACTGACCTAAAAGGTCAGACAAGCCATTAATTGACTGAGCGATGGCATCTAATTTGGTATCGCTGTAAATTGCAGCGCTTGATGCAGTCGAAGTCTGCGTATCAGATACTTGTGACTGATCCTGTAGCGGATCTGGCAGATGGTCCGCACCTTCCGGACCCTGAACCGACATGTCAGCAGTAAATGGCAGGTCAAAACCCTGTTAGTAACTGGAAACAGTGTGGTTACTAAGCAGACTGAGCAAGTACGCTGAAGGGTTAAAGCTCTTAAAGGAGAGAGTTACCCCAGCTATCTCTCAGTATATAAATAACCTCCTGCGTTCTGATCCCTACTGGGTAGAACCTGCGGCGGTTATTGCTGAAAGGGTTAACCCTTCATAGGGGTTAATGCCGCCAACTCCCCACAACTCCCTATATAAAATAAAAGGAGTGTGCGAGTTCCCAGGTCTCTGTAAGAGAACGTGGCTGCAGATAAACGCTATCTGTCACTTGGAACACAGATAGGTTCTGCGCTGTGGGGTGATGATATTCACTCACCCAGCTGGCCTCGGTGAAAGTATACCTTAAACAGGAGGAGCGGAGCATGAAGAGCCCGGAGCCTTTGGGACGGGGTGAAGCTGCAGTCTCCTCAGAGCGATTCCTGTCACAAAAAGAGCGGGAAGCGTGAAGCCATGCCCCCCTCCGGCTTCAAAAAAGAGCGCGAACTCCTCGCTCTCTGCTCTCCTCAGTCCTGCAGGTATCTGCCTGCGGACATAAAATACAGTCACCAAACATGTCATCTAATACATGTACCAGTGGCTGCCGCAGCAGCCGCTGAGAGCACACACACATTCACATAAAAATGCGGTACTCACCAGCCGAGCGCCACAGGGACCCCCATGGGTTTGTGGCGCTGTGCCCATCGCTTCCCCCCCGGGCGGGGAACGCAGTGACCCCCGATGTGCGGTTTGCGTCCCTGCCAGGGAAGCAATCCTCATCCCCCAGGGCCGGCGTGAAACTGCAGGGACCACCATACAGGGTATTACAGATCGCCAAGGGAGAGGTGGGGGTCCAGCAGCGCTGAGACCCTGAGACCTCTAGACCACTTCTGGTGATCCAAGTCTCTTGTCCGATAAAAAATAATAAAGTTTTCTGAGGAGCTGCTTCCAGCAGCGACTATCCTCTGGACCTCAAATTTTAGACTGAAGAAGCAGGAGTAGGAGGAGCCCGAGCTGGAGGGGCCGGTCAACACTCTTTTTAATCTGAGGTGTCAATCCTATCTGGGCTCCGCCTACCCACTAGTCATTACTAGTGTGTCTCCTTTCCTTCCATTCTGCTGCTGAAAGATATTAATCCTAGAGACCACCATTCAACATAGTCATGATAATACAGATATAGCCATAGAACACATACGACCTTGGTAAGAGGGGAGGGAACTGCTACGAGCCCAGCTGGACGCGTCACCGCGGCAACGCACAGCATTGCGGGAGTGTGTCGTCAGCCGTCAGACCATGCCCCCCCGTCCGACGTGTCAGGACAAAGGGGCGGTGCCACAACGACCTGACAAAAGCACTCCAGCGATGCTTTGCTGGAACGACTCAATGGCTCAACACACATGAATGGCTAGAAGATGGTGTGTTAGATAGCAAAGCAATATATGCTCATTCAGATAGTTCAATGCCAATATACGGTTTATCAATTGGCAAATAGAAAAATATGCCGGAACTAAATAAAGCATCATTACAAAAACCATTTACGATCCCCAGTTATATTATATATATTATATATATATATATATATATTATATATATATATAGCTCTATAGCCCTATAAAAAAACATAACAAAAAAGTGAAACAATTTTCTGAATATTTTGAATAATAACTCCCTGAACATCAAACTGACATGCAAGTATAGTCAGACCAGCATTGACTTTCTTGACATCCTGCTTACAAAAGGTCAAAATGTTTTTTTACAAACTAATGTGCATCGGAAGGAAACTGCAGCAAATTCAGTCCTACATGCCACCTCCTCACATCCGAAGTCACTGATAGAGGGCATTCCAACTGGCAATTTTTAAGGGCAAGATGTATTTGTTCGAGCGAGGAAGCTTTTGAGGAACAAATAACTGATCTGTCTTCTAGATTCTCTGCAAGAGGGTATTCAAAACGTAGCATCAAAAGGGGAATAAAAAGGGACAAACAGGCAACACGGAATGACCTGTTAACACCTAAGAACAAAAATGTGAATCTACAAAAGGTGAGATTCATATCCACCTACAATGACAAATGGTGGGAAGTTAAAAAAGCCTTAGAAAAATATTGGCCATTACTTCTAACTGATAAGACCCTAGAGAAGTTTGTTCCAAAATTTCCCTCCATTACTATAGGAGGTCAAGTAAACTTAGAGACACCTTGGTACACAGTTACCATGGGGGCCAAAAATCAGAAAAAAATCTTTGGATCCACAGGTCAAAATGGGGTTTCTTCCCCTGTAATTCGTGCATTTCGTGTCCTAATATGATGAGTGCTTTTTCTTTTGACTCCAGTGATGGCAGTAAAACGTTCAGTATCACCCAACACATTACTTGCAATTCAACTGGAGTAATTTACTATGCCCTGTGCCCGTGCACTAAAATATATGTAGGCATGACCTCCAGACCCCTAAAAACTCGGGTCAGAGAACATTATAGGGACATAAAAAATGCCCGGGAAGAAAATGATGTTGCCCTTTTGAAGCCCATACCCAAGCACTTTAAAATTTATCATGACTCCAATCCGAAATTGCTAAAAGTGATGGGCATAGACAAAATCTTTGTGGATCATAGGGGAGGTAATTTGAAAAAGAAACTGGCTCAAGTAGAAACACAATGGATTTTCAGAATAGGATCTCTTCAACCAGAGGGACTCAATGAGGTTCTGAGCTTTGCCCCCTTTCTATAATTTATTTTTTAATTTATTTTATTGTAGTGGTATTTATTCCTTGTCTTTATATATACTCTTCTTAGTTTATATTAGGTTACATGTATATACGTGATCTCACCCGGTGTGGGTATGGTGGATGCTTTTGACGCTGATGAAGTCCCTGAGTTGGAGATGCCTAAATCTACAGAGAAGAATGAAGAACTTCAATCAATTTATTTGAGGCATTTATTGGATTTATAACTCCTTATGGAATCTAGAGTGAAGAAGAAATTACTATCGACTCTTTTGGGACTCTTTAACTCTGAAATACTTTCTCGGCATCCATAGCTCCGCAGATATATTTATAAATTGTGATATATATAGTGTCTTCAATTTGTTATTTTGTTTTTTTTTTATCATTTTGTTTCACTTTTTTGTTATTTTTTTACAGGGATATATATATATTATATATATATATATATACATATATATATACAGTTCAGACCAAAAGTTTGGACACACCTTCTCATTCAATGATTTTTCTGTATTTTCATGACTATGAAAATTGTAGAATTACACTAAAGGCATCAAAACTATGAATTAACACATGTGGAATTATACATTACACTTTACAAAAAAGTGTGAAACAACTGAAAATATGTCTTATATTCTAGGTTCTTCAAAGTAGCCACCTTTTGCTTTGATTACTGCTTTGCACGCAGAAAAGGTGAACGGACGGACTCTACATGCCTGGCTCCCACGTGAAGCATGGAGGAGGTGGTGTGATGGTGTGGGGGTGCTTTGCTGGTGACACTGTTAGGGATTTATTCAAAATTGAAGCGGTGAGCGGTCCAGCTCACCCCAAACCATCTAAATTGGGTTTCAGGTCTGGTGACTGTGGAGGCCAGGTCATCTGGCGTTGCACCCCATCACTCTCCTTCTTGGTCAAATAGCCGTTACACAGTCTGGAGTGTGTTTGGGTCATTGCCTGTTGAAAAATAAATGATGGTCCAACTAAATGCAAACCGGATGGAATAGCATGCTGCTGCAGATGCTGTGGTAGCCATTCTGGTTCATATGCCTTCAATTTTGAATAAATCCCCATAGTGTCACCAGCAAAGCACCCCCGCACCATCACACCTCCTCCCCAATGCTTCACGGTGGGAACCAGGCATGTAGAGTCCATCCGTTCACCTTTTCTGCGTGCAAAGCAGTAATCAAAGCAAAAGGTGGCTACTTTGAAGAACCTAGAATATAAGACATATTTTCAGTTGTTTCACACTTTTTTTGTAAGTGCAATGTATAATTCCACATGTGTTAATTCATAGTTTTGATGCCTTCACTGTGATTCTACAATTTTCATTGTCATGAAAATACAGAAAAATCATTGAATGAGAAGGTGTGTCCAAACTTTTGGTCTGTACTGTATATATACATATATATATATGTATATATATATATATATACATATATATATATATATATAATAAACTGGGGATCGTAAATGGTTTTTGTAATGATGCTTTATTTAGTTCCGGCATATTTTTCTATTTGCTAATTGATAAACCGTATATTGGCATTGAACTATCTGAATGAGCATATATTGCTTTGCTATCTAACACACCATCTTCTAGCCATTCATGTGTGTTGAGCCATTGAGTCGTTCCAGCAAAGCATCGCTGGAGTGCTTTCGTCAGGTCGTTGTGGCACCGCCCCTTTGTCCTGACACGTTGGATGGGGGGCGTGGTCTGACAGCTGACAAAGCATTCCCGCAATGCTGTGCGTTGCCGTTGTGACGCGTCCAGCCGGGCTCGTAGCAGTTCCCTCCCCATTCTGACGTGTCGGATGGGGAGTGGCTGCACAGCCGGCGGGGCGCCTCCATAGTACGTCACACGCTGGGAGCTGGATGACTCTGCACACATGTGGGATATTAAGCCGGTAAATGTTTTGACTGGGAAAGGTATATGAGGGCACATTATATTTTATATCACATCTACTCACCCCCCTAAGACGAAGCTAACGCGAAATGCGCGTCGGGGAACCCAGGCTCTTACCAAGGTCGTATGTGTTCTATGGCTATATCTGTATTATCATGACTATGTTGAATGGTGGTCTCTAGGATTAGTATCTTTGGGTCTTGCTATATTGGCCATAGTGGGTATTATTTCATGCTACATGTTACCTGACACAATGTCGTTGTGAACTATGGTCCTTTCACAGTGATCATTATGTTTATCATCACATGCTATAAGCTACTATACATGGTACTTTTGTGAAATGTGGTCTATATGCATGCTTTTTTGCAGCATCGGATATTGGGAGTTGTGAACTATGGTCCTTTCACAGTGACCACTATGTTTATCATCATATGCTATAAGTTACTATACATGATACTACTGTGAAATGTGGTCTATATGCATGCTTTTATGCAGCATCAGATATTGGGACTAATTCCTCCAATTATTTAGCATGTGTGGTGCACTGTGTTTATGTATATCTTAGACATTAGACCTGATTATACAGATTTGCTATAATTTCCAAAGTTATCTTTTTCAGCATTTGTGGTACATAGCACTAATATCTATTCTAGACATTAGACCCTATTAGATTGATTTGCCATAGTTTGCATATGCACCTATGGGAGCATACTGGACATACATCCCGTTTTTATGTATTTTATTTGTTAGTTGTTATTTATGTGAAGATTTTTCCAATAAAGAATTGTATTTGTGGCTATATGCTTCTAGTGCTTTTTGGATTTACACCCCTTAAGGATTTTGTCCAGGAGTATAGGGAGCATTTTGAAGCCAAAGGTACTACACAGAATTTGATAACATTAAGTCGTCATAATGAAAATGTTAATTTAGAGAACAAAAATTTGAAATTTTCACAATGAATAATAGGTCATATTTTTTAGGAAATTTCTCTTCAACGCAATGATGTCGTATATGTGTTCAAAAACTTCTGTTTGGGCACATGGCAGTGCTAGGATAGGAAAGATTTCTATTTCTCTGGAATAGATTGTAAATGTCATTTACCATATACTGCAGTGTATGAGACTGCTTATAGTTGGATCTCATAGGCCAATGTACCCTGGTGTCATCACATGGCCTCAGGGAACCATGGTAACTAGAGATGAGCGACTTTGCCTCTGGGAGGGTCGAGTCGGGTTTCAGACCACCCGACTTTACCAAAAGTTGAGTCGAACGAAATCGGCCGACTATCGGAAAAAGTCAAAGGACGGACTGAAACTCGAACCGACCCCAATGCAAGTCAATGGGGAAGAAAAGTCGGCAGGGAGTGGAGAAGAGTAAACACACCTACAGTGCCCATTTCAATGCCAACGACATCAATTCTTATTACTTAAGCTTGTCAACCTTAATTTACTTTATAATAATAGTAACGCATTCAAAACTGGGGGTTATTTGGCTAAAGTTGTGGGGGGGCAGGGCTGGCTCCAGGTTTTTGTGGGCCCCGGGTGAAAGTCTCAGTGGGCCCATTTAACACATACCACAATTCATGATGCTCCGATACGGCAGAGAAATATAGGTATAGTACAATGCCAAATACTTCACCTCTTACATTACATGAGTGATATCTATTGTAAATTCTACAATAGCTCAAAAACCGGACAGTATAGTACTCCATACAGTATTATGGGCACCACATAGTGCGCCATACAGAATGGGCTCCATATAATGTTCCATACAGAATAGGCCCCATATGTGCTCCATATGATGCTCCATATATAAAGGGCCCTATATGATGCCCCATAAATAATGAACCCCATATGATGCTCTAGTATATGATGGGCCCCATATATGATGCTCCAGTGTATGATGAGCTCCATATAATGCTCCAAATATAATGGTCCCCATATATAATGCTCCATATATAATGGGCTCCATGTGATGCCCCATAAAAAATGAACCCCATATGATGCTCTAGTATATGATGGGCCCCATATATGATGCTCCAGTGTATGATGAGCCCTATATAATGCTTCAAATATAATGGTCCCCATATATAATTCTCCATATATAATGGGCTCCATGTGATGCTCCATATATAATGTGCCCCATATGATGCTCCAGTATATGATGGGTCCCAAGGATGATGCTCCAGTGTATGATGGGCCTATATAATGCTCCATATATAATGGGCCCCATATGATGCTCCAGTATATGATGGGCCCCATGGATGATGCTCCGGTGTATGATGGGCTCCATTTATAATGCTCCAGTGTATTATGTGCCCCATATATAATGCTCCAGTGTATGATGGGCCCTATCTATGATGCTCAAGTGTATGATGGGCCCCATATATAATTCTCCAGTGTATAATGCTCCCCATATATTGCTCCAAACATTAAAAAAATGAAATACCTCTCCTCGTTGGGCACTGCTCTACTCTGGACTCCTCAGTGTCACCATCTTCCAGCTCTCTGCACTGTGACTGTTCAGGAAGAGGACGCACAGACGTGACGTCATCGCGCTCTCTGACCTGAATGTCACTGTCAGAAAGCACGGAAGACGTCACAGCGTTGGAGCAGGGAGACGTAAGTATTGCAATTGCTGGGGCCCTGAGCCAGAAGGGGGGACCCACTTGTGGGCGCCGGCTCTGGCACAGGGCCCCTCATAGTACGCCGGTGTCTCTAACGGCGAGTGGGCCCCCCCACCTGCTCAGGGCCCCGGCACTTGCCTGGGTGCGCCATGTGCTGACGCCGGCCCTGGGGGGTACAGCCCAATTAGGGAGGTGGAAAAACTGTCATATGTTGAGGTGTAGGCTGGACGTTCAGCAGCTGCAAATGGAGGAATTGGAGAAGTCAGAGGAAGAGGAGGACAAAGAGAGCCATTTTGCTGGCAACCTATGTGTCATCAGGGGAAGGTGGTTCAAAATCCTTTGAAACCCAGGCATGGTCCATTTTAATGAAGGTGAGATCACCAACATTTTTGGGTGACAGCTGGGTCCTTCTTTCTGTCAGGATTGATCCAGCAGCACTGAAGACTATTTCTGATAGCACACTACCAGCAGGGCAAGCGAGCTCCTGTAAGGCATATTGTGCCAATTCAGGCCAGGTGTCCAGTTTACAGGCCCAGTAGTCAAAGAGGAATAAACTGTGAGGGAGAACATCGATAGGGGAGGAGAGGTAATTTTGAACCATAGTAGACAACTGCTGTCTCCTGTCTGTTGCAATCGATTCAGTATTACCAGTCGTGTGAGCGGTACTCGAGAATTCAGTCCTCAACATGGTCATGAAACCCCTGTCTCCAACGCCACTTCGGCTGTGTACACCACGAACACCTCTTCCATGTTGCCCAGTACGGCTCGTGATAGAATCTGCACCGCTGCTGTGTGCTGGGAATTCCTCTAACAAACGGTTTACCAGAGTTGCTTGTTTGTTCGCCAATATAATCTCTAGGTTCTCCTGTGGCATGATGTTCTGTAATTTGCCTTTATAGTGTGGATCGAGGATGCTGGCCAACCAGTAGTCATCATCCTTCATAATTTTGGCAATGCAGGGGTCCCTTTTTAGGATCCTCAAGACATAATCACACATGTGGGTCAATGTCCAGGTGTCAATGATGCACTGCCAGTGGTGGGTGGAGGAGCACTTTCTGGTAAACCACATCCCTCCAGTCACGCACAAACCCTGTACCTGACCTTGGCAAGCCAACATTTTCTCTTGCCCCCTGAGAAGCATTCTCCTCCCCAAAATAATCATCCCCTCACCCTCCTTCTCTTCCTCTTTTTCCTCCATCTCGTCCAGGACAGTTCCCTGAGCAGACAATGACTGACTGTCATCAAGGCTTCCCTCCTCCTCCTACTCTTCCTCCTCCGCTGCAGATGCCTGATCCTTAATGTGCGTCAAAGTTTGCATGAGCAGACGCATAAGTGGGATGCTCATGCTTATTATGGCATCGTCTGCGCTTACCAGCTGTGTGCATTCCTCAAAACACTGAAGGACTTTACAGAGGTCTTTCAGCTTTGACCACTGCACACCCGACAACTCGATATCTGCCCTCAAACTGCCTGCCCGTGTATCCTCCCACAAATGCATTACAGCCTGCCTCTGTTCTCACAGCCTCTCAACCATGTGCATGGTGGAGTTCCACCTTGTTGCAACGTCTATGATTAGGCAGTGCTTGGGGAGGTGGAGCGATCGCTGCAGCCTCTGCATACGACTGGAGTCCACCTTATGGAGCAGGGCTGGTAACTCCGGATAATTATTTATGAAGCACTGCACCACCAGGTTCAAGGTGTGAGCCAGACAAGGTATGTGTCTGAGTTTTGCCAGGGCTATGGCTGCCACAAAATTACAGCCGATATCACTGAAAACCTTGACTGGCTCAAGATGTAGACTGCCCAGCCATGACTCAGTTTCTCGCTGCAAGTAGTCAGTAGTACCTCCGCGGTGTGTCTGTTGTCGCCCAAAGACATCATCTTTAAAACAGCCTGCTGATGCTTACCACTAGCTGTTCAATAGTGGGACACCTCGTGTGCAACACTCGCAGCTGCGGAGGTGTGACTGCGCTCTGTCGATGAGCTTTTGCTGCTGGAGGAGGAGGGTCGAACGCCTACAGCCAACTGTTGCCTATACCGTGGGCTAGGCAGCACTGTCCCACTGCCGCTGTCCCCTGTGGACCCTGCATCCACCACATTGATGGACACGTAACGGCCCTGGCCATGCCTACTGGCCCATGCATCTGTTGTGAGGTACACCTTTCCACTCACTGATTGTATGAGTGCATAGACAATGCGGTCTTTCACATGCAGGTGGAAGGCAGTGATGGCTTTTCTAGAAAAGAAGTGCCGACTGGGTAGGTGTCACGCTGTCTAGCAGATGTATAAATATATAATGTCAGTAATCTATCAAGTGGGACAACATTCTATATAACATATAAATAGGTAACATTAACATGTATATATAGCATAGTATTACCTGACATAATATCCTGTGGGTCAATACTGAATCCTTTTCACGCTGTCTCTGGCTAGAGGTGGACCGGGGTCTATGCTGACCCTAAACTGGGGTCCTGACTAGTCCCTCTACCTGGAGGTACTGTTAATGGTACAGAGTTTCCAGGCCACCAGCGTAAACCCTGTCTCCTATAAATCCCTGACCACTGTAATCTAGTCCTTAGAAGGACCCTGATTACCACCATAGGGAATGGACAGGTAAAGGTTAACAAACAGTATAGACAAACGAGACAGACAGGGGATAAAGTAAATACTGTCTTGCATACAACATTAAAACACAGAGGGTACACCAAAGGTCTAGGAGATAAACTATAAGCAAGGTGAGGAGAAACAACAAAAGAGCTCTTAGCTTAAGTCTTCTCAGAACCGATCCTATCTGCAGTCTGTATGAATGCTTTCACCGGCATCTAACCAGCAGACTGGCAGCTATATAAAGGAAGCTAATTAGAACATAATCAAAAGCAGCCGGGCGAGGCTGGACCTAGTCTTAGCAAAGAGCTAGGTAAAATTAACTCCCTCATTACCAAACACAAAGAAACAGCAACTCAGCTGCGAGAAGTCAGAATGTGCAATCGCGACAATCTTCGTGGCGATGCACCCATGACAGTACCCCCCCTTCTACGAGGGGCCTCCGGACCCTCAGGGCCAGGTCTGTCCGGGTAAGTCATGTGGAAGGTCCGAACCAATCGATCTGCTTAATCTCAGACGCAGAGACCCACGTCCTCTCCTCAGGACCATATCCCTTCCAATGAACCAAATACTGAAGGGACCGGCGATTCAGACGTGAGTCAATGATCTTCAACACTTGAAATTCTAAGTTACCATTGACCACCACTGGAGGAGGAGGTAGAAGTGACGGTATAACTGGCGCCACGTACCTCTTAAGCAACGATTTGTGGAATACATTATGGATTTTAAATGTAGGAGGGAGGTCCAGACGAAATGCCACAGGATTAATTATAGAACTGATCCTGTATGGACCGATGAACCTGGGACCCAGTTTCCAGGAGGGAACTTTGCGTTTTATATTCTTGGTAGACAACCACACCAGATCGTTCACACCTAGGTCCGGACCAGACACTCTCCTCCTATCAGACCTCCGCTTGAAACAGTTCCCCATAGCGCTCAGACCATTCAGCACTCCTCTCCAAACTGAAGCAAGTGACGACGAGAATCGTTCCTCCTCAGGAACCCCAGATGGACGGGTATGTGGGGTCTTAGAGCGAGCACAAACTCCACAGGACGCGACAAAAGTTATTACCTCTTTATTTAAGTTAGGCCACCAAAACCGGCGAGAAAGGAGATCCACAGTTGCTTTACTCCCTGGATGTCCTGCTAAAGCAGAACTATGATGTGCCTCGATAACTTTTTGTCTTAACTGATTAGGAACAAACAGTTTCCCTGGAGGTCCTACAGGGGTGTCCCCTGAGCCTCCAACACCTCCTCCTCAAGCTCAGAGCACACAGCCGACACCACCACTCCTTCCTGAAGGATAGGAACCGGGTCCTCCGTCTTTCCGGCCCCTGGGAAACTACGAGATAAGGCATCAGGAAGCAATTTTATTGAGCAGTCATACGTGCGATGAGGAGGTAACTTTTGACACCCCTCCTCTGAGAACATCTCCCCAAAGTCCTCCAGAAAAGGAGGCAAAGTCCTAGGCACGACCGCACCGATGACCGTGTTCATGCAGTTATTCTTGCAAAATTCACCCCACTGGCTTATCTTTCTGGATTGCCAATCAATCACTGGGTTATGTTTAGCCAACCAGGGAAGTCCCAACACAATAGGAGTAGGAAGACCCTCCAACACATAACAAGACAACTGTTCTTTATGTATTGCCCCTACTCGAAGGTCTATGTTATGAACAGCTTGTACAAAGCTACCTTGACCGAGAGGTCTGGCGTCAATAGAAAGTATAGGGATCGGTTTGGCCAATACACTCAGTTGCATACCTTGCACCTGGGCAAACCGAGCGTCCACCATATTAGCCCCTGACCCACTATCAAGAAGAACAGAAATCCTCTCAACTCTCGCACCAACCACCACCTCCGCAGGCACGAGAAATTGAGACGGACCTGGGGACGAAATACCTACTCCCAGGTTGTCGTCCACCACACAACCTGGGATTAACAGTTTTTCGGTGACTTTTTTGCTCAATGAGGCACAGGAGGGACACCCCCCAACAAAATGTCCCTCTCTCCCGCAGAAGGAACACCTTCTTGTCTTGCGGCGCACCGCCGATTCCCTCCTACAAAATGATGTCCCACCCAACTGCATAGGTTCCTCAGAACAGACCAGGGGAACCTCCATATAAGGGACTTTAGTAGTGGGTGGAGTAATAACAGGGGGCGGAGTTACCTCGCACCTCCCCCGAAGCCGTCTATCAATACGAATAGCAAGGGCCATAGCAGCCTCCAGTGACGGAGGAGAATCATACTGAGCCAAAACATCTTTTAATTTGTCAGATAACCCTTGACAAAACTGGCTCCTAAGAGCTGGGTCATTCCACTGAGTATCTGTGGCCCATCTACGGAACTCAGAAGAAAATTCCTCCGCCGGACGATCTCCCTGCTGTATCCTACGTAACTTCGTTTCAGCAAGGGAGACCCGATCCAGGTCATCATACACCAGCCCCAGGGCAGCAAAAAATCGATCTACTGACTGGAGGGCCGGGAGCCCGGAGGAAGAGAGAACGCCCAGGATTGAGGGTCCCCTTGTAAGAGCGAGATGACAATTCCCACCCTCTGCTCCTCACTCCCCGATGACCGAGGCCGTAGCCGAAAGTACAATTTACATGCCTCCCGGAAGGTAAAAAATTTGTCCCGCCCACCAGTGAACCTGTCCGGGAGAGCAACCTTAGGTTCAGATCTGGTTTGCTCCGGGGGGGACAAAACCTTGGACTTAATGTCCGTAAACTCCATGGACAATTTCTGCAACTGCAGGGCAAGCTGGGCTACTGGATCCATGGTAGCTGGGGAGAATCTATAGTTTGGCCGGTGAAAATGTCACGCTGTCTAGCAGATGTATAAATATATAATGTCAGTAATCTATCAAGTGGGACAACATTCTATATAACATATAAATAGGTAACATTAACATGTATATATAGCATAGTATTACCTGACATAATATCCTGTGGGTCAATACTGAATCCTTTTCACGCTGTCTCTGGCTAGAGGTGGACCGGGGTCTATGCTGACCCTAAACTGGGGTCCTGACTAGTCCCTCTACCTGGAGGTACTGTTAATGGTACAGAGGTCCAGGCCACCAGCGTAAACCCTGTCTCCTATAAATCCCTGACCACTGTAATCTAGTCCTTAGAAGGACCCTGATTACCACCATAGGGAATGGACAGGTAAAGGTTAACAAACAGTATAGACAAACGAGACAGACAGGGGATAAAGTAAATACTGTCTTGCATACAACATTAAAACACAGAGGGTACACCAAAGGTCTAGGAGATAAACTATAAGCAAGGTGAGGAGAAACAACAAAAGAGCTCTTAGCTTAAGTCTTCTCAGAACCGATCCTATCTGCAGTCTGTATGAATGCTTTCACCGGCATCTAACCAGCAGACTGGCAGCTATATAAAGGAAGCTAATTAGAACATAATCAAAAGCAGCCGGGCGAGGCTGGACCTAGTCTTAGCAAAGAGCTAGGTAAAATTAACTCCCTCATTACCAAACACAAAGAAACAGCAACTCAGCTGCGAGAAGTCAGAATGTGCAATCGCGACAATCTTCGTGGCGATGCACCCATGACAGTACCCCCCCTTCTACGAGGGGCCTCCGGACCCTCAGGGCCAGGTCTGTCCGGGTAAGTCATGTGGAAGGTCCGAACCAATCGATCTGCATTAATCTCAGACGCAGAGACCCACGTCCTCTCCTCAGGACCATATCCCTTCCAATGAACCAAATACTGAAGGGACCGGCGATTCAGACGTGAGTCAATGATCTTCAACACTTGAAATTCTAAGTTACCATTGACCACCACTGGAGGAGGAGGTAGAAGTGACGGTATAACTGGCGCCACGTACCTCTTAAGCAACGATTTGTGGAATACATTATGGATTTTAAATGTAGGAGGGAGGTCCAGACGAAATGCCACAGGATTAATTATAGAACTGATCCTGTATGGACCGATGAACCTGGGACCCAGTTTCCAGGAGGGAACTTTGCGTTTTATATTCTTGGTAGACAACCACACCAGATCGTTCACACCTAGGTCCGGACCAGACACTCTCCTCCTATCAGACCTCCGCTTGAAACAGTTCCCCATAGCGCTCAGACCATTCAGCACTCCTCTCCAAACTGAAGCAAGTGACGACGAGAATCGTTCCTCCTCAGGAACCCCAGATGGACGGGTATGTGGGTCTTAGAGCGAGCACAAACTCCACAGGACGCGACAAAAGTTATTACCTCTTTATTTAAGTTAGGCCACCAAAACCGGCGAGAAAGGAGATCCACAGTTGCTTTACTCCCTGGATGTCCTGCTAAAGCAGAACTATGATGTGCCTCGATAACTTTTTGTCTTAACTGATTAGGAACAAACAGTTTCCCTGGAGGTCCTACAGGGGTGTCCCCTGAGCCTCCAACACCTCCTCCTCAAGCTCAGAGCACACAGCCGACACCACCACTCCTTCCTGAAGGATAGGAACCGGGTCCTCCGTCTTTCCGGCCCCTGGGAAACTACGAGATAAGGCATCAGGAAGCAATTTTATTGAGCAGTCATACGTGCGATGAGGAGGTAACTTTTGACACCCCTCCTCTGAGAACATCTCCCCAAAGTCCTCCAGAAAAGGAGGCAAAGTCCTAGGCACGACCGCACCGATGACCGTGTTCATGCAGTTATTCTTGCAAAATTCACCCCACTGGCTTATCTTTCTGGATTGCCAATCAATCACTGGGTTATGTTTAGCCAACCAGGGAAGTCCCAACACAATAGGAGTAGGAAGACCCTCCAACACATAACAAGACAACTGTTCTTTATGTATTGCCCCTACTCGAAGGTCTATGTTATGAACAGCTTGTACAAAGCTACCTTGACCGAGAGGTCTGGCGTCAATAGAAAGTATAGGATCGGTTTGGCCAATACACTCAGTTGCATACCTTGCACCTGGGCAAACCGAGCGTCCACCATATTAGCCCCTGACCCACTATCAAGAAGAACAGAAATCCTCTCAACTCTCGCACCAACCACCACCTCCGCAGGCACGAGAAATTGAGACGGACCTGGGGACGAAATACCTACTCCCAGGTTGTCGTCCACCACACAACCTGGGATTAACAGTTTTTCGGTGACTTTTTTGCTCAATGAGGCACAGGAGGGACACCCCCCAACAAAATGTCCCTCTCTCCCGCAGAAGGAACACCTTCTTGTCTTGCGGCGCACCGCCGATTCCCTCCTACAAAATGATGTCCCACCCAACTGCATAGGTTCCTCAGAACAGACCAGGGGAACCTCCATATAAGGGACTTTAGTAGTGGGTGGAGTAATAACAGGGGCGGAGTTACCTCGCACCTCCCCCGAAGCCGTCTATCAATACGAATAGCAAGGGCCATAGCAGCCTCCAGTGACGGAGGAGAATCATACTGAGCCAAAACATCTTTTAATTTGTCAGATAACCCTTGACAAAACTGGCTCCTAAGAGCTGGGTCATTCCACTGAGTATCTGTGGCCCATCTACGGAACTCAGAAGAAAATTCCTCCGCCGGACGATCTCCCTGCTGTATCCTACGTAACTTCGTTTCAGCAAGGGAGACCCGATCCAGGTCATCATACACCAGCCCCAGGGCAGCAAAAAATCGATCTACTGACTGGAGGGCCGGGGAGCCCGGAGGAAGAGAGAACGCCCAGGATTGAGGGTCCCCTTGTAAGAGCGAGATGACAATTCCCACCCTCTGCTCCTCACTCCCCGATGACCGAGGCCGTAGCCGAAAGTACAATTTACATGCCTCCCGGAAGGTAAAAAATTTGTCCCGCCCACCAGTGAACCTGTCCGGAGAGCAACCTTAGGTTCAGATCTGGTTTGCTCCGGGGGGGACAAAACCTTGGACTTAATGTCCGTAAACTCCATGGACAATTTCTGCAACTGCAGGGCAAGCTGGGCTACTGGATCCATGGTAGCTGGGGAGAATCTATAGTTTGGCCGGTGAAAATGTCACGCTGTCTAGCAGATGTATAAATATATAATGTCAGTAATCTATCAAGTGGGACAACATTCTATATAACATATAAATAGGTAACATTAACATGTATATATAGCATAGTATTACCTGACATAATATCCTGTGGGTCAATACTGAATCCTTTTCACGCTGTCTCTGGCTAGAGGTGGACCGGGGTCTATGCTGACCCTAAACTGGGGTCCTGACTAGTCCCTCTACCTGGAGGTACTGTTAATGGTACAGAGGTCCAGGCCACCAGCGTAAACCCTGTCTCCTATAAATCCCTGACCACTGTAATCTAGTCCTTAGAAGGACCCTGATTACCACCATAGGGAATGGACAGGTAAAGGTTAACAAACAGTATAGACAAGCGAGACAGACAGGGGATAAAGTAAATACTGTCTTGCATACAACATTAAAACACAGAGGGTACACCAAAGGTCTAGGAGATAAACTATAAGCAAGGTGAGGAGAAACAACAAAAGAGCTCTTAGCTTAAGTCTTCTCAGAACCGATCCTATCTGCAGTCTGTATGAATGCTTTCACCGGCATCTAACCAGCAGACTGGCAGCTATATAAAGGAAGCTAATTAGAACATAATCAAAAGCAGCCGGGCGAGGCTGGACCTAGTCTTAGCAAAGAGCTAGGTAAAATTAACTCCCTCATTACCAAACACAAAGAAACAGCAATTCAGCTGCGAGAAGTCAGAATGTGCAATCGCGACAATCTTCGTGGCGAAGCACCCATGACAGTAGGTCATAGCGTGGGACAGCGCTGGCCATGAGCTCTTGGAACGCTGCGCTTTCAACCAAATGGAAGGGCATCATCTCTAATGAGATCAGTTTGGCAATGTAGGCGTTCAAAGCCAGTGTACACAGATGAGAGGATGAGTACTTTCTTGTCCTACTCAGAGAGTCTGCTAGGGTGAGCTGGACTTGAGAGCTGCATATGGGGGCACTAGCGGTGGACATGGCGGACTGAGAGGGGGTTGGTGATGGTGGTGGTGGTGGTGATGGCCTAGGTTCAGTCTTTCATTGGAAAAACATTGTGATTCCCTGACTGCTTTGGCCTTGCGACGACACCTTAACATTTCTTGCTGGTGGTGAGCTAACAGGTGGGCTTACAGTGGGGGAATCGATATAGCGTCGCTGGCTACCTGCAGTCGGAGCAGGTGCACATGTGCTACCTGAGGTTTTGTAGTCCGTCCACGCTTGCAAGTGCATGGTGTTTAAATGTCTAAGCATGCAACTGCTATTCAAATTTGAGAGATTTTTCCCTCAGCTAAAGGTCCTTCCGCACTTCTTACCTTTGCCTCAATAGGATTTTGGTCAAAAAAGTGCCACACTGCACTCTTCCTACTATCCGATACATTTTCAGGGCTTGCATGCTGTGCTAATTTGAGCGTCTGGCCAAGCTGTCCTGCAACTCTTTTTGTTTCTTTAACACGTTTTTGGACTGCTACGGGCCTGCCAGATAACCGCAGCTGCGATGTCGATGCCTGCTGCAGATCCTCCTCCTCTTCTGAGCTATTGCCAGCGGCACCCTCTTCCCCCAGTGCCAATCCAGGTCAACAACTGGGTCATCCATCACCTCCTCTTCAATTTCATCTGCACCTTCCTCTGTGTCACCGTGTAAGGTGGTATAGTATCCGGGAAGGGGCACCTGAGTTCCATCAGGGTCAGATTCTGGCTCAGTAGACTGCGAGGGCAATGTAGTGCTCTGGGTGAATGTACCAGCAGAATCATATAGCAGTGGCTGTGCATCAGTGCACTCCATGTCATATTCCTCTTGGACTGGGGAATTCAGGATTTCACTTGATAACCCAGGCATGGTATGTGAAAAGAGCTCCAGGGAGTAATCTGAAGTGTGGCCTGCCTCATCCTTCACTTTTGATGGGGGTGAAGGACACAAGGAAAGGTGTTGTTCCTGACCAGGAGCCTGCACTGATGACTCAGTGCTTGCATTTTTTGAAACTTCAGAAGAGGAGGCGATAGAGCTGGAGGCTTTTTCGGCAATGTAAGCCAAAACCTGTTCCTGATGCTCCGGCTTTAAAAGCAGTGTACTACTCCCTGAAAAGGGAGCCTTCCAGGCCTTCTGGATCCAGACGATGCCACAGGCTCAACATCTCCTGCCTTAGGTGCTATTGTGCTTTCGGCACTACCAGAAGCGCCACCATCAGCACCAGCTGCCCCCCCCCCGCCCACGTCCGCAGTCTCTTCCACCATACTTCCTCATGTTTGGGAAAATGTACAAAATATACCAGCATATATATGGTACTGTATCAGAAGCGTTCAGCTGTATACAGTGTAGGGGAAATTTTAAATCTCCGTATATATTTCCGGAGTCACACACAGACGCTCACAGGCTCAGTATGGATTAGACCAGAATATAAAAAGCAGAAAAACGGTACTGTATCAGAAGCATACAGCTGTATACAGTGTAGGGGAAATTGTAAATCTCTGTATATATTTCCTGAGTCACACACAGATGCTCTCTCAGTATGGATTTGACCGTAATACAAAAGGCAGAAAAACGGTACTGTATCAGAAGTGTACAGCTGTATACAGTGTAGGGGAAATTGTAAAGCTCTGTATATATTTCAGGAGTCACACACAGACGCTCACTCAGTATGGATTAGACCAGAATATAAAAAGCAGAAAAACCTTACTTTATCAGAAGCGTACAGCTGTATACAGTGTAGGGGAAGTTGTAAATCTCCGTATATATTTCCGAGTCACACACAGACACTCACTCAGTATGGATTTGACCAGAATACAAAAAGCAGAAAAATGGTACGGTATTAGAAGCGTACAGCTGTATACAGTGTAGGGGAAATTGTAAATCTCCGTATATATTTCCGGAGTCACACACAGACGCTCTCTCAGTATGGATTTGACCGTAATACAAAAGGCAGAAAAATGGCACCTGCGATTCACATCACGGGGGTCCAATGGTTACAAAGGGGGTCTTGACAGCAGTATTTAAGGGATTAATCGGCCCGATGGATTACAAAACTGGGCGGGGTCAATACTGCAGGGTGTCAGCTGTCATGTGCAGCTGACGCCAGCAAGTACTGTGGCCTTCGGGCATCATTGTACCCTTAATCCCGATCGACGTTGAGAGAATAAGGGTCCTTGATGACCGTTGTTTCAATGCTTTTCAGCGGTCGTTAAGGGGTGAAACTTGAGAAAAATAAACGAGTTTCACATTCTGCTAAACCTGCTCTTTTTTCACTAAAAACCCAGCAAAAACTGATGGAAACCTTATTTTTGCTGCTTTTTTTCCACTTTCTCATTGTTTTCTATGGGTGAAAAAAACGCTGCAAAAAATGCTGAAAGAATTGACATGCTGCAGTTTTAAAAAAAGCAGCAGTTTTCCATTTCAGTAAGCAAACAAAAATGTGTGTGAGATTTCTGAAATCTCATAGTTTTTCTGGTACTGTAAAAAGCAGCTTTCAATTTGCATAAAAAAACGCAAGAAAATTCAGTGTGGGAACATAGGCTTACGGGCAATTATATTCCCCCTTGATGTAATACCTATTTGCTAATGAAGAAGTGTAACGTAACAGTTTCTATAAACTGTCAGTTAATAATTACTAATTTAGTTGTGACACTTAGAGGAGTTGCTGCATTGAGTGCAGTGATATTGTATTTATTTATCTAATCCATAACATGTTTATGAGTACCAATCATCCAAAAGGGTATAGCCTTGGTAGGAAAATGCTGTCTTCTAGAGTATACCCTTTACATCTTGGTGTCCCACAATGGAAGTGTTCCATACCTATCCTGGGTACTCTGCTTCCTTCCCCTCAGTCCTCTATCCTCTGTTGTGCACCACGTTGGGTTTTGCCGGTCTCCCTGCGTGGCTCAGTGACGTCATCTTCCTAATCCTAATTAAAGCACATTAAAGGCACTGCCACACTTAGCGATCGCACTAGCGATCACGTCAATGACATGACCTGGCGAGATCGCTAGTGCGATCGCTATGTGGTCGCTAGTTAGCTTCCAAACACAAAGATCTCATCAGAGATCAGAGATCTGTATAACGACCTCTGCGATCGTTGGTAAAACCTAGTCCCACCTGCGACGCTGGTAAAGTCGTTCATAAAGGGTGTCACACTCAGTGATTCAGGCTCACCAGCGGGACACCAACGACCAAAAAACGGCTCAGAACGTTCATGCGCGATCAGCGACATCGCAGCGGCGCCCACATCGCCGCTACATGTCACACACAGCTGCGTCGCTAACGAGATCGCTACATAAAATCGGTGACTCTTTAGCGATCTTGTTAGCGATCTCGCTTAGTGTGACAGTACCTTAAGACACACACCTGTGTTTTAGGATTGAGACTCTAGTGTTCCATGTTTGGTTTGCTCCATTACCTGTACTTGCTGTGTTTTTAACTTGCATTCACCCTTTCAGAGGTGTATCTAGGCTTTCTGGCACCTGGGGCAAGAATTCGGTTCGACGCCCCCCACCAAGCACACATGCAATTTGCACACTTAGTCATGTACGGACGAGCTGCTCTCCCTAATGCTCTCAATGTTCAGTGAAAAACTGAAAGAAGCAGGAAGAGAAGCTCGTTGTCACAGGACCATAAGTATGAAAATCGCATATGAGTGAAGTGTCCATGTGATGACTACTGGAACCTGCAGAGCTGAATCCTGACATTGCAGCTTCTGAATTCTCACAACTAATGCACTGCACACTTTTAGGATTCTCCTTTACCGGTGGCAAGAGTACACGGTCATGTCAGCACAAGCATGTGATTTATATACTTCTGGCCACATTCTGACTAGACGTGCCCAGCCTCGCTCCGTTCATTTTCATTGAGTGAGGCCACACATGTCTAGTCAACATGTGACTGCTTGTATGTAAATTACCGGCACGAGAGAATCCTAACAGCGTGCAGTGTGCACTGTGAGAATTCTGAAGTCTGCAATCACATAGAATGACTACAGACTCAGCACAAACCTGGACAACCCCTTTCATGCTCCTAACATAAATATAAACATGAGAATTAGTCAGTTTCACAAATAATATTTACATCCGGTACCTCATAGATGACGTAGTCTCTGGAGTCGTTCTCCTTCTTTTCTTCTTCTTGTCCAGACTCCATGATGAGTTTTCTCATCCAAAGCCGTCTCTGCAGACTTCCATCTTCTCCGGTCTTCTGTACCAACTCTCCACACGATGCCCTTAAAGATAGAAATGTCATTATAATGCTCCTGAATAAAAATATTTGCAATATACTGTCGTCTCACACTATTCCCCTCCCTCTTCATACTGTCTCCTCTAACATCCCCTGTTCACCATACTGTCTCCTCATATATTTACCCCCTCACTCTCTATTCTGTCTGCTCACACATACCCCTGACTCCCCATACTGTGTCTGCTCACATCCCATCACCCTCACTCTCCATACTGTGTCCACATACAGTACAGACCAAAAGTTTGGACACACCTTCTCATTCAAAGATTTTTCTGTATTTTCATGGCTATGAAAATTGTAGAATCACACTGAAGGCATCAAAACTATGAATTATGAATTAACACCCACCCCCCATACTGTTTCCTCGTACATGCCCTCATACATACTTTTCAGTGTCCTCAAATCCCCCCACACACATTAAATCCCCCCATCCCCACTCCAAATCCCGCCACACATAACATACCCCCATCCCCACTCTAAATCCCACACACACACATTTTGTCCCCCCGTTAATCCTCAGTGGTTTCTTCATCTTCATAGTGGAGCACACTTACAACTAGTGTTCCCCCTTCTGGGTGCCGCCGGCGAGTGACTTCAGCAGCGTGATCACCTGACCTGATCACGCTGCTGGCGTCGCTCTGACCCGGCGGTCAGAGCTTCAATTGTACTTGTGTCTGTATAGACGCAAGTACAATTGATCACAGGGAGCCGGCACGCGGCAGCTTCTCTGCGCCGGCTGTAAGCTTGACAGCCGGCACAGGGAACCGCCGACTCCCAGGCCAGGGGCGTCAGAATGCAGTCTCGGGGGAGACACTGCGGACCGCCGTATTAGGCAGCTGGACTGCGCCCCCCTGCTGGATGCGCCCGGGGCACATGCCCCATCTGCCCCCCCACCCCCGGATATGCCTCTGCACCCATTCCATCTATCTGACTGCTGAGATTCTAGATAGTTCAAGTGCTTGATTCCACGTTTCCACTGGGAAGCTCAACCAATGCCTGGAGTCGATGTGGTACCCTTCCTATCCCTCGAGCAGAGGCTTAGTGGATCCACCTCACCAAGTGAGTCATGTTCCACCCTGAGAGTGCCAGTGCTGTGCGGCATCATTTAGTTTGAACAGACATAGGTTTTTAGAATTTTTCTGTATAGTTATGATAGAAAGTTTTCACTCGAGATAGATGACAATAAATGAGGAATTAGCAAATAGCAAATTTCTTACTATCTCCACATCCCGGTGACCTGCTAAAGCCTCTACAGCTGAAGTCTATGAGCTTTGACTTATTCACATTCCCCAAAAACTAAAGTCTGGTTTAAAATAAAACCCTGTAATGTTTGCATAATAGCAAACATAAATTAAGGATTCACGTCATTTGGTCATACCAGACTGAGCTTTGTTTCCTGATCACTGGAAGTATTTTGTGATGGATAAGTTTGAGTTGTACGTCGCTATTTAATTATTTACTTTGCTAGCCTTACTATTTTTAATTCTTGCTTTCATTATTGCATTTTAGTAGCTTCAGAACCAACTGTAACATAATACTATTTTGTAGGATTTGCTCAAAAATAATATTTTTAATATCTTGTAATTCTGAGTTAGTTTTGCTGTCATCATATTGAATAAAACTTAAAGGGAACCTGTCAAGTGAAAAAAATGCTATTAACCTGCAGACATGGGGTTAATCGGCAGGTTAACAGTATTCTGAACATGCCAGGCTGCATTCAGGGATCTTCTGCGCAGACGCCGGCAACTTCCGCTCCAGTGACCTCCGGTGTGCGCGCCGATAAGGCATTCTACTCAATTCTTCCCTGCATAGTCTTCGCCATGTACACATGGTTCCTAGCGATGACTGTCCAGGGAGAAAGTGGGAAGACCACCTTATGGGAACGGACACTGGGGGTAACAGTGACTCGCCAGCGCCTGCGCAGAAGATCCCTAAATCTAGTGCCCACAGAAGGGAGATGTAGTATGTTTTCCTGAGGGGACGCTGGGTGCAGGTACAGGATTCCGGGGCCGTAACTGATGCTGATGTGAGGGGGTAAGTATTACAATGAAGACAGGAGACAGCGATTTGTTCCAGGCACCACGTGCTCCGGAGTCTGGAAGAAATAATTAACATAAAGTCTTAATATAACATTTCTCAGCAACAAGACCATTAATATGAGGAATGCAGGAAGGACTAGTGTAACATTTCTATTACCTGTATGCCCAAATTAATAGGTTGTATATGTACCAGGGGGGGTGACAGATTCCCTTTAATACTTCTTATAATTCATGAGACAGTAAGTAAAGTTTTTTTACTATTAGAATTTCCCTGTTAAAGAGTTCTTCCCACTCTGCCTTAAAAACAAACTTGGTATGACAGTTTTAGTTACCGCTGTAGCTTCAACCACACTATCTGCAAACGTGCAAAACTAATGCACACAGTTACGCAAAAGACAAGCATTTGTATTACAATGAGCCATACAGTGACTTTAAAACTGTGTACAATATTCATACAGTAGCAAATAGTGTTGCTAATTAGTGATGACCGTATAGTGAAATATTCGGGTTCAGGAAATTCGGCACGAATAATTTCTGATATCTGTACATTCGTACTGAATAACGAATCCAATTTCAAGTCAATGGGAAAGCCAAATATTTTTCTGCTGGACCCAACAAACAGGTCTGGGGGCATGGGAAAAAAGCTGAAATGGATGGGAAAGAGCTAAAACTAAATGGGAACAGCATGGAGAAGATGCCTGCATGCCTTTCTGACTCACATAAGATATCTGGGAATAATGTGGTCAGACTATTGCACCAGTTTTACAGATTTTTAAAAAGACCTACAAATCAAACCAACATTTTTTTAAGGAAAAAATGCTAAGAAACATTATTTCCTTCATAATTACATGTATATAATGCAAATTAAAAAATTACACCTCCCCTTTAGCATATGTTCACACGGAGCATTTTGGCTTTATTTTTTATTTTAACATTTGTGAGGGCTCTCACTCCTACTTTTGGGAGGACCAACCCCATGCCAAATAATTAGCAAGATAGTTGAATACATATTCCCCATCCCTTTAGAATGCCATTTCAAACATGGCCATTTGAATTTTGGGCAATGCCTGCTACCACCACCATGCCAACATGCCAACCGCGATGTCATTATGTGGCCCTTGCATTACAATTAGCAGAGTGCCAGCAGGTGCTGTGAAACCTGAGTTTGGGAAGGGCCCTCAGGTGGCCCTGTATCATACATTTGGGATAGCGCTCACTCCTACTTTGGGAGGTCTCTCCTTCATGCCAAATAGTTTGCCAGATATGGAATACATATTCCTCAGTACTTTACAATGCCAGATAAAACATGCCCATTTGAATTTTGGGCTTTGCCTGCCAACACCACCATGTCCACCGTCATGTCAATATGCAGCCCTCGCTTTTAATTTTCAGAGGCCACCATGTGCTATGAAACCTGCATTTTGTAAGGTCCACAGTTCATTTTTGCCACCAGATCCCAATGAAACCACTGTCATAGCAGGTGAAGCCTCTGTAAGTTGAATATAATACAGGAGTTGGGTGTGCTTTATGATCAACATCAGTAAATTGGATTCTACAAGACACCAGAAACATTAGAATTAAGAGAGAGCCTGTATTGTGGTCAGCCTGTCAGACCTGAAACCCATGTCAGGCACATGTACAAGCCTCATTTTACTTGGAAGCAGCCTCCTCAAGGGAAAGAGACAGGAGTGCCGTTGACCAATCTGCACAAGCCTACGCACTTCTGGAAACTACCCAAACAAAGAGAATTAATCTTTTGCATGGTTTTGAGCCACAGTGGAGTAATTACAGGATATCTCCCAGAGAGTGTCGAGGTCTAAGGAGTGTATTACTGAGGTGACAGGCAGTGCTACAGAGCTCAGGTATAGGCCTTAGTGTGGCAATGACCATGTTCCAACATGTGTAACGCTGCTACCTGAATAGGTCTGTGGAGCATAGTAACCCAGTCTCTTAGACGTGATTAAAATGTAAAGAAACTAGCCAATACCCCACCACCATTTTTTTGTGAGGACCCAATTTAGAAAATGTAAGCTAAGCGACAGTTTAATAAAGAGACAACAGTATCATTTAGGAGCCTGGAAAAGTCAGGAATGGTCTTTGTCCAGCATCGGACAATGTAAATTGCTAAGGAATATGTATGCTCTACCTAACTAAAAATTTGTGAACAGACATATATGCTGACAAGGGACAACTGAACGCTGCGCTGGGACAACGAACTGGATGTGGTTGCTGACTGTTGTGTCTGTGCAACTGTAGGTTGTGGACTGGAGGCCTCAGCGCCTCTTTCCAGGACAGCAGAGTGGGAATGATGTAACACAGGAGAAGGGCAAGTGG
Organism: Oophaga sylvatica; assembly: GCA_033576555.1. Taxonomy (NCBI): domain Eukaryota; kingdom Metazoa; phylum Chordata; class Amphibia; order Anura; family Dendrobatidae; genus Oophaga; species Oophaga sylvatica. Next base: position 135,326,567 of record JARQOD010000004.1, on the reverse strand, counting down.
TTTCACCATCAGACACAGATTTTGTAGCCAGGCGTTCCGCAGACCACCTGGGATGCTGCGTAATTGAGCAGGATATGCTAACAGAGGTATTATGTCAAATTTCTCTTTATAAAGGGATGTATGGGTAAGATTTTCAAACTAGCAGCATATATATAGAGCATGTTTCATTTCATATATCATTATTCTGTTTAAGGCTGAAACCTGAAGAATTGTGTGGAGCATATTAATGCATTTATGTTTCAAAAAGTCCAAGTGCAGACCCAAATAACAACATCATGCTACCAGATACACACTTAAAGAGACTGTGAGAAGGGCAGCACAATAAAAAATTATAATAGAATATATAGAATTGAGAGTAGAAATTTGACAACTGCACAATGTACAAAGGTTTCCAAAAATTACCTCAAGGGGTCTGTATCATACATGCTGAAAGACACCTGATGGGGACCTCACAAATCATTTTGCAGTTATTACAAGAGGTAGAGATAGAGAGTAAAAGTTTCACCATTGCACAATGTGCAAAGGTTTCAAAAAGTACAAAACAATACCCACGTGGGGTATACATAGCTGAACACTAAGTACTTGTTGCAGAAGCAGGAGGAGGAGTTGATTTCATGAACAAAATGGTTTTGGATGATAAGGGATGGATGTTAAGACAACCCTTGTTCAATTTTAGAAGAGTCAGCCTCTCTGCATTTTCCATTGACAGACAGGTGCGCCTATCAGTTAAGATTGGACTCCAAACTAAAAACCCAGTCAGACAACACACTAGCGGCAGGGTATGGAAGCACATCCAAGGTGTACAAGGAGAAGCTGGGCTAAGTATGCAGCTTGGACAACTAATAGTTAAAGGGAACTGAAGAATTTTGTAGGACACTGGAATGGTCACTTAAGTAGTCCTTCACCATCTTGGTCAACTTCTCCCTCCTCGTCATAGTTACACCCACAGATAGGATTGGCTGATGAGACGGTCTCATGAAAATGGCCCAGTTGGTGGTTTCCCCTCCCCCCTCTGAGTTGCACCTGGTGTTTGTGGCCCTCCCCTGTAATCACTGTGGTGGCAGAGGTACCGACTCTTTTCACCCAGTGTTGTCTGAGGGTAGTCTTTTGAGCAAGTCTTCCACTATGGCCCTCTGGCATGCGTGCATTGAAAATGGCACGTCTGCCTCCAACATTAGAAAAGCAAATGTCTCCTTGTAGCGTGGGTCAAAAAAGGTGCACAGCCAGTATTTCATGGTGGACAAAATGTCTTTTAAGGGTCTTGGGAAAGGCATCTGGACATGGACTCTGCCATGTGTGGCAGACTACAAAGAGTCAAATGTTCAGTGTCCTCACCAAGAAAAACACTAACCATCCTCTCCTCACGATGCAAAGCCTCCTCCCCTCTTTAGACCATCCATGCTGGACAGGCATAAAGCTGGAATTGGGAGTCACCGCTGTAGCGCAGACCAAAAAATCATGTTCCTCCTCCTCCTCATCCTCCTCCTCTTGTTCCTCATCACCACCCTATGTGGCCTGAGAATTCTGTGTGAGGCTGGGCTGTGTGGTATCAACCACTGTACAATCTTGTTCCAGAGCACCCGTTCGGCATTCAAAGTTTTGTCTTTAAGATTCTGCAGCGAGCGTTTTAATAGATGGAGCAGTGGGATGGTTACACTCATAATAGCGTCATCAGCGCTCACCATCTTGGTGCAGTACTCAAAGTTTTAAAGAACCTCACATAGGTCAGTGATCCACACCCACTCAGCAGTTGATATTTGTGGGGGCTGAGTGTTACTCTGGTGTGCATTAAGAAGCTGGAATTCATAGACTGCCCTCTGCTGCTCACTAAGACTTGCTAACAAATGGAATGTACAATTCCAGCATGTGGGAAGGTCAGAAATCAGTCGGTGACGAGGCAAATTAACACGCAGCTGCAGCGAAAGCTTGGGATGACTTTCGGAAATGTGCGCTGATACGGCGTACCTTGGCAAGTAGGTCAGGCAAGTCAGAGTATGTTTTTAAAAAATGCTGTACAACCAAGTTCAGCACGTGGGCCATGCATGGAACGTGTACCAGCTTGCAGATCATTAAAGCCGCCACCAAGTTACGCCTATTATCGCATACATCCAGTCCTGGTTGGAGGTTCAGTGGGGATAGCCACTGATCAGTCTGTTCTTTTATCCATTTCAACAGCACGGCTGTGTTGTTAGCTTTATCATGTAAACAGATGAGCTTCAGCATAGCTTGCTGCTGCTTCGCCAAGGCAGTACTGCAGATTTCAAAGCTGGGGAGTGATGGGGAGGCTAGTTCTGCTGAGGATGAAGAGGAGGAGAGACAGGAACTGGAATATGAGTAGACTGAAACCCTGATAGAAGTTGGGCCCGCTCTTCTTGTGTGATGTTTCAGCCTCTGACTCTGTCCCAGATGCCACCAGGTTATCTCAGTGTGCCGTCAGGGGAAATGTATCGTTGCTGTCCACAAGAACTTGTCTACATGTCTGAGGTTAGGTGGACCTTCCCTGTGACTGCGTTGGCCAGTGCACGGCTGATATTGAGTAACACGTGCTTATGTAAGCAGGGACAGCACGCTGGGAAAAATTGTGTCAGCTGGAAATCGAGTACCATGGGCTGCCACAGACAAGAGGTCTGGCTGGTTGTTTTCAGGAGGCATCAGTGCCTGCTTCATGGACAGCAGATAGGGGAGGCTGTAACACAGGGGAAGGGGCAGTGGTTTCATCCTCAGACACAGATTTTGTATCTAGGCATTCCTCCCACCTACTGGGGTGCTTGACTGCCATGTGCTTTTTCATGCTGGTGGTGCCCAGGTTGGCAGTGTTCTTGCCTCTTCTTAGTTTGGCAGATGCTGCAAATTACATGTGACGGACACACAGATTATGTCCAGGGAATGAACACTAGGGGAAGTGAGTGGGGAGACAGTAGTAACTAATAGAAGTGTATGGCTGCTGCTGAGAAACACACTGCACTAAACAGGACCTGAGACACGTGATCATAGGGGGAGTGGCTGAAGGAGCTAAGCTCCATGCAAGGGAGATATAGAGTGGTCAGACAAGCAGGGTTCAATAGCCAGCGGGCAATGCAGTATCCAAGGGCACAGACTGAAGAATGGTCAAATACAAGCCGAAGTCAGAAACCGGACAGGAACACAGGAACCAAGGGCACAGACAAGGAGGGCAGTCAGAGGACAAGCCAGAGATCAGAACCAGAGAAATAGCAGAGGTACAGAATCAGAGCGCAGACACAAAACGAGGGACAAGCCGGATCATACACTGGACAAGCACACGGAACAAATGGTATACACAGGTATAGCAAGGTCAGCAGCTCAGCCGAGGACAGAACTCTCACTGACAAAACCCCAACAGTAGAGCTGGTTAATATATCCCTCCCCAGACCAAAAGGATGCCAGCAAAGTTAACTCCATAGAGCCCAGGAAGGGGAAAGGAATTCCCGTCCAGAGCCATGACATTACAGTTGTTTTATCTGAAGGACTTTCAGAAAAAACTGCCATACAGGGGAACAATGCACCCTTGGCCTGTTATCTAGCCGAGTGGGGAGGCTCTGTGGAACAGTTGACTGAGTTGTTCCTCTGGGCAAACCACTACCTCTTCTTGCCTGTATTCTTGCTATGGATCTGTCCCTCTCTGCACTGCTGTGCTCGCTAGGCGTGCCACCATGCAGGTTGGATCAGTGGCCTCCTCCTGAGCTGCGACTTGAGGCTGACCTGATGGCAACTGTACCTCATGATTATCCTCCACCTCTTCTGACAACAATTGACCTTCCCCAATGTGCCTTTCTCCTGTCCATGGGTGCTCAAATGTTTGGGCCTCACTGCAGTCCACCTCCTCATCACCCTCTTTAACAGTGCACATTGAGAGGCCTGTATAATTACAAAGGAAGGTAAACCGTTCCTCAGAGAGGAAAGCGTTGGGGTCATATGTCTCCTGGAACTCTTGATGGTGGGAGGAAGAAGGACCAGGTTGAGGATTCAGTGGCCAAGCCTCTTGGCTACTGAGACTGGTCCGTGTGGAAGACTTCATGGTGCTGCTTGTCAACACACTAAAACCTTTGTCTGCCATCCAACCCACAACATCCTTGCACTTGTCTGGGTTCATTAGTGGTCAAGCATGATGATCACATTTTGACAGGAACCAAGAACAAGATAGTCACCTTCGGATCTGTCACATGGCCTTGGCGGGCACCACCACATCCACGTCCCTTAACTTCATCCTTTCTCATCTTGAATGCGTTATGCTTATGAAACCAAAAAATACTGGCTTTATTTTTCACAAGTACCCTTACAAAGGTCTTATATACAAATTCCCTGTATCGAGCAATGTGTGGCTATTTTTTTTGGAGATCATCTCGCTGATGTAGCAGGGGCCAAGGTGGTAGTCATGGCAAGGGGCTGTTGTTCCAACATGCCCTGGCACCCCGCTGAATTAATACAATGTTCCTTCTCTGGTGTGGTGTGTGTACGGTGCATTTCACTCACTTGTGTATCAGAGTCCTCCTCAGCTCGCAGGGTCCTGATCTTCTGCAGCAACACACAATAACCATCAGAGTCCAAATTCAATGCAAACATAAAAACTTTACTCAGCTCATCCAGTTTAGATAAAGACACCTCACAGCAATCTTCATACAGGATGGACATTCCTTTCCCTGAACTGTCCCTGGTTCTTCCTGTCTCCACTTGTTCCCGTACTGTATCCTGCGGTACCACAGCTCCCTGAGAAGCCGGACTAGCTTGTTCCTGGTGCTTGCCGTCCATTTTCCCCACCCTGGGTGAAACTAAAGGATGCCGCTGCCAATCCTTGTCAGACCGTAGGTATTGGACGTCATTAAAGTTTCCCATAAGCCTAGCCGCTGTTTCTCTCATGCTGCCCAAATCTGCTCGTGCTCTTGTATCTGTCCACCCGTTCGGTCAACAACCTCACTGTTCTTTTCCTATCCACAACTAACTACCTCAGGAACACATTCTCCTCACCCTTTTCTAGCTCCTCCCACTAGCTGTTCCCTATTGGCTTAACTATTTCTTATCTTAACTCAATATAATCTCCTAATCTACAATGACCCCACCGTTCTAAGCCCTATATTACCCCTACTAACACTAAATTTTACTCTATTACTATATCTCCCTATATCTATCCCTAGCCCATAAAAACATATAATGTATGAACATAAGTACATTACTTGACACATTAATTTACAGTAAAACAACATCACATTATATGTAACACGTACCCGATTTTACCAAGAAGGTAAAGATTGTGAAGATTATTGCCCTGCTAAATTGTCACGTAAGATTATCTCTATCCAGGTTACGCCAGTTGCACAACTGATAGATACAAAAACACTATTTTTTAAACCAATAGAAAATTATGATTTTTTTTAATCGTATTGCTGACACACTCCAAATGTGTAGTAATGAAGATTATTGCCTCTGCTAAATTGTCACGTAAGATTATCTTTACCCAGATTGCGCCAGTCGCACAACTGCTAGATAAAGATACGCTATTTCTTAAACCAATAGGAAATTATGATTTTTTTTTTTCAATCGGCTTGCTGACACACTCCAAATACAGTACAGCGTAATTAAGATTATTGCCCCTGCTAAATTGTTATGTACGATTATTTCTACCCAGTTGCACAACCGCTAGACAAATATTAGGTATTTTAAGGGGAAAATAGCAGAGAGCTGCAGCATGTACTTGCAATGATGAGAACACCCAGGTGCCTGCCTTTCACCCACCCTCCCTCCTATTGATTCTCTCCCTCCTTCCTATTGATTCCCTCCCTACCAAATCCCCACCTAACAAACAACTAATCTTGACAATCTTCAGCTCTTAAATGAGCTTTTTGGAATAAATAACGCTCATTAAAACTTTCTATCACTGTCCCTAAGCTCCTTTCATTGTTCCTACGCTGAAACTACGCTCTCCCTATGCTGTTTCCGGCTGCTATGTGCGTAAGATGGCAACAGCAGCCTTTAAGTAGTCCCTATGACGCAAGAAGGCCAGCCAATCACAGTAATGCCACACCAAAGATGGCGCCGGCATTACTGTGATTGGCAAGCCAGCCAAGGATTTTCATTGACTGCAAATAAAGCGCCAAGCATGCTGGTCAGGTCACTCGAATATACTGAGGCAAATAATTACTCGCCAAGTATAGAATAGCCCGAATACCGAACTATTCGTGCGAGTAATGAATAGTGCCGAATGTATTCGCTCATCACTACTGCTAATCAAATGCCCTTGATTGATTGTGCATTAGCAAGCATGTCGTTCTCCATAAAAGCAGAAGTTTTTGCGGTTTGCTGGTCTGTATTACAATGAGTCATACATTGACTTTGAAACAAATCACCATATGGCTCATTGTAGTACATGATAGTGTTATGTTTTAAAGTCACCATACTACTAATTTTAATACAGACAAGAAAACTGCCCAAACTTTTGCTTTTATGATAAAGAACACTTGATGATGAAAAATGAATCAAGAGCATTTGATAAGTAGTACCTTGCTGCTCTTTATCCTCTTAATTCCTATGGGCGTAGTAAGGGCATACTTACATTTTTACACACTGCTTCTGCATCTAATTTTTGATCAATAACAACATAGAATTATCTTTCTAAAGTCCAGATTATTATTATTATGATTATTATTATTGACTTATATGTAAAACCATAGGAATCAGAGAAGTGATATGTAGTTTTTCTCATGACTACCAAAGGAAATGAATTATAAATTATAATTGTATCGACCCAATAGGAAAAAAAACACTTTTTTTTGTTCAGCACAAGAACAGATTAAAATTTAAACCATAAAAAATGCACAATTGCTTTCGTGGTTTATTTCTACTCGTAAAAAGTTAGTAAATGTTAGTTAATAAATTATATGAATTCAAAAATGGTGTCACTGACAAATACAAATTATTCTCCCAAAAAAGAAGCCCTCAAACAACTGCTCGATGAAAGAGCTGTCATTTCTAGAATTTTCTACTTGTGACTTAACCTTTAGTTGGAATCAGGCTCGGACTGGCCAAAAGGGGAACAGGGGAATCCCCCGGTGGGCCCCTGTGCAGACATGGGCCCCCATCCCCACTGTATGGGCAGTGCTTGACATAATTCACATGATTTACTCTGTACAGAAAAACGCAGCATCTCATCATTCAGAAACAAACTACCCAGTTTATTATTATATAGAGATATAGGTAAATTTGTGAATGAGGGTAGTGCAATATTTGTATGCAGGTGAAAAGTGGGCCCCCAAAGTCAATGTTACTGGTGGGCCCTTGGCACCCCAGTCCGACACTGGTTAGAATTATCGCTTAAATCTAGTGATCAATTATGAAACACATCCTGTACCATTGATTAGATGTATGAAGTATTTCACAAGTTCACTTTTTATGTATCCGACCCTGAGAGAGCTGTAACTATGTATTGCCACATGCAATTAACTTACATCACAGAATCCTATTTATAGTAATTCTTCATGGATTGCATTAGCAGGATATCCAACCTTCATTTGCAGATTGTTCAACCTGTTTACTGTATGTAAATGAGTATATTGCAATGGAATTTACCTGGGTGAAGAAGCCCAAAGTCCTTTTTTTATCTATGTCTAGGAAGATAAGATGTTATTGTTCAGAAAGATTAATCTTTTCAGATATATTTTTATGTCCTATCCTTCGAATAAGTGAATTAGGCAAAATTCAAATTTATCTGTTTGTGTAGATTTTCCCACAAGAGAAGTCGTTTCAGATCCATGGGAACACAAAACCCAATTTGTTAAATAAATAATACGCAGACACAGAGTTGTGGAACGCAATGGCCGTGGTGTTTTTATTCAGGGTAACTAAAAGGTTATTCTTAATAAATTATATAAATTCAAATCCATATACCAATAAATATAAATAAACCAATCAATCCACCCAAATAGCTGGGCGATTTTCCCAAACACCATGACTCAAGGAGGCATGGCCCCCCAAAACACCGCAGCCATTGTTCAATCATGGATTGAAGATCCAGATTGAAAATATCCAGACCAATTTCAGACAGGTGGACCAAATCATTCATATACAGACCCGGGGTAAAGCCCTCCAAGTCCAAATTTCTGAAAGAGAAACCTTGAACTAAAAACATAAAGCGCTCCATTCCTTTATTTGCTCTTCTTCTGATCTTGTCTAAAAAAATCAAATTTGGAATTATCCAAAGTAATCTGGGAATGATCTCGGAAAAGACAAAAAAGGTGCCGTTAAATTTAACCCCTTAATGTCCACTGACGTGCAGAGTCCGTCATGGCAAGGTGCCAGTTCCGGCACCAGGACGGGACTCTGCACGTCATGGCTTTGATCTACCACTGCGTGTAAACACGCAGTGGTAGATCAGTGCCGACAGCAGTCATAGACAGCTGACAGGCACGGCAAGCGGTGCGGGGACCTTTGCCGTCGGTCCCCGCACCTACAGCGCTGTGCTTGGTCAGTCAATCTGACTGACCAAACACAGCAACGATCGCGCAGGAGAAGCTGAAATTTCAGCTTCCCCAGCGCGATCAGTGCAGGAGCCGGCGCTGCAGTAGCCAGGCTTCCTGCACTGACAGCCAGGAGCGGAGCCCCCACCGCCCTGGCTGTTAACCCCCTGACTGCTACGATCCAGCGCGATCGCAGAGCTCAGGGGGGGAGGCAGAGGGTCGGGAGCTCCCTCTGCCTCAGATCGGCGCCCTGCAGGGCCCGATCTCTGCCTTGATGACCCGGGGGTTGTCATGACAACCTCCGGGTCATCTAGCTACGGAAAGCTGCTGTGATCATTGTCACAGCAGCTTCCACTATAGTTGCAATGCCAGAGCATTGCAATGCATTGTAACTGCAATAAAAAGTAAAAAAAATGAAAGTCCCATAAAGGGACAAGTTAAAAAAAAATCATTTTTTAAAAAAAATTGTAAAAAAAATATTAAAAAATAATTTAAAAAAAATCCCCTAAAAAATCACATTTTTATGTAAAAAAAAAAAAAATAAAAAACAAAAAACATACACATGTTTGGTATCGCCACGTCCGTAAAAATCCCATCTATAAAAGCGTAACCCTAGTTAACCCCTTCAGTGAAAGCCGTAAAAAAAAAACACAAAAAAGTAGTAAATTATACTTTTTCCAAGCGGTATCATCATACCGCTTGGAAAAAGTGCAATAACACGCGATCAAAAAGTCAGATATAAATAATCATGGTACCGCTGAAAATGTCATCTTGTCCCGCAAAAAACAAGCCGCAATACAGCATCATCAGCGAAAAAAGTTATAGCTCGCGGAATAAACTGATGCAAAAATAATTATTTTTTCTATAAAAATTTTTATTGTGTAAAAAACGCCAAAACATAAAAAAAATATATAAATGAGGAATCGCCGTAACCGTAGTGACCCGAAGAATAAAGCTGCTTTATCAATTTTACCACCACGGAAAAACAATTCCTGAATTGCTGGTTTTTGTTCATTCTGATTCCACAAAAATCGGAATAGGAAACGATCAAAAAACGTTATGTGCCTGAATATGGTACCAATAAAAACGTCAGCTCGTCCCGCAAAAATAAGCCCATAGATAACTCTGTCGGCCGAAATATGGAAAAATTATAGCTCTCAAAATACGGCGATGCAAAAATTTCTTACAAAAAATTATTCCAAAAAAAAGCATCTTTTAGTGTGTGACAGAAGCTAAACATGAAAAAAAGAGTATAAATCTGGTATCACTGTAATCGCACCGATCCGAGGAATAAAGTGCCTAATCACTAATACCGCACGAGGAACGGCGCAAAAAAGAAAACCAATTCTTCACCTTTTGTGGATTTGTTCATTGTGCCTCCCAAAGATCGCAGTAAGGCGATCACAGTGGTTCCCCCCACATATGGGGTATCAGCGTACTCAGGACAAAATGCACAATAGCTTTTGGGGTTCTATTTCTCCTGTTACCCTTAGAAAAATAAAAATTTGGGGCAAAAAGATTATTTTTGTGGAAAAAAATATGATATTTTTATTTTCACGGCTCTACGTTATAAACTTCTGTGAAGCACTTGGGGGTTCAAAGTGCTCACCACACATCTAGATAAGTTCCTTGGGGGGGTCTAGTTTCCAAAATGGAGTCACTTGTGGGGGGTTTCTACTGTTTAGGCACATCAGGGGCTTTCCAAACGTGACATGACACCCGCAGACCATTCCATCAAAATCTGCATTTAAAAACGGTGCTCCTTCCCTTCCAGCTCTGCCATGCGTCAAAATAGTGGTTCCCCCCCACATATGGGATATCAGCGTACTCAGGACAAATTGCACAATAGCTTTTGGGGTCCTATTTCTCCTGTTACCCTTATAAAAATAAAAATTTGGGGGCAAAAAGATTATTTTGTGGAAAAAAATATGATATTTTTATTTTCACTGCTCTACGTTATAAACTTCTGTGAAGCACTTGGGGGTTCAAAGTGCTCACCACACATCTAGATAAGTTCCTTGGGGGGTCTAGTTTCCAAAATGGAGTCACTTGTGGGGGGTTTCTACTGTTTAGGCACATCAGGGGCTTTCCAAACGTGACATGACACCGCAGACCATTCCATCAAAATCTGCATTTGAAAAAGGCGCTCCTTCCCTTTCCAGCTCTGCCATGCGTGAAAATAGTGGTTTACCCCCACATATGGGGTATCAGCGTACTCAGGACAAATTGCACAATAACTTTTGGGGTCCTGTTACCCTTTGGAAAATAACAATTGGGGGTGGAAAGATCATTTTTGTGGAAAAGATATGATTTTTTAATTTTACTGCTCTACGTTATAACCTTCTGTGAAGCCCTTGGGGTTTCAAAGCTTTCACCACACATCTAGATAAGTTCCTTGGGGGGTCTAGTTTCCAAAATGGGGTCACTTGTGGGGGGTTTCCACTGTTTAGGCACACAGGGACTCTCCAAATGCGACATGGCGTCCAATCTCAATTCCAGCCAAAAAGTCAAATGGCGCTGCTTCCCTTCCAAGCTCTGCCATGCGCCCAAATAGTGGTTTACCCCCACATATGGGGTATAAGTGTACTCAGGACAAATTGCACAATAACTTTTGGGGTCCTTTTACCCTTTGGAAAATAAAAATTGGGGGTGGAAAGATCATTTTAGTGGAAAAGATATGATTTTTTAATTTTACAGCTCTACGTTATAACCTTCTGTGAAGCCCTTGGGGGTTCAAAGCTCTCCACATCTAGATAAGTTCCTTGGGGGGTCTAGTTTCCAAAATGGGGTTACTTGTGGGGGGTTTCCACTGTTTAGGCACACAGGGGCTCTCCAAATGCGACATGGCGTCCAATCTCAATTCCAGCCAAAAAAGTCAAATGGCGCTGCTTCCCTTCCGAGCTCTGCCATGCACCCAAATAGTGGTTTACCCCACATATGGGGTATCAGCGTACTCAGGACTAATTGCACAATAACTTTTGGGGTCCTTTTATCCTTTGGAAAATAAAAATTGGGATGAAAAGATCATTTTTGTGGAAAAAATATGATTTTTTAATTTTACGGCTCTACGTTATAACCTTCTGTGAAGCCCTTGGGGGTTTAAAGCTCTCACTACACATTTAGATAAGTTACTTGGGGGGTCTAGTTTCCAAAATGGGGTCACTTGTGGGGGGTTTCCACTGTTTAGGCACACAGGGACTCTCCAAATGCAACATGGCGTCCAATCTCAATTCCAGCCAAAAAAGTCAAATGGCGCTGCTTCCCTTCCGAGCTCTGCCATGCGCCCAAATAGTGGTTTACCCCCACACATGGGGTATCGCTGTACTCAGGAGAAATTTTACAACAAATATTGTGGTTCATTTTCTACTGATACCCTTGACAAAATTTAAAAAATTGTGTCGAAAGAAAAATTTTGGGAAAAAAGTTAAATGTTCATTTTTTCCTTCCACATTGCTTCAATTCTTGTGAAGTACCTAAAGGGTTAATAAACTTCTTGAATGTGGCTTTGAACACGTTGAGGGGTGCAGTTTTTAGAATGGTGTCACTTTTGGGTATTTTCTGTCATATTGACCCCTCAAATTCACTTCAAATGTGAGGTGGCCCCTAAAAAAAAATGATTTTGTATATTTTGTTGGAAAAATGAGAAATTGCTGGTCAACTTTTAACACTTATAACTTCCTAACAAAAAAAAATTTTGGTTCCAAAATTGTGCTGATGTAAAGTAGACTGTGGGAAATGTTATTTATTAACTAATTTTTGTGACATATCTCTATGATTTAATGGCATAAAAATTAAAAGTTTGAAAATTGCAAAATTTTCAAATTTTTGCCAGATTTCCGTTTTTTTCATAAATAAGCGCAAGTTATATTGAAGAAATTTTACCACTATCATGAAGTACAATATGTCTCGAGAAAACAATCTCAGAATCGCCAAGATCCGTTGAAGCGTTCCAGAGTTATAACTTCATAAAGAGACAGTGGTCAGAATTGTAAAAATTGGCCTGGTCTTTAACCTACAAAATGGCTTGGTCGTTAAGGGGTTAAACTATAAGTAAGAAATATCATTACGTATTTTTGCCAAAAGATCCAAAGTTTTGTTTTTACCAAGATCATTGCCTCCTAAATGGATGTTAATCAAATCAGGTGAAGGAAGTTAAAGAGAATGTTTAACTAAGGCCTCTTTCACACTTCAGTCGTGCGACGTCAGTCAGAATCCGACATCGTGGCGGATTGGAGGATCCGCCAAAATAGTGAATAACGGAGTCAACGGATCCGTTATTTTGGCGGGTCCGTTAACGGTTGACTCCGTTTCATCCGTTTTTTTCATCCATTACATCCTTTTGACGGATCCGTTATTCACAAGGGAGGATCTCCATCATGATTGGCTAAATGTAAAATACACTGTACCATGATTGGCTACTGGTAACTTTGTAGAAACTATAAATAGGGTGTTTTTACACCATATTATTTGAAAAGGTTTTGAGCAAGTGGCAGCGATGGAGATTATTTTGGAGAATATGGAGAAGATTTGCGAGGATTTTAGAGTGGAGGGTAATCGTTTGGCAAGGATTGTTCAGGAGAAGGAGGAAGCCAGACGTCAGATACTGCGTCGTCGGCAGAGACGGATGTTGATCCATCCCATAAATGCGAGGCGGATGACCCGTGGGGTGTATTCCACCTTGTATATGGAATTACGGCTGAACCCCAGCAAGTTTTTTAACTATGTGAGAATGCGAGCGGAAAATTTCGAAGTTTTGGTTGCACGCATTGAAGACAGAATTCGGAGACAGGACACTGTCCTTCGTTTGCTATATCTCCAGCAGAGCGGCTGATGGTGACAATTAGGTAAGGTTTTTTTTTTTACAAAATAATTATTCACAATGCTTTTTTTTTTTTATTTTATATTTTTTTTTTGGCTTTTTTTGGTTTTGTTGCTGCGTTATTTTTAAATTTTTTTGGATAACATTTTTTTGGGTGTTTTTTATTTTTTTGCTTTTTTTTATTATTTGTTTTGTTGCTGGAGTTTATAAATAATTATTGTATTCTCCTTTTTTGCAGATTTCTTGCTACAGGGGAATCATTTTCATCTCTGCACTTTCAGTACCGGCTTGGCATTTCCACTATCTCCGGTATTGTAAAAGAAAGTTGCCAGGCATTGTGGGATTGTTTGCACAATGAATTCCTCCCAGAGCCAACACAGCAGAGATGGATAGAAATTGCTGACCATTTCATGGATATATGCCAGTTTCCCAACTGTCTTGGTGCCGTGGATGGCAAACACATCAGAATTGTCAAACCCACTGGATCCGGATCTCTTTTTTTTTTTTTTTAACTATAAAAAGTTTTTCTCGATAGTACTTATGGGCATTGCGGACACCAAATGTAAGTTCATTGCTGTTGATATTGGTGCATATGGACGTTCGAATGACTCGCAGGTGTTCAAGAATTCGCCTATGGGACATCGCCTATATGTAGATACTTTCCAGTTTCCGCCTCCAAGAGCACTCCCTGGAACCTCTGGCCCTGCATTGCCCTTTGTTTGTGTGGGAGATGAGGCCTTTCAGCTATCAACACATTTATTGAAACCTTATGGCAGCCATGGATTGACCAAAGAAAAAATTTTTTTAATTACCGTTTAACAAGGGCTAGAAGAGTAGTTGAATGCGCTTTTGGGATCTTAACAGCCAAATGGAGGGTGCTGCTGACTGCTATTAAATTACAAAGCGAGACTGTGGACCATGTTGTGAAGGCATGTGTGGTCTTGCACATTTTTGTGATCTCAAAGGAAAATTTCAACATGGATGAAGATATGCCTGGGACCACATTGCAGGACTACACAAACATTAGTTTCCAGAGTTCTGGATCTGTGGCCAAAATGCGTGACAAGTTTGCGG
>JARQOD010000004.1:135272121-135312109 GCA_033576555.1 Oophaga sylvatica | reverse complement strand
ATTTCTTTGTATTTTAATCTTTTATTTTTTTAAAATAACGCCCAGTACGGGTTCTTGTCAAATCAAATCTTTTTTTTTTTTTTCAAGTCTCCTTTAAAATTAAAAAAATATTTTGTAATTTTTATTTTTTTGAATATGAAATTAAATGTCAAAGTTTTATACTAAAATTGCTTTACTGAACTTGGGTTATTCATTTTATTTTTATTCATATTTATACTAAAGTATAACGTAAAAACTATAGACCTACATTATGTGATTGAAAAAAATGATTTTTGCTGCTGAATTTATCTTATTAACTAGATGCTCTACAACCCACTTCAATCCGAGCCTCACTAATAGCAGTGTTCTATTTTTAAGGGGACAGTCAATTCATGTTGCCCAAACCACGGGTACATGAATCGTAGCATGGCTACACGATTGAAGCCAGGTGTATTATTCTCTGAAACATTTCGGGGTTTCTGAGAAAATATACTTGTGACCATAAATATAGACCAAACTAGAGTCTTGTCAAACTGTCTACACCTCAGTCTCAACCTATATGGAAGGACAAGCCTACGGTGTCTGAGTGTCCACCTCTAGTAGGCCTACACAACTAAAAATAATGCACGTCAGAGCACATATTCACTTTACTGGCACCATTGTAGTCTATTGCTCCATCAGTGCATACGTCTGAATCCTGTTTTGTATGGGGCTCATACACAGGCCCCGATGGGGCCAACAAACAGGTGCCAGAATTCAGTGTGAAAGCACCCTGAAACATGGAGAGCTTTGGAGTCTTCCTTTATTCTCTTTGCAGCTTCACAAGAATGTGGACCAGTGCTCATGATATACAGTATATACTTTATATTGTTTTTTGTAACATCTGTTGTGTTTGAGGGATTCATTACTATCTAATCAACACTACTAGACAAAGTAACAGCAGTCTGAGAGTAGACAATCTTTATACACATTTATGAATAGTAGTTGATTTCCATAGCTGCCATTTTTTCTGTAGATACCAAGATATTCTTGCGTACCATACTGTCCTAGAAATCATAAAGTTGGCAGCGCTTCATACACTATCTAGGACATGCTTTCCACATTAAATAAAGATGACAGGCTCTGGAGATTTCACTGGTGTTCTGCTGTCTGTCACCTGCACAAGCCATCCACACCTCGGTTAATGATCCTAAGTGACAGGGTAGAGATATCCATAAGCAAGGCTGGCATATACAATAACGGCACAGAGCGAAAGCTGCACTCCATCATAGAGCTGATAGCAGAAATAAAACGATAGTACGGTGTAAGAAATGAACAGTGGTTGTATTGACCATTCCATGACCAGGATTTACTGATATATGCTGATAAAAGAATAAAATTGGGCACAAATTTCATCAGTCTATATTGTGTTTGGAGAGAGTGGGTTCAAAATCTAAACACTGTGCCTTAGTCTGGTTTATTTAGGTATGTTGGTTGGAGTATGGGTATAAGCAATCAATTCAAAATCCTACTAACAATGATTTACATGAGCCACAAAGCTTGAGCTTTGGTGGTGTTAAAGGAGTTGGAACTCCATATACAGCCATGGACTGACTGCTGGTGGTTTAAATAGAAAGGAATCCAGTCCCTGGCTCCAGCAGAGAACTAATTGAATTGAATCACCATGCCAGAATAAAACAGAATGTGGAAACAACAGGTCTAAGTTTTAGCTGAGCAACGCTTGCACTGTCCGGAGCAACCACGGCTTTAAGCCAGCGCTGCGTAGTAAGCATGCCCAATGTGGCAGAAGCATGTTTGTAGAAAGATGTTACATTGTGCTGCTATATTACTGGCACTGTAATATTTGGCTGTGCTGCTATATTACTGGTATTTATTATAGCACCATCATTTTTTGTCACCTATTTCAGAATAGGATAAAATGTACACATATGGTCAAAATTGTTGGTACCCCTCGGTTAATGACAGAAAAACCCACAATGGTGACAGAAATAACTTGAATTTGACAAAAAGTAATAATAAATCAAAAATCTATGAAAATGAACAAATGAAAGTCAGACATTGCTTCTAACCATGCTTCCACAGAATTTAAAAAAAATAAAACTCATGAAATAGGCCTGGACAGAAATGATGGTTCCCTTAACTTAATATTTTGTTGCACAACCTTATGAGGCAATCACTGCAATCAAATGATTCCTGTAACTGTCAATCAGACTTCTGCACCTATCGACAGGTATTTTGGCCCACTCCTCAAGAGCAAATTGCTCCAGCTGTCTCGTGTTTGAAGGTTGCCTTTTCCAAACGTCATGTTTCAGCTCTTTCCAAAGACGCTCAATAGGATTTCGTCTAGGGCCCATAGAAGGCCACTTCAGAATAGTCCAATGTTTTCCTCTTAGCCATGCTTGGGTGTTTTTAGCTGTGTGGTTTGGGTCATTATCCTGTTGCAAGACCCATGACATGCGACTGTGACCAAGCTTTCTGACACTGGGCAGCACATTTCTCTCTAGAATCCCTTGATAGTCTTGAGGTTTCATTGTACCCTGCACAGATTCTAGATACCCTGTGCCAGATGCAGCAAAGCAGCTCCAGAACATAACAGAGCCTCCTCCATGTTTCACAGTAGGGACAGTGAAGTTCACCTTTAATCTGTTTAGAAGTTTTCTGGGCTCTTTTGTTACCATTCGTATTATCCGTCTCTTTGATTTGTCATCAATTTTCCTCCTGCGGCCACGTCCAGGGAGGTTGGCTACTGTCCCACAGAGCTTAAATTTCTGAATAATATGTGCAACTCTAGTCACAGGAACATCAAGCTGCTTGGGAATAGTCTGATAACTTTTACCTTTAACATGTTTGTCTATAATTTTCTTTCTAATATTCTGATACAACTCTTTCCTTTGCTTCCTCTGGTCCATGTTGAGTGTGATACACACCATGTCACCAAACAGCATAGTGAGTATCTGTAGCCCTCCACTCACTGAGTGCCCTTAGATTCATTGCCACTTTTGACAATGGCTCTGCACAAGTGAGAAATATTATTAAGAAGCACTGGTCCATCCTGCAAATGGACAGTGACATCTCGTCCTATCTTAATAGGGATCCGCTAATCACCTACAAAATATCACGGTCTCTAAATGATAGACTTGTTCATAGTCATTTCTCTGCACCGGTTACCAGAACATGGCTCCACAGTGATGTGACTTGTTGTTTTAAATGTGGACATTGTGTGGCCTGCCAACATGTAGATACTGGCAACACGTTTGTTAGTAATGTGACAGGCAAGAATTACTCCATCAAGCATTTCATGAATTGCAGCACTAAAGGAGTTATCTATAAAGCCACCTGCATTTGCGGACTTAAATATGTGGGGAAAACGATCCGCGAATTCAAAAGGAGAGTTGGTGACCACGTTGGTGATGTCACACATAAGAGTGACACTCCCATTTCCAGACATATCCATAGTCTCCACAATGGTAAAATTAGCTCCATTAAATTTATGGCTATTGATAGAGTATTCAAACCCCCAAGGGGGGGCAACTGGGACAGACTATTACTGCAGAGAGAGGCCAAATGGATCTTTTATATGGACACTATCTCACCTAAGGGCCTAAATGATCAGATCAATTATGGTTGTTTCATTTGATTCCTCTTTGGTTTACACCTGCCCTTCTTTTGACCCATTTTCTTGAATTTAATGCCAATTATCTATGATGTCACCCTTGTTAGGATTTACATATATTTCCTAAAAAAAAAAATTTTTTTCCTGTTCCATTTGTCGTCGTTATCTACATCTTTTTCTAGTATTGTACATGCACTGTGTGAGTAAATTTTTGGTTATTGTTTTACCGCCCTGAATGGACGGTGTAAACTGTTCTGTACACTGATTGTGTGGATAGTTGCTTATATATACAATCATGACATAAGCACTCTCCACCATCTTTGTGTGTGCGCCTCTTTCATTCTATAGGTGTTTCTCCTGTGGATGTTATTTGGTCTCTTGTGTGTCCCTTATTGTTCTATTTTTGAGTTTTTTGGGCACTTAACCTGCTGATGTGATATTTATATACACTCCCTTCTCGGTTGACACCGAGACACCTAGTCTTCTCTTGCTCACTCTGCTGACATGATACTATGATATGCCTGCTCCCTTGGTGATGCAGTGATGAGTCACGCCCCTTGGCTTTGTATTGGCTGCTCTGTATTCATGATGCTTGGACACGCCTCCTCCTCTGATGATGCGGCGATGAGACACGCCCCTTGGCTTTTCAGTGGCGCTCTGTATTCATGAAGTTTGGACACGCCCCCTCCTCTGATGATGCAGCGATGAGATATGCCCCCTGGTTCTCTATTGGCCGTACTGCACTCAGTATCACTCGGCCCATTCATCGGAGCTGTGCTCTCAAACGGAAGGGGAATGTAACATTCTGTCATGCGTTCTGTCCTCTGATTGTGACTTCCTGCGGCGTGCGTTCCAGGTAACGGAGGCCGGTAATTCTTATGGTATGTGCCATGTGTTAGTCTCTCCAGCTGATTTGAGTGATCAGAATTTGCCTGCAATTGTTTCTATGAGATAAACATAGCGACGGTATTGGATAAGACCTCAGGAAATTATGAAATGCACCATACTTTATTTAAATGCCCTCTTTGGCCTTTTTGCTCTCTGCAGACAGCATTGAGAGCAGAATAGGCATAATGTCTCTCCAGTTTTAGCCCTACAGCACTTTACTACAAGCCAGTCCCCTGATGAATTTGCTTGAAGGAAACGAGTCGGGACACCCACCTAGGGAAAGTGCAGGGCAATTTCTATTATAGGGCTAGTTGTGGACTGCCCTTGTTAGGGCGGGAGCTTGGGGGATAGTTTGTTAATAGCCCCATAGGGAATGACAGGAGATTGTCTTCCCGCTGGACACATCAGGGATCCATCGTTCTCTATGTGCAAAGGCTCCCGTCACCCCTTCATATTGATGGTGAGATTGTTCCATTTCTTTTTCTCTCATCTTATATTGTGCAATTTTACACATTTATAATTCCTGTGTGTGTTATATATGTGACTCCTGGGAGATAGCCTATGAATTTTGGAGGGTGATTCACTGTAAAGGTACTTTCACACTAAACGAGATCGCTAACGAGATCGCTAATGAGTCACCAATTTTATGATGCAGTAGCGACCTCGTTAGTGACGTCGCTGTGTATGACATGTAGCAGCGATGTGGCCCCTGCTGTGATGTCACTGATCACTCATGAACGTTCTGAGCCGTTTTTTGGTCGTTGGTGTCCCGCTGGTGTGCCTGAATCGCTGAGTGTGACACCCTTTATGAATGACTTCACCAGCGTCGCAGGTGGGACTAGGTTTTCCCAACGACCGCAGAGGCCGTTATACAGATCGCTGATGAGTTGTGTTTGGAATCTAACTAGCAATCACATAGCGATCGCACCAGCGATCTCGCCAGGTCGTGTCGTTGTCGTGATCGCTGGTGCGATTGCTAAGTGTGACAGTGCCTTAACACTCCTCCGTTTGGTTTCACCTTGGTATGTTGTTGCCACTTTTTGACTGCAAGTGGCTAACTATATCCTAAGTGAAGGTGCTGGTCTCAGTTTCTTCCACTGTTTATATGTATTTTTGAGCTGACAGCATTTTCAATGTTTTTTATTGGGTGACTCTCTAATTAGTGGTTTTTATGAATTATTAATAAAAGTTATATTTTAATTTTCACCTTTGCTATATATTACATTTATAATTGGTGATTTTGGTCCTAATCTACTCCGGCCGACACTGGAGTTCCTTGCTTTTTCTATATACCCACTCACTGATTCCAAGATTGTAGACACCTTAGTGGACACACCTTGATTTAACATGTCCCTTTTGTCACAATATTTTCAGGGGTACCATCATTTCTGTCCAGGCCTATTTCATGAGTTTTATTTTTTTTTTTAATTCTGTGCAAGCTTGGCTGAAAAGCAATGTCTGACTTTCATTTGTTCATGTTCATAGATTTTTGATTTGTTATTACTTTTGTCTGATTCAAGTTATTTCTGTGACCATTGTGGGTTTTTCTGTCATTAAATGAGGGGTACCAACATTTTGACCACGTGTGTATTACCATTCTGTCCCAGCTTCTCCTTCTCTATACCATGCTGTCATGTATAGTGTACAGTTCCTATAGCGTCTTGTGCTTGGGTGCGAGGAAAACACAGGAGACATAGGTTGAAATGAAATGACTTGTATTACTTCATACAAGCATGCTGAAAAGTTCACACAGTTTGCAGGAACAGCGACAGGAGACACAGCAGGCCAGAGTAACTTCAAGCACTACAATAAATCTCCAAAGCAGGTTCAGGATCTCTTCTCTGTACCGTAATTCCTCTGCAAACATGGATTCACCAAACAGCAGGTTTCCAGAGTCCAAAAGTGTTCCAAGGTTCCTCAGTAGGGAATAGCTGGAGTACAAGTCCAAGGTTAGCAGGAGTCAGGTCACAGACTGACTGAGGCTTGATTCAGGAGCACTGATTGTTCAGCTGAGGCTGCTTAAGAAGCAAGAGGGAAGAATCAGGGCGGGAACATGAAAACTGGAAACTCCATATTAACTGAGGGCAAGAGCTGCAGAAAGACAGAAATCAAAATGGCCAACGGAAAACTGAGTTTCAAGGAACATGTCAACAGAGACAAAGAACCTTACACATGCTGTCCACAGATCAGACTGCATGTACAATGCACCAGGTTCCCTTTAAAGGGAATCTGTCACCTCATTTTTTGCATATAAGATGAGAACACCGCCATGCTGTAGATAACCCCTAATGGCAGTGGTCGCATCTTATATGCAAAAAAATGAGGTGACAGATTCCCTTTAAGTCATCTCCACAGAGTTTTGCATGCAAGACTTCTCTTGTATTATCTTACTCTGCAAACCTTTAAACACTAACTGAAAATATAACCCTTCTGACAATCTCATAGCAGCCTAAAGAGTCCCACTTCATAGGTCTTTCTCTATTCTTGTATTAATTCCATATTCATTATTGATTGTTAGCTCATACGGTCAGAGATCCTACCTGATATATCTTTGCAGCAATTTTATCAACCACCTTTCATAATTTGCTCCAATATTATGCTAAAACAAAAGTTTTGGAGGGAGTGAAGTTTTTCTTTATAATAGATTTGGGAGTATCGAAAAGAGCACATTTTACTTTTACTGTTATTTTAGTGATATATGTCAAGAAGCAGAGCCATGGGAAGTGCTCCCAACAATATGTGAAGAAAGAAGTGTCCCTAAAGTAGCTGAAAAGTGATAGGAGAAGCCATTTTGGCTCCCCTCATTATCACCTCACTTTTCCTGTTCCCTTCTCAAGTTTCTGGAAACCCTTTCTCTACTGTTTTAGTACTCGATAAAAATCATGTTTCCTTTCCGCTGTAGCAGTACTTCATGCCAAAACACTAAATAAGGCTTGGCTTATATTTTATTTGTGTTATAGGTTTCCAATTGAAACTACTGATTATTTACCAATTTGTTAGTCCCAGCCAGAATCTTTAAAATTCTCTTTTTTTCCTGTTCTGTGTAAGTCTGCCATTTTAGTCTTGTATTATGTCTTAGAATTGTGTTCACGTTTAAAGTTAAAGATAAAGTTTTACTTTCACATAGTATTGTGGAGATAACCTGTGAGTACATAGATGTTATGAATGTTTTAGAAATGAATTCTGAGCAGAAGCTCCCTCTGGTGGTTACAAACAGTACTGAACCATTCAATGAGGATTGGCAATCAGGAATCATGGACTGGCTGGATATAAGGGAGGTTTCCCCCATCATGGTTGCCGGTGATCAATTGTTCTTGTCTCAACTTTGTTTCCTGGTTCACTTGGAAGCTTGCTTAGTCTTGCCTCTTCTCCTGCTCTCAGATAAGATATTTTCTGTTGTTTGTTTTTGTGCTTGCCTTTTGCATATTTCTCTGCATTTCTGTGAGGTTGGCTAGGTTCCCCTCCCCGGGGGGCTTGGTCTCCTCTCGGTTCCTCTGGAGCCACTGTTGTTTGTTCATTTGCCTTTTCCAGTTTTTTCTGTGGCTGCGGCTTAGTTTTGTTACACCAGAGAACCGGTTTGGGTGGTAGAGGTCGTGTGATCTCGGGTGTTTTAGCAATTAGTAGCGTTGGGTTTTTTTAGGGGTTTTTTTGGTTTGCAGTAAGAATCCTTCCTATCCTTTTCTGTCTAGGCAGATTAGGCCCCAGCGTTTGCTCATACTATTTTCTGTCTGTGTCTGTATTTCCTCTTGTCTAACCGCCATTACATGTTTGGGGGCTTCCTATGTTCTTTGGGGATCTGCTCCAGGGCAGATAGCTTTCCTCTTTCTATCTTTAGGTGTAGTTAGCCTCTCAGGCTGTGACGAGGCGTCTAGGACCAACGTAGGAACGCTCCACGGCTGCCTTTAGTTGTGGTGGTTAGTCAGGGTACTGCAATCCCATAGATTCCAACCTCTCTGGTGTATTGCCGTTTTTGCCTGCTCTCCTCAGCTACCAAAACATAACAGTATCACCGGACCAAACTGAAAATTATATGGTACTCACAGAAGGGAAAAAAAAGTGTGGAAAGAAGAAAGTTGTCAGAGGCGTCAGAGATTTTTTTTTCTGTTTGTTGCATTTTTTTTCCCTCTTTTTCTCTGGGTGCTGAGGAGGATTTTTTTTTTCTCTCAATGTAGTTTGCACAGTTGTCTGGCCGTGTGGATCGGCTTACCACTGAGGTTCGGAGTATTGCTACTTATCTTGCAGGGTTGCCGGTTGTGGAACCTAGGATCCCCATGCCAGATTTGTTTTTGGGGGATCGAGCTAAATTTCTGAATTTCAAAAATAACTGTAAGTTGTTTTTTGCCTTAAAACCTAAGTCCTCAGGGAACGCAGCACAGCAGGTTCAAATTGTCATCCCTCTCCAGCGCGGCGATCCTCAGGATTGGGCTTTTTCCCTGACACCTGGGGACCATGTTTTGAGTAATGTTGATGTATTTTTTCTGGCTCTGGGGTTATTGTATGATGAACCTAATGTCACTGATCAAGCTGAAAAAACCTTGTTGGCATTAAATCAGGGGCTTGAGGACACTGAGTTGTACTGTCAGAAATTCCGAAAGTGGGCAGTTCTGACCAAATGGAATGATGATGCTTTGGCAGCCCTTTTTCGGAAGGGTCTGTCAGAGAATGTAAAAGATGTTATGGTGGATTTCCCTGCTCCCTCTGGTCTCAATGATTCTATGTCATTGGCGATTCAAATTGACAGACGTTTGCGTGAGCGTAGAGGTATGCGTGGTATGGTCTTGCCTTGTGAAACAGCTTCTGAACCCATGCAGTGCGATAGAGTGGCTTCTGGGGCACAGCGTCATGAGTTTCGAAAACGCAATGGGTTATGTTTATACTGTGGTGATGCCTCTCATGCTATTTCAGTCTGCCCTAAGTGGGGAAGACGTTTTGCACGCTCAGTTGCCTTGGGTAGTGTTCAGACTAAATTTCTGTTGACTGTTACCCTGATTTGCTCCCTGTCCACATTTTCTTCTCAGGCTTTTGTTGATTCGGGAGCAGCTATTAACCTGATGGATTTTGATTTTGCTAAGCGTTGTGGGTTTCCCTTGATACCCCTACGGAAGTCTATTCCCCTACTGGGGATTGATTCTACCCCTTTGGCTGAGAATAAACCTCAGTTCTCTACTCAGGTGATAATGAGGGTTGAACCTGATCATCAGGAGAGTTTCAAATTTTTGGTGCTGTATAATCTGCATGACATTATTGTAGTAGGTTTCCCTTGGTTGCAGTCTCATAATCCTGTTTTGGATTGGAAATCTGTGTCTGTAACCAGTTGGGGCTGCCAATGTGTTAATGCCAACACTCCTGTTTTTTCTGCCTTTCCCCAGGCTCAAGATGTGCCTGACTTTTTGACTGATTTTTCTGATATGTTTAGCGAAAGTAAATCTGCATCCTTGCCCCCCATAGGAGCTATGACTGCGCTATTGAATTAGTGCCTGGTAGTAAATTCCCTAAAGGTCGCCTTTTTAACTTGTCTGTACCTGAACATGACGCTATGCGGTCTTATATCAAGGAGTCATTGGAGAAGGGTCATATCAGACAATCCTCTTCACCCTTGAGTGCCGGTTTTTTCTTTGTGGCCAAAAAGGATGGTTCATTAAGGCCGTGTATTGATTATCGTCTCTTGAACAATATCACTGTGAAATATCATTATTCGTTACCCTTGATTTCTGACCTGTTTTCCAGGGTGAAAAGTGCTACTTGGTTTACCAAGCTTGACCTCAGGGGGGCGTATAACCTTATTCGCATTAAGCACAGGGATGAATGGAAGACGGTGTTTAATACCCCAGAGGGGCATTTTGAGTACCTAGTGATGCCCTTTGGGCTCACTAATGCTCCTTCCGTCTTCCAGTCCTTCATGAATGACATTTTCAGGGATTTTGTGGATAAATTTCTGATTGTTTATTTGGATGATATCTTGATTTTTTCCAATGACTGGGACTCTCATGTGAAACATGTTCGGACTGTGTTCCAGATTTTGAAAGAGAATGCTCTGTATGTGAAGGGATCAAAGTGTCTTTTTGGCGTACAGAGGATCTCATTTCTGGGATTCATTTTGTCTCCATCTGTTATTGAAATGGACCCGGTCAAGGTTCAG
This sequence comes from Oophaga sylvatica, assembly GCA_033576555.1. Taxonomy (NCBI): domain Eukaryota; kingdom Metazoa; phylum Chordata; class Amphibia; order Anura; family Dendrobatidae; genus Oophaga; species Oophaga sylvatica. The sequence continues at coordinate 135,301,490 of JARQOD010000004.1, read as the reverse complement.
GCCATCTGTGTGGGTCCAACCTACTTCATTAAAGGCTCTTCAGAGATTCTTGGGTTTTGCCAATTTTTATCGTAAATTTATTGGTAATTTCTCTGTTATTGTTAAACCATTGACTGATTTGGCCAAAAAGGGTTCTGATGTGGTGAATTGGCCTCCTGAGGCAGTCTCTGCATTTCAGGAACTTAAGCAGAGATTCACTTCTGCTCCTGTTCTACGGCAGCCTGATATTTCTCTGCCATTTCAGATGGAGGTTGATGCCTCTGAAATTGGGGCAGGTGCCATTTTGTCCCAAAGAGATCCTGAGACCTCTAAAAGTAACCATTGTGCCTTTTTCTCTCGAAATTTTTCTCCAACTGAACGTAATTATGACGTGGGTAATCGGGAGTTATTGGCCATGAAGTGGGCTTTTGAAGAGTGGAGACATTGGCTGGAGGGAGCCAAACATCAGGTGGTGGTCCTCACGGACCATAAGAATCTGGTTTATCTGGAATCAGCCAAGCGACTTAATCCTAGACAGGCCAGGTGGGCCTTGTTTTTCACACGTTTTAATTTTGTGGTTTCCTTTCTTCCTGGTAGTGTTGAGCGATACTGCTCGATATCTAAAAATATCGTATCGGAATGGTATCGCCGATATCACTAAATATCGTCGATATCCGATTCCGATACCGGAAGTCCCATGTAAGTCTATGGGAACAAAATATCGCAACAAAAAAAACCCTTTCTTTCGTTGTAAACACAAAATATACACACATAGAATACATATATATATATATATATATATATATATACATGTCATTGTGACATATATATATACATATATTTATAGTTTATACACTTCTACATAGTAAAATAGACTCTGATTCAATTGCCGGGTAAAGCCGTGACATACCCCATAGAAGTCGACGGGCTCGGTGCCGAGTACCCCCAAAACCTCTGGCTCTGTGCGACTCAACTTGGGCGTCACAAACAGGATTCTGTAGCTCGCTATAAGCGAGTCCTGTGTGCCTGAATTGAACTGGTTTTGTGCTTGAGAATTGCTAAAATCATCAGAGAATGTATTTGCCATTTTTCAGCCATATCTGCGTCACGACGAGGCACTGGTGAAGAAGAAGGGCGTGCTCTTCGTGGGTGTACACTCACTCAGTGGCGCAAAAACGATGGCCGACCACTCTAAATGGTACTGCAATGTAAGATCGTGCCCCACAGCTATTCAGTTCCGCCTCCTCATCCTCCTCAGTGTGCGGAAACTAACACGAAGGTCCCGCCTCACTACAAAAGAGGGGCCCTCTCCAGATGCTAATGACACATGTGACTTGGCAGAGATGGCTAATGGACATGAGCAGAAGTGTGAAGGGATGGAGCAGTCAGAGCTCTCCCCCCACGGAAGCGACCCGATCGCCACGGAACCACCGTTGGGCACCCGGCCTGGAAACCCTCCTACGCTGCAAGAAGCGGAGGATACCCAAAGAGGCCTGGCCCGGCACCGGGAGGAGGTCGCCAGGATGGAAGCCAGCTGGCGTGCCCTAAAACTAAACTTGGAGCGGCGCCAATCCCTCTTACCTGAAGTGTCTGTACCGGAAGGTGAGGCACCCGTTCTAGTAGAGGAGTCCGTGCGGGCATCCCAGCCCTTGCAATGTGATCTGGTTGACGTTGTCGCAGTGGACAAGTATTCAAGCAGCTGACAGCACTCGGGAGTTAGCACGGATGCACGTTCAGGCGTTCAAGGATCCAAATGAACAACAGTCCAACGAAAAAATAGGAACAGCATCCCGCTGTCTGCCCCGTCGCTGAGACAGAAGAAGCGACACCCGTCCTCATGGAGGAGGCCGCGCAGGCACCAGAGGTCTACCTGTCTGTACCGGAGCCCCGACTGTCATCTGTTCCAGAGCCGGCTGCTTCCTCCGCAGGTGAGCGCCGCCAGGACTGGGGGGCGCCAGGAGAGCTGCCGCAAACCGGACATCGTAAGCTGCAGTTTGATGGTGGAGACATGGAGATGCTGGTGGAGGAGAATTACAACTGGCGTCAGGAGGAAGAGTGGAGACGTTGGGAGCGGGAAGCAGAGCGACAAAGGGAGCAGCGCGAATCCCAGAAGCTTCGCCAACGTCACATCGAGAAGGACCGGGCAGATAAGGACCGGATGAGAAAAGATAAAGGAACCCTGTGGGAGCCGCGGCGTAAGGGTGCAGTACGGAGCTTTAAATTGAAAGGTGGTTGGGGCTTCATCCAGGAGCCTGGACTTTATTTAGAAGTGTTTGTGACCCGGCGGGACGTGGAGACTCACCTCCCAGAAGGACACCTGGGGAGGGACCTATTGCCAGGAGACTTGGTGACTTACACCCGACACTGGGGTTACAATGGATGGTACGCCCTAAATGTTACCAGGTGCGACCCCTACTCCCCAGAGTGTCAGGAACCTGTGAGACCCTCGGAGCCTTCAGCCTCCCACATCCAGGCCTCTGCACAAGTGCCCACCCCACGCCGTAAATCTCCCCAGCCTCCCTCAGTGGTCTCCTCAGCAGCCCCAGCTATGGACATGATAACTATAGCTGGCCCGTACCCGGCGCCTGTTAGGCCCCCTGGGGTTCGTTCAGTCCGGGACATAGGGCTCCAGACCCGGAGGGAGATGAAAGAGGTGGCCACACAGACACAGATAGCGGGTCACGACTTGACTGTACAGGCCACACGACGTCATCAGGTCCTGGTGGTCCTTGGTGTCTCGGATGTTTGGCAAGCATCAGAAGAGTACCAGGTGGTACCTGGAACACCCCTGCCAAAGAATTATAAATAACCCGGACAGGGTCCCTGTATGTAAATAGTTAAATTGTTGATGTACCCGGACGGGTGAATGTTCATAAAAAAAAAATTTAATTTAATAAAAAACACAACACAGTTTTTATTACTTTTATTACAGTCTCATCCTGCGACGCCATCGATCTCCTGTAAAAAAATGAAAAAAAAAAACAGCAGTATACCACCTGTCCGACGCAGTCCATAGTAACGAGTGATTACCTGCTTCCCCGGCGGTGACGTCATCGGACTGCTTTACGGCCGGGATTACCCTGCAGTCACTGCAGTTATCGCGAAAAAACTGCATGTGACCGCCAGGGAGAAGATAATGGCGGCCATCAAGCAGTCCAGGACGTGACCGCCGGAGATCTTCTGCCAGGTAAGTGCCGCTGACTCCTGACAGACCCGACCGACGGACACTCACAGTGACAGTGACAAATCCGATTCCGGTATCCGATATGACGAAAATATCGGTACTCGGAATCGAAAGCCCGTTACAGCTAATATTGGCCGATACCCGATATTTGCAGTATCGTATCGCTCAACACTACTTCCTGGCACTAAGAATGTTAAGGCGGATGCCCTCTCGAGGAGTTTCCTTGCGGACTCTCCTGAGTTATCTGATCCTGCTGTTTTTTTGAAAGGGGGTGTGTTTTTTTCCGCCATCTCACACAAATTTGAGACTGGCTCTGGAGGGGTGTCAGGAGGATAAACCCGAGCGCTGCCCTGTTGGGAAATTGTTTGCCCCAGACCAGTGGAAGAAGAGTGTGATGTCTGAGATTCATTGTTCCGCGTTGGCCGGTCATCCCGGAATTTTTGGTACCAAAGACTTGGTTAGTCGGTCCTTTTGGTGGCCTACTTTGTCTCGTGACGACAGGGAGTTTGTGCAGTCCTATGGGACTTGCTCTCGCTCCAAGCCTTGCTCTCGCTCTAGTGGTTTGTTGATGCCATTGCCTGTGCCCAAGAGATCATGGACCCATATCTCTATGGATTTTATTTCCGACCTCCCTGTTTCTCAGAGAATGACCATTATCTGGGTGATTTGTGATAGGTTTTCCAAGATGATACATCTTGTGCCATTACCTAAGTTGCCTTCCTCCTCCGAATTGGTGCCTTTGTTCCTTCAGCACGTGGTTCGGTTACACGGCATTCCTGGGAACATTGTGTCTGACAGAGGAGTCCAGTTTGTTTCCAGATTTTGGAGGACTTTTTGTTCTAAACTTGGTGTTCAATTGTCTTTTTCCTCTGCTTTTCATCCTCAGACCAATGGACAAACTGAGAGAACAAACCAGACATTGGAGACTTATCTGAGATGCTTTGTGTCTGCTGATCAAGATGACTGGGTCTCTTTTTTGCCTTTGGCTGAGTTTGCTCTTAATAATAGGGCTAGCTCTGCCACTTTGATGTCTCCATTTTTCTGCAATTTTGGGTTTCACCCTCGATTTTCTTCGGGACAGACGGAGGCTTCTGTCTGTCCGGGTGTTGACTCTGTTGTAGAGTGTATGCAGCAGATTTGGGACCAGGTAGTGGAGAGGTTGTCCCTCTCTCAGGAGAAGGCCCAGCGGTTTGCCAACCGGCATAGGACTGATGGTCCTCGGTTTAAAGTGGGGGACTTGGTCTGGTTGTCCTCAAGAAATATCCCTATGAGAGTTGCATCTCCTAAGTTTAAGCCTAGGTTCATTGGACCTTATAAGATCATGGAGATTCTTAATCCTGTTTCCTTTCGTTTACTTCTTCCAGGGACATTTAAGATCCATAACGTGTTCCACAAGTCCTTATTGAAGAGGTTTGTCGAGCCAGTGGTTCCTATGGCTGCGCCCCCTGACCCTGTTTTGGTTGAGGGCAATCTGGAGTATGTGGTTGAGAAAATATTGGATTCTCGTTTTTCTAGACGACAACTCCAGTATTTGGTTAAGTGGAGAGGTTATGGTCAGGAGGACAATTCTTGGGTGTTTGCTTCGGACATCCATGCTAGGAGACTGATCCGTGCGTATCACAGAGCTCATCCTGACCGACCTGGTTGCACATATGAGGGTTCGGTGACCCCTCCTCAAGGGAATGTTTTAGAAATGAATTCTGAGCAGAAGCTCCCTCTGGTGGTTACAAACAGTACTGAACCATTCAATGAGGATTGGCAATCAGGAATCACGGACTGGCTGGATATAAGGGAGGTTTCCCCCCATCATGGTTGCCGGTGATCAATTGTTCTTGTCTCAACTTTGTTTCCTGGTTCACTTGGAAGCTTGCTGAGTCTTGCCTCTTCTCCTGCTCTCAGATAAGATATTTTCTGTTGTTTGTTTTTGTGCTTGCCTTTTGCATATTTCTCTGCATTTCTGTGAGGTTGGCCAGGTTCCCCTCCCGGGGGGCTTGGTCTCCTCTCGGTTCCTCTGGAGCCACTGTTGTTTGTTCATTTGCCTTTTCCAGTTTTTTCTGTGGCTGCGGCTTAGTTTTGTTACACCAGAGAACTGGTTTGGGTGGTAGAGGTCATGTGATCTCAGGTGTTTTTGCAATTGGTAGCGTTGTTTTTTTTTAGGGGTTTTTTTTGTTTGCAGTAAGAATCCTTCCTATCCTTTTCTGTCTAGGCAGATTGGGCTCCAGCGTTTGCTCATACTATTTTCTGTCTGTGTCTGTATTTCCTCTTGTCTAACCGCCATTACATGTTTGGGGGCTTCCTATGTTCTTTGGGGATCTGCTCCGGGGCAGATAGCTTTCCTCTTTCTATCTTTAGGTGTAGTTAGCCTCTCAGGCTGTGACGAGGCATCTAGGACCAACGTAGGAACGCTCCACAGCTGCCTTTAGTTGTGGTGGTTAGTCAGGGTACTGCAATCCAGTAGATTCCAACCTCTCTGGTGTATTGCCGTTTTTGCCTGCTCTCCTCAGCTACCAAAACATAACACATAGAGGTATTACCTTAGAAATCACTCAAACATATCTGAGCTGATAATAATAACAGTATACATAGTGGAAAGATATTCAGCTTGGTCTCATCAGTGAACATTGAACCCTGAAAAAGTTATCGAAATTCCAGTAGCATTTTGTTGTGCATTTCATGTTTGTATTCCTAGAAATACTAGTATATGCTGTATATTCGGAAATGGTCCCTCCTCTTCCTTCATAAATAGGTTAGAAATATTAAGAAAAGCCTTATTCTTCACTTCTGAACTGTTCATAAAGCTTAAAGATGTGTTCACACATTGGCCTACTCATCTCAGTTTTACAAAAAAAACGCCACGAACACGTATGATTCAATTTGAAGGATTTTTCCAAGAATATAAATTAGGAGGCAGTGGGTTGCCAGTACCCGGAAAAGGAAAGTATTTTGCCCCCCCAAACCAGTGGACTGTTACAATTCCCTAAGTCCCTTCCATGAGTCCAGTAGTAGGCCCTCCATTTTTTTTTTAGTTTTTTTTACTGAAATCTGATATAAAATATTAAAAATAAAAACCTAAACTTTTTTTGAAAAAATTATAGTAGGTATATTTTTTTACTTTCTATTTTTTATTACATTTTTTGTGATTTTTTTATGTAACTAATTTATTACTCTAGTCTTATCCGAAGACTTACCTAATCATAAAGGCCTACTTTTTTCAGTCTCCTCTGGACAGTTGATGTATAGAGAGTGTCTGCTTTTTCAAGCAGAAATAATTCTTGGTCTTATTTTCCAATGGCAGGCCTCACTAGAGACAATTTCTTCATAGCAAATGATGGTTTTAATGACAGCGCTTGAAAATATCTTCAAGGTTCTAGCAATTCTCTAGATTGTCATTACTTTAAAACATAAAGGTGAGTCAGACTGTCGATTCTCTTTATTTAGTTGAGTGGTTCTTCCCATATTCTGGTTTAGAACAGTTGTCGAATAGTGCTGTCATCATTTATGGACCCATGAAACAACACTGCCTTTGCAAAACATACCTGATGGTCACAAATACTTTCAGAAGGTTAGGGATTCTACAAATGAACTCTTGGAAATGCATACTTGTTCATTGGAAGCCATTCCAGGTGACTACAATGTGAAGCTGCTTGAGCTGAGGCTAAGGTTTTATAGAGCTGTTATCAGAATAAAATAGGGTACTTTACTATAACGATTAACCCCTTCACCAACTGGGGATTTTCCAGTTTTGCGTTTTCGTTTTTTGCTCCTCTTCTTCCCAGAGCCATAACTGTTTTAGTTTTCTGCCAATATGGCCACGTGAGGGCTTGTTTTCTGCGGGACAAGATGTACTTTTGAAAGACATCATTGGCGTTACCATAAAGTGTACTGGAAAATGGGGGAAAAATTCCAAATACGGTGAGATTACAAAAAAATGCATTTTCGCAAATTTTTTTTACCATGTTCACTAAATGCTAAAACTGACCTGCCATTATGATTCTCCAGGTCATTACGAGTTCATAGACAGCAAACATGTCTAGGTTCTTATTTTATTTAAGTGGTGAAAAAAAATCCAAATTTGTAAAAATAAAATAATGGCCCCATTTTCCGAGACCTGTAGTGTCTCCATTTTTTGTGATCTGGGGCTGGGTGAGAGCATATTGTTTTCTCGCTGAGCTGAAAATTTTATTGCTACAATTTCTGGGTAGATATTTTGATTGCCTGTTATTGCATTTTCGTGCAATGTTTCAGCGAGCAAAAAAATATTTCTGGCTTTTTGATTTTTTTTTCTCATTACACCATTTAGCAATCAGATTAAGGCACCAAAGGGTCTGCAGGAAACTCATGTGGTGTTGGTCTTCTGATGTGCTTCTGGGGCAGCAATGTTAAATGCCACTGTCGGAGATTGACGGCGACCACCACCTGGGACTGTTTTACAACATTTTTTAAGTTAAAATGTTTTTAAATATTTTGTTTAAATGCTTCTAAAAATTGACAAATCTATTGTGTTATTGCTAAAAACATTTTTAACCAGCTTGTTAAACCTTTATCCATGTCAAGTGCAGGTAATTCCAAAATGTAATACGTACATTCTGTGACACTCAACATCCGTACACAGGTTCAACAAATATATCTATCCATGGATCTATTGAAAAAGTGATTATTTTACCTATTTACAACAACCAATCTGCTGAGTTTTACCAGAATGAATGTTCGGAACACTACTTCTCTCTCCCCGTCTTTCTTTTCTCTTTCTCTCTTGCTTCTGAATAATGGAATCTTTCTCTGTGTATTTTAATATAAATTTTACGGTTTCACAGAATTAGGCAGGCGTCCATCGATGGAACTGTATGTGAATCTTGCCTTGTTTATGCAGGCTAGAAAACCACATTTGCTATTTACACAGTGGGTGTTGGGTGGGCAGAGATCTATGCACAATAATAGAAAATGACAAGTTAAAAAATCTGCTCATAGGAACTGTTTTTCTATGTTATCATATGCCAGCATCAGATTAGTGTATTAAAAGGGTTTCTGCCTGTAATAATGCTGAAAGAAATGTAGTGAATGGGCGCTAACAATGCTGTCAGGGTGAAGCTGATGGTGGAGGGGAAAAACAAATGGGGCATGCTTTAGCCAGCATACAAGGACTTTTTTTTACACTTCTGAGATCCTGGTAAATACAGCTTACATATAAATCCATTTAAGGAAGATAGAAAACTGAGGCAATCACATTTGAAATAAATTTACCCTTTAATGTCTTTTTTTTTTTTTATACTTCATGTAGTAAAACCATTTATGGGTATCATTATTAGAGACCAAAAACGTTTGATTGTAGGTTTAGAACTCTAAAAGATCCATTTATTCTGATCGATGTTCAGAGGTAAACAACTGGCGACCGGCAACTTGTTTGGTAGTCTGCAGTAGGAGGCCAAATCTGCTTCAAATGTGCCAAGAACAATCTGAGATAGATCGTTCAGTGTGCATAGGCCCCATTGTTTTTGACGGCACAGGTCCTGTTTACACAGGATGATGCGCTGCCGAGAATGATTTATTTTTTCTGCAGCAAAAAGATCACTTCACTTGATAAATGGGTGCTTTGCTTGTTTGTTGGATGATTAGCACCGTATTTAGACCGTCGATTACTATGATTGAGCGTGCTTAGGAATAATCATGCAGTGTACATGCACTTTTAGGCTCATGTCAATCAATAGAGTGAAGTAGGTTTAACACTTCTTCATGGTTTCTACATGTACAGTACAGACCAAAAGTTTGGACACACCTTCTCATTCAAAGATTTTTCTGCATTTTCATGACTATGAAAATTGTAGACAAAAAACCTGACTGGCACATCTAGACTAATGTGAACTAGGTGCAAACAAGGGAAGCTACCCCCATGTAAAACATAGAAAAAAAGGCTGCACTCAAGCATACTAAAGCATGACAACATGGAATATATGAAATTTAGAATAGCAATATGGCTTTGGAATATAAGGAAAAATTTGAGACGCTTAGTATAAACATTTGGCCAAACATTTTAAAGCCCACCAACCATCGTCAAGGTGGTCTCATTTCTGGTGAGTCCCTGACCTAATGTGAACATACCTCTATTAGGCTGATATCTGAATTTCTGGGTGAATATGCACCTCTGTCAGTAATGCCTGCATTTATGGGTAAAGTAGGGACCTGGTGTAATTAAAATCACCACCTGGTGGGGGCGGAGTGCTCGGTCAGCAAGCTAACATTCAATAGACAAAAAAACCTGACTGGCACATCTAGACTAATGTGAACTAGGTGCAAACCAAGGGAAGCTACCCCGATGTAAAACATAGAAAAAAAGGCTGCACTCAAGCATACTAAAGCATGACAACATGGAATATATGAAATTTAGAATAGCAATATGGCTTTGGAATATAAGGAAAAATTTGAGACGCTTAGTATAAACATTTGGCCAAACATTTTAAAGCCCACCAACCATCGTCAAGGTGGTCTCATTTCTGGTGAGTCCCTGACCTAATGTGAACATACCTCTATTAGGCTGATATCTGAATTTCTGGGTGAATATGCACCTCTGTCAGTAATGCCTGCATTTATGGGTAAAGTAGGGACCTGGTGTAATTAAAATCACCACCTGGTGGGGGCGGAGTGCTCGGTCAGCAAGCTAACATTCAATAGACAAAAAAACCTGACTGGCACATCTAGACTAATGTGAACTAGGTGCAAACCAAGGGAAGCTACCCCGATGTAAAACATAGAAAAAAAGGCTGCACTCAAGCATACTAAAGCATGACAACATGGAATATATGAAATTTAGAATAGCAATATGGCTTTGGAATATAAGGAAAAATTTGAGACGCTTAGTATAAACATTTGGCCAAACATTTTAAAGCCCACCAACCATCGTCAAGGTGGTCTCATTTCTGGTGAGTCCCTGACCTAATGTGAACATACCTCTATTAGGCTGATATCTGAATTTCTGGGTGAATATGCACCTCTGTCAGTAATGCCTGCATTTATGGGAAAATTGTAGAATCACACTGAAGGCATCAAAACTATGAATTAACACATGTGGAATTATACATTACACTTTACAAAAAAGTGTGAAACAACTGAAAATATGTCTTATATTCTAGGTTCTTCAAAGTAGCCACCTTTTGCTTTGATTACTGCTTTGCACGCTGAAAAGGTGAACGGATGGATTCTACATGCCTGGTTCCCACCGTGAAGCATGGAGGAGGTGGTGTGATGGTGTGGGGGTGCTTTGCTTGGTGACACTGTTGGGGATTTATTCAAAATTGAAGTGGTGAGCGGTCCAGCTCACCCCAAACCATCTCGATTGGGTTCAGGTCTGGTGACTGTGGAGGCCAGGTCATCTGGGGTAGCACCCCAACACTCTCCTTCTTGGTCAAATAGCCCTTACACAGCCTGGAGGTGTGTTTGGGGTCATTGTCCTGTTGAAAAATAAATGATGGTCCAACTAAACGGAAACCGGATGGAGTAGCATGCTGCTGCAAGATGCTGTGGTAGCCATGCTAGTTCACTCTGCCTTCAATTTTGAATAAATCCCCAACAGTGTCACCAGCAAAGCACCATCACACCACCTCCTCCATGCTTCACGGTGGGAACCAGGCATATAGAGTCCATCCGTTCACCTTTTCTGCGTGCAAAGCAGGAATCAAAGCAAAAGGTGGCTACTTTGAAGAACCTAGAATATAAGACATATTTTCAGTTGTTTCACACTTTTTTGTAAAGTGTAATGTATAATTCCACATGTGTTAATTCATAGTTTTGATGCCTTCAGTGTGATTCTACAATTTTCATAGTCAGGAAAATACAGAAAAATCATTGAATGAGAAGGTGTGTCCAAACTTTTGGTCTGTACTGTACATGTGCTGTGCACAGTAGAAAAACATGCATGGCATGGGTTGGACTCTAATGTCACAGGTGGTGGCCATGCCTGGTGCCTTGCACTCATGGTTAGAAATGTCAAGGCGAGACATGATTCCCCTCATGACCGAATGGTTTAGTTGTGTACCTTATGATGGCAAATAAAGAGAAGAGCAGACTTTGAAGACATAAGAACTAAATACCAGTAACACCCCTTCTCCCAATAACCAGAAAATATACCCAGAACATCGTGTTGGTGGGTATCAGTCACAGCTTTCTTATAAAACGTATGCGAGAATCATTATAGAACAACACAACCGGCCATAAGGGATATGCCGACACCTCTACAGGTTTGAAATTCCACAAAATGCCGGATTCTCATAATTTTGAATGCTGCCATGTCTTGTTACAAATAGAATTCCATAGGAACTGTTAACAAATAAAGAAAAAAAACATTATTAATAAGCAGATATGATGCAATAAGACATTAAAACTGGAAGGGAGGGAGGGAAATGCTAAAAGATCCCAGCTACTATGGGAAGAGGCTGGATCCCAGATATCATGAGGCTATAAAAACAAAGGCCAGCCCCAAAACTATTGGCCAGGCTACTGAGCCAATAGGAGAGGAACGGTCATTAAAATCAGGAAAGGGGCATAACATGGGGGTAAAGAGAGGCATCGCAATCTCTGACACTCTCATTAACCCCTTCAGTGCCCTCCAGGTTTGTAGTAGTAGTTGAAACCGGTACTCAATTTACTTCTGGCTACGGATGGCGGCACACAAGTTTAATGGTTTTATACCCGTGATATACCGAGGTACATACTTCGTACATCAGTTGGCAGTAGCAGGCATTGTGGAATAATGGCATTTGGTTTCTTCCTAGGGTAAGACTTAAAGGGTTATTCTCAAATTTGGATAAAGAGTAACTTCCTGCTCACTGAGGATCTGACTGTTGGGTCTCCCACCGATCCCAAGTACCGATGCTCCAAAGAGCACCATGTGAATGAAGCCTAACGCACATGCACATGAAGTTTTCAGAACCCTCATGCAAGTTCCAAAGATCAGCTGTTATTCGTTACTCCCATTAAGAATGAATGGATCAGAGGTATGCATGATCAGACAATGCTGGGATTCTGGCCTACATGTTTCACCAATCTTCCACTCCATAAATGGAAATTACTCCCAAGTGGGCCTCTATGTTCCAGTTATCTTGCAAATCTTGATTAAATGTAGTGCAGCATCAATCATATCTTCTTCATCGTCTTAATGTGCATTCACCTAAGGCTTCTCCTGAATCCTACTCAGCTGGGTGAAGCTAGGGGTCTTGGCAAAATATCATTCTCCCCTTGAGGGGTAAGCAGGCAAATCTGTTCTACACTTCCTCAGCCTTCTCTGCTGTCCCAGCCATCCTGTCTATTCCAAACTGCTCTACTACACAGTTGACTGCTTACACTCATGGTTCTGGACTTCCTTACTACTTTGAAGTACTCATGCTGTCTGAACTACTTGGAGCACCAAAGGAAGGCAAGAACTTTATATCAACTTTGCTCCTCCCACATTTCTTTAAACTTCTACACAACTAACTGCTTGGGTTAACTATCTACTCTCTGTAGTATGTGAAGTGCTGAAATATACTTCTCAAAGTAACTTAGACAATAATACAGTGCATAACAAATATCCAAGCAATGCTGATGTTGGCATAAACCAGTGCAATAACCTAGGTATCAATAGGGAAATCTATCAGCACAAAACATTAATGTAATCCTCATATTTGTGTCATTACATATGTGTAAGTCAATAAGTACGACTGTGCTAAGTATGAAGTACCGATGCTTCCAGTGTTACCAACGCTTACCCTATGATTGTATTTCCTAGCTGGAGTTGTTTTATATTTATATGTGGATTCTTGGGGTCTACAGACATGGTTCTTAGTTTGATACCTTTTCACTTATGGCATTAGAGCACCTATTTAACAGTCTTTTGTAAGAGAGTATCATCCCTATAGTATATGATCCTAGAGAGTAAGTGGCTGCTGTAACGATCTGTACTCACTCAGCTGCTCTTGAGGTAGGCACAGGAGGCAGTTTTCATGCAATAGTCCAGGCAAGTTTATTTCACTTCATAAAGCACTTCGGGAGGCAAAACAAACCAGAGCCTTTTCTGGCACAAAGTGAAATTAAAACTGAAAACAAATAGTCCATATAGTATTGTGGGTCCACCTGCTCAGGTCAGGGTTTTTGACAACACACACTGGAGGTCTCCACACCTCCAGCCACAGACCCTGAATGAGAGATTCGGCCTCCATTTTATCTGCCAAACCATTCCCCTGGGGTTGGGATATGTGAGCAGTCATTCCCACCCATCTCTTATGACTGCTCGTAAAACCCGGAACTGGAATGGCCCCAAAACAACTCTCTCAGCACTATACTTGCTGGAGCATACATCCGAGCTCACATCACCGCAGCTAACAGCCACCATGACACATATCTTCCCTCAAGGACTTGTCCGGCAGCTATCTTTGGCTGGTTTCACATTTGCGTCCATGTGCGCAGCGTTTCATCCGCATGCGTCATGCTTACATATCTTTAACATGGTGTACGCAGAGACATGTGCTTGCATGCAAACGCGTACACATGCGTCATTTCACAGTGTCCGACAAACGCAGCATGTTGCATTTTTTGAAGCGTCAAAAATCCGTCAAATATGCGCAGTCATGCGCATGCGGATGAATGCATCAAAACAACTTATTACTGTCTATGGGAACGCATTGGTACGTAAGGAAATGCGTATGGATGCATTCGATACGCATGCGTTCTTAATGAGACATGCTTTTTTGGTGTCTGTCATATCAAACGCATGCGCAAAAACGCATACAAATGCATGCACACGCAGCTTTTTTTGCATCATGCGTAAGATGATGCAGATAAAAAAACACTGCATTAACATGCGTTTGCATGCGTTTTTGCATGCGTTTGTGTATGCAGATGATACGCTGCGCACATATATGCAAATGTGAACCTATCCTTAGCGTACCCATATGCGAGAAAATAAATGGTCCGATTTCCGGACCGAAAAAATGGACGAGTGCTGTAAGGAGACAGACAGTGTGTGCAATGCATACACACTAGAGAGGGAGAGGACAGTGCCAAAGAAGACTGTGTTTACCGAGCACCCTCTCCAAATGGGGAGGGACGACAAAGTAGCAGGCAGAAGCAGCGGTGTGCAGAGACACAGACAAGGACTTAGTGGGTCACGTGACCAGGGCAGGAAGGTCCTAAAGGCTAGGACTAGCACTCGTGCGAACTGGAGATCAAAAGGCGGAAAGTAAGAACCAGCAACGCCGGGAGCGGGGTCAGACTAGCCAAGGTCAGAAACAGGAGGACAGCGCAGGACAAAAGGAGTGAGACAAAAACGTAGTCAGGAGACAAGCCGAAGTCAATTACCAAAAGAGCCGAACATCGAGGTACAGAATCAACAGGCAATAGCCAAATGAGGGACAGACCGGATCAGAACCAGGGAACATACACGCAGCGCAGGCACAAGGCACAAACACACAAAACATCAGGGTCAACTTAACTCAGCCGAGGGCAGGAGTCTAACTGACAAGTACTCGAGCTAACCAAGGCTATAAAAAGCCCTCCCAGAACCGGAAAGAGACCACAAAAATTAACCCCTGGAACGTCAGTCAAAAACTACCAAAAGATCATGACAAGTGCCATGTGATTAAGCAAATTTGGAGTAAGAGGGCACCACCTTAATAATATTAAATTGGGATCACTCCCTGCATGTGGAATGGCTAACAAAGAAAAAAGAACAAGAAACAATGCACATGCATATAACCAGGGATCACCAAATAGGATAAAGTCAATCCATATAAAGTTTATTAAAGATCAAACAAAAAGATAAACATACATGTTAAAAACAGTTAAAAAACCACACATGGTATATACAAGAAAAAAAGTCCAAAATAAAGAGTTAAATACTCAAAAAGTTCTCGCATGCCTATAATAACACAATCTATAATAAATATCACACTGACACAGTCAACTGAAGACTGTGCTTGAGTCAATTCATGTTGTCCTCATCATCAAAGAAAAAAAGGAGGGTTTTAGTTCAAGAAAACATTAATTCCTTCAGGCAAAAAAATCCCTAAAGGTATATGAATAACCTAATAGGTCTTGAGCACTAAGCCCGGACAATTTCCCAGATGGAGCAAGATATCACCATATATTAAGATATAAAAGGCAAGGGAAAACAAATCTCAATATACCCTATATCAATAATATACCGTATGCAGATAGGCATCCCCCATAGGTCGGCATGTAGAGTAACTGGACCCACGCGTTCCGACACAAACAGTGTCTTTGTCAAGGTAGGTTATATGCAAGTGCCATGTGATTGTCATGTGAGTGTCATGCGATTTCCGTGCGATTTTTAAACGGAACATCCGTATGACATGCGTATGCATGAACCCAATCGAGATGGTTTGGGGTGAGCTGGACCGCTCACCGCTTCAATTTTGAATAAATCCCCAACAGTGTCACCATCAAAGCACCCCCACATCATCACACCACCTCCTCCATGCTTCACGGTGGGTACTAGGCATGTAGAATCCATCTGTTCACCTTTTCTGCGTGCAAAGCACCCCTCCATTACATAGCTATAACCACACCCAGGTACCTATCACATGGCTAGTCATGTCATTGTGACATCACCGCAGGTCCTCAAACTCACAACCCACACAGGCTTCTGCAGGGAAAAAAGGGGTACAGTGAGCACTCTCACCACGGTGTGAGGTATATGGGTAGCCAGACCCTCCCATCTCTCAGAGCTACCCGTAACCCGGACAAAGTGAACAACAACTACTTAGTGGTTACGTGCACTAAAGAAAAATACTCCGGGTTACATCACAGGGAGCAGCCATCCCTGTGACACATACCTCTCATTAATTATGCGGCAATTAGTCACACTACAAAATATATACAGTACAGACCAAAAGTTTGGACACACCTTCTCATTCAAAGATTTTTCTGTATTTTCATGACTATGAAAATTGTAGAATCACACTGAAGGCATCAAAACTATGAATTAACACGTGGAATAATACATTACACTTTACAAAAAAGTGTGAAACAACTGAAAATATGTCTTATATTCTAGGTTCTTCAAAGTAGCCACCTTTTACTTTGATTACTGCTTTGCACGCTGAAAAGGTGAACGGATGGATTCTACATGCATGGTTCCCACCATGAAGCATGGAGGAGGTGGTGTGATGATGTGGGGGTGCTTTGCTGGTGACACTGTTGGGGATTTATTCAAAATTGAAGCGGTGAGCAGTCCAGCTCACTCCAAACCATCTCGATTGGGTTCAGGTCTGGTGACTGTGGAGGCCAGGTCATCTGGCGTAGCACCCCAACACTCTCCTTCTTGGTCAAATAGCACTTACACAGCCTGGAGGTGTGTTTGGGGTCATTGTCCTGTTGAAAAATAAATGATGGTCCAACTAAACGCAAACCGGATGGAATAGCATGCTGCTGCAAAATGCTGTGGTAGCCATGCTGGTTCAGTATGCCTTAAATTTTGAATAAATCCCCAACAGTGTCACCAGAAAAGCACCCCCACACCATCACACCACCTCCTCCATGCTTCACGGTGGGAACCAGGCATGTAGAGTCCATCCGTTCACCTTTTCTGCGTGCAAAGCAGTAATCAAAGCAAAAGGTGGCTACTTTGAAGAACCTAGAATATAAGACATATTTTCAGTTGTTTCACACTTTTTTGTAAAGTGTAATGTATAATTCCACATGTGTTAATTCATAGTTTTGATGCCTTCAGTGTTATTCTACAATTTTCATAGCCATGAAAATGCAGAAAAATCTTTGAATGAGTATGAGTATGAGCACTGTATATATGTATGTGTGTATATACTGTATATATATATATATATAATATACATATATACATATATATCAGTGACAAATACAATTGGTATATTATGTGTGGTGTACAATAATAAATTATATTGTGGTACCGTGTTAGCCAGAAAAATTGATGTGAATACTTTTCCGTCCAATTATGACAAGAGCATTCTTAAAGTGAATTCACTTTAAGAATGCTCTTGTCATAATTGGACGGAAAAGTATTCACATATATTATGTGTGCAAACTTATGGACATGTATTTAATTAATAAATGATTATTTCACGGAAAAAAAAATGGCGTGGGGTCCCCTGATAACTTATAGCTAGTAATAGCTATGCAGACAGCTGAGAGCTGATATTTATAACCTAGGAAGGGGCCATGGATAGTGCCCCCCACGGCTACAAACACCAGCTCTCAGCCGCCCCAGAAAGGTCACAAATTCTGGCACATAGCCTTGTTCTTCCCACTGCCCTGTAGTGGCGGCATGCGGGGTAATTGTTGGGGGGGTTAGTAATGAAGATGCGTCAATTAGACGCCCCCATTACTAATACCATAGTCAAATTGTAAATAAAACAGACACCCTGAAAAAAATTATTTTATTGAAGTAAAGACACACACTCCTTTGTTATTCTAAATTAAATCATACTTACAACCTCTGCTAATTCCCCGAAGCCCTCAATCTCCTGTAATAAACATAAAATAATAAAGCAACAATATACCATACCTGTCCGTTGTTGTGTTACCACGTTGTAATCCATATCTGGGGGATATACAGTTTACAACCAAGACGGTGCTAAGATGAGACCGCACAGGCTGTAAACTACTGGTGAATGAGGCGCAGCATCAGTAACTAGCGGTGACATTACTGATGCTGCGCTGCCTCACAGCCTGACCCGTGCTTAACTCTGGTGCATTGGAAAATGAACTGGCATTTTCCCACGCTCAAGAGTTCAGCGTGGGTCAGGCTGTGAGGGAGCGGAGCTTCAGTGACGTCACCGCTAGTCACTGAGGCTGTACCGGCAGCATCTCATTCATTCACCAGTAGTTTACAGCTGGGGCGGTCGCATCTTAGCACCGTCTTGGCTGTAAACTGTATATCCCCCAGATATGGATTACGGCGTGTGACACAACGACGGACAGGTATGGTATATTGTTGCTTTATTATTTTATGTTTATTACAGAACTAGGGTTTCGCATGTATTAGGTGTGTTTGTAAGTATGGTTTAATTAAGAACAATAAAGGAGTCTGTGCGTTTATTTCAAATAAAGGATTTTTTAGTCGGTGTCTGTGTTTTATTTACTATTTAACTATATAGGGTTAGTAATGGGGGCGTCTGATTGATGCATCTTCATTACTAACCCCACCAACTATTACCCCATATGCCTCCGCTACAGGGCAGTGGGAAGAGCAAGGCTATGTGCCAGAATTGGCGCATCTTACAGATTGTATTTGTAAATTATATTTGTCACTGACATGTATGCATGTATATATATATATATATATATATATATTATAGGTATATATATATATATATATATATATATATATGTGTATATATATTTATATATATATTATATACAGGTGCATCAAACAAAATTAGAATATCATCAAAAGTTAATTTATTTCAGTATTTCAATACAAAAAGTGAAACTCATATTATACAGAGTCATTACAAACAGAGTGATCTATTTCAAGTGTTTATTTCTGTTAGTGTTGATGATTATGTCTTACAGCCAATGAAAACCTAAAAGTCATTATCATAGTAAATAAGAATAATATACCGGGCTTTATAGCCTATTATCAGACGCATGTAGGTGGGGTTTTTGAACCGCCAGAGTCTATTTATTTCACAAGATGCTGTATACATCATGCAATATCAATCTATCTGACCTCCTGATGAGCCATGTTGGCGAAACGCGTAGAGGCTAATTTGACTACTAAATAGATGAGTATCCCTCAGTTTTGAGGCTCCTTATTATATATATGGTTGAATCATGAGGTCTATTGTGACCACTTTTTGACTATGAGATTGATGTCCCTATGATGTGTGTGTGAGAGTCATATACATCGACCAGTACATCAATATTATATTGAACAACGATTGGCAGGTCTATTTAGATTGTTATAGACTTGTATCCAGTAATACATCACACGCATAGATCTAGGACACTGTTTATCAACCATATTAGGAGCAAAGGACACCATCAATGTGTACTAACATCAAAATAACGTGCTGTTATGCAGGGATCAGCCGTTAGTATCTTGCTATTGAGGGATCTCAGTTATACAATCAAAGGCATTATATAAATAATATCAACCTGATTTCCCTGAACCTGGTACAAACAGGTATTTTCTGCCACTTTTCCCACCTATAATGGGTGTATTTTCATCTGTTGTGACAGATATAAGGCTCACTTTATTAGTAGGGCAATTGTAGGACCTTAGGGTCAGCCTACGTTGAGCGGGGGCACCAATCTCGTGTGGGCTATCTTAGGGTGCCAACCTCCGCGGCAAGGCAGTATACAGTGCAGGGTTGAATTTCAGGGTCATTTCAGTGTGCACTTTTTAATTATGTGTGATGTGTTGTGTGTCCATTTTTAAGATATAGTTAATAAAAGTTATATTTTATTTGATTTTCATTATTTTTCTTGGGGTTCCGTACATATGATTTTCTTTTTGAATACTCCAAATTATCTTTATATGCAGCTAAATAAGAATAATTTATAACACCAGCTTGAAAAATGTTTTTAAAATCCGAAATGTTGAACTGCTGAAATGTATGGTCAGTAAATGCACTCAATACTTGGTCGGGGCTATTTTAGCATCAATTAATGCATCAATGCGGAATGGCATGTAGGCGATCAGCCTGTGGCACTGCTGAGGTGTTATGGAAGCCCAGGTTGCTTTAATAGCAGCATTCAGCTCATCTGCATTGTTGGGTCTGGTGTCTCTCATCTTCCTCTTGACAGTACCCCATAGGTTCTCTATAGGGTTAAGGTCAGGCGAGTTTGCTGGCCAATCAAGCACAGTGATACTATTGTTTTTATACCAGGCATTGGTACTTTTGCCAGTGTGGACAGGTGCCAAGTCCTGCTGGAGAATGAAATTTCCATCTCCTAAAAGCTTGTTGACAGAGGGAAGCATGAAGTGCTCTAAAATTTCCTGATATACGGCTGCGCTGACCTTGGTCTTGATAAAACACGGTGGACCTACACCAACAGATGACATGTCTACCCAAACCATCACTGATTGTGGAAACTTCACACTAAACCTCAAGCAGCTTGGATTGTCTGTCTCTCCACTCTTCCTCCAGACTCTGGGACCTTGATTTCCACAGTCTAGTGTGAAGTATCCACAATCAATGATGGCTTCGGGAGCCATGTCATCTGCTGGTGTAGGTCCACTGTGTTTTATCAAGACCAAATTCATCATCGCCATCTACCAGCAAATTTTAGAGCACTTCATGCTTCCCTCTGCCGACAAGCTTTTTGGAAATGGAAATTTCATTCTCCAGCAGGACTTGGCACCTCTCCACACTGCCAAATGTGCCAATATCTGGTTTAAAAACAACAGTATCACTGTGCTTGATTGGCCAGCAAACTCACCTGACCTTAACCACATAGAGAATTTATGGGGTATTGTCAAGTGGAAGATGAGAGACACCTGACACAACAATGCAGACGAGCTGAAGGCTGCTACCAAAGCAACCTGGGCTTTCATAACACCTCAGCAGTGCCACAGACTGATCACCTCCACGCCACACTGCATTGATGCAGTAATTGATGCAAAAGGAGCTCCAACCAAGTACTGAGTGCATTTACTGAACATACATTTCAGTAGGCCAACATTTCGAATTTTAAAATAATTTTTTCAAGCTGGTGTTATAAAGTATTCTAATTTACTGAGATAATGACTTTTGAGTTTTCATTGGCTGTAAGCCATAATCATCAACATTAACAGAAATAAGCGCTTGAAATAGATCACTCTGTTTGTAATGACTCTATATAGTATATGAGTTTCACTTTTTGTATTGAAGAACTGAAATAAATTAACTTTTTGATGATATTCTGATTTTGTGAGATGCATCTGTATATACTGTATATGTGTGTGTGTGTCACTTGGATTGTACTCGTCTGTATTTCTCGCATATGGGTATGAGCCCTTACACTGTATATTTTCCAAAAGGACTCCTTTGTGACTTCAGCAGAGAGTTTAACTCAAACAATTGTATCCACTCTTGACCATCAGCAATGGAATTGCCAGTGGAGTCTCTGAGGAAGCACTCATACTTGGCGAAACTGGAGGTTAAAGGGCCACACATGCAATATTTTTTTTTATAAACAATGAGGGCTTTGTATTGAGCTATTAAAATAAACATAATCTAAGACAAAGCCCTTTTTTCCTTTTATAAGTTGGTCCAATATATAAATTATATAATATATAGGGTAATCATGATATAGGTGGGGAAAGTTGCAATCTGGCACTATAGAAAATGAAAAAAGTTATACTATATTTAAATTTGAATCTCAGTAAAATAGTTATGCAAACCGCATGGGAAATGGAAAACACATATGACTGTTTTACCCATTTGGAACTCTTAAGAGTCCTTAATCATAGGAATGATCAACTTGCATATTTTCTAAAGTGACTGTTTGCCAAATGTATTTTCAGTCAGATAACATAGAATAACATCAGGATATATGACAATGTTTAATTATGGGCTTAGGTTAAAGTATCTATTTATATTAAAAACTTTGTATTTGTATTGTAAATGTTTAACTTCCTAAACGCGTGTCACTAGGTAGCTGTATCCTGATCTTAACTGTTTTATGCTTTGAACAGTAATTAGCTCAGTAGGACACTTACTTTACATCCTTTACCTCTTATCTCCTATAAAAGAAGAGGTTCAAAGAATGACTGAACCTGTCATTGGCAGATGAGTGTCCATAAATCTGAATACAAACAAGTTTCATGGCCAAAAGACACTGAAGAGGGGAACGAGAGGCAGGAAACAGCTTGGATTCCTCACCAGTCAAGGCCAGTTCAGCAGCTTTCTTTAGGGTGTACACTTCTATCAGCATCTAAGGATCTTGCTTCCTTTCATTGCAAAGCATTTGTTCCTTTGCCGACCTCAGACCTTGAGCATCCTGTGTTTTGCCCTAAAAGATTAATAAGAAAGTGTGGGACATTTACACTTACGCATACTAGAATAGAAGCAAACATGATGCACAAGGAGGACGTAGGTGGCAAATGACTTGTGCGTAATAATGCTGTGGTGCACAATGCGAGTCATACAAATGATTTATTAACCTGCTGAGTGCTATATCCTATAAAATACACAGCAGAGTGGTAGGCTGAGGGTATATTCACCTACACCAGGCTGTTGCACAAAACTGTCACTTTCTTCTTAATGGAGCTTGCAGAACATCATTCACCTGCTGAAGAAATAACCCCATTTGTATGTATTAACCTGACATTCTGCTGTAGAACCCTTTGGAACAACTCTGTCTTTTGTGGCTTTATCCAAAAGCTCACAATATTTATTGATATAATAAATAAAATGAATGCAGCTAATGAAAAATGTATTGCCAAGGGCACAGCTATAGTGGGTACAAAGGTTACAAGCCCACCCATGCGCTGGACTACAGGGACAAAAAATTTCTTTGGTCCATATGAGCTGACCAACACTAATAAAGATACATCAAAATTGTGGATTTTGTAAGGTGCCCAGGGTGGTAGTCATGGGTGAGGGGCTGCTGTGCTCTCACCACCTGCCACCCTACAAATAAACGGTGCCCCGATTTCCGTGTGCTGTATGTGTTCTGTAGTACACTCACGGTTCGGCCACCAGCATCCTCTGTCTCCAGGCTCCTGAATCTAGGGACAACCGCACATAAGTCAGACAACACCCGGTTTTGTTGAACCAGTCCAACTTTACCTAGTCTCAGTTCAGTAGATGGCATCATACAGTATTGGGCACAACCTTCATTTCCGTTACTAAGGTTCCTGGCACAGTACATGTTCACATTCTCCATTCTTTCAGCCTGTTCTATCCCTCTGCTTATTAGACCCTTCAGCCTCAGCCATCAGGGATTATCTGATCGGCTACGCAGTACTTAAAGGATCTATCATGTCCCTCTCGTGTGTTTCCCCGTCCATCTTTCAATTATGGAAGTAATGTCAGCGCTCTCCATAGCCACTGACTGTAGCCTAAGGCTCCAGATGTTCGAAGAATTTTCACAGGGAGTTCCACTGGATGCCATACTGCCCATATGATACAGTTGTGCTAAAAAGTTTATAAACCCCAGCAGAATTTTTGCTTTCTTTGCCTTTTTTCAAAGAATATGAATTATAACATAAAAACTTTTTCCCCACTCATGGTTAGTGGTTGGGTGAAACCATTTATAATCAAACTACTGTGTTTTCTCTTTTTAAATCTTAAAGACAACCAAAAACATCCAAATGACCCTGATCAAAAGTTTGCATATCCCATTTCTTAATACCATGTATTGTCCCCTCTAACATCAATTACAGCTTCAAGTCTTTTGTGGTAGTTGTGGATGAGGTTCTTTATTTTCTCAGATGGTAAAGATGCCCACTTTTCAAGGCAAAAAGCCTCCAGTTCCTATAAATTCCTGGGCTGTCTAGCATGAACTGCGCAAATGAGATCTCCCCAGAGTGGCTCAAAGATATTGAGGTCAGGAGACTGAGATGGCCACACCAAAACCTTCATTTTGTTCTGCTGTAGCGAATGACAGTTTGACTTGGCCTTGTGTTTGGGATCGTTGTCATGTTGGAACGTCCAAGTACGTCTCATGTGCAGCTTTCGGGCTTATGATTGCAAATTTGCCTCCAGTATTTGCTGATAATGTTCTGCATTCATCTTTCCTTCAACTTTGACCAAGTTTCCTGTGCCTTTGTAGCTCACACATTCCAAAAACATCAGCGATCCACCTCCGTGCTTTACAGTAGGAATGGTGTTCCTTTCATCATAGGCCTTTTTGACCTCTCTAAATGTAACGTTTATGGTTGTGGCCAAAAAGTTTAATTTTAGTCTCTTCACTCCAAATATCCTTGCTCCAGAAGTTTTGAGGCTTGTCTCTGTGCTGTTTTGCAAATTGTAGGCGAGATACTTTGTGGCATTTGCGCAGTAATGGCTTTCTTCTGGCGACTCGACCATGCAGTCCATTTTTCTTCACGTGCCTCCTTATTGTGCATCTTGAAACAGCGACACCGCTAGATTTCAGAGAGTCAAGTATTTCAACTGATGTTATTGCATCACGAACAATTTTCCTGGCAGTTGAGGACAAAATTTTTGTTGGTCTTCCTGATAGTGGTTTTGTTTTTACAGAGCACCTGATTTTCCATTTGTTAATCACAGTTTGAACGCTGCTGATTTGCATTATCAATTCCTTGGATATCTTTTTGTATCCCTTTCCTGTTTTATACAGTTCAACTACCTTTTACGGTAGATCCATTCACAATTCTTTGTTTACTCCATGACTCACAATCCAGAAACATCAGTGGCTGGATGAAAGATGCAAGTGTTATGATTTTGTAGCTGAGGAGAGCAGGCAAAAAGGGAAAAATACACCAGAGACGTTGGAATCTACTGGATTGCAGTACCCTGACTAACCACCACAGCTAAAGGCAGCCGTGGAGCGTTCCTACGTTGGTCCTAGACGCCTCGTCACAGCCTGAGAGGTTAACTACACCTAAAGATAGAAAGAGGAAAGCTATCTGCCCTGGAGCAAATCACCAAAGAACATAGGAAGCCCCCAAACATGTAATGGCGGTTAGACAAGAGGTAATACAGACACAGACAGAAAATAGTATGAGAAAACGTTGGGGCCCAATTTTCCTAGACAGAAAAGGATAGGAAGGACACTTACTGCAATCCAAAAAACCCTAAAAAAATACCAACTCTACTAATTGCAAAAACACCTGAGATCACACGACCTCTACCACCTAAATTAGTTCTCTGGTGTAACAAAACTAAGCCGCAGCCACTGAAAAAACTGGAAAAGGCAAATGAACAAATAACAGTGGCTCCAGAAGAACTGAGAGGAGCCCAATCCCCCGGGGGGGGGGGGAGACCTGGCTAACCCCACAGAAATGCAGAGAAATATGCAAATGGTAAGCACAAAAACAAAAAACAGAAAATATCTTATCTGAGAGCAGGAGAAGAGGCAAGACTCAGCAAGCTTCCAAGTGAACCAGGAACCACAGTTGAGACAAGAACAATTGATCACCGGCAACCATGATGGGAGGGAACCTCCCTTATATAAGACCAGTCTGTAACTCCTGATTGCCAATCCTCATTGAATGGTTCAGTACTGTTTGTAACCACCAGAGGGAGCTTCTGCTCAGAATTCATTTCTAACACATTCACAACAGTACCCCCCCTTGAGGAGGGGTCACCGAACCCTCATTTGGGCAACCAGGTCGGTCAGGATGAGCTCTGTGATACGCACGGATCAGTCTCCTAGCATGGATGTCCGAAGCAAACACCCAAGAATTGTCCTCCTGACCATAACCTCTCCACTTAACCAAATACTGGAGTTTTCGTCTAGAAAAACTAGAATCCAATATTTTCTCAACCACATACTCCAGATTGCCTTCAACCAAAACAGGGTCAGGAGGCGCAGCCATAGGAACCACTGGCTCGAAAAACCTCTTCAATAAGGACTTGTGGAACACGTTATGGATCTTAAATGTCCCTGGAAGAAGTAAACGAAAGGAAACAGGATTAAGAATCTCCATGATCTTATAAGGTCCAATGAACCTAGGCTTAAACTTAGGAGATGCAACTCTCATAGGGATATTTCTTGAGGACAACCAGACCAAGTCCCCCACTTCAAACCGAGGACCATCAGTCCTATGCCGGTTGGCAAACCGCTGGGCCCTCTCCTGAGAGAGGGACAACCTCTCCACTACCTGGTCCCAAATCTGCTGCATACGCTCCACAACAGAGTCAACACCCGGACAGACAGAAGCCTCCGTCTGTCTCGAAGAAAAAATCGAGGGTGAAACCCAAAATTGCAGAAAAATGGAGACATCAAAGTGGCAGAGCTAGCCCTATTATTAAGAGCAAACTCAGTCAAAGGCAAAAAAGAGACCCAGTCATCTTGATCAGCAGACACAAAGCATCTCAGATAAGTCTCCAATGTCTGGTTTGTTCTCTCAGTTTGTCCATTGGTCTGAGGATGAAAAGCCGAGGAGAAAGACAATTGAACACCAAGTTTAAGCCCCCGTCTCACATAGCGATATCGCTAGCGAGATCGGTGCTGAGTCACTAGTTTTGTGACGCAGCAGCGAGCTCACCAGCGATATCGCTGTGTGTGACATTCAGCGACGATCAGCCCCCCTGCCGGGTATCGCTGATCGTCGCTGAAATGTCAGGACATTTTTTTGATCGCTGGTCTCCCGCTGACAGGCACGCAT
Source organism: Oophaga sylvatica (assembly GCA_033576555.1). Lineage (NCBI taxonomy): Eukaryota > Metazoa > Chordata > Amphibia > Anura > Dendrobatidae > Oophaga > Oophaga sylvatica. Next base: position 135,275,082 of record JARQOD010000004.1, on the reverse strand, counting down.
CGCTGCGTGTGACAGGCGGGAGACCAGCGATCCGCTGGTAACCAAGGTACACAGCGGGTTTCCAGGCACCGCGGAGCGCCTGGAAACCTGCTGTGTACCTTGGTTACCAGCTCACTGCATCAGGGCGCTGGTATCCAAGGTACACTGCGGGTAACGAAGCGATGTTACCCGCAGTGTCGCTTATACTGATCGCTGCCTGAGCTGCCTGTTTGGCAGCTCAGCAGCGATAATGTAGAGATACACCAGCGATCCTGATCGTTGTTCGGGATCGCTGGTGTATCGCTATGTGAGACCCAGCCTTTAGAACAAAAAGTCCTCCAAAATCTGGAAACAAACTGGACTCCTCTGTCAGACACAATGTTCTCAGGAATGCCGTGTAACCGAACCACGTGCTGAAGGAACAAAGGCACCAATTCGGAGGAGGAAGGCAACTTAAGTAATGGCACAAGATGTATCATTTTGGAAAACCTATCACAAATCACCCAGATAACGGTCATTCTCTGAGAAACAGGGAGGTTGGAAATGAAATCCATAGAGATATGGGTCCATGGTCTCTTGGGCACAGGCAATGGCATCAACAAACCACTAGAGCGAGAGCAAGGCTTGGAGCGAGAGCAAGTCCCGCAGGACTGCACAAATTCCCTGACGTCACGAGACAAAGTAGGCCACCAAAAGGACCGACTAACCAAGTCTCTGGTACCAAAAATTCCGGGATGACCGGCCAACGCGGAACAATGAATCTCAGACATCACACTCCTTTTCCACCGGTCTGGGACAAACAATTTCCCAATAGGGCAGTGCTCGGGTTTATCCTCCTCACACCCTTCCAGAGCCAGTCTCAAATTGGGCGAGATGGCGGAAAGAACTACACCCTCTTTCAAAATAACAGCAGGATCAGATAACTCAGGAGAGTCCGCAAGGAAACTCCTCGAGAGGGCATCCGCCTTAACATTCTTAGTGCCAGGAAGAAAGGAAACCACAAAATTATAACGTGTGAAAAACAAGGCCCACCTGGCCTGTCTAGGATTAAGTCGCTTGGCTGATTCCAGATAAACCAGATTCTTATGGTCCGTGAGGACCACCACCTGATGTTTGGCTCCCTCCAGCCAATGTCTCCACTCTTCAAAAGCCCACTTCATGGCCAATAACTCCCGATTACCCACGTCATAATTACGTTCAGTTGGAGAAAATTTTCGAGAGAAAAAGGCACAAGGGTTACTTTTAGAGGTCTCAGAATCTCTTTGGGACAAAACGGCACCTGCCCCAATTTCAGAGGCATCAACCTCCACCTGAAATGGCAGAGAAACATCAGGCTGCCGTAGAACAGGAGCAGAAGTGAATCTCTGCTTAAGTTCCTGAAACGCAGAGACCGCCTCAGGAGGCCAATTCACCACATCAGAACCCTTTTTGGTCAAATCAGTCAATGGTTTAACAATAACAGAGAAATTACCAATAAATTTACGATAAAAATTGGCAAAACCCAAGAATCTCTGAAGAGCCTTTAATGAAGTAGGTTGGACCCAATCACAGATGGCCTGAACCTTGACCGGGTCCATTTCAATAACAGATGGGGACAAAATGAATCCCAGAAATGAGATCCTCTGTACGCCAAAAAGACACTTTGATCCCTTCACATACAGAGCATTCTCTCTCAAAATCTGGAACACAGTCCGAACATGTTTCACATGAGAGTCCCAGTCATTGGAAAAAATCAAGATATCATCCAAATAAACAATCAGAAATGTATCCACAAAATCCCTGAAAATGTCATTCATGAAGGACTGGAAGACAGAAGGAGCATTAGTGAGCCCAAAGGGCATCACTAGGTACTCAAAATGCCCCTCTGGGGTATTAAACGCCGTCTTCCATTCATCCCCGTGCTTAATGCGAATAAGGTTATACGCCCCCCTGAGGTCAAGCTTGGTAAACCAAGTAGCACTTTTCACCCTGGAAAACAGGTCAGAAATCAAGGGTAACGGATATTGATATTTCACAGTGATATTGTTCAAGAGACGATGATCAATACACGGCCTTAATGAACCATCCTTTTTGGCCACAAAGAAAAAACCGGCACCCAAGGGTGAAGAGGATGGTCTGATATGACCCTTCTCCAATGACTCCTTGATATAAGACCGCATAGCGTCATGTTCAGGTACAGACAAGTTAAAAAGGCGACCTTTAGGGAATTTACTACCAGGCACTAATTCAATACCGCAGTCATAGCTCCTATGGGGGGGCAAGGATGCAGATTTACTTTTGCTAAACACATGAGAAAAATCAGTCAAAAAGTCAGGAACATCCTGAGCCTGGGGAGAGGCAGAAAAAACAGGAGTGTTGGCATTAACACATTGGCAGCCCCAACTAGTTACAGACACAGATTTCCAATCCAAAACAGGATTATGAGACTGTAACCAAGGGAAACCTAGTACAATAATATCATGCAGATTATACAGCACCAAAAATTTGCAACTCTCCTGATGATCAGGTTCAACCCTCATTATCACCCGAGTAGAGAACTGGGGTTTATTCTCAGCCAAAGAGGTAGAATCAATCCCAGGAGGGAAATAGACTTCCGTAGGGGTATCAAGAAAGGCACATCCAGCCCATGAATGGCAGCGCTTCCCAGGACTCACATCCAAAGATGATATTTCATATTTTTTTATTTAATAAGTTAAAATGGAGGAGATACAACGCGTTTCGGATACAGTATATATCCTTCATCAGGTATCATAAAAACACAGTACAAATCCTAATAATATAAAATTCAGTAACACTTATATATAGTGGCAAACCTTTTATCCCAGTCTCAGACACTTGATTTAGGGAGTGGACCAAGTTCAGGAGCACACCCACCAACTTTGACAGCATAGATGCAAGAAGAAAAAAAAAAAAAAAAAAAGCATTCAAACTCTCTCTATGATATCATTCAATCCATTTGGATATAATGTTCCCAGACGATAT
>JARQOD010000004.1:135232319-135272021 GCA_033576555.1 Oophaga sylvatica | reverse complement strand
AACAGGATTCTGTAGCTCGCTATAAGCGAGTCCTGTGTGCCTGAATTGAACTGGTTTTGTGCTTGAGAATTGCTAAAATCATCAGAGAATGTATTTGCCATTTTTCCGCCATATCTGCGTCACGACGAGGCACTGGTGAAGAAGAAGGGCGTGCTCTTCGTGGGTGTACACTCACTCAGTGGCCGACCACTCTAAATGGTACTGCAATGTAAGATCGTGCCCCACAGCTCTTGAGTTCCGCCTCCTCATCCTCCTCAGTGTGCGGAAACTAACACGAAGGTCCCGCCTCACTACAAAAGAGGGGCCCTCTCCAGATGCTAATGACACATGTGACTTGGCAGAGATGGCTAATGGACACGAGCAGAAGTGTGAAGGGATGGAGCAGTCAGAGCTCTCCCCCCACGGAAGTGACCCGATCGCCACGGAACCACCGTTGGGCACCCGGCCTGGAAACCCTCCTACGCTGGAAGAAGCGGAGGATACCCTAAGAGGCCTGGCCCGGCACCGGGAGGAGGTCGCCAGGATGGAAGCCAGCTGGCGTGCCCTAAAACTAAACTTGGAGCGGCGCCAATCCCTCTTACCTGAAGTGTCTGTACCGGAAGGTGAGGCACCCGTTCTAGTAGAGGAGTCCGTGCGGGCATCCCAGCCCTTGCAATGTGATCCGGTTGACGTTGTCGCAGTGGAGGCACCTGTTCCTGCAAAAACCTCTGCACCGGCAGCACCCCAGATCCCGCTGTCTGCCCCCGTCGCTGAGACAGAAGAAGCGACACCCGTCCTCATGGAGGAGGCCGCGCAGGCACCAGAGGTCTACCAGTCTGTACCGGAGCCCCGACTGTCATCTGTTCCAGAGCCGGCTGCTTCCTCCGCAGGTGAGCGCCGCCAGGACTGGGGGCGCCAGGAGAGCTGCCGCAAACCGGACACTGTAAGCTGCAGTTTGATGGTGGAGACATGGAGCTGCTGGTGGAGGAGAATTTCAACCGGCGTCAGGAGGAAGAGTGGAGACGTTGGGAGCGGGAAGCAGAGCGACAAAGGGAGCAGCGAGAAACCCAAAAGCTTCGCCAACGTCAGCTGGAGAAGGACCGGGCAGATAAGGACCGGATGAGAAAAGATAAAGGAACCCTGTGGGAGCCGCGGCGTAAGAGTGCAGTACGGAGCTTTAAATTGAAAGGTGGTTGGGGCTTCATCCAGGAGCCTGGACTTTATTTAGAAGTTTTTGTGAACCGGCGGGACGTGGAGGCTCACCTCCCAGAAGGACACCCGGGGAGGGACCTGTTGCCAGGAGACTTGGTGACTTACACCCGACACTGGGGTTACAATGGATGGTACGCCCTAAATGTTACCAGGTGCGACCCCTACTCCCCAGAGTGTCAGGAACCTGTGAGACCCTCGGAGCCTTCAGCCTCCCACATCCAGGCCTCTGCAAAAGTGCCCACCCCACGCCGTAAATCTCCCCAGCCTCCCTCAGTGGTCTCCTCAGCAGCCCCAGCTATGGACATGATAAGTATAGCTGGCCCGTACCCGGCGCCTGTTAGGCCCCCTGGGGTTCGTTCAGTCCGGGACATAGGGTTCCAGACCCGGAGGGAGATGAAAGAGGTGGCCACACAGACCCAGATAGCGGGTCACGACTTGACTGTACAGGCCACACGACGTCATCAGGTCCTGGTGGTCCTTGGTGTCTCGGATGTTTGGCAAGCATCAGAAGAGTACCAGGTGGTACCTGGAACACCCCTGCCAAAGAATTATAAATAATCTGGACAGGGTCCCTGTATGTAAATAGTTAAATATGTAAATAGTTAAATTGTTGATGTACCCGGACGGGTGAATGTTCATAAAAAATTTTTTTAATTTAATAAAAAACACAACACAGTTTTCATTACTTTTATTACAGTCTCATCTTGCGACGCCATCGATCTCCTGTAAAAAAATGAAAAAAAAAAACAGCAGTATACCACCTGTCCGACGCAGTCCATAGTAACGAGTGTCCCACGACGATCCAGCTCTGCTACATCAGAATGACAGGCAGAGCCTGTCATCCCGGCGCAGCACAGCTGATTACCTGCTTCCCCGGCGGTGACGTCATCGGACTGACTGCTTTAACGGCCGGGATTACCCAGCAGTCACTGCAGTTATCGCGAGAAACTGCATGTGACCGCCGGGAGAAGAGGATGGCAGCCATGAAGCAGTCCAGGCCGTGACCGCCGGAGATCTTCTGCCAGGTAAGTGCCGCTGACTCCTGACAGACCCGACCGACGGACACTGACAGTGACAGACCCGACCGACGGACACTGACAATGACAGTGACAATCCCGATTCCGGTATTCGATATGACGAAAATATCGGTATTCGGAATCGAAAGGCCGATACAGCTAATATCGGCCGATATCCGATATTTGCAGTATCGTATCGCTCAACACTAATGGTAAGTAATACGCGCAATAAAAAAAACTTTTTAAGAATGATCTATTTATTTAAATATAGAAATAATACAAAAAAATTCTGACAGTCCATGAAATTTTTTTCACAGACCCGTTGACTTGCGTTGCAGATTATGATCCAACCCTCGGATCAAAATTGGACATATTTCTGCATTTTCATGTGAATGGGAATTTCCTCATAGATTATAATCAGTACAAGTACTCTCCATGAATAACACAGACAGCACTCATACTTGAAAATTGTCCATCTTAATGAGCCCTTAGCCAGCAACACAGGACTGGTCACTGGTGAGATTTATTCTGGACCTCAACATCAGTCACACGCACAGTAAAACAACACACTAGGCAGTTTCCAATCTATATATATTAAGCAGAGTGTATGTATGTGTGAGTATGTATCAAGCCAAGTCCACTCCACATAGCCCCTCCCACTCCACATAGCCACACTCATAGTCCCCTCTGCTGGTGAGGAGACAGTAACGATATGGGAAGTATCCCAGACCCTGGTGAGCTGGCAAAGCCCTTTGAGGCTTCCCAGACATTGGGGCCATAATCACCCTGACAGTGTAATTTAAGTTATATTGTGGCGGTGGCATACTCCTTGCCGCCGCCGCTGCTTTCTCCCTGCATCTTCTCTCATTTTCCCCCAGTGGTGAAGCGTTCATCTCAATAAAGCTCCTGCGTGTGTGCATGTGGGGGCGGACAGCAGACGGCCAGGCAGACCACATGAAGCAGCAGGCTGACTGGACAAGCAGGTGGAAGCCCGGGCGAGCAGGGTGAGTACCGTGAGTCTCTCAACAGTGAGAAGAGGCTTGGCTGCTCAATGGTGACTGGGAGGGCAGGTGCAGGCAGGATCTAACAGGGCCCACATTCAACAGGGCCCAGGCCCCAGGCTGCAGTGCAGGGGGCCCACATTCAACACAGGGCCCAGGTAGCAAGGGGCCCGCATTCCAACAGGGCCTCGGGCTCCTGGGCCCTGTTTGACGCAAGCCTCAAGTCACCACTAACCTCCCCTGGGCCCTGTTGGGCACGGGACCTCAGTCACCAGTAGCATCCCCCTGGCCCAGTAACAGCCTCATGGTTGCTACAAGTGACGAGTGACACCCTGATCTCTGCTACATGTGACAAGTAACAACCTCAGCTCTGCTACATGTAACAAGTAGCAACCTCAGCTCTGCTACATGTGACAAGTAACAACCTCAACTCTGCTACTTGTGACAAGTAGCAACCTCAGCTCTGCTATTTGTGACAAGTAACAACCTCAGCTCTGCTTATGTGACAAGTAACAACCTCAGCTCTGCTCATGTGACAAGTAGCAACCTCAGCTCTGCTACATGTGACAAGTAACCTCAGCTCTGCTACATGTGACAAGTAGCAACCTCAGCTCTGCTACATGTGACAAGTAGCAACCTCAGCTCTGCTACATGTGACAAGTAACCTCAGCTCTGCTACATGTGACAAGTAACAACCTCAGCTCTGCTACATTTGACAAGTAACAACCTCAGCTCTGCTACATGTGACAAGTAACCTCAGCTCTGCTACATGTGACAAGTAACAACCTCAGCTCTGCTACATTTGACAAGTAACAACCTCAGCTCTGCTACATGTGACAAGTAGCAACCTCGGCTCTGCTACATGTGACAAGTAACAACCTCAGCTCTGCTACATGTGACAAGTAGCAACCTCAGCTCTGCTCATGTGACAAGTAACAACCTCAGCTCTGCTCATGTGACAAGTAACAACCTCAGCTCTGCTACATGTGACAAGTAGCAACCTCAACTCTGCTACATGTGACAAGTAACCTCAGCTCTGCTACATGTGACAAGTAACAACCTCAGCTCTGCTACATTTGACAAGTAACAACCTCAGCTCTGCTACATGTGACAAGTAGCAACCTCGGCTCTGCTACATGTGACAAGTAACCTCAGCTCTGCTGCATGTGACAAGTAACAACCTCAGCTCTGCTACATTTGACAAGTAACAACCTCAGCTCTGCTACATGTGACAAGTAGCAACCTCAGCTCTGCTACATGTGACAAGTAACCTCAGCTCTGCTGCATGTGACAAGTAACAACCTCAGCTCTGCTACATTTGACAAGTAACAACCTCAGCTCTGCTACATGTGACAAGTAACAACCTCAGCTCTGCTACATGTGACAAGTAGCAACCTCAGCTCTGCTCATGTGACAAGTAACAACCTCAGCATGTGACAAGTAACAACCTCAGCTCTGCTACATTTGACAAGTAACAACCTCAGCTCTGCTACATGTGACAAGTAGCAACCTCAGCTCTGCTACATGTGACAAGTAACCTCAGCTCTGCTGCATGTGACAAGTAACAACCTCCGCTCTGCTACATGTGACAAGTAGCAACCTCGGCTCTGCTACATGTAACAACCTCAGCTCTGCTACATGTGACAAGTAGCAACCTCAGCTCTGCTCATGTGACAAGTAACAACCTCAGCTCTGCTCATGTGACAAGTAACAACCTCAGCTCTGCTACATGTGACAAGTAACAACCTCAGCTCTGCTACATGTGACAAGTAACAACCTCAGCTCTGCTACATGTGATAAGTAGCAACCTCAGCTCTGCTACATGCGAGGAGTGACAGCCTCATCTCTGCTACATGCGCGGAGTGACAGCCTCAGCTTTGCTATACAAGTAGCAGAGCTGAGGCTGTCACTCCTCACATGTTGCAGAGATGAGGCTGTCACTCCTTACATGTAGCAGAGCTGAGGCTGTCACTCCTCGAATGTAGCAGAGCTGAGGCTGTCCCTACTCACATGTAGCAGAGCTGAGGCTGTTCCTCCTCACATGTAGCAGAGCTGAAGCTGTCACCCCTCACATGTAGCAGAACTGAGTCTGTCACTCCTCACATGTAGCAGAGCTGAGGCTGTCACTCCTCACATGTAGCAGAACTGAGTCTGTCACTCCTCACATGTAGCAGAGCTGAGGCTGTCACTCCACATGCAGCAGAGCTGAGGCTGTCACTCCTCACATGTGTAATTGGTGAGGGCGTGGTGCTGAAGTATGGTATACAGAACAATCTTAGATTATTCTGTATACCGGACTGTTGTTCTACTGAATAAATCATCCGTTTTGAAAGCAATTTGCAGGCTGGATTACAAGTTTCTTCACATATTTACTCTGGTGAAAGCCTACCTTCGTCACTACCTCAGTTGCTTCCTGGGAGTTGGTTCCTTTCTGTTATTTCACTATCATTACTCCAAAAACCTCTAATTTTGGATAATAAAGGTATCTTTCTTAACACAACTTGGGTAGACAACGCGCGCGAGGGGGGGGGCCCCATTATGAAGTTTGCTGTGGGGCCCTGCCGTTCCTAGTTACGCCCCTGCTCTGCACCCTCAGGGTCTCCTCTGAACTGCTGCAGACCCCTTCCACTCGATTGCGTACAAATAGAGACACAGTCGATTTGCAACTTGAAATGAAGAACTTTACTTTTTCCTTGTTGCAGTACATCCTTGTCAGATACAACATCAGGTTCCATACAGTCCTCATTCTCCACTTTCCCTGAACTTCTTCCTGTGGCCTCCAGTACGTTCCCGTGTCGCACCGCCTCATGCAGTAACGCAGCGTCCTCCGTGTTCAGACTCACTACCGTTGGGGGTTCCCTCGTCTGTTTCACCCTGGAACTGAGAGCATCAGCCCATGCAATAATCTGCCACATGATGAGCAACCTGCGTCCCCGTACTGTTCCTAGCCTTCACTTCTTCTCCAGCACTGATGTCACACTGCTGCCTCTGACCCACCAGGCCCTGGATGGCTGGGTGCCCTAGTTAATCGTTGCTGAGCTGTCTGCTATACACGGCCATCTGGGCCCCTACTAACTACTAACAGGAAGACACTTTCCTCTTAACATGGCTAGCTCCTCCTAAAGAACTATGTACACTAAAAGTGCCCCATCTAGTGTCCGATTTGGGGTACTACACTCTCCCAATCTTTTCCTATACACATAGCATAATGACATGAACATCTATATAAATATATACATTGCTCTAAGAATGTATAAAGGTAGAAAACACTATATACATTAAATATCTTTGCCTTGCACTACTTGGATTGATTCATTATATCTTTGAGCCCAATATGTAGGTTTGTTAACCACTGATATATTTTCTATACTATTTGCTACATTTAGCTATATTTTTGTGGTTTGGCTCAACCACTTATGTATTGCTGAATTCTATTCTTATACTTGAAGAATTTCTCAATCCATAACTTTGTACATGACTTGCTGCTGGTATAGGAAAGATGTGTATCTTCGTACCGTGTTAGCCAGTGTTGCTGCTGGTAGTCCTTTTTATTGCATCTTTGTATCTCTGTTAATGACTTTTTATGAACAAGTATTGCATAATAAAGATGAATTTTCTATTAAGTGGCATATACTTCCCTTTTTTGTAGGTTGTATGTAGTACCGTATATACTCGAGTATAAGCCGACCTGAGTATAAGTCGACCCCCCTAATTTTGCCAGAAAAAGCTGGAAAACTTATTGACTCGAGTATAAGCCTGGGGTGGAAAATGAGGCAGCTACTGGTAAATTTCAAAAATAAAAATAGATACCAATAAAAGTAAAATTAAAGTAGGTTAAATGTTTTTGAATAGCCATATTGAATCAGGAGCCCCATATGCTGCTCCACAGATTATGTGCCATATGCTGCCCCATATATTATGACCCATATGCTGCCCCATAGATTATGCCCCATATGCTGCCCATGTATTATGCCCCACAAGATGCTCCATAGATTGTGCCCCATATATTATGCCCCACAAGATGCTCCATAGATTTGTGCCCCATATGCTGCCCCATATATTATGCCCCATATGCTGCTCCACAGATTATGCCCCATATATTATGCCCCATATGCCGCCCCATATATTATGCCCCATATGCTGTCCCATAGATTATGCCCCATATGCTGCCCCATAGATTATGCCCCATATGCTGCCCATGTATTATGCCCCACAAGATGCTCCATAGATTGTGCCCCATATGCTGCCCCATGTATTATGCCCCACAAGATGCTCCATGGATTGTGCCCCATATGCTGCCCCATGTTTTATGCCCCACAAGATGCTCCATAGATTGTGCCCCCATATGATAGTATAGGTCCCTTATGCTGCCGCTGCAAATGAAAAAAAAAATGACATACTCACCTCTCGTCGCTGGGGGCCAGGTGCCGGTGTCCTGAGCAGGCGGGGACACCGACGCGCTATTGGGGACAGGTGCCGGTGTCACCGCTGGCTCAGGCCCCGATCCACCGCTGCATGCCGCTGTCTTCCGGGTCTTCTGGCAGTGAATGCTCAGGCAGAGGGCACGGCGCACACTAACCTTGTCATCGCGCCCTCTGACCTGAGCATTCACAGCTAGAGGACGCGAGGAGAGAGCAGAATGCAGCGGTGGACCGGGGACAGGTGAATATCGCATATACTCACCCTCTCCTGGCGCGGTCTCTGCAGCCCCTGCTCTTCTCCCACGGTCTCCGGCAGCTATTCCTAACTTCAGTGGTCATGTGGTACCGCTCATTAAAGTCAGGAATATGTGCATATTCATGACTTTAATGAGCGGTACCACGTGACCGCTGAACACAGGCACTGGAGACCGTGGGAGAAGAGCAGGGGCTGCAGAGACTGCGCCAGGAGGGGGTGAGTATATAGGACAGCTGCGCTCCCCCTCCCCCACCGACCCCCTGGTATATGACTCAAGTATAAGCCGAGAGGGGCACTTTCAGCCCTAAAAATGGGCTGAAAATCTCAGCTTATACTCGAGTATATACGGTAATTTGGAAGTGCCTGATTTTAGGCCTGTTATCCTCATTTTATACAATGGAAATGTGTACTCTGCTTCTAGGTTCACTGCCTGCAATACAGCTCAAGATTACCAAATTCTCATATGTTTATTATAGTGGCCTGTGGCTCCTACCTAAAGCTGCTGTCTGAAAACATGGAGATGTGAGTTCAAATCCTGGTGAGAACCAATAAAAAGAGAAGATATATGAATATTATAATTTAATAAGTGTCAGGGCAGAGGGTTGCATTCTCTTGGTTCTGAAATCCTGGTGAGAACCAGTCAAAAGAGAAGAAATGTGAATATTCTAATTTAATAATTGTCAGGGCAGAGAGCAAAGAAGATGTTTGAGAGAGGGTGAGTAATAGAATCTGAGACAAAGCCCTCAAATTGTAACAGTCCTGCTGAATCTGGGATGGTTGGGAGCTATGTGTTCTTTTAGTAATAAGGAAAACCATTGCATGAACAGGTGTGTGCAAGCTATCGACCAATACTGTATGTAAATATATTTCAATGGCAGGCAATTTTTTCATTTCTTCTTTTTGTTCCTCATACTTTACGATTGCATAAAGATTATTTATTTTGTGAAAGTTAAACAAAAAAATACATTTTCATTCTAAATTTATTTGAATAACTTAAGGTTAATACGTTTGGTACATTCAATGACTTCCATATGAGTTATAATTCCACAATAATGGCAGTATGAGCTAGGGTACAATGTGAACATGTTCTGAAAGCAAATTAATGACACATTTGATTAAAGTCATTTAATCATATTTCGGAATCAGCATATCACTAAACTGTTGCATTTGTTTCTTCTATCCTTCGTCTCATTTTATTACAAATTGTATTTGTTATGTTCTTTTTTATTTGCTAGTCCTTAGCCAAACAGATGTACTTTCTTGTAAAAATCCACAATGATTGCAATTGTATGGTTTCAATGCCAGAGAAGAGGCCACATTTGCCGGGTATTAAAAGTCCAAGTGATTTAGGTTAAGCATAAACATATTTTAAGCTCCAAATGCAGAATACTTTGGAAATATAGTTTGCTAAGTGACTGCACTTTACTAGGTTCAGAGAGTCTGGAGACACATGGTAAAAGTATAAAGGCACTTTTGGAAACAAAAGTCATACGGTGATGGATTGAATCTGAGGACAAGAACTCTGTCAAATATTTTGTAGAAATACCTCATTTTAAATTTTCTGTAAATTTACATTGGGCAGAGAAATGAAAATTGGCGTTCGCTGCACTGTGCATTTAATCATGGTTTTACAAAGCTGATTTGTGTATAAACAGATATGTTACTGATGTGAAATAATTATTTAACTAGCATGCCTTGCACATATCCTGTGAGGGTGAGATCAGGACCTTAACTGACCCTTTTGAGTCTCCACATATTAACTCTGAGAATTTGGCTATTTGTGGTGCAATTATTCAATTTATATGACATTACTGCATTCCGATTGACTGTATATTTTAATTAACGAGGTAAACATAACAGACCATAGGGGATTTGGATTTCTGCTACATGACTTATAGAGCCAAAAACGAAGGTTATGGATAAACAAAGAGAGTTAAGAAATGAGACACTATGTTAACAATTACATTTCTTCGCTATGCACAGTGAATGTACTAAGAATGCTAGAGCTTGTACTGAATTGTTAGCATCCAATTTGTCTAAAACTTGCTAAAAGAGTGACTCTCTGTTGGGCTAGCATTCATGCTGTTATATTGCCAAAAAATGTATAGGTTTTTACTGAGAGAGCCTATTGGCTACCCAATCCACTGTATTGCTATATACTCACCAGGCATAAGATCAAAACTACCTACCTAAGGCCAGGGTCACACTTGCGAGTGCAATGCGAGAAACTCGCGCAAGTCTCTCGCCTCAATACCTGGCACTGCCGCCAGCACTCGGGACTGGAGTGTACGGCTGCATGTATTTCTATGCAGTTGAAAGCTCTGGTCTGAGTACAGGCGGCAGTGCTGGGTATTGAGGTGAGAGACTTGTCCGAGTTTCTCGAATTGCACTCACAAGGTGACCCGGCCTAATACTCTGTCTGTCCACCTTGTGTAGCCAAAACTGCTCTGACTTATGAAAGCATAGACTCCACAAGACATTCTCCAGTATCTTGTAATATTTGCCCCCAAAAAAATTAGGAACTGGTGCAGTAAGTCTTCTATGGAGCAGATTTCTTTATCCAGCTCTTTTCAGAGATGACTGATTTGGAGACATGGGGAGTCAGCAGGTGCTCTTGTCCACTAGCCGAAACCGCCTGTACCAGTGCTCAGCCCACCGAATACCTGCTATCCTTTTACCATGGGTATAAAACTACTCAGACAACACAGCGTGAAGGTAAAACAGTGTGGCAATACTTTATTGAACCACAAAACAGGCAAATAACACATAGAACAGTCCCAGCAAATACCCAAGATGGTGCAAAATTACAGAGTCTCAACCTTCCAATGACTCAACAGAATAAGAGCAGCTGTGACTTCAGAGTTTCCAGGGCTGACTACTCCCACTTGTGGCATGTACAGAGAGGAAGTATCGACAAGCTTAGGAAGCTGACAGTCCATTGAGGTACAAGCCTGGTGACCGGAGGGTCACAACCTGGCTTCTCCGAACATCTCCATGTAGCCATGGGGCTCAGGTGACCGGTGGGTACGAATCCTGGCTTCCCCAAACATATCCATGTGTTCAGTGATGGTGTTATGATTTGGTAGCTGAGGAGAGCAGGCAAAAACGGCAATACACCAGAGAGGTTGGAATCTACTGGATTGCAGTACCCTGACTAACCACCACAACTAAAGGCAGCTGTGGAGCGTACCTACGTTGGTCCTAGATGCCTCGTCACAGCCTGAGAGGTTAACTACACCTAAAGATAGAAAAAGGAAAGCTATCTGCCCCGGAGCAGATCCCCAAAGAACATAGGAAGCCCCCAAACATGTAATGGCGGTTAGACAAGAGGAAATACAGACACAGACAGAAAATAGTATGAGCAAACGTTGGGGCCCAATCTGCCTAGACAGAAAAGGATAGGAAGGATACTTACTGCAATCCCAAAAAACCCTAAAAAAAACCAACGCTACTAATTGCAAAAACACCTGAGATCACATGACCTCTACCACCTAAATTAGTTCTCTGGTGTAACAAAACAAAGCCGCAGCCACTGAAAAAACTGGAAAAGGCAAATGAACAAATAACAGTGGCTCCAGAGGAACTGAGAGGAGCCCAAGCCCCCCGTAGGGGGAAATCTGGCTAACCTCACAGAAATGCAGAGAAATATGCAAATGGTAAGCACAAAAACAAAAAACAGAAAATATCTTATCTGAGAGCAGGAGAAGAGGCAAGACTCAGCAAGCTTCCAAGTGAACCAGGAAACAACGTTGAGACAAGAACAATTGATCACCGGCAACCATGATGGGAGGGAACCTCCCTTATATCGAGCCAGTCTGTGATTCCTGATTGCCAATCCTCATTGAATGGTTCAGCACTGTCTGCAACCACCAGAGGGAGCTTCTGCTCAGAATTCATTTCTAACACATTCACAACAGATGGTCAATGGAGCAGATCTGTAGTCTTTCAGCTGGAGCCGTTGTCGCCTAAGCTGGCATACTGTAGAATGTCAAATCTGTGTCCCTCATGATGGAGCCATGATCTGGCAGCTATCCTGTAGAGTGTTCCTGGATGTGGTTTTGTAAAGTGTCTCAGGTTCTTTGGATCTCTGGATCTTTGGATATCTTGGATATATTATTACAGAGACATACCCCCTTTTTCTAGCTTACAATAGTCCTTCAAAGCCAGCATCCAGAGGTCAAGAGAAAGATTTGATGAGATTAACTCGCATTGTTTGACTAGTTAATCAATTTGCATTGTTTTGCAAGTCAACAAACCACAGGACCCACACAATGATCACTCAACATAATAAGCAAGCATCCATTGTTCAATGACCCTACATCACTATCTTGCAAAGATAGCAGACAATAAACTGTAGGAGACTGAATATAGAGGTAAATAACAACCATTCATCAATTTGGAAATATCAGTTTAACCTACAAAAAGAGTCAACATTTCAGACTCTTGAAACAGCTTAAAGGGAAACACATAAATTCAAAAGTCAACATATACCATATTTTTTGACTATAAGATGCATCGGACCATAAGATGCACCTAAGTTTTAGAGGAGGAAATTAGGGAAAAAAAATTTAAGCAAAAAATGCGGTAAATTCTGTACTTAATATCCCCTTTCCTGGTATATATGGTCCCCTCATCCCTATCCTGATATACCTGGCCCCCTAATCCCTATCCTGGTATGCATGGCCCCCTCATCCCTATACTGATGTGCATGGCCCCCTCATCCCTATTCTAATAGGAATGATCCCCTCATCCCTATCTTGGCAGGAATGGCCCCATCAGAAAACATTAAAAGAAAAAAAAACCATTACACTTACCTTCCCGGTGTTCCCACAAAGCGTACTGCTCCGTTGCCAGCAGCTGCTTTAAGCTTGAAAGCAGTGCATGGCGTGGAGAGAGGTGAATATTCATTTCTTTTAAGTAGCGGCATATGTGACCACCGGTAGCAGCAGAAAGCCGGTGGCTGACACTGTGCGCTCTACTGAAGAGCAATCAATACTCATGGCTCTCTGTGCGCACAGTCCTGGTGAGCAGAGCGGTGAGTATTCCGGCAGCTGTGCTCTGCTTGTGAGCAGCACATGACATCACTGCCATGCGCTGCTTACAAGCATAAAGCAGCTGCTGGCAACGGTACGCATGGGCATGGAATGCAATGAATATTGTTTTCTCTTTAGCAGCGGGAACAGGAGTTAGCCACTTTATACACAGCACTGATGTCTTCAAGGGGAAGAAGACAATATGTCTATCTCCTTACACTTTTCCTACAGTTTGTTTGTGTGTCTTCCTCCCCAGCACATTTTCCTTTCTTTTACATTTGGGGACTGTGAGGTATTCCATGTATTCTGCTTGTTGTGTGGTTCTTCTTATTTTCTTCCATCTTTCCTGTGTGTTTGTATGATAGGCCTGTGCCTCTTCCTCATATGTTTATATATTTCACGTTATAATTATTATTGTTTTAGTGTTACACATTGTTTAAAAAGAGGGTGTAGTTATGGACATTCGGGGTAACTCGACGTTGAGTTTGGGCGCCAATACTTACGCTGCCAACCTCCGCAGTCAGGCAGGGACAAATCAGGGTCAGATTAGGGATTTCCTAGTCTGAAGAGAGACCTGTTGGGTTTAGGTATTTTTCTCTGCTGGTTTGTATGTAACCCATGTGAATGTGTTTGTACAGTCATAACAATGCCACTGTGAATCAGAACCCCCTGAGCTAGGATAAAGCTTAAAAGAGATGTGTTGTTTGTCCATATTTGAATAAATGTACTACCTTTAGTATATAGGAACTCTTATATATATATAGCACTCTTAGTGCTGGAATGAATATATCCCAAGGTTTCATGTCTTTCTACATCAATTAAAGAATCTGCTTCTCTGACCTTCTAGGGGCATCAAAACACAATAGCAGACTCCAATCAGAGGGTAATAAAACTTTCACTCCTTATCTATGAACTGTTCCAATATTTATGTTCATCCCTCTGCCATAATGACAGTTCTGCTTCATGTCACTTGTCTTACCTATTGCATTATTCCTGTGTCCTGTTGTGTATAAATATGTGATTCTTCAGATTTTGTATTAGTTTTCGCCTGATGAAGAGACCTGAGTAGTCTCGAAAGCTTGCAATTTGTTACCATCTTTTCAGTTAGCCATTAAAAGGTATCAACTACTGAGGACTCTCAAGTCTAAATATTTTTCTACCTTTAGTAATAAGCTACAAGTGAGGAAGTCCTATACATTTTGGTGCTTCACTCTCTATTCTTGATGGCATTATGCTTATATACAGTGTGGTCCAAAAGTAGGTGGACAGAAAATAATAACATTTATTTTGATTTATATATAAAATTATATTTACTAACACGAGCATAACATTGACAATTAAATTTTATTCTGAACAATAATACAAAAGCCCTTAAATTTTATCAACGCAGGTGCTCAAACTGTTTTCCATCACAATTTGCACAGCTTTGAAGTCTGCCTCTTACGCTTTGACAAACGTTTTTGCACAAGTCTCTTTGGGTATTAATTTCTTGAAATGCATCTCTTATGTCATTTTTCAAATCACTGACACTTTTTGGTTTTCGACTATAAACTTTGTCCTTGAGCACTCCCCAAAAGAAAAAATCCATTGGGGTCAAGTCTGATGAACGTGCCGGCCAATCAAGTGGGCCTCTTCGGCCAATCCATTAATTAGGAAATGTTTCATCAAGATACTCGCGGACTACTCTTGAATAATGTGGAGGGGCCCCATCTTGTTGGAAATAAAGGTAATTTGCATTAGGCTGTTGCTGTAACTGGGGAACAACTTGATTCTTTAGAATTTGAGATACTTTTCTCCTGTGACTGTTCCATAAAAAAAAAAATGGTCCAAAAACACCAAAACTTGAAATACCACCCCAAACATTGACACCAGGCTCATTTAGTTGTTGCTCTAATGTTAAATGCATGTTCTCATTATACCAGTAAATACAATTTGTCTGTTAATATGGCCAGATAATTTGAAAGAAGCTTCATCACTCCACATAATGTTATCTAAAATTACTGGATTTTCTTAAATTTCGTTAAGCATAATCTCACTAAATTGCAGCCGCCTGTCTGGATCATCCTCCAATAAACCATGAATTAGACGTGGACGATAAGCTTTCTACCCAATAGATTTCAGGATTCGCATGATGGAAGCTCGTGAAATTCCCAATTCTAAAGAGACTCTTCTGGTGGACTTTTTTGGACTCTGAACAAATGTTTCAGCAACAAGTTGTTTATTATTTTCTGTACAGGCTGTTTTGGGTCGACCAGTTTTTGGAGCATTAAGGATTGAGCCAGTGGCATTGAATTTGTCACGAATGCGGTAAATGGTTTGTCTCTTTGGGGCTTCAGTACCAAATGTTTCAACCCAATTTGCTCTAACTGTTTCAGCATTTTGAGATTTCCAATACTCTTTTATAATCCATTTTCTTTGATCTGTATTTAAATTATTTGCCATTTTGGGGGAGATTTATCTGTAAAACTGGATCTTGTAAACTGACTCAGTTGCCCTTAGCAACCAATCAGATTACACCTTTTCCAAAGAGTCTGTGAAGAATGAAAAGTGGAAACTGATAGGTTGCTAAGGGCAACTGAGTCAGTTTCACTTTACACCATGTTTGATAAATCTCCCCCTTGTTAAACCTATTACACATACTGTCCACCTACTTTTGGACCACCCTGTATATTTACTTTCCTACGATGTCCATGTAAGCAGGTTGTGGGATGCAGTGACGCAAGGCAAACAGAGCAAGGGTTAACAATTTAATTAACAGTAAAGGTACTCCTCGCAGGGAGATAAACAGTTAAATGAGCAAATGGAGAAAAGAAATGGCAATATAACAACAGTCCACGTAGTCAACTTATCGTGACAGTGGTTTCCTTAGCCTCAGATAATCCAGTGAGGGTTGTAGTCCCAGCAATGGCTGGCAAAATGTCCTCAGATGAAGCTTCACAACTCAGAGTCCAACTTCTGAAAGCAACGGGCGGTCTCCGTTTTGCCCACTGAGCCCCTAGTCCATTTAACTGCGGAGCAAAAGAGTAAAGCTCTGCGCAATGTTCCACGTGGCACGTGTCTCTCTGAGCAGCTACCGTCACCTGAATGGCTTCTCTGCTCGGTGTGCGCTCCTTTATGTGCCAGCCAAAGTGAGGATCGCTGCAGTAGTCTCTGTCCCACACAGGTGCCACTGTGCATCTGTCAGCAATGGGGGACACACCTCAGGGTCCTGCACCTGGCCCCCGTTCCTCCGCTCAAGCACAGCACTCTGTCTAGACGGGCGCACAGCACTCTACACATGCACTGTCTCTCTTGAGCGCTCACTTAATTTCTGCCTCGGCTCATCTCCATGCTGTCTGTCACCCTGCGGAGCGCGCCGCACGCCTACCTCTGCACTCGCTGCTGGCGGAAAACTCACTGTCCCTTCCTGCGCTTTCAGCTCTGCTTGCTCACTGCCTAGCTTAGTCACACCCCCTATTCAGGCCTGTTCTGTCCCCTATTCATTCACCTAGGCAGAATAGAACGCAGCCTTAGCAGTTCCGGACCCAGCATGATGCAGACACCTGCAGCCCGGTCTTCCTCCTTACACTCCCCCTCTCCTTTAGCTCACCATTCCATGGGCAAAGACTCTTTGTGCCCCTTTATGTTCTTCAGAGGTGGGCCAGATGCCCAAAGTTTTCGCACCCATTTCTACCTCTCTTGCGCTACGTTTTGCCAAAGAAAATTGTTCTGCATATTTTGCATGGGCGGAACACCAGCGTGGTCACATTGAGTACTTTGAGGCATCTCTTGAATTTTCTCATCAGGAGTACTCAGAACTTCAGGTATCTCATACAGAATTTAGACATCAGGCTCTTCTTCATGGCATTCAATGTCCTCCTCCACTAAGTCATCTGACTGCGCACTAGGTGTAAGCCCTACTTCTGACTCTTCACTGGTGCTGCCATCGTCTTCGACTTTCTTTGCGCACTCTGGCTCCACCGGATTCACCTCCATGCTCCTGAGTAATGCAGACATCTCGCTGCAGGTAAATGACGCCTTCTCCCTCACTTCTCGGCATCAGACACCATGGCTCCGCTCACCGTACCATTTCTTCCAGGTGCAGCGTTCTCTCCAGTGAGCATGACCTTTGGAGGGGTGAGTGAATCTTCGCCGTCAGCTGTCTCGTGTAGGGTAACTCCTTGACATGTGTTCCATTTTTCCACATGTTTAACACTTACTTCTGGCCCTGTCTGGTGGGCGCTTCAGTCTAGATCGCCATCATCCCGGAGAGGCATACCCCCCTCTGTAATTACTCTTCATCTCAGGATATAGGATTAGATTCTGGTGCTGCTGCTGGAGTTTCTCTTTCGCTCCCTATCTCTCCTCTAATTTCTCTTATCTCTTATCGTACTTTACCCGGGGTATGGGATTGGACTCCAAGGTAGCAGCAAGGGCTTCCTTTAGACTCCCTAATTCTGCCCTCATTTCCGCATTTCTGCTGTAATTCGCAGGACCATCCAGCTCTGCCGCGTTCAGGGTAGGTACTTCAGATCTCCTATGTCTATAACTAACATCTAACTCTCTAGTGCCCCCAGCTGCTCTAAGACCCATATAACCCCCTTACTGTGCTATACCTGTCCCACATATTAACTGTCCCTAGCACATATAACAGTAGAATCACAGGACATAATGAAAAATCATAAATCACATACAGTGCATATACATTACAGTTCACATATAACTATAACAGTTTCCTGAATATATCAATTTGAATCAATTAATCTTAGTTTTACTCACAATTTCAATAGTAAAGAGATTCAATTTTTGGATTTATGTTTATCAGGTCAGCGTCAACAATTTATTTCCACTTCTACCTACCGCAAAGCTAGCCGCAGGTAATACAATTTTACATGCACATAGCTTTCACCCTATTCACACTATAAAGGCGATCCCTGTATTTGAATTAATTCGTGCTAAAAGGAATTGTAATAATTTACCTTCTTCCAAAAAGAATCCGCAGCCATTAAAAAGCTTAAATAATGCGGTTATCGAACTGAATCCTAAAGAGGGCATCTAATATTGTAGCTAACAAGCCCAGAGAATCTTTTTTTAAAACTGACAAACCAGACTCACAAAGTAAGGCTGTGTTTCACCATCAGGAAACACATGCGTATATGACAGTAGCGGAATTCCGCTCACTCTAAAGCAGCCCCTTTATGACGCGTTCTTTCGGAGTGTAGACACCTCCGGAACACCTCAAAGGAACGCTAGGGCTACATACCTGTGTTAAATCCGTTGCGGCGACGCAGCGTGCCGCAAAACGCTAGACATGCTGCGGTCTGAAAAAGACGCGCTGCAATGTCCGTAAAGCAGGTGTGCCGCCTGCGTAATTTTCGCATAGTGGAGACGGGATTTCTGAAATCCCCTCACTATGCTGCTAACATCGACGCTGCGTTTTGGCCTGCGCCAGCGCACAGCGCCAAACACGCAGCGTTTCCTGATCGTGGAAACTCACCCTAATACTAACAGGGATCGTCCCACTATGATCTTGACACATAGTAGGTTTTTCAAGGAAATTTGCGCTATAATAAATAGGAATTTGCATTTACTTCGTAGAGATGATGTCATGAATGAGTTATTAAAAAATGGAATTAGATTTGTCTCCAGAAGAGCATTAACTTTAGGCAATGCTCTTTCTCCTAGCTTGTTTTCACACAATGAAATTTGTTCTAACAGAAACTGGTTATCCTGTGTGGGTTATCACAGATGTGGTCAATCTTGCAAAACGTGTCCTTTTTCCTCTAAAACATTAATGGTTATAAATACCATGAATAATAAGTCTTATAAAATTAAGGATTTTTTAAACTGCAACTCGGATTTCGTTGTATATGTAATGGAATGTACAAAATGTAATGTGAAATATGTAGGATCTACTATACGCATATTGAAGGAAAGGACACGAGAGCACCTTCATGATATATTGTATCCTACTATCAGGAATGTATCTAATGTGTCTAAACATTTTGTTTCCACTCATAATAGGGATATTTTATATTTGAAGATTTATGCAATAGAACAGATTAAAGCCAAAATTAGAGGTGGAGATAGAGAAAAACTTCTTCGGGATCGAGAGGCTCTATGGATTTATCTTCTGGATACCCGTGCACCTGCGGGTTTAAACCTTAGAAAATAATTCATGCTTCATTATTAATGTCATGTGTTTTAATTGTTTTAATTTGTTTGGTTGTTTTCACCTGTGTGTCTTTGTTATATTTCACTTGGTGTGATACTGAAGGTTATTCTGATTCTAAGAGCACTTGGTGCTCGAAGCGCGTCCAGACTTCAGTGGGCAGTCACCGTGTGTTGCGGTGTCTTTATTTATTCGCAGCTGAGACTAGTACAGCAGCCATGCTGGATTTTTGTATTTTAATATTTGCCTTAATAAAAGGAAGATTTTTACATTTTTTCCGGAGCTGGATTTTCTTCTCTTCATGTATTGCAACGTCTGGCAGTGACGTATCCTTGCTCGGATGGACTTTGGATCCATGGAGTGAGCTGAACTATTTCCTTACTATGCATAACTATAACAGTACCATGACAGACACCTAGGAGCAACACCAAGTAGGGGGAGGAATGTGACATAACCAGTCACCCCCCTTACATTCCTCCATTTTTTAAATATGGTCGTCCCCGACAATGGCTGTACCTGCAACTTGAAATGGTTAGAAACACATTTTTTTTTATTTTAAATACGACACATAAAACATCAATAAGACGCACACGCAGTCTCTGATAACTTTAGCGGGTCATCAGTGACCCCGGCTCCACTCAGTTGGAGCCCCGGAAGAAGAGTTCAAGTTCTTTAGCATGGGCCATGTTGACCCTGGTTCTTTTGCTCCTGGAACCTATGCACATAAGGAACAACTTGGGGCCAACAGGGCCAGTCCTTCCCTGCTCTGGGTAGACAGACACAGGAATAAAACACAAAAAGTCACTTCTCCACACTGGTCCAGGGAACCAATTAGCAGCAGTCCACTCAGTCCTGACCCGGCTCGCTCCTTGGGTCCTCCTGCACATGCTTCTCCCCCTCCCTTCTATTTCCAGACCATGGTCCCTTTAGGACATGTGTGTGCTGCAATTAACTTCCTGTGAACTAAATTCAGGTTAAGTATATACACTTTCACATTACTTTTGACACAATCTTTACAGCAGCTACACACATAGGGCTCTGTCTCTTTAAGAGGTCTGAGTCCTCCAATCCAGCAAAAGGGGCGCAAAAACTTGGAAGGGGGAAAAACAACTTAATTCAAAACTTGCGGCTCTTGGCCTGCTCACACACTAGAACTCCTGTCGTCAGGGACTTCAGTTCAGTCCCAACGGAACTTTGAAGGCTCCTGCCCTCAGGGACGCAAAACAGTCACAATTTTTCATTTAAACTCGTGCAACTAGCACATCTTCCTTTAAGGACCAGTCCACATTACTGTCCTTCAACAGCATCATCATCAGCTTTAGGGCTCCGTGCCCGTGCTCCAGACATTTTCTCTGGAATCCCTCTGGCCACCGCATCCTCTGGTGCGCCAGAGCGAACAGACATAGGCCTCATCGGTTCTCTAGGCTTCAGGGGCCGCACTTCTCCTCCCGGTCCCATTCCAGAGCGCCTGCATTTCTGTATCATCCACCACTTCTGCCACCCAGGCCACCTGCCTGGAGGATGGAAACAGGCTCACCGCCTGCCGCTTCTGAGTTGAGGGCACATGTAACGGGGGTCTGGCACAGTGGGATTGGCACTCTGTGGCTTGGGGCCAGGGATCGCGGGGTCGGACACCCGCACATGCAAGCCTGGGCTCCGTGAGTGGGTGCACAGGACTGAGAGACGTAAGAGCCGCGACAAGAGGCTCAGGGATGCGGGGTTGAGAGACACTCACCAGAGGTTCCGCTGCTGCTGCTCCGTGATCACCAGTGATGTCCTCCCATGTCTGCCATGCGCCGGAACTCTCTTCCGGGTCAGCATCTTCCTTCCGGTCACCATCTTGGTCCTCCCGTAATGGTGCCATCCAGCCTGACACGCGGGTTTCTTCTTTCTGTCCCCTCCCGGGCCAGGGTGGAGCCACCTCCAGACATTCCTCCTTTCCAGCCTGGGACTCCTCCTGCTCTTCTGGAATCCGCTGAGGGAGGTAACTCTTCTTCTTTCTTTGCCACGCCCACCGCGGGCAGGCATCACTCACAAGGGGATGGGCCTAGGCACAAAGCACCCTCCCCGCCAGCCAGATTTTCATGCCACTTTGCTTGTAAGACGCCCACGATGGGCAGAGCTATTGTCAGCCTCCACGCCGTCATGCACCATTTTAGCAATACGCAAGGCCGCCATCTTGACCGCGCTGGGGTTTCCTCCATTTTCTCTTTGCGAGGAATCTGGATCCTGCCGACTATGCCAAAATGTAATGGGGGCCAGTGTGTCAGTCATGGTGAGTGGCTTTAACTCTTCCATACCCTGACGCTGCGCTACTATAAAATCAGGATGTCCATGTTGAGGTGTGGTGTGCATGTGGTGTGGTTCATCCACCAGTAGGGCTGAGTCCTTTTCAGGTTGCTGAAGTCCTGCGTTCCTTAGAAGCACACACAAATTCTCATAGTCCAAGTGCATTTTCAAATAAACTTTACTTAATTCTTGCAGCTTCATAACAGTTACAGTCCAACAGTCCTCAGAAGACATAAGAATTTTTCCTTCTGAGCTCCCCCTGAGCTTTCCTGCCAATATGGCCTCAGACACTATGGCATCCAATCCCACAGTTTCCTGGCCAGTCCAACTAGCTGACACTGAGTGCTCCCAGTCCACTTTCCCCATTATGGGTGAAAAATCAAGCTGCCTCTGGCTAGCCTGTTCAGACCATAGGTCCCGGACATCACAGAAGTTAAACCACAGCTAAGCCACTGATCCTTTCAAGCTGCCTGGATCCACCTGTGTCTCACCAGTCTTCATCACTCAGAGCTTGTCTCCCAGTTTCTAATGTCTTCTCCTTCTCTGCAAAGCTTGCACTACTCACCACTTCCTCAGGACAACTCTCCTATTCTTTCTAGAACGATGCTATACTTCCCCGCTAACTCCTCCCACTAACTACCCTATTGGTCTAACTAGTTAATCGTGTCTATTCTGGCAAAAACCAACTCCTATCTTATCCTACATCTAGATCTTCTACAGTATGTCTATAACTAACATCTAACTCTCTAGTGCCCCCAGCTGCTCCAAGACCCATATAACCCCTTGCTGTGCTATACCTATCCAACATACTAACTGTCCCTAGCACAATATAACAGTGGAACACAGGACATAATGAATAACCATAAATCACATACAGTGCATTTACGTCACAGTTCACGTATAACTATAACAGTACCATGACAGACACCTGAGAGCAACACCAAGTAGGGGGGAGGCACGTGACGTACCCAGTCACCCCCCTTACATGGACACGGCGGAACAAGCGCATCCGGAGTTCCCCAACCTCAGTGGGATCTCCATGCATTTCCTCTTTGATCTGCAATACCTTGGTCAACGTGTCTCGTTCATGAGGGGGGCAGAACATTACAGAATACGTGTCCTCACCGTCTAGGGACATTAACGCTATCTCTGCATGCAGCGCAGGGGCCATGGGGTACATCCGCAGCATGTGCTTAACTCTTTCAGTCCAGTCCCACAACATCATGTTGCTCCCCATGAACTTTGGGAGGTAACTAAGCATCACCCCCAACGGTAAGCTGGTCCTTGGGGAACTCATGACTGCTTGGTCTGCTGCCTCTGCGCCCGTGGATTGCATCCTGCCAACTATGCCAAGTGTAAGCAGGTTGCAGGATGCAGTGATGCAAGGCAGACAAAGCAAGGGTTAACAATTTAATTAACAGTAAAGGTACTCCTCGCAGGGAGATAAACAGTTAAATGAGCAAATAGTGAAAAGAAATGTCAATATAACAATAGTCCACTTAGTCAACTTATCATGTTATCATGTTCGTGGCATCCTCAGCCGCAGATAATCTGGTGAGGGTTGTAGTCCCAGCAATGGCCAGCAAAATGTTCTCAGATGAAGCTCCACAGCTCAGGGTCCATCTTCTGGTGGTAACAGGCGGTCTCCGGTTTTGCCCGCTGAGCCCCTAGTTCATTTAACTGCGGAGTAAAAGAGTAAAGCTCTCCGCAAGGTTCCACGTGGCACGTGTCTCTCTGAGCAGCTGCCGTCACCTGAATGGCTGCTCTGCTCGGTGTGTGCTCCACTATATGCCAGCCGAAGTGAGGATCACTGCAGTAGTCTCTGTCCCACACAGGTGCCACTGTGCATTTGTCAGCAATGGGGGATGCACCTCAGGGTCCTGCACCTGGCCTCCATTCCGTTGCTCAAGCGCAACATTCTGTCTAGTCGGGCGCACGGCACTCTGCACACACACTGTCTCTCTGGAGCAGTCGCTTAATCTCTGCCTTGGCTCGTCTCCGTGCTGTCTGTCATCCAGGGGAGCGCGCCGCACACCTGCCTCTGTACTCTCTGCCGGCAGGAAACTCACTGTCCCTTCCTGCGCTTTCAGCTTTGCTTCCTCACTGCCTGGCTTAGTCACGCCTCCTCTTCCCGGGTCATAGGGCCTGTCCCCTATTCTTTCCCCCCAGGCAACATGGGACCCAGCCTCAGCAGTTCCGGACCCAGCATGATGCAGGCACCTGCAGCCCGGTCTTCCTCATTTACATCCATTTAGGGGATAAAGTTGTAGTTGAATACAGAAATATTTTTACAGTTAAGTCATATAATGGTGTAGCTTTGTTAGTTTCTTTATATACAGAGGGTTGAAAACAAGAGTTCAGTTTGCAGGCCCGGATTGTTTAAACAAGTTGTCAGAAATGAAGAAAGGAAGCATTTAGACTGGCATTCTGTATTTTACTGCCTCATCCATTCCACACAAGAGTCTAAATTCTCTAGCTAGCAACACTTTTTTAAAACTCATTTTCCTTCATATTTAAAGGGATTATTTTATAATCGGATTTATTTTTTGCTTACCAATTATTCCTTTACAACGATATTATTATTGTAAAACATTTGAAACCATACAACAGTTCAATTAATATAATACAATATAATACTGTATACATGGGACATGAAAATCATTAAAGAGTAGGGACGAGTGAACAGGGTCGGTGATACTCGGTTATCACTCGAGTATCATGGTGCTCGGATGTACTCGTTACTCAGCGAGTAATGGGCGGTGTTCTATGTAAAACTCGAATCCCCGCTCTACATTTTTAGCGCCTGTCAAACAGCCACTAAGTATGCGGTGATTGCGTGCGCGTCACTGTAATGCCGCAGCCATCTTGGTTGTGGCATTACTGTGATTGACTGACCATGTGACATCATCAGGGGTTATAAAAGAATAAACACTGCGCGGCTCGGCACACTGACGCCATTTCACAGCTCTGTGACACTTCATATTGGAGGGAGAGAGTGCTTGTCTAGGCCTCTGTGTGCACAGTATAACGAATCAGAGGCCTTTAGTGTTGATAATGGTGCTGAAGCTGAGCCATCATACTAACAGCCCTTCTAAGGGCTAATCGCTTGCTTTGCTGTTTGTATCACATACATTCTGCATTTAGTGTAGGGAGGAGAGGAGAGTTGCTTGAGCAGGGAGAGTGACAGAATCCAGTTTGTAGACAAGGATTAGGGCTGTGCAGTCCATTGGCAAATGTAGCTGCAGTTTTATTGGGTGAAGTGAAAAAATTGAATATATTTTGATCCACCGAGTATTACGTGATTTGCATTAATTTTCTGTGCTATACAATGCTCAAACAAAATTGTCCAAAAATTTCTCTGGGTTAAACTTCTTACCCATACACTATTCTGTGTTGGATTTATATATATATATATATATATATATATATAATATATATATATTATTATATATATATATATATATATATATATAATATTTTATATTATAATATATATATTATTATAACACTCCAAAAAAGCATTTAAAAATTATGAAGGCTTAAATTTGTCACCCTTACATTGCGCGGTCTGTGGTACATTTCCTGAAATCTATAAAACTGAAAAAAGCGTTGTATTTTGCAGGATTAAATTTCTCAGCCATACAGCTTAACATGTTCGGTGGTACATTTCTGTAATATCTAACACTACAAAAAAACATTAAAAAAATTAGCTGGATTACATTCTCACCTATACACTATTCCGTGGTCTGGGCTATTTGATTTTATCTAACACACAAAAAAGCTTTAACAACCTGGGGTACATTTCTGTAATATGTAACACTCTAAAATAGTGTTTAAAAATGTTGCCAGGTTAAATTTCTCACTCATACAGTATCACATGCTTTGTGGTACATTTCTGTGGCATATAACACTCCGAAAAAGCATTTAAACATTTTCCTGGATTGAATTTGATTGTCATACATACACTTTTGCGTTCTTTCTGTTACGTTATGGTGGTATTAAACTCCCCAACACTGCTTTGACTGCTGCACATGATCATTTTTTTCTTTTATTAAAAATAAACTTGGTTTCAAGAGATCTAGCAATTACAAAATGCGAAAGACGCATGGTAAGGAGTGGGGAAGTGGAAGTGCTGATGATGCTGCATGCAGATGTTGAGGACATGGGACAGGTGCAACTACTCCTGTTACTGGCTCTTTTAAACAAACAGTGGAGGGCACCATCCAAAGCAATGAATACCACAAATGGAAAACACAAATTGTCAACCCGGAGTATTCAAAGTAGTGTCCTACGCCAGTTACTGAAGCATAAGAAACACTCCCATCGATGACATATAGGTTCCTCTTCCACTTTGCAGGGAGGCACAGTTAACCACTTCTGAAGCCAGAACAGTGCAAACAGCTGGTTGGTTGGATAGCACATAATGCTTCTAACAGGCTTGGCAGCACTACCCAGTCTTCCACATGGTCCAGTCTCTCCAGCCTACAGTCTGGCTCACTTAATCCTCACCTTTATCCTCCTTCCTCCCACCATGTTGAGTACCAAGAGACTAGTGATCCCACACTAGGGTGCTCTGAGGAACTTTTTACAACAACTTTTCTTGATTGTGGCCTCTCAACATGTAAGCTCCAAGAGGGACAGGAGGACATGCTGTTTAGTGATGCACAAAATTTAGAGCAGCCAAGGCCACAAGAAAATTATAGGGGGGAATAGCAAATTTTGGCTAAGGAGGAAGATGATGATGAAACACAGTTGCCATTAAGTCTTGTTGTTGTTAAATCACAAAGTCAGGAGGACAAGGGTGCGGTGGTGAAAGCTGAGGTGGTGAATGATGAAGTCACCGACCCAACCTGGGAAGCTGGCATGCAGAGCAAGACCAGCAGCACTGAGTGGGAAAGATCGGCAGCAACAAAACAGACAGGAAGAGGAAGTGGGGTGACCAGAAGGAGAAGGTGGATAGCTGTTCTGCAGAGCACCGACACTCCTGAATTTCTCCGTCAAAGAGTTAGTTGTTTCCCATTCTTGGACTTTTTTTAATGAGCGTTCTGAGACAAATTAAATGGCCATTTGCAACCTCTGCCATGCAAAGATCAGCAGGGGCCTGACCACTAAGAACTTAACCACCACCAGCATGATCAGACACAAGTCATCTAAGCACCTGACCTGCTTGGCCGAATGCCTGGATGCACGATTGGTGCCATCAGGTAACGCCTGCCTCTTACCCTGTGCTATATGCTGCCCAATCCCCTTTCCAAAGCACTGACGCAGATGCCTCCTGCCCTGCCCCTGTCCTTGCACATTCTGACTTACCATCATCTTACAATTCCAAATCCTTGTCCCAGCACAGCATTCAGCTGTCCCTACCCGAGGCCTTGGTCCAAAAAGCTAAACGGACACATTTCCAGGTTGCTTACCATTGAAATGTTGCCATTTTAGCTTGTTGACATTGAAGATTTCAGCTGACTCATGGCGGCAGTCGTCCCTTGTACTCGGTCCCCAGACATTACTTTTTCTACCAGTGTGGCATAACCATCTTGTATCAGCACGTATCCAGGAACATCACCCGTGCCCTTACCAAAGCGATTATTGAGATTATCCAATTAACAACCGACACGTGGACAAGCACTTGTGGCCAGGGATGCTACATTTCCTTGATGGCACACTGGGTGAACATTGTGAAGGCTGGGGCCGAGTCACACCGAGTCACACCAAAGCATGGCACAATTGCTCCCAGGGCCGATGATTGCTGGTCCTACTTCGATCACAGTTTCCTTCACCTCCTACCGCAGTTCCTGCACCCCCTCCTGATTCTCCTCATCCTCCATTTCCAATGTACTATCTCAAAGCACGTCTTCCACATCAGCCGGAAGCTCTGCAGTACTGCCTCAGCAAAGCGGCAACAGGCTCTGCTGAAGCTATTTTGTTTAGGAGATAATGGGCATAACCTGGTGTCAGCTGCAAAGATTGGCAAGCTCACGCACACGTACCATGCTTGGCACATGTCCTCAACTTGGTATCCCAGCAGTTTCTGAAAACCTACCCAGATTCACCGGTCAAGGTACATCAGGCCCATTTCTGCTCTGGCTGTGCTGCAGTAGTGCGTGCAGGTGCCAGATCACCGACTGGTGTGTGACCTCACCACGATATGGTACAGAACAGAGGCTAGTAACAACACAACCTTCATCCCGTCTCTCCTACGTGAATTGGTTCATGATGGGAATGAGGAGGAAGAGAGGAGGAAGCGGAGATTATTATTATTGTTATTATTATTATTATTTATTTATTAGCACTATTGATTCCATGGTGCTGAACATGAGAAGGGGTTGCATACAAATTACAGATATCACTTACAATAAACAAACTAACAATGACAGACTGATACAGAGGGGAGAGGACCCTGCCCTATCAGGCTTACATTCTACAGGATGGTGGGGAAGGAGATAGTAGGTTGGGGGGTTGCAGCAGTTCCGATGTTGGATGAGGGGGTAGCTCCGGTAGTGGTGAGGAGGTAGCAGGGTCATTGCAAGCTGTAAGCTTTCCTGAAGAGGTGAGTTTTCAGGTTCCGTCTGAAGGATCTGAATGTGGTTGATAGCCGGACGTGTTGGGGCAAAGAATTCCAGAGGATGGGGGACATTCGGGAGAAGTCTTGGAGGCGGTTGGGTGAAGAGCGAATAAGTGTGGAGGAGAGAATGAGGTCTTGGGAGGAGCAGAGATTACGTGAGGGAAGGTATCGGGAGATTAGTTCAGAGACATGGAGGAGACAGGTTATGGATGGCTTTGTAGGTCAGTATTAATAATTTGAAATGGATACGCTGAGGGAATGAGAGCCAGTGAAGAGATTTGCAGAGGGGAGAAGCGGAGGAGTAGCGAGGAGAGAGATGAATTAGTGAGGCAGCAGATTTAAGGATGGACTGGAGAGGTGCAAGGGTGTTAGCAGGGAGGCCACAGAAAAGGATGTTGTAGTAGTCGAGGTGGGAGATGATGAGGGCATGCACAAGCATTTTAGTACATTGAGGGTTGAGGAAAGGGTGGATTCTGGAAATATTTTTGAGCTGGGCGACAGGAGGTAGAAAGAGCTTGGATGTACGGTTTGAAGGACAGGGCAGAGTCAAGGTTTACTCCGAGGCAGCGGACTTCCGGTACGTGGGAACGCGTGATGTCGTTAATTGTGATAGATAGGTCAGGTAAGGTAGATCTGTGAGATGGGGGAAAGATGATGAGTTCAGATTTGTCCACATTGAGTTTGCGGAAGCGAGAGGAGAAGAAGGAGGATATGGCTGGTAGACACTCTGGGATTCTGGACAGCAGAGAGGTGACGTCTGGGCCAGAGAGGTAGATCTGAGTATCATCAGCATAAAGGTGGTACTGGAATCCGTGGGACTTTAAGAGTTGCCTCAGGCCAAGTGTATAGATTGAGAAGAGTAGGGGTCCTAGAACAGAGCCTTGGGGACTCCAACAGAGAGAGGATGGGATGAGGTTGTAGTGTGGGAGTGGGAGACGCTGAATGTGCGGTTGGAAAGGTATGAGGGGATCCAGGATAGGGTGAGGTCTTTGATGCCAAAGGAGGAAAGGATCTGTAGTAGGAGGCAGTGGTCAACTGTGTAGAAAGCAGAGGACAGGTCTAGAAGCAGAAGTATAGAGTATTGTCCATTAGCTTTGGCTGTAAGTAGGTCGTTAGTAATTTTGGTCAGGGCTGTCTCAGTGGAGTGATGGGGGCAGAAACCAGATTGTAGATTGTCAAAGAGCAAGTTAGATGAGAGGTGGGAGGAAAGTTCAGAGTGGACGTGCTGCTCCAGGAGTTTGGAAGCGAATGGGAGCAGCGATATTAGGCGATAGCTAGACATAGTGGTTGGGTCGAGGGTTGGCTTTTTAAGGATAGGCGTGATTGTGGCATGTTTGAAAGCAGAAGGGAAGGTACCGGAATTTAGTGATAGGTTGAAGAGCTGGGTTAGGCATGGGATAATAGTGGTCGTGAGGTTGGGGAGGAGGTGGGATGAGATGGGGTCGAGTGTACAGGTTGTGAGGTGTGATTTGGAGAGAAAACAATTAAGCTCCCCTTCAGTGATGTTGGAGAGGGAGGTTATGGCGTTTTGGCATTGGTCTGTTATACAAAGGGGTTGTGGTGGTTGAACAATGAAGACTTGCCTTGTTTGGTCAATCTTATTTTTGAAGTGTGTGGAAAGGTCTTCAGCAGAGATGAGGGAGTTTGGAGGGGGCAGTGGTGGGCGGAGGAGGGAGTTAAAAGTTTTGAATAACTGTTTGGGGTTGTAGGATAGGGAAGATACGAGGGTTGTGAAGTAGGCCTGTTTAGCAGAGGCGAGGGCAGATTTGAAAGCGAATGTTGTCTGTTTGAATGCAGTGAAGTCGTCTTCCAAATTTGTTTTCTTCCAACTGCGCACTGCAATCCTGGACACTTGCCGGATCTTTTTAGTGGTGTTATTGTGCCAGGGTTATCTGTTGGTACGTCACACTCTGCCATGAATGAGAGGGGCAACCGCGTCAAGAGCTGATGCGAGAGTGGCATTGAAGAAAGCAGTGGCACTGTCTGTGTCGTGGAGTGAGGATATGGATGCCAGTCGTAGAAGAGAGTCAGAGAGCATGTGGGTGTTTAGACATGCGAGGTTTCTATGGGGGTGCCATGTTGCTGGACATGGGTGACAGGAGAGGAGGACAGGGATGAGAAAGTGAGTAGATGGTGGTCGAATAGAGGGAGAGTGTAGGTGGTGACTTTAGATAGAGAGCAGAGGCAGGTGAAGACCAGATCTAATGTATGTCTGTCTGGTGGGTGGCTGAGGAGGACCACTGAGTAAGTCCAAAGGATGAAGTAAGGGACAGGAGTTTGGAGGCTGCTGACTGAAGGGTATCAGTGGGGAAGTTGAAGTCACCCATGATTATAGTGGAGAGTCGTCATCGTGGTGGAGACAGGGAAGAGTTGGCTGTATGGAGCTTGGAACATTTGGCTGACTTTATGTACCACTGCCTCTCCCGTGACATTCATGTTACATTCATCTTGGCCAAAAAATACTACTGGTTGTTCACCCTGCTAGACCCATGCTACAACGAGAACCTTGCATCTCTTCTTCCTGAGGTGGAGAGGTCTTCTAAAATGGTGGTATATCAGAGGGCCACTGTGGAAAATATGTTGAAAAAATTTTCATCAGACAATGCTAGTGGCAGGGGGCAAGCTTCCTTGCCTAACTTAGGAGGAGAGGCAAGGGAGACAAACAGCAGAGGCAGGAGTACACTGTCAAAGGCATGGGCCAATTTCATGACACAAGCCCAGCATCAAGGACCTGATGACCTGGCCGACCAAACCTGCGTACTCCCTACTTGCTCTGTGACTTTCAACTATTGGGTCTCAAAGCTGGAAACCTGGCATGAACTGTCCCTCTATGCCTTGGAGTTGTTGTGCTGCCCTGTGTAAGATAGCACTCACTGTGTGTGTTGAGGACACTCACTTGGCAGCAGGTTAAAGACACACAGGAATGATTTTCTCACTTCACCAATCCATGCGGTTAATTTAGACTCAGCATCAACCACTTAAGGCCATGTTATCCATCACAGACACCTGACATATAGTCTACTCGCAACTGCGGTGATGTTCGCACAGTTCATTAACTGACACTCGTCAGCACACACAGTCTCTCAGGCTCAGGTTACCTGCTCGACAGCGTTGCAGTCTTCACAGGCCGGCATCACATGGGTCCTGACTTCCAGGGAAGCTGCCTTACTGGGATCACCGACTATGACTTGCTTGATGAGCTCACCTCCATCAGTTCCAGACCCACAGAGAAACGGTAACTTCCCCCAACACAGATAGTCATCATGGACTCTGCAGGTACATGCTCCCTCCCTGTGCCTTCCAGAAATTCCTGTACACTTTCAGGACCTTCAAGCAGAGAACTGTCCTGTCTTGCAGTACCTTAGATCACAGCTCATGTGATCAAACAACAGTCTAACTATATCCTATGAGACACACCCACTGATGGGAGGTGTGTGGTTAGTCAGACCCGCCCAGCTCAACGGCTAACCCTGTAAGCCCAGCCCCTTATAAGCTAAACAAAGCTCGTGGAACTACAGGTCTCAGAGCAACCTTTCAGGCTTACAGCGCAGAGGACCTCCCCCTCTGCGACACATACTGGCCATTCAAAACAATGCCAGTCACTGCCTCACACCTGCCACTAGCATCTTGTCTGAGTGGGTTTTTAGTGATGTCATAACGGAACTTTCACCTGTCAACTGAGAATGCTAATATGCTCACTCTCACTAAAATGAACAAAGCCTGATTTAGCTCACACTTTTCCACACCACCAGAAGACAGCAGCACATAAAGTGTTTTTAATATTCAATATTTGAATGAGTCAGTTGCTGCCTTTCTGGGGTCTATGGATGACCCTCCTTATAATATTTGCCTGACTTCGCATTTCCTTCAAAACAAATTTCTTCAGAGCGGCCTATCACATTCACTAATCAAAGTCATTCTATGTGTAAGTGTGTAAGTGTAGCCCATTCACTATCTCCATCCATCCCTCACTCCCTCAAGATGGCTGGACCATCATTGTAAATGCACCATTGTATATACATACCTGTACTTTTTATCTCCCCCACCTCATTGTAGATTGTAAGCTCTCACGAGCAGGGGCGGCTTATTTTGATTTAATTATTGTATTGTTAACGTTGTTACTTATGACTTGTGTTTTGAAACTGTTAAACTGTAAAGAGCTGCGTAATATGTTGGCGCTAGTGTTGAGCATTCCGATACCGCAAGTATCGGGTATCGGCCGATATTCGCTGTATCGGAATTCCGATACTTAATTCCGATACTTTTTCAATATCGTATACCGGAATCGGAAGTTCCCATAATTCTTTGAGAGGCAATGTGATGTTAGTCAGCCAATGATGAATCTTATGAAGTGTGGGCACATCCTGTAATGCTGCGGTCATCTTAACTAATGGCATGGCTGTGATTGGCTGCTGAAATGATGTCAGAATGCACTATAAAAGGCGCCGCAGCCATTTTAGCGTCACTGTGCTGTGAACTCAGTTAGGGACAGAACGCTACTCTGCTCACTCTGAGGGACAGTTAGATATTGCGATTTTGTGTACTACTGTGCTTGAGGCAGGCTAGTCTACCAACCGCTGTGTAAAGCTTCATTTTGCCAGTGTTGTTTTAACAGCTCTGTGCAAGGTGTGTGTGTGACAGTGCAGGTGACGCTGCAGTTTGCTCTGCATCCACCGCTGTTTGTAGGCATCTGCACGTGTCACTGACTCTTTTTTTTTTTTTTTTATTTTGTGGAATTGGTGCAGCTCCATTATATTAGAAAAAAATCAAATCTATTAGTGTGACGTGCTTCCATCCGTATACAATACATTGGTTGCAAACACTATAGAAGTACAGAAAGGAGCCTTTCACAAGCTACTGAACAGTTGTCTGCAGGGTTTACTGTAGTCTGTGAGCTTTTAATTTTGTGAGTGCAGATTACGCTCCAGTTAGTTCTTCAACCACTGCCGGTTGTAGTCTGCTGAGCGTGTGTCACTGCCTCATCCTTCACATTTTTCTCTAATTGGTGCTGCTCCATTTTAGTGGAAAAAAATCTAATCTATTAGTGTGACGCGCTTCCTCCGTATACAATACATTGGTTGCAAACACTATAGAAGTAGACAAAGGGGCCTTTAACAGCTACTGAACAGTTGTGTTTCAGTGTTCACTGTAGTCTGTGAGCTTTTCATTTTGTGAGTGCAGATTACGCTCCAGTTTGTTCTTCAACCACTGCCGGTTGTAGTCTGCTGAGCGTGTGTCACTGCCTCATCCTTCACATTTTTCTCTAATTGGTGCTGCTCCATTTTAGTGGAAAAAAATCTAATCTATTAGTGTGACGCGCTTCCATCCGTATACAATACATTGGTTGCAAACACTATAGAAGTAGACAAAGGGGCCTTTAACAGCTACTGAACAGTTGTGTTTCAGTGTTCACTGTAGTCTGTGAGCTTTTCATTTTTGAGTGCAGATTACGCTCCAGTTTGTTCTTCAACCACTGCCGGTTGTAGTCTGCTGAGCGTGTGTCACTGCCTCATCCTTCACATTTTTCTCTAATTGGTGCTGCTCCATTTTAGTGGAAAAAAATCTAATCTATTAGTGTGACGCGCTTCCATCCGTATACAATACATTGGTTGCAAACACTATAGAAGTAGACAAAGGGGCCTTTAACAGCTACTGAACAGTTGTGTTTCAGTGTTCACTGTAGTCTGTGAGCTTTTCATTTTGTGAGTGCAGATTACGCTCCAGTTTGTTCTTCAACCACTGCCGGTTGTAGTCTGCTGAGCGTGTGTCACTGCCTCATCCTTCACATTTTTCTCTAATTGGTGCTGCTCCATTTTAGTGGAAAAAAATCTAATCTATTAGTGTGACGCGCTTCCATCCGTATACAATACATTGGTTGCAAACACTATAGAAGTACACAAAGGGGCCTTTCACAGATACTGAACAGTTGTCTGCAGGGTTCACTGTAGTCTGTGAGGAATAACCACACTTAGGCCTTATAACTTTTCTGACTTTCTTTATCAATCTACCAAGATGAAGAAGTCAGTGAGTAAGGCACGTGGTCGTGGTCGTGGCCGTGGATTTGCAGCAGGGAGAGGACGTGGGGATTCTGTGGCTGCTGCCGCACCCAGTGACACAGCATCCACCAGTTTTCCCCGTGAGCGTTCCTTTATGCGCACTTTTGTAGGAGCTCAGCGTACCCCCCTGCTGCGTGAAGAACAAATTGAAGCCGTTGTTGGTTGGATGGCAGCCAATGCATCGACTTCAATAGCTTCCACCTCCTCTCAGGACCACAGCACTGTTGAACAACCATCAGTCTCTTCACCGCCTGCCAAATTGCCCAGGCAGTCAGAGAGCTCTGTACAGGAGCCAGCTGAGTCTCTGCTTCTGTTCTCAGAATCTGTTGGCTTGCAAACAGGGGCCCAGCCAAGCAGCATTCTGGAATGTGAAGAAGAGGCAGTATGCAGTGATGCGCAACAGCTGTGTCTCTCTGAATCTGAAGAGGCGGGTGAGCCAGTGCCGATGGTCAGCACACCGCAGAACGCATCTGATGATGATGAGACTCAGTTGCCAGTTTCTGTTGAGCATGGTGCTGGCCAGACCACCCAACAACAGCAGGTGTTGGAAGAGGGTAGTGTGGAGATGATGAGGTCCAAGACCCAACATGGCGTGAGGAACAGGAAGGTGGTGGGAGCAGCTCTGAGGAAGAGATTGCCCCAACGGTCCAAACAGTAGGGAGAGGTAGGCTGCAGACTCGCTTGCCTGTAGCCTCCAGTTTGGCACCCGTTCGGAGCAGTTCTCTTCCAACAGCCAAACCGGGCGCTCCCAGGACTTGCTCTGCGTGGTCCTTTTTGATACAGTTGCAGATGATATTTGCTATGTCAAATGCAAGCTGTGTAATCAAAAAATTAAAAGAGGTAAAAGTGTCAGTAACCTTAATACAACAAATATGTGGAAACATGTGCGGTCAAAGCACTTTGTTGAGTTACAAAGACACACTGGAGATGTAGGCCAACCTACAGCAGCGCCTACATCTTCAGCTCGTGTTGGAGCCTCTTCCTCCAGTTCACACACAGCTGGTTCGGCTTCCTCACAGGATCGCCATGGAAGAACCTCTGTCACTGTTGTCCAGAGACACAGTGTTATTCCACCCACAGCTGCAAGTTCCCTGTCATCCTCACACACCCAGGCCACAAAACAGCCATCGGTAGCACAGGCATGGGATAAAAGACGGCCATACTCGGCAAACCATCCACGAGCACAGGCTCTGAATGCTGGCATTGCAAAACTCCTGTCCCTTGAAATGCTGTCATTCAGGCTGGTGGAGACTGACAGTTTCCGTGAATTAATGGCATTGGCAGTCCCACAATACAATGTGCCCAGCCGATTTTATTTCAGCAGGCAAGCCGTCCCTGGTCTGCAAAAGCATGTTGAGGCAAAAATTAAACATGCGCTACTAAACGCCGTCAGTAGCAAGGTCCACCTGACCACCATGCGTGGACCAGTACCCATGGCCAGGGACGATACCTTTCACTCACTGCCCATTGGGTGAATGTTGTGGAGCCGGTACAGATCTTGCGAGTGGCGCTGTACGTGTTCTGCCAACTCCAAGGATTGCCGGAATCAAGTCTGTCCACATTGACTCCTCCTCCTACTCCAGTTCCTCAGAATCATCGCTGCAGGAGCCGTCACGGTCTACCTCCACATGGACCCGTGGACGCTTACCTGATGCGACCGATATGAGCACAGCCGTGGCCAAACGGCAACAGGCCGTTCTGAAATTAATTCCCATGGGGAATCGAAGCCACACAGCGCAGGAGGTCTGGAATGCCATCAAGCAGGAGAGCGACGTGTGGTTTTTGCCAGCGAATCTCCAGCCAGGCTTGGTAGTGTGTGACAATGGCCGAAATCTGGTGGCAGCTCAGGGCCTTGGCAAACTCACTCACATACCATGTCTGGCACATGTGCTCAACTTGGTCGTGCAGAGTTTTTTGAGGGACTATCCGGATCTTGATGCACTGCTGCACAAGGTCCGCCTAGAGTGCGCTCACTTGCGACGTTCCAGCATGGCCAGATCGCGCATTGCAGCTCTGCAACGCAGATTGCGCCTTCCTGAACATCGCATCATATGTGACGTATCCACCAGTGGAATTCAACGTTACATATGTTGGAGCGGTTGTGTGAGCAGCAGCCAGCAGTAATGGAGTATCAGCTGCATCAGGCGCAATCAACACGCAATTTGCGCCGTCCACACTTCACCATTAATGAGTGGGCCACTATGAAGGACATGTGCCACGTTTTGCGTGCGTTTGATGAGTCAACGCGGATGGCGAGTGCAGATGATGCACTAGTCAGCCTGACTGTCCCCCTTATCTGCCTGCTTCAAAAAACACTGCAAGCAATAAGGGATGAGGTTTTGGAAGAGGTGGAGGATGAGGAGTCACAAATTCCATCACCTTCTGGAAAGTCAGCGCAACGTGGTTCCTCACAAAGGGCTGGGCAGGGCTCACTTTGTGAGGAGGATGAGGAGGAGGAGTCAATGGAGGAGGAAGACATCGCTCCAGAGGGAGGTACACAACGCTCTAGTCAGTATGTAGAGCGAGGGTGGGGTGATGCAGAGCAGGCAGAGATGACGCCTCTTGCAGAGGACAGCGTTTCTTTGCCAGTTGGAGTCTGCAGCACATGGTTGATTTCATGCTGCAGTGCCTAAGAAACGACCGCCGCATCGCCCACATTCTCACACGTCTGATTATTGGGTGTACACCCTCCTAGACCCTCGCTACCGGGACAACGTCAAAAGCCTCATCACACCGTTGAACCGGGAGCGATAAAATGCGGGAGTACCAAGACACACTGGTGCAATCCCTAATGTTCTACCTTACTGCCGAGAGCACTGCTGCTGCTACTGCTTTACAAAGCAGCTCTGTGCATCGAGGCAGTGTAGAGAGCTCTGCAACAAGAGGAGCACACGCAGTGCCTCTGCACAGGGAAAGACCAGTATGTTAAAAATGTGGCAAAGTTTTGTGGCAGCGCCACAAATGTCTACACCATCCGAGAGGGCTCCAGTCAGCGGGAGGCAACGTATCCGTCAGATGGTGACAGACTACTTGGCTTTGCCTCTCAGTGTACTCCCAGATGGCTCTTCCCCATTCAAGTTTTGGGTCTCTAAGCTGGATACATGGCCAGAGCTTAGCCAGTATGCATTGGAGGTGCTGGCTTGCCCTGCTGCCAGTGTATTATCGGAGCGCGTCTTTAGTGCTGCAGGTGGTGTACTAACAGACCGTCGCATGCGACTATCCTCCGATAATGTAGACCGCTTACTTTTCTGAAAATGAACAAGGCATGGATCTCGCCAGAATTTGTCTGTCCGTTTTCAGATTAAATAACTGGTTCGCAACGTTATCCATGTCTCCTGTTATGTTCATCTTTCTACCACCTGAACTCTACTCCCTGGGCTCCAACACTGCCAGTTGCTGCTCAGAAGTGTCGTGTCCACAGAACAAAACACAAGCTCTACTGTTAGTGGGGTTCAGTAACGCCAGCTGTTCCCCTGCTGTGTGAACGGCAAGAAGTCTCCTGTTCCCGACACATGGACAGAAAAACACATGACCAACATGCTCCAAATAGGAAGAGCCGTCACCCTGCTTGTTATGCTGAAAACATGAAATTGTGAAGTTTTGCAGGCCTAGAATGATAAATTTTTATGACAAATATGGACAAATAATAATTTGTCATCACAGCGCATATCTGCACATGTCTATTAGAAATGGTAACAAAAATAAAACATAGTCTACTCTTCACATTTTGAAATTAATGCATAAAAGTACATTTCATACTTATGAATTAATGCTTTTTAAGGAACTTTATCTGTACCTGTAAGATAATGCAGTCAATGGATGTACGAATCATTAAATCCTCATCATCATCATCACGAGTTTTATTTATGACAGACATTATAAAATACACATACTGATGCCAACTGTAACTTCAAACACCATATATGAAATGGCCAGCATGTAAACATGGTAATAATGTCCAATAATAAATTATTACATCTAGAAAGTGCATCATGCATACTGACAATAGGTAGTTATACCTGCAAGTGTGTTGAAACAACCACAAGAGATATAAATTAATACTGGTATATAGGTATCACAGTGCATAGTTACTCATGACAATGTTGATGTAATACTGTATCTCAATTAAGTCAGCGTCAACCATTAGGCTTGTTAGTCTTGTACATTGTTAAAGAGGGAACGTAATTTTTTTGTTTGTCATAGGTGGAGTATTACATATTAAATTATTACTGCTGTATTTTTTTTTGCGTCCCTAGTGCGCAATAACGCAGCCTAACCTCACATTTTATAGTCAGCTAATTGCCACACGCTACCCTACCCTACGCGTGACAGTAGGAAGGTAGTGTTGACGGATAAAGCTTTGCGCAACCAGACATTCTTTTACCCTCTTCAACACTCTACAAGCAAAAAATGCATGATTTCAGCCGCAGACTTTATTGACGTACAAATAACATCGGCATTACCCATCAGAGGCTGTCCACTGTCTGATACAGACATAGAATATACCTTTGCTATCCGTAGCCTTTGTTTCACCTACACTTGCAGGCACACACTTAAATTGTGACAAACAATGCCTAATGTTTTTTTAAATGGTTATTTTTTATCGTACATTATTGTGTCATCAATCATCACATTGAGAGTCCATGCTGGACATGTCATACATGCTATAGAAAGTTACGATTTTATGAACTTAAATAATTGAAATGTCTGTGACTGTCACATAAAATTTGCGATGATGATGATGAGTGACTATTACAAAATCCATTGTCTTCACTATGTTATGGTTTAACATAGCGTTCCTTAAGCATTATTCATAAAAAAAAAAATGGACTTTTATTCTTAAATTTACAACACTATATTTTGTTACCAATTTTTTGGGTGTTGTGTTGTTCCATTTATTTTTGGCATGTGCATATATGCGTTTATATTTGTATTTTCTTTATTTTTCCTTCTTGAAATTAGAAAACATGTGTATCTTTGTACCGTGTTAGCCAGTAGATAGAAAAATATTTAGACTTCAGAGTCAGCAGTGGTTGATACCTTTTAATGGATAACTGAAAAAAGGAAACAAATTGCAAGCTTTTAAGGCTACTCACGTCTCTTCATCAGGCAAAGACTAAATAAAAAAATTAAGCATCACATATTTCTATACACAACAGGACACAGGAATAGTGCAATAGGTAAGACAAGTAAGTGACGTGTATCAGAACTGTCATTATCTCACAGGATGAACATAAATATTGGAACAGTTCCTAGATAAGGATAGAAAGTTTGATTGCCCTCTCATTGGCGTCTTTTTTTGGGTTTTCATGACCCTGGAAGGGCATAGACGCAGATTCCTTAATTGATATAGAATGACATAAATCCATGTGATCTATTCATTCCATCACTAACAGTGTCAAAGGTCATGATGAGCTTATATTCTGAAACCTTTGTACGTTTCTCATATTTGAAGTTATATTTTAATACCAGTAATTCCATATCCATCATGCTATGACCGGGCATACAAAAGTCTTTTGCCACAGGTAAATTCATTAATTTATCTGTGATTGTGTGGCGCTGATAATTCATCCTTGTTCTCCTTTTGTTGCCGGTCTCCCCTCACTTGTCCCTCCCTCACTTGTCTTAGCTATTCCTGTGTCCTGTTGTGTGTAGAAATATGTGATTCTTCATTTTTGGCTTTACTCTTAGCCTGATGAAGACACCTGAGTAGTCTCGAAAGCTTT
>JARQOD010000004.1:135167314-135232219 GCA_033576555.1 Oophaga sylvatica | reverse complement strand
CCCGCAGCAGGGGGGTACTCCGAGCTCCTACAAAAGTGCGCATAAAGGAACGCTCACGGGGAAAACTGGTGGATGCTGTGTCACTGGGGGCCGCAGCAGCCACAGAATCCCCACGTCCTCTCCCTGAAGAAACTCCACGACCACGTGCCTTACTCCCTGCCTTCTTCATCTTGGTAGATTGATAAAGAAAGTCTGAAAAGTTATAAGGTCTAAGTGTGGTTATTCCGCAGAGACTGCAGTGAACACTGCACACAACTGTTCACTACCCAATGCGTCTCAGCAGGAAGGCAGTCTGTGCGTCAAAACAAAGGCACAAGCATACATCCATGTACCCTGTTTATAAAGCTATATAAAAAAAATTATGTAGTAGTGACGCACACTTTATTGAGGTACAGTATTACATCGCAATTCACCATCTGTGGCTATGCAGTCTCATCTATATATACCTTATCTATCTGTTGTCATGCTTCCAAGTCGACAGTCACAGTCAGCCATAAATAGCAATTTTCACTATGCACTATGCACTTTTTAAAGGTTATGTTTGTTAATAAAAATGATTATTGCCACATATTATGAGTATTACATGATGGAAATTGTATAATTTTGTATAAAATATTTAGTGACATTATTCAGCAAATGGAACATTTTAGTAATATCACAGATAACTTGTAATGCTGATGATGTTTTGAAGTCAGACATTCATTGTCTATACAATAAAAATGGTGTACATACTGTTACTTATCCATCATTAATGGATTCAGATATGTACTTGTATGCTTTTATGTACAACCGTATAGCAGATTCCTTAACTAATTTATTTTGTGGTTTGCATTGCTGTTCAACATGTTAATGTATGTGTTTATGTTTGTCAATTCTTTATTTATCTAGATATTAGTTTAAATGAAATCATCATCTTATGGTAGTAAAGGTTATCTTTCTCTTGTTTGAAGTATAGACATTTAAAATTGACAGGTAACAAGGAAATTACTTGATCTAGTATTTAAACATCCTCCTTGACCCTGGGCTCCAACACCGCCAGTTGTTGCTCGGAAGTGCTGTTAGCACAGTCAACACTTGCTCCTGTGTTACTGGGGTTCAGTAACGTCAGCTGGTCCTCGGTTGTGCCATTGGCTCTTTTCCTTCTGCTGCCCCTCCGGGTTCCAGCACAGTCAGCTGGTCCTCGTTACTTGCATTGGCTCTTGTACCTTCTGCTACCCGTCCGGGTTCCAGTACCGTCAACTGGTTCTCCGCAGTGCCTTTGGCCTAGGTGTCTCCATCTCGGTATCCGAGTTCCAGCAACGTCTGCTGGTCCTTGGTAGTGCTTTGGAGCACAGGTACCTCCTGCTTAGTAACCGTGTCCCAGTAACGTCAGCTGGTCCTCGGTTGTGCCATTGGCTCTTTTCCTTCTGCTGCCCCTCCGGGTTCCAGTACCGTCAGCTGGTTCTCCACAGTGCCTTTGGCCTAGGTGCCTCCATCTCGGTATCCGAGTTCCAGCAACGTCTGCTGGTCCTTGGTAGTGCTTTGGAGCACAGGTACCTCCTGCTTAGTAACCGTGTCCCAGTAACATCAGCTGGTACAAGATTGTGCTACAAATACAAGATACGGAACAAGAGACACAAGAACAATAAGCAGAAGATCTAAAAGCAGAAGAACATGAAGTATAAGACCAAAATGAAGAGCAAAATATATGCTCTAAATTCTAAGCAGAAGAAGACTAAGCA
Source organism: Oophaga sylvatica (assembly GCA_033576555.1). NCBI lineage: Eukaryota > Metazoa > Chordata > Amphibia > Anura > Dendrobatidae > Oophaga > Oophaga sylvatica. Next base: position 135,230,498 of record JARQOD010000004.1, on the reverse strand, counting down.
GTGTATGGGGGTGAGTCCGTTCCTCCTCGTGGTGCCCCTGGAAAATGCCTGCTGCTGCAGGCTAAACTGAACACGGACAAATACTGTTGTAATTTAAATCTTTTGTGACAGCAAGAACGGAAGGATGAAAAATTCATACTTTGACAGATTACAAGTACAGGATTCTCTGTCACAAATAAGAATATGATGAAGAAGATGAAGCAGAATATGAATAAGAATAATAGTTTAATAAGAAGAATATGAGTAATGTTAACAAAGATGAATAGCAAGAAGTTTAAGAAGAAGATAAAGAAGGTGAAGATGAAGAATAATTTGATGAAAAAGATGATGCTGCAGAAGATTATGAAGGAGAAAGTGTGTGAAAAGTTAAAAAGGTGAAGATGAAGAGCATGGAAGTTGTGTAATATACATATTTGCCAAAATATAAAAAACGTTAACATTGTCAATTTCTTCGTCAATCCGAACATCTTTAAAAAAAAAAATATTTATGCTATTCCATTTGATTGGGTTAAACATCTATGCCTTTAATGTCTCCTCAACCTTCCCCAATACATTCTACATTACTCTTTCTTGTTTTCCTTCATGTACAATTAACCAACAAGGCAAGAATGGGTTTTTTTTAATTTCGATATTTTGTTCCCATAGACTTACATGGGACTTCCGGTATCGGTATCGGGTATCGCCGATATTTTAGTGATATCGGCGATACCATTCCGATTCCGATACTTTAGGATATCGGAAAGTATCGCTCAACTCTACTGCTGGTCCTTGGTAGTGCTTTGGAGCACAGGTACCTCCTGCTTAGTAACCGTGTCCCAGTAACGTCAGCTGGTCCTCGGTTGTGCCATTGGCTCTTTTCCTTCTGCTGACCCTCCGGGTTCCAGCACAGTCAGCTGGTCCTCGTCACTTTCATCGGCTCTTGTACCTTCTGCTACCCATCCGGGTTCCAGTACCGTCAGCTGGTTCTCCGCAGTGCCTTTGGCCTAGGTGCCTCCATGTCGGTATCCGAGTTCCAGCAACGTCTGCTGGTCCTTGGTAGTGCTTTGGAGCACAGGTACCTCCTGCTTAGTAACCGTGTCCCAGTAACGTCAGCTGGTCCTCGGTTGTGCCATTGGCTCTTTTCCTTCTGCTGACCCTCCGGGTTCCAGCACAGTCAGCTGGTCTTCGTTACTTTCATTGGCTCTTGTACCTTCTGCTACCCATCCGGGTTCCAGTACCGTCAGCTGGTTCTCCGCAGTGCCTTTGGCCTAGGTGCCTCCATGTCGGTATCCGAGTTCCAGCAACGTCTGCTGGTCCTTGGTAGTGCTTTGGAGCACAGGTACCTCCTGCTTAGTAACCGTGTCCCAGTAACGTCAGCTGGTCCTCGGTTGTGCCATTGGCTCTTTTCCTTCTGCTGACCCTCCGGGTTCCAGCACAGTCAGCTGGTCCTCGTTACTTTCATTGGCTCTTGTACCTTCTGCTACCCATCCGGGTTCCAGTACCGTCAGCTGGTTCTCCGCAGTGCCTTTGGCCTAGGTGCCTCCATGTCGGTATCCGAGTTCCAGCAACGTCTGCTGCTCCTTGGTAGTGCTTTGGAGCACAGGTACCTCCTGCTTAGTAACCGTGTCCCAGTAACATCAGCTGGTCCTCGGTTGTGCCATTGGCTCTTTTCCTTCTGCTGACCCTCCGGGTTCCAGCACAGTCAGCTGGTCCTCGTTACTTCCATTGGCTTTTGTACCATCACCAACAGGACAAAGAAGGTTAAGACAAACTACAAGATACAGAACAAGAGACAGAAGAACAATAAGCAGAAGATCAAAAAGCAGAAGAACATTAAGTATAAGACCAAAATGAAGAGCAAAATATATGCTCTAAATTCTAAGCAGAAGAAGACTAAGCAGTGTATGGGGGTGAGTCCGTTCCTCCTCGTGGTGCCCCTGGAAAATGCCTGATGCTGCTGCAGGCTAAACTGAATGCGGACAAATACTGTTGTAATTAAAATCTTTCGTGACAGCAAGAACGGAAGGATGAAAATTCAGAGTTTTACAGATTACAAGTACAGGAATGTCTGTCACAAATAAGAATATGATGAAAAGGATGAATAGGAAGAAGATGAAGAAGTAGAATATATAGAATAATAACTGTTTAATAAGAACAATATAAGTAATGTTAACAAAAAGATGAATAGCAAGAAGTTTTAGAAGATTAAGAAGGTGAAGATGAAGAATAATTTGATGAGAAAGATGATGCTGCTGAAGATTATGAAGGAGAAAGTGTGTGAAAAGTTAAAAAGGTGAAGAGCATGGAAGTTGTGAAACAGACATATTTGACAAAATAGAAAAAAGGTTAACAACATTGTCAATTTCTTCGTCAATCCAAACGTATTTCAAAAAAAGAAATATTAATGCTATTCCATTGCATTGTGTTAAACATCTATGCCTTTAATGTCTCCTCAACCTCCCCCAATAAATTCTACATTACTCTTTGTTGTTTTCCTTCATGTACAATTAACCAACAAGGCAAGAATGGGTTTTTTCTAATTCCGATATTTTGTTCCCATAGACTTACATTGTATTTCCGGTATCGGTATCGGGTATCGCCGATATTTTTTGGGTATCGGCGATACCATTCCGATTCCGATACTTTTGGATATCGGAAAGTATCGCTCAACTCTAGTTGGCGCTATATAAATAAAGATTATTATTATTATTCCTTCTAAAGGGTATGCCACACTGAACAATATCGCTAACGGATCGCTAAAAAACGTCACTATTTAGCGATCCCGTTAGCGATGTTGTTCAGTGCGGCATCTGCCAGCGATGAGCTTCCTGCTGTGATCTCGCTCGTCGCTGGAATCGTTCCGGACCCTATTTTCTCGTCGGCGCTCCCGCTGGGTAAGTATATATCGCTAGTGTGGCACCTTTTCTTAGCGATTTAGCGGTACTTTTGTACCGCTAAAGTCGTTAAGAAGATCGCTAACGGCGATAGCGTCGTTAACTATATAGCTAAATGTGGCCGCACTTAGCGATATAGAAACAATCCCGCTAGCGATCGCATTAGTATGCGTCGTTATCGTGATCGCTAGCGGGATTGTTTAGTGTGGCAGTACCTTAAGCCTTTAGGACTGTAAAAGTACATCAACTACACTTTCAAAATATTTACGTTCTAAATTTACTTATAGATTTAGTGAGTCATCCATACAGTTTAACATAGTTATTAACATAACGGTGGTATGTAAAAGTCACAAAAATGTTGAAAAATTAGATTGCTCATCCATAGATTATTATGTGGTTTCTGTCACATTTTGGTGGTATACAACAGTACAAAAAAACATTTAATAATTTGGCTTGGTTACATTTCTTAAACATACACTATTCTGTGGTCTGGGTTACATTTCTTGGATACATAACACTCCTAAAAAGCATTTAAATATTTTCCTGGGTTGCATTTCTTACTCATACACTATTTTGTGGTCTGGGGTACATTTTTGTAATTTTTGTCATATACAGTGGGTGCAGAAAATATTCAGACCCCTTTAAATTTTACACTCTATGATTCGTTGCAGCCATTTGCTAAAATTCACTCTGCACCCCATCTTGACTGAAAAAAATAGAAATGCAGAAATTTTTGCAAATTTATTAAAAAATAAAAACTGAAATATCACATGGTCATAAGTATTCAGAACCTTTGCTCAGACACTCATATTTAAGTCACATGGTGTCCATTTCTTTGTGATCCTCCTTGAGATGGTTTTATTCCTTCATTGGAGTCCAGCTGTGTTTAATTAAACTGATAGGACTTAATTTGTAAAAGCACACACCTGTCTATATAAGACCTCAGAGCTCACAGTGTATGTCAGACCAAATGAGAATCATGAGGTCAAAGGAACTGGCCAAGGAGCTTAGAGACAGAATTGTGGCAAGGCACACATCTGGCCAAGGTTACAAAAGAATTTCTGCAGTACTCAAGGTTCCTAAGAGCACAGTGGCCTCCATGATCCTTAACCCCTTCACCCCCAAGGGTGGTTTGCACGTTAATGACGGGCCAATTTTTACAATTCTGACCACTGTCTCTTTATGAGGTTATAACTCTGGAACGCTTCAACGGATCTTCGCGATTCTGAGATTGTTTTCTCGTGACATATTGTACTTCACGTTAGAAGTAAAATTTCTTCGATATAACTTGCGTTTATTTTTGAAAAAAACGCAAATATGGCGAAAATTTTTAAAATTTTGCAATTTTCAAACTTGAATTTTTATTCCCTTAAAACAGAAAAATATGTCACACAAAATAGTTAAGAAATAACATTTCCCACATGTCTACTTTACATCAGCACAATTTTGGAACCAAAATTTTTTTTTGTTAGGAAGTTATAAGGGTTAAAAGTTGACCAGCGATTTCTCATTTTTACAACAAAATTTACAAAGCCATTTTTTTTAGGGACCACCTCTCATTTGAAGTCACTTTGAGGGGTCTATATGGCAGAAAATACCCAAAAGTGACACCATTCTAAAAACTGCACCCTCAAGGTACTCAAAACCACATTCAAGAAGATTATTAACCCTTCAGGTGCTTCACAGGAACTAAAGCAACGTGGAAGGAAAAAATGAATATTTAACTTTTTAGCCACAAAAATGATCTTTTACAAACTTTTTTTTTATTTTCACAAGGGTAAAAGGAGAAAATGGACAGATAAGGTTGTTATGCAATTTCTCCTGAGTACGCCAATACCCAATATGTGGGGGAAAACCACTGTTTGGGCACACGGCAGAGCTCGTAAGGGAAGGAGCGCCGTTTGACTTTTTCAAACTAAAATTGGCTGGAATTGAGATTGGACGCCATGTCGTGTTTGGAGAGCCCCTGATGCGCCTAAACAGTGGAAACCCCCACAAGTGACACCATTTTGGAAACTAGACCCCCTAAGGTACTTATCTAGATCTGTTGTGAGCACTTTGAACTCCCAAGTGTTTCACAAAAGCTTATAATGCCTGGGTGTGAAAAAAAAAAAAAACAATTTTCCACAAAAATGATTTTTTAGTCCCAAATTTTTGAATTTTCCCAAGGAAATTGGACCCCAAAAGTTGTTGTCCAATTTGTCCTGAGTACGCTGATACCCCATATGTGGGGGGGAACTGTTTGGGTGCACGGCAGGGCTTGGAAAGGAAGTAGTAACGTTTTGGAATGCAGACGTTGATGGGGGTCATGTTCCGTTTGCAGTGCCCCAGATGAGCCTAAACAGTGGAAACCCCCCACAAGTGACCCCATTTTGGAAACTATACCCCCTAAGGAACTTATCTAGATCTTTGGTGAGCACTTTGAACCCCCAAGTGCTTCACACAAGTTTATAATGCCCGGGCATGAAAATAAAAAATCCTATTTTTTTCCCACAAAAATTATTTTTAGTCACTAATTTTTTATTTTCTCAAGGGTAACAGGAGAAATTGGACCACATAAGTTGTTGTCCAATTTGTCCTGAGTACGCTGATACCCATATGTGGGTGGGAACCACTGTTTGGGCGCACGGCAGAGCTCGGAATGGAAGGAGCACCATTTGACTTTTTCCAACCAAAATTGGCTGGAATTGAGATTGGATGCCATGTTGCATTTGGAGAGCCCCTGATGTGCCTAAACAGTGGAAACCCCCCACAAATGACCCCATTTTGGAAACTAGACCCCCTAAGGAACTTTTCTAGATCTTTGGTGAGCAATTTGAACCCCCAAGTGCTTCACACAAGTTTATAACGTAGAGCCGTAAAATTTAAAAATCATATTTTTTCCACAAAAATGATCTTTTCACCCCAATTTTTATTTTTCCAAGGGTAACAAGACTCCAAAAGTTATTGTGCAATTTGTCCTGAGTGCGCTGATACCCCATATGTGGGGGTAAACACTGTTTGGGTGCATGGCAGAGTTTGGAAGGGAAGGAGCGCCGTCTGACTTTTTCAACGCAGAATTGGCTGGATGCCATGTCGTGTTTGGAGAGCTCCTGATCTGCCTAAACAGTGGAAACCCCCATAAATGATGCCATTTTGGAAACTAGACCCCTCAAGGAACTTATCTAGATGTGTGGTGAGAACTTTTAACCCCCAGGTGTTTCACTAAAGTTTATAACGTACAGCCGTAAAATAAAAAATCTTTTTTTTTTTACAAAAATGATTTTTTCGTCCCCAATATTTTATTTTCACAAGGGTAACAGAAGAAATTGGAACCCAAAAGTTGTTGTCCAATTTGTCCTGAGTACGCTGATACCCAATATGTGGGAGAAAACTACTGTATGGGCGCACGTCAGGGCTCGGAAGGGAAGTAGTGACGTTTTGGATTGCAGACTTTGATGGAATGGTCTGGGGGCGTCATGTCACATTTGGAGAGCCCCTGATGCACCTATACAGTGGAAACCCCCACAAGTGACCCCATTTTGGCAAATAGACCCCACAAGGAACTTATCTAGATGTGTGGTGAGCACTTTGAACCCGAAGTGCTTCACAGAAGTTTATAACGTACAGCCGTAAAAATAAAAAATCCTTTTTTTTTTTACAAAAATGATTTTTTCGCCCCCAATATTTTATTTTCACAAGGGTAACAGAAGAAATTGGAACCCAAAAGTTGTTGTCCAATTTGTCCTGAGTACGCTGATACCCAATATGTGGGAGAAAACTACTGTTTGGGCGCACGTCAGGGCTCGGAAGGGAAGTATGAAGTTTTGGATTGCAGACTTTGATGGAATGGTCTGGGGGCGTCATGTTGCATTTGGAGAGCCCTGATGCGCCTAAACAGTCTAAACCCCCCACAAGTGACCCCATTTTGGAAAATAGACCCCACAAGGAACTTGTCTAGATGTGTGGTGAGCACTTTGAACCCCGAAGTGCTTCACAGAAGTTTATAACGCACAGCCGTAAAAATAAAAAATCCTTTTTTTTTTTGCAAAAATGATTTTTTTGCCCCAATATTTTATTTTTACAAGGGTAACAGGAGAAATTGGACCCCAAAAGTTGTTGTCCAATTTGTCCTGAGTACGCTGATATCCAATATGTGGGATAAAACTACTGTATGGGTACACGTTGGGGCTCGGAAGGGAAGTAGTGACGTTTTGGATTGCAGACTTTGATGGAATGGTCTGGGGGCGTCATGTCGCATTTGGAGAGCCCCTGATGCGCCTAAACAGTGGAAATCCCCAACAAGTGACCCCATTTTGGAAAATAGACCCCACAAGGAACTTATCTAGATGTGTGGTGAGCGCTATGAAGCCCCAAGTGCTTCACAGAAGTTTATAATGTACAGCCGTAAAAGCAAAAAAATATTTTTTTTTGTACAAAAATGATATTTTCGCCCCCAGTTTTTTATTTTCCCAAGGGTAGCAGAAGAAATAGGACAAATTGCACAATAACTCTTGGGTCCAGAGTACGCTGATACCCCATATGTGGGGATAAACTACTGTTTGGACGCATGGCAGAGCTGAGAAGTGAAGGAGCACCGTTTGACTTTTTCAACGCAGAATTGGCTGGAATTGAGATCAGACGCCATGTCACATTTGGAGAGCCCCTGATGTGCCTAAACAGCTGAAACCCCCCAATTCTAACTCCAACCCTAACCCCAACACACCCTAACCCTAGTCCCAACCCTAACCACAAACCTAACCCTAACACACCCCTAATCCCAACCCTAACCCTAATCCTAACTTTAGCGCCAACCCTAACCCTAACTTTAGCCGCAACCCTAACCCTAACCCTAATGGGAAAATGGAAATAAATACTTTTTTTAAATTTTATTATTTTTCCCTTACTAAGGGGGTGATAAAGGGGGGTTTGATTTACTATTTATAGCGGGTTTTTATGATTGGCAGCTGTCACGCTAAAAGATGCTTTTTATTGCAAAAATAGTTTTTGCATCATCACATTTTGAGAGCTATAATTTTTGCATATTTTGGCCCACAGAGTCATGTCAGGTCTTATTTTTTGCGGGATGAGTTGACGTTTTTATTGGTACCATTTTTGAGCACGTGACTTTTTTGATCGCTTTTTATTTCGATTTTTGGGAGGTTAGAATGAACAAAAATCAGCAATTCATGAATTTCTTTTGGGGGAGGCGTTTATACCGTTCCGCGTGTGGTAAAATTGATAAAGCAGTTTTATTCTTCGGGTCAGTACGATTATGGCGATACCTCATTTATATCATTTTTTCATGTTTTGGCGCTTTTATAGAATAAAAACAATTTTATATATAAAAAATAATTATTTTTGCATCGCTTTATTCTGCGAGCTATAACTTTTTTATTTTTTCGCTGATGATGCTTTATGATGGCTCGTTTTTTGCGGGACAAGATGACGTTTTCAGTGGTACCATGTTTTTTTATATCGGTCTTTTTGATCGCGTGTTATTCCACTTTTTGTTCGGCGGTATGATGATAAAGCATTGATTTTTTGCTTCGTTTTTTTTTTTTTTAAGGGGTTCACTAAAGGGGTTAACTAGTGGAACAATTTTATAGGGGGGTCGTTACGGACGCGGCGATACCAAATATGTGTACTTTTATTGTTTTTTTTTTTTATTTACAGGAAGAAGTGAATTTATTGGGGAATATTTTTTTTTTTTTTATTTATTTTGGATTTTTTTTTTACACATGTTTATTTTTACTTTTTTAACTTTTTTACTTTGTCCCAGGGTGGGACATCACAGTATTTTATCAGATCGCTGGTGTGACAGTGTGCACAGCACTCTGTCACACCAGCGATCGCACAGGCATAGATGCAGGCTTCTCAGTGCCTGCTCTCGGCAGGCACTGAGGTAGCCGCCTCCCTCCAGGACCCCGGCGCCATCTTGGATCCGGGAGTCAACTGGGTAGGTGCTGATCTCAGGGGGGCGCGCAGGGAGCCCCCACCCTGCGCGATCCTCCCCTGTGTCCCCAGTACACCGCGATCATGTTTGATCGCGGTGTGCAAGGGGTTAATGTGCCGGGAGCGGTCCGTGACCGCTCCTGACACACAGTCATGGGTGTCAGCTGTGATAATCAGCTGACACCCGGCGGCGATTAGCTGCGCTCCCCTCAGGAGCGCAGCTGATCGCCTATGACGTACTATCCCGTCCCCGGTCATACGGGCCCAGGTACCATGGACGGGATAGTACGTCCGATGGCAGTAAGGGGTTAAATGGAAGAAGTTTGGGTCCACCAGAAGTCTTCCTAGACCTGGCCATCCAGCCAAACTGAGCAATCGTGGAGAAGAGCATTGGTGAGACAGGTAAAGATGAACCCCAAGATCACTGTGGCTGAGCTCCACAGATGCAGTAGGGAGATGGGAGAAAGTTCCACAAAGTCAACTATCACTACAGCCCTCCACCAGTCAGGCCTTTATGGCAAAGTTGCCCGACGGAAGACTCTACTCAGTGCAAGACATATGAAAGCCCCCACTGAGTTTGCTAACAAACACATGAAGGACTTCCAGACTATGAGAAAAAAGATTTTGTGGTCTGATGAGACGAAGATAGAACTTTTTGGTGATAATTCTAAGTGGTATGTGTGGAGAAAGCCAGGCACTGCTCATCATCTTCCCAATACAATCCCAACAGTGAAACATGGTGGTGGCAGCATCATGCTGCGGGGGTATTTTTCAGCTGTAGGGACAGGATGACTGGTTGCAATTGAAGGAAGCATGAATGTGGCCAAGTATAGAGATATCCTGGATGAAAACCTCTTCCAGAGTGCTCTGGACCTCAGACTTGGCCGAAGGTTCACCTTCCAACAAGACAACGACCCTAAGCACACAGCTAAAATAACAAAACAGTGGCTTCAGAACAACTCTGTGACCATTCTTGACTGGCCCAGCCACAGCTCTGACCTAAACCCAATTGAGCATCTCTGGAGAGACCTGAAAATGGCAGTCCACCAACATTCACCATCCAACCTGACGGAACTGGAGAGGATCTGCAAGGAAGAATGGCAGACGATCCCCAAATCCAGGTGTGAAAAACTTGTTGCATCATTCCCAAGAAGACTCATGGCTGTACTAGCTCAAAAGGGTGCTTCTACTCAATACTGAGCAAAGGGTCTGAATACTTATGGCCATGTGATATTTGTTTTTCTTTTTTAATAAATTTGCAAAAATTTCTACATTTCTGTATGTGGCACCCCAGGAGTCCGGTTGCCACAGTGGCGTTTCCTTCATGGGGGGTGACGCCATGCCTGGAAACAAAGAGGAAATCCTTGCCAGGTAACACACAGCATATAACACTTTTCCTACTCCAGACCAGAAGGGGGAGCTCTAATACCTGATTTCAGGGGAGTTTCCTTGGAACATTCTGGCTTGGGGAAGAGTTAGAGGAGTCTATTTGTAGACAGGGACGAGAGAGGAAGTGTGGAGAGAAGCTCGTGGGAAAGGAGCTGAATGCTACAGCTCACCCAGAGCAGAGCTCTGATAAAAGTGGTTGGAAAAACAACACAGAGAAGAGGGCCACAGCTTAGCTATAAGCAGCAGAGGCCAGGAACAGAGAGCGCCGCAGGAAGGCCTCTAGGTGGAATCCAAAGTGTTTCCAGGCAATCGGAACTCCAGCACCATCTGTAGCCAATGCCCTGGACACTTTACCTTCATCTGCAGAAGTGTGAATATAGCTTTGGAAACTGCACCTGACTGTGTCCTTTCAGGTTCTTCCTGCAACACCCCTCAGCACTGCTACATCCCTTGCCAAATACTACATCATTATTATCTTGAACATACTACATCTGCCCTGGGACATAGCCCTGCCTGTGGAGGGCTGAACCTACTTTGCTGCATCAACAACTGACCCAGCGGACTGAATCTGCAGCGTCGGCTAACATCTTGATTGCTGAGTACCACAGGTGGTGTCACAAACACTTTATTACAAACTCTTTATTTTTTTTCCTTTTTCATCATATCCCTTTTATTGGACGCCCAGGGCCATAAACCGGGTCAATGCTGCCATGACACTGCCCCTTTAATAAGTGGCCCTATACTGAGTATCCCCACTGCCCTGGCGGGCGCTCCATGTACATTCCTCCACCTTTTATTTTAACATCCCAATTAAACCACCTCGTACTTCTCATGGTGCGCTCATCCATGTTTATTGTCTAACATTTCTGTTCAGGCCTATTTATGAGTTTTATTTTTTTTTTAAATTCTGTAGACGCATGGTTGAAAAGCAATGTCTGACTTTCATTTGTTCATTTTCATAGATTTTTGATTTAATATTACTTTTGTCAGATTCAAGTTATTTTTGTCACCATTGTGGGTTTTTCTATCATTAACCCCTTCCCGACCCATGACGCCGACGTCGGCGTCATGAAAACCTGTGCCATCCCGACCCATGACGCCGGCGTCGGCGTCATGCTATAAATCATGTTCCTGGGGGTCGGGTGAAAGGTCACCCGACCCCCAGGCACAGGACCCTTAGTGCATCACCACAGGGGGGTTGGCTTAACCCCCACGTGGCCACGATCGCTCTGATTGGCTGTTAAAAGTGAAACAGCCAATCAGAGCGATTTGTAATATTTCACCAATAAAATTGGTGAAATATTACAACCCAGCCATGGCCGATGCTGCAATAGCATCTGCCATGGCTGGAGACCGCGATCAGACCCCCCCCACATCGAGTCACGGCGGTGATCGGCCGCCGCCACCGAAAGATGACAGCGATCAGTCACCGCCGTCACTGTCTGCTCCCCTGCTCCTGCGATCCGCTGCCCCCACCTACCGATCCCCCCTCACCTTCCGACCCCCCCTACTCACCTCTCCCGGTCCACCGATGTCCCAGGATCCGTCCCGGCGGCTGCCCAGGATTCTTCATGGGCGCCGCCATCTTGGAAAATGGCAGGCGCATGCGCAGTGCGCCCACCATTGTACAAAAATTTATTTTGATCACTGTGATAAACTGTCACAGTGATCAAAATAAAAAAAAGTAAATGAACCCCCCCTGTCATAGGTAGAGACAAATAATAAAATAAAGAATTTTTTTTTTTTTTCCTAGCGGATTTTGCTGCTGATCCGCAGCTGATTTTGCTGCAGATCCGCGGTGGATATTGCTGCTGATCCGCGGCGGATTTTGCTGCTGATCCGCGGCGGATTTTGCTGCTGATCCGCGGCGGATTTTGCTGCTGATCCGCGGTGGATTTTGCTGCTGATCCGCGCTGATTTTGCTGCGGATCCGCGGCGGATATTGCTGCGGATCCGCGGCGGATATTGCTGCGGATCCGCGGCGGATTTTGCTGCTGATCAGCGGCGGATTTTGCTGCTGAACAGCGGCGGATTTTGCTGCTGATCCGCGGCGGATTTTGCTGCTGATCCGCGGCGGATTTTGCTGCTGATCCGCGGCGGATATTGCTGCTGATCCGCGGCGGATTTTGCTGCTGATCCGCGGCGGATTTTGCTGCGGATCCGCGGCGGATTTTGCTGCTGATCCGCGGCGGATTTTGCTGCTGATCCGCGGCGGATTTTGCTGCTGATCCGCGGCGGATTTTGCTGCTGATCCGCGGCTGATTTTGCTGCTGATCCGCGGCGGATTTTGCTGGAGATCCGCGGTGGATTTTGCTGGGGATCCGCCGCGGGTTTTGCTGCTGATCCGCCGGAGGTTTTGCTGCGGATCCGCAGCGGATTTGGCGCTGCGGATCCACAGCGGATTTGGCGCTGCGGATCCACAGCAGATCCAGAAACCATGTACAGTACAATACAAATAAATGGTTAAAAAAAACGCTGTGCACATGCGGATTTGCTGCGGTTTTAAATCCGCAGCATGTCAACTCTTTGTGCGGATTCCGCAGAGGTTTTACACCTATTCCATTATAGGTGTAAAACCGCAGGGAAAAACCGCAACAAATCAGCGCTAAATTCGCAGGTAAAACGCAGGTCATTTTACCTGAGGATTTAAGAAAAATCCGTAAGTGAATCCGCAATGTGTGCACGGGGCCTCAGGGTTAGGGTTAGGCTGGGCTCATATTGCATTATGGCAGTCCGTTAGATGGACTGCGTTTCACCGCAGTATAACGCGGTGTAACGCAGTCCGTTAACGCTGCCATTCACCCCATTTGTGTGTGCATCGCAACGCATGCCGTAAAGCGGCATGCGTTCGCGACGTGCCGTCATTCAGTGACGGAGCCTCGGACACGGGCTGCAGCGTCTGGGCTCCGTCACCGCTAGCACAGATGAATCATCTGCTGATTCATCTGCGCTAGCGGGTATAGCATAACGCGATCGCGTTATCCTATACCGTTACCAGCCGGTCAACGCTACGTGTTGAACGGGCTGGTAAAACGCAATATGAACCCAGCCTTAGGGTTAGAACTAGGGTTAGGGTTAGCATTAGGGTTAAGGTTAGAATTAGGGTTAGGGTTGGAATTTGGGTTAGGGTTGGAATTAGGGTTAGGCTTGTGGTTAGGTTTATGGTTAGAGTTGAGATTAGGATTAGGGGTGTGTTGGGGTTAGGGTTATGGTTAGGGTTTGTATTAGGGTTAGGGTTGGGGTTAGGGGTGTGTTGGGGTTAGGGTTGGAGTTAGAATTGAGGGGTTTCCACTATTTAGGCACATAAGGGGGTCTCCATACGCGACATGGCGCCACCATTGATTCCTGCAAATTTTGCGTTCAAAAAGTCAAACAGTGCTCCCTTTATTCCAAGCCCCGACGTATGCCCAAACAGTGGTTTATCCCCACATATGGGGTATCAGCGTACTCGGGAAAAATTGCACAACAACTTTGGGGGTTCTAATTTCTCCTGTTAACATTGGGAAAAAAAATTGGGGACTAAAAAATTATTTTTGTGGAAAAAAAATGATTTTATATTTTCACGGCTCTGCGTTATAAACTTCTGTGAAGGACTTGGAGATTCAAAGTGCTTACCACACATCTATAGGAGTTCCTTGGGGGATCTAGTTTCCAAAATGGGGTCATTTGTGGGGAGTTTCTACTGTTTAGGCACATCAGGGACTCTGCAAACGTAACATGACGCCCGAAGACCATTCCATCAAGTGGGCATTTCAAAACGTCACTACTTCCCATCCGAGCCCCGACGTGTGCCCATACATTAGTTTTCTCCCACATATGGGATATCAGCGTACTCAGGACAAATTGGACAACAACTTTTGGGGTCTAATTTCTCATGTTACCCTTGGGAAAATAAAAAAATTGGGGACTAAAAGATCCTGATTGTGGAAAAAATATGATTTTTTTTTATTTTCATGCCCGGGCGTTATAAACTTCTGTGTACCCCTTGGGGGTTCAAAGTGCTCACCACACATCTAAATAAGTTCTTTGCGGGTCTAGTTTCCAAAATGGGGTCACTTGTGGGGAGTTTCTACTGTTTAGGCACATCAGGGGCTCTGCAAACGTAACAAGATGCCCGCAGACCATTCCATCAAGTCGGCATTTCAAAGCGTCACTACATCCCTTCCGAGCCCTGACGTGTGCCCAAACAGTGATTCCCCCCCACATATGGGGTACTAGCGTACTCAGGACAAACTGGACAACAACTTTTGTGGTTCAATTTCTCCTGTAACCATTGTGAAAATAAAAAATAATGGGCTAAAAAATCATTTTTGAGAAAAAAAAATGATTTTTTATTTTCACGGCTCTGCGTTATAAACTTCTGTGAAGCACCTGGGGGTTCAAAGAGCTCACTATGAATCTAGATAAGTTCCTTAGGGTGTCTAGTTTCCAAAATGGGGTCACTTGTGGGGGAGCTCCAATGTTTAGGCACACAGGAACTCTCCAAATGCGACATGGCAACCGCTAAATATTCCAGCATATTTTCTATTCAAAAAGTCAAATGGCACTCCTTCCCTTCTGAGCCCTGCCGTGTGCCCAAACAGTGGTTATAGACCACATATGAGGTATCTATGTACTCAGGAGAAATTGCCCAACAAATTTTAGGATCCAATTTATACTGTTGCCCATGTGAAAATGAAAAAACTGAGGCTAAAAGAAAATTTTTGTGAAAAAAAAGTACTTTCTTTTGTTTACAGATCAATTTGTGAAGCACCTGGGGGTTCAAAGTGCTCACTATGCATCTAGATAAGTTCCTTAGGGGGTCTAGTTTCCAAAATGGGGTCACTTGTGGGGGAGCTCCAATGTTTAGGCACACAGGGACTGTCCAAATGCAACATGGCAACCGCTAAATATTCCAGCATATTTTCCATTCAAAAAGTCAAATGGGCTCCTTCCCTTCTGAGCCCTGCCGTGCACCCATACAGTGGTTTATGACCACATATGAGGTATCTGTGTACTCAGGAGAAATTGCCCAACACATTTTAGGATCCATTTTATCCTGTTGCCCATGTAAAAATGAAAAAATTGATACTAAAAGAAAATTTTTGTTGGAAAAATTAAAATGTCCATTTTTTCCTTCCACGTTGCTTTAGTTCCTGTGAAGCACCTGAAGGGTTAATAATCTTCTTGAATGTAGTCTTGAGTAGCTTGAGGGGTGCAGTTTTTATAAGGTGTCACTTTTGGGTATTTTCTGCCATATAGACCCCTCAAAGTGACTTCAAATGTGAGGTGGTCCCTAAAAAAAATGGTTTTGTAAATTTTGCTGTAAAAATGAGAAATCGCTGGTCAACTTTTAACCCTTATAAGTTCCTAACAAAAAAAAATGTTGTTCCCAAAATTGTGCTGATGTAAAGTAGACATGTGGGAAATGTTATTTATTAACTATTTTGTGCCACATAACTCTCTGGTTTAACAAAATAAAAATTAAAAATTTGAAAATTACAAAATTTTCAAAATTTTCGCCAAATTTCCATTTTTTTCACAAATAAACGCAAAAATTATCACCTAAATTTACCACTAACATGAAGCCCAATATGTCACGAAAAAACAATCTCAGAATCGCTAGGATCCTTGAAACGTTCCTGAGTTATTACCTCATAAAAGGACACTGGTCAGAATTGCAAAAAATGGCAAGGTCTTTAAGGTCAAAATAGGCTGGGTCATGAAGGGGTTAAACAAGGGGTACCAACAATTTTGACCACGTGTGTATATGTAACTGAACAATGAGTTCAATTATAATTGATCTCAATAAAAGAGAAAGACAAGTGCTACATAAAGTAGTGAAACATCAAGACTGTATAAGAGGAGAAAAAAAACTACATAGTAATGTGAACACCTGTAATATCAGAAGCATCAATATTTATTGGGAAAAAAATGAACAAACATTAAAATCATTTATAAATCACGAGTTTTTCTCAATAAATATTGATATGTTTCTAATATTTCAGGTGTGCACATTACTATATAGTTCTTTTTTCTCCACTTATACATTTTGTTGTTACATAACCCTCAAAAAATATGTTCACAAATTTATGAGTATTATATTGCCCATTGATACAGTATTATGTGTTTTTAGGTGCATTTTGTTTTTAGATAACCCTCAAAAACTTGTATCAGTATTATATTGCTATCATGACTTAGGGCTGGGTGGTTCTGTCTCTGTCCTGGTCAGGTCAGGGTTAATTTAGTTCGCCTCTCTTTGGAGTATGAAGTAGAGCGCATTGTAGATTCTGGGATGGTCCATCGTACCTTTCAGTATCTTGTGCACTGGAAAGGATATGGTCGGCAGGATCGATCTTGGGTTCCAGCCCAGTCGTTTCATGCCGATCGTTTGGTTCTGTCCTTTCATGCCCGGTATCCTGGGAGACCTGGGGGTCGGGTAGCCCTCCGTTGAGAGGGAGGTACTGTATTGACTTAGGAAGGGGTGGTTCTGTCTCCATTCTGGTCAGGTCAGGGTTAATTTAGTTCGCCTCTCTTTAGTGCTGGGGTGGCTATTTAATGCTGGTATTTCTTGGGTTCGGTGTCGGGGATACTTCCATTTACTCAGCTAGAGGATCTGACCAAGGTAACTCATCTGTAATCATTGTGCCCCTATATGCCTGAGCTCTGCTGTTTATGACCTGGTTCGCCCCCTGACTATTGCTTGTGTCTTCCGCTTTGGTACTGTTCAGTCTTTCCTGGTTTCCTGACTCTTTGGCTCGCCCCTCACTACTCTCTCGTCTAGCCCCTGGAGCACCCATCTGGCTTCTGACCCCCCCCGGCTCACCTCTGACTACTGTGGCGTCCGCCCACTGCAGGTCTGAACTGCAGGTAAGA
Source organism: Oophaga sylvatica (assembly GCA_033576555.1). Taxonomy (NCBI): domain Eukaryota; kingdom Metazoa; phylum Chordata; class Amphibia; order Anura; family Dendrobatidae; genus Oophaga; species Oophaga sylvatica. Next base: position 135,213,447 of record JARQOD010000004.1, on the reverse strand, counting down.
CAGCACCCCGAGAAACCCCGAGACCCTTTACCCTATACAGGGATCTGGAATTATAGCGAAGCCCAGGGGGTAGCTGCCTATGAAGCAGTGGACCGGAGTAGGAAGGAAGCTAGGACGGGAATAAAAAGCGAGATCAAATGCGTAGTCAGAAGTCCAAGGGTCAAAACCAGGAGGGGAGCAAAAGTACAAAATCGGCAGGCAGTAGAAGGGTCAGAAATTCAGGCTAAAGTTCAAGTCAAAACCAGGCGGACAGCAGAGGTACAAAATCGGCAGGCAGTAGAATAGTCAGAAATCCAGGCAAAGGTCAGAAATACAATAGCAAAACAAACTAGCACACTGGGGAAACCAAGACTATATCTGGCAGCCTACAAGCCAGGCTCCAAGGTTTTTGAAGGGCATGGCTACCTCTCACAGGCTCACAGTCTGATGACCTCATCTGGACCGCCCCCAGAACCAGGCCAGATGGTGATGCATGACTGACACCAACCACTTCACCTCTGACAGAAGAGCGAAGCCTACGCCCACCAGACGCCTGCGCAGAGACCCTTTCTCTGTCGCCAACATTACCCACAGGCGAAACATGGCGATGCGCAGTGACAGAGGCCGGCATCAAAGGAGCAGAACCATATGAGGATACCGCACTCCTATCACCGGCACCACCAGCCGAAGGAGTCCGGCGCCTAACAGCGGCTGAGGCAGGAACACCAGCCACTGAATCCAACGGCGACGTGACAACTACGCTATTGTCTTGTGCTCCGGAACCTATGCTCCAGTCTGGCTCCCATCCTCCCGGCGGGTCGTAAGCTCCTCCTCTATCAGCTTTCCGCGCGTCACGCACCCAGCCTGGTTCAGGCTCCCGCACTCACCGCGGATGGTAGCATGCACGAACCGCTATCAGGACTGCAGCCCCATTAGCCCTGCAGTGCCCTCTAGGCTTAACCTCCGATGCAACAGCCCAAGGTCATCAAAATTGCTCATTCATTTACTTTTACATATCCTTGGGTAAATTTTGGTGGTATATAAGCCTTAAAAAACATGTTCAAAATGTATTGGTATTATATTGCTTATCCATAGGGTATTACACAGTATATTGCTATCTGAGCCTCGAAAAACTTTTTTTTTAATCATTATTATATTGCTCGTCCATAGACTATTCCTTGTTTATAAATTTATTATATTGCTAATGCATAGACTTTTACATATTCTTGGGTAGATTTCAGTGGTATACAACCCTCAAAAAACTTGTTAAATTTTTTTCGGAATTATATTGCTCATCCATAGAGTATTACATCTTCTTGATTACAGTTCGTTACTATATAAGCCTCAATTACTTGTTCAAAAATGTGTCAGCATCATCCACAGACTTTTACATATTCATATTTCAGTGGTATTTAACCCCTTTACCCCCGAGGGTGGTTTGCATGTTAATGACCAGGCCAATTTTTACAATTCTGACCACAGTCCCTTTATGATGTAATAACTCTGGAACATTTCAACAGATCTTGGACGGAATATTATGTTGGATGTCAGAAAGGGGTTAAGCCTCAAGTATACACTATTCCATGATCTGGAGTACATTTTGTTGCTACATAACCCTAAAAAACTTGTTCAAAAATGTATTGGTATTATATTTCCCACCTGGGTTCAAAATGTGTTCAAAATTCCAGACTGTGAGCAAACGTTGCAGATTTGGTGCTTTTTTGTAGCGTTTTTCGGCGCGGGTGTGTGACAAAACCTGAAGCAAAACCTAATGCCAGCAATGTGAATAGAAATCTAAAGTGTCATGCACAAGTGCAGTATTTTCGATTTGCAGATTTTGTGCAATAAATAATCTGAAGCATGTCAAAATTTAAAAAATGCGCATTTTTGCAGCTGCATTTTTCCTGTCAAGAAATTTAGAAATGGTGCAGAAATTTTACTCAATGTGTGCACATAACCTTATCAGTATTATATTGCTCACCCATAGACTATTCCATAGTCTGGAGTACATTTCCTTGGTATAGAACCCTCAAAAGTGTATAGCCTTTATGAGTCTACGAGTACCAATACATGACAATTTAAACAGAATGCGTATGAGGCCCTCCTTTATATCGAATGCAGGGTGTATCTGAGTCCCTTAATTTTGGCAGGTCTTGCTTCCTTCAAAAATAAAACTGAAATTTCCTATTTTTTAATAAAAAATCAAATTTGGTTTATTTAAACTATATATTTTTTAAATCCTTTTTAAAGTTTGCCTTATATACAAATCACTGTACAGGAAAAAATGTTTCTTAACTTTTTTTTCCTGTAAAATGCAATTTCTTGTGGGTTTGGAATGTTTTATTGTCACTCCTTAAAGTGGAGTAAAAGTGTGACAGGAACAGAAAGAGGATGCTGACCATCCTGTCTGCTACTTTTAATCTATTTTGATGGAATAAAGATAATTTTTCAAATTTTATCAGAAGCTGGAACTTTTCTTCTCTCTCTGTAAAAGTGTGACATCATTGTTCTCAGCAGCGATCTGGGAGTCAGAGATGCTTCCAGGGGTCTTCTCCATGCTGTTCTCCTTCCATTCAGCACTTTTCACATCCATTTGAACATTTTCACTGCCCCCAGACCTCTTTGTAGAGTCTGCTGGAATAAAGCTTGGCTTTCCCATAGACTCCCAATTTACTTGTTACTCGAAACGAGCATGCAAGTATTAGGAATTGATTGGTTCGAGCATCAAGCACCCGAGCATTTTAGTGCTCGCTCAACTCTGCTCAGAAGCAAAGTAGAGAACTGACAATAAAAATCAGCTCTTATTGGTTTATATGTTACATGCTTAACCATTCATTTGAATGGCTGACATTCAACATTATATATCCCCGTGATGACTGCAGGGGTAACCTGCTATTCCTCCTGGTTATAAATGATCGTTGGGATTTCTGAAACCTGTCCCATGGAGATTAACTGATTGCCAAGCAAGCCCTTTAAAATACCATAAATATTATGTGGAACATGAAGAAAAGAGGAAAAAAAACTAGCAAAGTGCAGAAATGGATATTATATGTCCTTGCATGGGTCTCCGAAGATATTATTTCACATTTCGAAAGCATACTGTATTTTTCGGTTAATTGGTTACCTATGCATTCATCCTTAGTGTTTGCGTGTGTCTGTGGGAGAGAAACTAGAATCTGCATGGAGAGAATTCTGGAGAACTAATCTCATAAAAGAGACTGTAAACTACACAACTGAATGCGGGGACTCACATACAAGCATTTACAGTTCAGACTAGTAGATCGTGCAGAGATCAAGCCAGGATCCCAAATATACATATACATTAGGCCAAAGGTTTCCTCCATGCACACATACAGGACAATTCCCTTTTATGTTTCCTTAAATCCATTTTTTGTGAACTCTTTTCCCTCTTTTTAAGCCACAAGAGATTTTACATAGAAAATTGCATTTCTGTATCTCCCTTTGCGTTATGTTCTTATGTTCCCTTGAATTTAGCTCATGTATACTGCCAACACCCTTTGAAATTTTTCCAACCATAGATTATGATTTGGGGCCAAAAATTAAATACAATCAGGAGAACAAGAGAACCAGCTCCGTGCACACACAGCAAGAGGTTATAGTAAGGATACTGTGTTTCATATAATAACCAGATTCATCGAGATAAAGGATGTTATTAATTTAGTTCATTAGGCATGGTGACCGCATGTATGCAATTTGTATGCTTGCGGCCATGGGCCAACTAGACGCATTCGTCTTTTGTCAGTAGAAGAGAATTGAGAGAAGCCAGATAAGTCTTGTCAGTGCATCATTTGTAACCATCCATTGGAATATGAGGGAATCGTGAAAGCATACTCACCGCTCACTTTCATAGTTCGGCTTTTGTTCTAAACCACGACAATCCCTTGGACAATGAGATTATGTTCAAAAGAAGGCTCAATGGAATTTGTCGATCTTATCAAGTAATTTTCTATCCTTCATATTGGTGATATTCACTCGCTGATGCTTTGGATTTTGACTTGGCCTCAACGCATGTTATGTCAATACAAGATCATAATGTGCATCACCCCATGCAGTCACATGGTGCTACGTAAATGTAGGGGCAAAAAACATCATAACATGGTAACGTGTGTTGAGGCTTAGCTATCGCCAGAAGCTCCGGTGAAGAGAGTACCAAAGCATGAGCTGGTGCCTTAGGAAGCGAGTGGAAGACTTGAGACCGAAGCTAGGTAAGATATGCTCTTGTTTGTTAACCCCTTCACGGCCCATACCTGTATTATGCTTTGGGGTCTGGAGATGTGAAAGCGTATTAAACAGCTTTTTTAAGCCGATTGAACACATATGATTTGCATAAATTGAATTCAACATGAATCGAACTTTCTGGCTGAATTCGAGCAAGTTTGCTGAATTCAAATTTCTACAGATTCGCTCACATCTACTATCATTGTATATAAGTACACTAATCTGTAAAAGGGTTTGATAATGAATTGACAGTTATCCACCTTAATAATGTTTTTTCCATAAGGGCCAGACTAATCACCAAAAATCACTTCTGCTAGAAGAAGGGAGCAAGGAAGTGTAAGATAAGGCTACATGGCCTAGGCCAGGCATGAGTGAGAGATAGAGTTTATGAGAACTCTGACAGTGTGAAGTTTTTGTGTTGTGAGTGTAGATGAACCCTAAGGCTGTGGTTCCACGGTCCGGAACCACAGCGCTTTGGACGGAGCGGAAATTCCGCTCCGTCTAAGCCCCGCCCCCTTTCTGACGCGCGCTCTTTCCGGAGGTGTTCAGGACACCTCCGGAACACCTCCGGAAAGAACGCAGGGCTACATAGCCCTGTGTTAAATTCTGTTGCGGCGACGCACCGTCGCCGCAACACGCGAGGACATGCTGCGGTCTGAAAAGACGCGCCGCATGTCCGTTTACGCAGGTCTGCCACCTGCGTGTTGTTACGCATAGTGGAGACGGGATTTCTTGAAATCCCCTCCACTATGCTGTAACATCTGGACGCTGCGTGTTTGGCGCTGCGCCAGCGCACAGCGCCAAACACGCAGCGTTTACTGATCGTGGAAACTCACCCTAAGAAGAGTTGATACCTATTTTTATTGTGAAAGGTTTACTTATTCAACATACAAGATAAAGTTGGAATCTTGGAAGATCGTTCAATAAAAAATCCTGTTTGATTTTACATAAGTTTGTGACTTTTTGTGTGGGAACATGAGAGTTGGCCAAGACCCAACCAGATGGGCATATGCTCTGACATCCCTCTTACAAACCTTACAGCTTATGTTTTCCTGCTTCAAAAGTGGTCCAGGCATATCCAATGAGGATGCTAAACTCTGATTAGTCACAGTCTATTGAAGCAACATGGGTCACCATGGAATATTATAGTTATCTAAAGTACTATGCAAAAGTCTTAGGCAGATGTAAAAGAAAAATGCAGTAAAGTAAAAATGCTTTAATTTTTTTATCAGTTAATAAAATGCAAAGTGAATGACCATAAGATAAATCTAAATTAACTAAATATTTGGTGTTATCACCCTTTGTCTTCAAAACAGTATCAATTCTTCTAGGTACACTTGCACACAGTTTTTGAAAGAATATGTCAGGGAGCTTGTTCCAATCAGATGGCTCTCAAATGCTATTCTATGATTGATAAATATCTGTCTGTATTTTTAACACCATTAATCCTGACCAAATCCCCAACTCCATTTGCTGAAATACACCCCCAAACTTCCACCATGTTTCACTGTTGTCTGCAGATGCTCATTATTGTAACAGTCTTTGGTGAACAAACTGCCTTTTGTTACAGCCAAATATTTCACATTTTGACTCATCAGTCCAAAGCACCTGCTGCTATTTTTCTATACCCAGGTGTTTTCATGCATAGTTGAATCACTCGGCCTTATAACAATATCAATGGTTTGACTTTTTGGCTGCAATTTTATTGAGATTACTTCTTGACAGGCTTTTCTGAACAATAGATGGGTGTAGCTAGGTCCTACTGGTTATGGCCAATTCTGAGCTGATAGCACTTCTGGACATTTTTCAATTTCTCTAATTTCACAGAGTCACACAAAATTTGTTGAGAAAAAAAGGACAGCACTAGTAAGCACTATATGGCGGGTTGCAGCAACAGGTCACTACAGTATATTATGACACAGCAATATGACTAAATACAATGTCTATGCAACGTTCTATTACATACACTGTTCTTGTTATCTAGTAGTTAAATGACTGTTAATGCCTTTATGTCTCAACTTCACGGGCGTCACTCTCAGTACTAGGCCCGTCCCCGTCATAGTCTCTATTAACACCTATGATTATCTATGCTGACCCTAGCAGGGTCACCGGTATTTGCAGCTAGACCGCAAATCCTTGATATGTAAATCACTGGGTATACAGTATGCTTGTCGTACTGATCGTCTCAGTTCCCTGAAGCACGTCCCCAGCCCACACCCTGTACCGTATGTCTGCGCTGGAAGTAATAATCCACAGGAAGGGTCCTCTGCTAAAGCCGTATCGTCTCCCGAGCCTGGTTTGGATCTGGTCACAGAATTCAAGTGGCGCTGCTTACAGACTTCTACTGACTCTGCTTATGGATCTTCTACTTTCGCTGCTTACAGATCTACTGGCACGGAGGACAGATCTTCCTTACAGCTCAAGCCTCTAGATGCCTCTCTGGCATCTAACCACTCTTGGATGCTTCTATAGTGATGGTGGCAGTAAGCCCACCTAGCAGCTGCACAACCTGTCCTTGTACAGGTTCTGGCACCAACTGCCTCTTCTTGGCCCAGCCAGGTCTTTTATAATTAGTAACTGTGACACAGGTGTCACCTGACCTGGTGTCATCTTTAAACTTTTCCTTTCAGAAAATAGTTTCCCACTATTCAGTTCCTACTACTGTAATTCTTCCGTTACTTTCACCTTTGACCAGCAGATGGCAGTGTTACTCAGCTAGGCATCAACTATCTCTTTTGTCCACTTTCTTACATAAGAGGCTGAAACCTCACCATCACTGATCAAGACATAACTTGTCTCAGCTTGCTCTGCTGCAGACCATATAAAAAAGTTTAAGTTTAATTGTATTAATTAATTGCAACAAATAACCCCTATCTTATTTTATTTTATGTGCAGTAAAATAAATTCCACTTCCTATTTCAGTGACAAGGTCCAAAATCCAATCATGTGACCACTGCAGCCAACTACTGACTGTGGGGGGTCACCACTTCAGTCAGTAATTGGCTGCATATTCATGTATCTGGGTAGAGGATGTCAAAGCTGGCTCATTAAATGCAGATTGATGATGGACCTTGAAAGTGGACGAACTGGCATGTAGAGGGATCAGTAAGGTGCTTATGGCTTTCTTTGTTATTTAGGACCTTTTATGGTTTCCTTTTACTTTTGCCCATTCAGAACTCTTTTTAAATGTATTTTGCCTATCTGGATAAACTCTTTAATATCCCCTTTCAAGTTAATGAGGATTTATTTTCACGGTGACTGCATTTTACATTATTTAAAGTTATTTCTGCTCTAACAAGTGCTGACAGAATTACGTGTACATGTGTGGGTGTGAGGACATGATGTAAGAATTGAAGGCTAAAATGATTATACAAGATAAGATTATGCTGCGAATAATATCATAGTACAAAGACTCCAAAAACTGGTGTGGGAGTGTAGTGTGTCATAGTTATTCTCTGCACGACAACATAGTTGTCTGTCAGAGGGATGTGAATGACTTCCATGACCAGTTTGGGAACAAATTATGTGATTAAGGCATATAAACAAATGAATATGTATTTCATAGTGTTGACAAGTAATTTCTGCGGTTTCCTTAAGTTACACAATATAAAATATTATTTATTTTATAAAAACAGACATTCACTGATTAATAATGTAAGACCATTGTTCCACAAATTTAAAGAGACCCTCCACCCTGAGACTGAAGTGACTATAAGGCCAGGGTCACACTTGCGAGTGCAAAGCAAGAAACTCGCGCGAGTCTCTCACATCAGTACCCGGCACTGCCGCCGGCACTCAGACCGGAGTGTACGGCTGCATAGAAATACATGCAGCTGCACACTCCGGTCCCGAATGCCGGCGGCAGTCCTGCATATTGATGCGAGAGACTCACACGAGTTTCTCACATCACACTCGCAAGTGTGACCCCGGCCTACATCTTTCCCTATCTGGTGCTTCAATTTACATCCTGCTATCTCCTCCACCCAGATTGGCATGCCGTTCCTCTTGCTTCCAAGATGACTAATGTAGTGACATGGGGGTGCAGTGCTAAGACTAAACCATGCCACCGCTGCCGTTCCTGTGCTGTGGGATAGGGGTAACAGGGTTTAGACTTAGCACTGCACTCTCCATACCACTGTGATGGCTATCTTGAAATAGGAGGTACAAAATGCTGATCTAAGCTGAAAAGCCATCTCGAAGCAAATGGAGGCATCAGGTAGAGTGTCTATAGATGAGAAGTGTATAGTCACTTCTCAGTCACAGGGCCATTAATGGTCCTTTAGCTCAAAACATTGTCTTTAGATGTATTTCAATTACTGTAGAGAAATACAAAATTTACTAATATACTTGAGCTTTAGTAGAAACTGTTCCTTGTCTGCAAGAGACCAGTGCTGTTTCTGAAATGGACTCGCTGACAAGCTGATTTCAAACGTAAAGTATAGATATCATTTTAGGTTTTATTGCATAAATCAGTAGTAGACATGAAAATAAGAAACACTATAATATATCTTATCAGAGAAATCTGCTTATTTCTCCTCCTGAACTGATCTTTCATTTTTGTAAGTCTCATTTACTGGGTAAAATCAGTCTTCAGTGAATACAGATTTTTTACACTACTAAGATAGGAGATGACAGTTGGTATTGAGAGATTTTTAAATAATTTAGGTAAAATCTCATCAGTTGCAAATGTCCTCTCCTATCTCAATAATGTCAAAATCTGTCTTCACTGAAGAAAGATTACGAAATGAGATCAAATGAGTCGGTCCAGGAGGAGAACAAAGCAAATCTCCCTGATAAGAAATGTTACAAAGTTGCTTATGTTCAGGCACACTACTGATTTATGAAATAAAAATTAAAATGACGTTTATGCTTTACCCAGCTCTAGTGATGAGCAAGCATGCTCGCACTACTCGATACTCGCCCAGCATCTCACTGCTCAAGATGCTTGGAGCTCGCCGAGTATTTCCGGGGTTGCTCGGCGGGAGCTAGGGTCCCCACCCTGCATGTTTGGCGTTCTTTAGAGACAAATTGTGGTTTGTCCGTCACATGGATCACATAACTGGGCTCAAAATTCGGCCATTTTTGGTCTCCATTTAAATTTTGTTGCAGTGTGTTAGTGAAATTATTGACAGACACAAGTTTGCTGTTAAAAATAGGTACCTACAGGCCAGCTATTTAAAACTGTGGTTAGTCCATCATATGGATCACATATAAGTGTGCTCAAAATTCTGCCATTTCTGGCCTCCATTTAAATTTTGTTGCATTGTGCTAGCGAAGTTATTGACAGACACCAGTTTGCTGTTAAAAATAGTTACCTAAAGGCCAGCTATTTAAAACTGTGGTTTGTCCGTCACTCGGATCACATATAAGTTCACTCCAAATTCAGCCATTTGTAGTGAACGTGGAAAATATTGTCCTTCATTTAAAATGGGCAAGGGGCGTGGCAAGGGACAAGGAACTGGATATACTGTGATGGTGCATGCAGAGGCCGAGGCCGTGGGCAAGCTGGAATTGTGCCACAACAAACACCCACATCTTCTCGCCCGACCTTCTTGTCCCAATTACTAAGGGACCGCAGCACACCACTATTGAACCCAGAACAGTGACAAAAGGTTGTTGGTTGGATAGCAGATAATGCTTCCAGTCACTTTGCCACCACCACCACCACCCTGTCCTCCACACAGTCAAGTCTCAGTAGCCATGACTCTGGACCGCATATTCCTCACCCTGATCCTCCTTCCTCCCACCATGCCAAGTGCCCGGAGACAACTGATCCCATACTTGGACACTCTGAAGAGCTGTTCACTTTACCATTTATTGATAAGGGCCTCTGTCCTGTCCTCTTGAAGCAGAGCAGCCACGGTCACATGAAGGCGACGGTGGGAAAGTGTCACAAGAGGTGGACGATGATGAGACAATTGCCAGAAAGTCAGGAGGAGGACCAAGGTGCGGAAGTGGAAGAGGAAGTGGTGGATGATATAGTAACTGACCCAACCTGGCAGGAGGACATGCAGAGCAAGGACAGCAGCAGTGTGGTGGCCGCAGACAGAAGGCAAGCAACCGTTCCCCGTAACATCAACACAATGGAAGTTGCCAGTACAACTGTTAGGTCTTCTGGAGTCTGGTTGTTTTTTAAAGATTCTGCCGATAACCCCTAAAAGGACAAAAGTCATTTACACCACCTGCCAGGCCAGCATTGGCAGGGGTAGCAAAACTACCAGCCTGACCACCACCAGCATGATCAGGCACATGGCAGCAAAGCACCCGACTTTGTGGGCCAAACTCCAGGGTCCATGAACATTGTATGCGGATGACACCACTGCTGCTTTCGCTGTTGTGTGTGCAAGCCAATCCCCTGTCCATGGTGCATGCGAAGATGCCTCCTGCCCTGCACCGGTCATTGCACACACTCAACTAGCACCATCAGCAAGCACGTCCACGTCCTTGTCCCAGCACAGAGTTCAGTTGTCCACACCCCAGTCCTTGGAACGAAGCCAACACCCCACAGGCCACACTACTAAATTCCCACATTTTGCAACTGCTTGTGCTCTAAATATTGCCTTTTAGGCTCGTGGAGACGGAAGCTTTCTAAAACCTGATAGCGGCGGCCGTCCCTCGGTACTCGGTCACAAGCTGCCACTATTTCTCCCGATGTGTATTATTATTATTATTACAAGCACATGTCCCACAACATTAGCCATGCCCTCAGCAATGCAGTTACTGGGGAAAGTTCACCTAACCACGGACACGTGGACAAGTGCTTGTGGGCAGGGACGGTACATCTCGCTGATGGCACACTGGGTTAACATAGTGGAAGCTGGGACCCAGTCAGACTTTGAGATGGAACACGTCCTCCCGACGCCGAGAATTGTGGGCCCTTGGTCAATCAGGGTTGCCCCCACAGTCTACAGCTCCTGCACCTCATCCTCCTGCTCCTCTTCTTCAGCCTCCATCTCTGAAATGACCACATCAGTCACAAGCTGGCAGCACTGCAGCACTGCCTCAGCCAAGTGGCAACAGGCTGTGCTGAAGCTAATATGCTTAGGTGACAAACCGCATAATGTTGAAGAGTTGTGGACAGCTCTGAAAGAGCAGGCAGATCTGTGGCTGACACCGCTGAACCTAATGCCAGGCATGGTCGTGTGTGACAATGGCCAGAACCTGATGGCATCTCTGAGGTGAGCTCACACACGTACCATGCTGGCCCATGTGCTTAACCTCATGGTTCAGCAGTTTCTCAAAACCTACCCGGAACTGCCTGATCTGCTTGTCAAAGTACGCCACCTGTGTGCCCATTTTAGAAAGTCAGCTACAGCTTCCGCAGCCCTTGCCGTGCTTCAGCAGCGTTTGCAGCTTCCGGGTCACCGACTGGTGTGTGATGTCCCCATGCATTGGAACTCTACACTGCAGATGTTGGGAAGGATTTGTCAGCAGAAGAGGGCAGTTGTTGACTACCAGCATGAACAAGTCTGTCGGAATTCAGTTCAGACTCCACACAGACCTCAAGAGTGGACATGGATGTCAGACATATGTACCATCCTCCAAAACTTTGAGGACCCCACCAAGATGGTGAGCGGCGATGACGCCATAATTAGCATCACCATCCTGCTTTTCTGTCTTCTGAAATGCTCTCTGCTCACAATCAAAGATGATTACACACAGCCCAGCCTCATCTCATCCCAACATGGATTGGGTGACAATGAGGAAGAGGAGGAGGAGGAAGAACAGGAGCTAGTTTCATGCGCTATAGACAGTACTACCTGCACAACTGTTATACCGTCTGTTCAGCATGGATGGCCTGAGGACAAGGAGGAAGAGGAGAGCATGGTCAGTCATCCTCTTAGTAAGGACATGGAAGTCTTGCCTGTTAGCAGTCTGGCACACATGGCTTAGTTTTTGTTACAATGCCTTTCTCTTGACACTCACATTCTCAAAATTTTGGGTGACAGTCATTACTGGTTGGTGACACTTCTAGACTCATGCTACAAGGAGAACTTTCTATTTCTTAATCCTGAGGTAAACAGGTCTACTAAAATGAGGCAGTACTAGAAGGCCCTTGTTGTGGAATTATTAAAAAAATTACCATATGAAAATGCTGGCTGCAAAGATCACAGTTCGTTGGACAACCAAGGAGTACAAGCGAGAGACAACTCCAATCCAGCAGAAGCAGGGCAACACTGTCAAAGTTCTGGGAGAGTTTTCTCAGACCCTCCCATCGCACAGGCCCTGAGGTGCGGGGTACTCTCACAAGTAGTGCAAAGTTTGGGAAGATGCTGAGTGAGTACCTTGCTAACTGTACCAACGTCCTCCGTGATTTCTCTGTGCCTTATAATTATTGGATATCCAACCTGGACGCGTGGCATGAACTGGCTCTCTACGCCTTGGAGGTCCTGGCCTGCCCTGCTGCTAGTGTTTTGTCAGAGCAGGTTTTTAGTGCCACTGGTGTAATTATAGCTGATAAGCGCATCCGCCATTCAACTGAAAATGCTGACAGGCTGGCTTTTATAATAATGAACAAGGGCTAGATTGGGCAAGACTTCTCAACACCACCGAATGATAGCAGCATAACAAACTCAAATCCAGTGTTTGGCTATTTGCTGTTGTCTTCCTCCTTTTCCTCACCTTCATCCTCTGCCACCATATCACCAAGGTGACCGTGGTCCGTGATGCAACACCCCCATAAGGGTGTTTATGATACCCGTAAACAAAAACTTGTTATACAGTATGTTCATGTATACCCCCCAGGGGTAAATGTTTGTCAGCCCATACACTTAGTGCATGGGCATTACAATTATAGGAGGAGACCCACTCCTGCGTTCGACAGGGTAGACTGGACATACATGCAAGGGACCCTTGCGAGATTTGGTTTTCCTTCCCTAGTTATTGACGCCATCTTTCAAATGTATAAATCCCCATCCGCAAAAGTAAGGGTAAACGGAGACTTCTCTCCATCCTTTGAAATTAAAAATGGCACGCGTCAAGGCTGCCCTCTCTCACCGGCTTTGTTCGTTCTAACTATTGAGACGTTAATTCAAAGCATTAGACAGCACCCAGAAATAAAGGAAATTCAAATTTTGGGATTTTCACATGTCATGACAGCATTTGGAGATCTATCAAATTTCAAGATTAATCTAGAAAAATCAGAAGCGATGGGCATAAACGTTCAACATACAACCATACAAAATATGAAGACTAAATTCCCAATAAAATGGAACTCTAACTATACTAAATATTTAGGAATTAAGTTGAGTCCACATTGGCACTCCCTTTTCTCACTTAACTTTATACCCTTACTTAATTCTACTTTGGAGTCTATCAAATTGTGGAGAGCACCTTTTAACTCCTGGATAGGCCGTAAAAACCTCATTAAAGGTTTTATTTTACCCAAATTCAGTTACATATCCAGAATACTACCTATTAAGATTCCAGACACGTTCTTTCAAAAGGTACACTCTATCTTTGGAAAATATATCTGGAGAGGCTCAAAACCTAGACTAATAAGTTACAACACACTTTCACTTCCCAAAATCAAGTGGGTATGGGAACTCCTGAACCGCAAAAATACCACGCTGCGGCAACTCTGTCCCTGACAGTCGACTGGATGAGGGATCATAAACATACGGTAAGTTGCGGACAGAGATTGCGAACGAGTCAATGACAGTTACAATCTCCACTATTCTCATCTCATCCAAAGAATTTACTCAGAATCTTTTAATTACAAACGCAATATCAAAAAATTTAATCAGGATCTGGACCAAATATTCCTCCCCTTTAATGCCACTTCCATCGCCTTTGATAAAAGTAAAAGACCTACCTGGCCTTTATTTGCACCACTCCAACATTAAAAATTCTGACTCTTTACATAGGATTAATCAGGGTTTGGACGCTTTCATGGAAGATGGTGCAATACTCCCATTAGTGGAACTACAAAATAAACTCCCACACTATCATATTAACTTTCTTCACTACAACAGGCTTAAAACTTCTATAAGATCCTATCTGCAATCTGGGCTCCCGCTCAGAGAATTAACAGTTTTTGAAAAACTGGTGACTAAGGGTATGCACACTGAACAATATCGCTAACGGATCGCTAAAAAAGTCACTATTTAGCGATCCTGTTAGCGATGTTGTTCAGTGCGGCAGCTTCCAGCGACGAGCTTCCTGCTGTGATCTCGCTCGTCGCTGGAATCGTTCCGGACCCTATTTCTCGTCGGCGCTCCCCTGGGTAAGTATATATCGCTAGTGTGCACCTTTTCTTAGCGATTTAGCGGTACTTTTGTACGCTAAAGTCGTTAAGAAGATCGCTAACCGCGATAGCGTCGTTAACTATATCGCTAATGTGGCCGCACTAGCGATATAGAAACAATCCGCTAGCGATCGCATTAGTATGCGTCGTTATCGTGATCGCTAGCGGGATTGTTTAGTGTGGCAGTACCTTAAGAAGAATCAATCAAAAGGTGTGCTGCAAGCTATACCAGATTCTTTTGACTTACTCAATTCTTGTCAAGCGGGCATTCATATTAAAATGGGAAAAGAATTGAAATTAATAAAAATTGGGAGGTAGAGAATATTTATAAAAACTCGCATGGCCCACCAGGATGTGTAAGGGTTCAAGAGAATTCATACAAGATTCTCACCAGATGGTACACTACTCCTGTAGCGAAACAGATATGGCAGCCCAACGCATCTTCAAATTGTTGGAGATGCTTTGGAGAAAAAGGATAATTCTTGCACATGTGGTGGCTATGCGATAAGATTCAACCGTTCTGGAGAAATGTGCTTAAAATTACAACAAAACTATGTCAGCTTCCAAACCCTCCATCCCTGAAGCTAATTTTCCTAAACTGGTCAAGTGAAATTGCACAATGCAAATACAAATCCCTTCTCATGCTTTTGATAGCTGCGGCCAAACTACTTATTCCTCTACACTGGTTGTCTCAGAGTTGTCCAAGCCTATCAGATTGGATACACAAAGTAAATCAACTATACTATATAGAAGAGATAATAGCCTACACAAACTACAAACAAAGGAAATTTAGAGCGACTTGGGCTCCATGGCAACTTTTTAGAGAAAAAGATGAATACTTGAAAATATTAAATTCACAATAGAATTTAGAAATTGTCCGAGGAATGTCGTTTATCTGACAGTAACACTTGCCGACAGGTCCCACAAACTGGATAGAGCTTCCGCCGAATTAATATCCCCCTCCACCGAGGGTTAACCTCTACCCCGCTACCTACCCCCTCCTTTCACCATCCTTCTCTTTCCTCTTTTTCTCTTCTTATTCAAGTTGACTGTTTCTATTACTTTATGTGGCAGAAATTTGAATGTTTTATTAAGGCATCCTTCATAAGACTAGCGGAGCTAGTGATATAGATTCATGTAATACTACTTTGCGCTTTTAGAAGTAATGTGATATATGCTACACTATATATTTGATTTAAACCCATTGTGCAGTAAGGCAATGAAGGATAACCAAGAAATTCCTAATACTTGAATTCTACCTCTGCTTGTAACTCTATAATCTTTGTTTAAAACAATAAAAAGATGTTTAAAAGAAAAAGGAAAAGGAGGAGACCCTCTCCTTTCTAATGGGAACATTTTTTTACGAGGCCCTCCTCCACGTCTCTTCCAAGGGGCATTGGAGTGCCTCCAAATTTTTGGCAGCCCTTGCATTCACTGCATAGACAAACACTATGGAAGACACACTTCCTAATAATGGGAATATTTTTTCATGAGGCCCTCCTCAACATCTGTTCAAAGGGGCATTGGAGTGCCTCCAAATTTTTGGCAGCCCTTGCATTCACTGCATAGGTAAACACTATGAGAGACTCACTTCCTAATAATGGGAACATTTTTTCATGAGGCCTCCTCTATGTCTCTTCAAAGGGGCATTGGAGTGCCTCCAAATTTTTGGCAGCCCTTGCATTCACTGCATAGGCAAACACTATGGGAGACACACTTCCTAATAGTGGGGACATTTTTTCATGAGGCCTTCCTCTACATCTCTTCAAAGGGGCATTGGAGTGCCTCCAAATTTTTGGCAGCCCTTGCATTCACTGCATAGGCAAACACTATGGGAAACCCACTTCCTAATAATGGGAACATTTTTTCTTTAGACCCTCCTCTACGTCTCTTCAAAGGGGCATTGGAGTGCCTCCAAATTTTTGGCAGCCCTTGCATTCACTGCATAGACAAACACTATGGGAAACCCACTTCCTAATAATGGGAACATTTTTTCTTTAGACCCTCCTCTACGTCTCTTCAAAGGGGCATTGGAGTGCCTCCAAATTTTTGGCAGCCCTTGCATTCACTGCATAGGCAACCACTATGGGAGACCCACTTCCTAATAATGGGAACATTGTTTTCGGGGGGGTATTGGGGTGCGTCCAAATTTTGAGCGTCCCAGCCACTCCTCATACGCAAAAAATAGTATAGGAGGCCCACTGTTTAATAATGGGAACAACAAAGCATAGCTGGCTGATGGAATAGTGAGGACTGATTGCTGGCCCTATAAAAATAGGCTTTGTGATTTTCAGAGTCCCTCCTTAGTAAATGAAACAGGATGTGTCTGATGATGTGTCACACATCACATGGCCAGATAAGGTTGTAAAATGTTAAAATTACATTTCCCAGTGATTACATTTGTCTTGGTTGAAAACAACGCTAAAGTTCAAAAATGCCTCAAAAACGCTACGTGAGTAATGACCGGAGCAGAGCCTCCCTCCCCTCAAGAAAGAGGCGTGGGCGGAGGCCGGCATGATGGGGGTTTGGAGGGGTTTACAAAGAGGGAGGAACATTTAAATGAGAGGGGTTGGTGGGGGGTTTATAAGGCAGTGATGGGGTGGAGTAAGGTGTCAGTTCCTGTCTTGCCCCATCAGTAGTCCCGCCCTCCCTCCTTGTTATGAGGTTGTTTATTTTGCATAATTTTGGGTCATGGCGGCTCAAGGGGGTGGGGAGAGAGTCCTTGAAGTTGGTGGAAATTGGTTTGTGGGGACTCTGTTTAGGGTCTCCACTGTTTGAAGTTACGTGGTGGTGATCTGGTGAATGGTGGAAGGGGAGATCACATGGATGGGCGGATCCCCAAGTAATTGGGTGAACAGCACACCTCAATGGTGGTGCTCCCGAGCCTGTGGGGTAACGGCTGGGAGTAAGAGGTTGGGTGTTGTTCACAGGATATTGGTTTAATTCACCATGATCTTTGTAGCTTCAAGGACTCCTCCCTGATGTTGTTATGGTATATTATATTGTTAATTATTGTTAATATTGTTTGTATTTAAATAAAGGCTGCTGTGGCCATATACATCCAAAGATTTACTGTCTGTCGTTATTGGTGGAAGGATATCAGGGGTATCCTGATAATGGGGAAGGGGCTCAATGTGGGAGTCCTTGGTCCGTACGAGTAAACAGCTCGACTATACCAACGTCATGAACATAGCCCAAGGTGTGGAGGAGCATTTTTGTTTTAGGTTATTTATTTTGCCTTATTTACAAGTCATTACCCTGGAAAGGATGTCCCTTAAGATATTTTCCAGGAAAATCCATTTTGGTTTCGTTTTTGTATGTTTTATTGTGAGTCTGTAAAAGTGGCGTAAGACTCTGACAACATTCTTCACAGCAGGCAGTGACCTGGGAGTCAGAAATGCTTTCAGGGGTCTTCTCCATGCTGTACCCATGTAATTTGAGCACTGTTCCCATCGATTGCCGCAGTTTCTAGTCCCTCTGCAGACCGCCAGGGGGACCTCCGGAAAAATGCTTGAGTTTCCCATAGACTTACATTGGGCTCGTTGCTCAGGTCGAGCACCCGAGCATTCCAATTTGCTCGACCCAAGCAACGAGCACCCGAGCATTTTAGTGCTCGCCCATCACTACCCAGCTCTCTAAAATAGCTTGTTAAAATGATCGCGTAAGCTAGCTTCCTTCATATACAGTACATCCCTTGCCAGGAACAGGCTCAGGAACGCAGGTGGACATATCAGTTTCCATATCAATGCTGGTATTTTGGTACAAGATACAACAACCGCTTTAACTGATTGAATGAGGATGAGTCTAAGTTATATGATATCAGAATTTAAATTGAATCCATTGATTTTGTTATCATACTGTATTTGTTTCCTCTAGTTTTGTCTGGTATCTGAATATTTTATTTGTATATTTTTTTATTCTAATTACTTTACATTATTATATGCAAAATCATGTTCCTGAATTATTAACAACTCCAGGGAGGAAATAATTGGGAGATCTAGCATGCATTGTAGCATGTGAATTGCTACCATCCATAATGTTTTCTTGTTCAATGTACCTCCAGCAACAGAGGATAATCTTTCATTGCATTCATTGTAATAATTCTCGGTTAAAGGGATTGTGCAGTCTAAATACAACTTTGCCTAAGTGGCAGAATATTTAAAAAATGACAAACTCTGTCATATTCACTTACTGGCACCCACCTGGATCAAGCACATGCTGCTCCATGGTCTGCACAGAAATAGGAAGCACTGATGTCACCATTACTTCAACCACCAGACAGCTGTAACTTGTGATTGACTGCAGTGTACAAATAATTTTGAGTAGTGTGCCATCGTTAAACATACTATGACATACTGCTTAATTCACCTGTCCGTTGCAGACAATCACATGCTGCAGTGGTCCAGTGGCTGCTGTAATAGTGACATCACCAGTTACTGTCTCTGCGCAGACTACGGAGTGGTCTAAGCTGGATCCAGGTGAGTACCGATAGATGAGTATGATTACATATCCTGTGGCATAACATAGTTTTCTTTTGCGAAAACAACCCCTTTAAGGTTATGAGATGATTACTGAAAAGTAACTAATGCTAGCCTACTGTATTGTAAATAGAGATGAGCGAACTTGTTCAGAAAACCAATCTCAAATTCAGCGCGTACATTGCACATTCGGATGCGTGTTCGGATCCCCAAGCTTTTTCCCTAAAAATCTGCAAAAGTCGGCCAAAGTTCGGTAAATGATCGAGTTCACTAAGGGCTCTTTCAGACATCAGTGTTTATGGTAGCATACGGGCTGCAAAACATCGCACACATGTGCACACATCCTTATGTCATCAGTGTGACATGTACCGGTACCTGGCAATCAGCGGTACTGTTTGTGCTGTTCCCCGGCACCGCGTGCTGAAGTGAAGACACTTCACATCACTGTCCCCTGCTTATGCTGTGATCAGCGCTAGCAGGGGACAATGTTGAGAGTTGTATTCAACTGTTAACAGCAAGAGCAGTCGACTGATGGAAGTATTCATCAGCCGACGCTTGCGCTAGAAATAATAAAAAAAAATGATCTAGGGTTCCCCAGCCATGCAAAACAGACAGTTGGAGGCTGCAACCCTCAGCTGTCAGCTTCATCAAGGCTGGTTATCAAGAATAGAGGGGTCCCCATTCCGTTTTTTTTGCAGGAATGAATGTGTCGCATGGATTTATGTCTTTCTACATCAATTAAGAAACTTTCTCACACTCTCAGTGACGTCAGTCAGGTCATAAGAGCTCACCGCGAGACACTGAGCAGTGCTAGCACACGCTGCTCAGTGTCTCTGCTGGGTGGCAGGCTGTATAGTCGCATTATGCAACAATGCAGCCTGCCATTTAGATGTAGCAGAGCTAGACCCATCGCGAGATAAATTAATTATTATTTTTTTGGCATACAGGTAAGCAATATTGTTGTTTATTATTTTAATTCTGTTACAGGAGACCAAGTGTGGATTTATTTACATTATAACTATAGGATTAGTAATGAATAGGTGTCTTATAGATGCCTCTACATTAATAAGCCGCGATGTCACCGGACAATACAAAGGTGGCATCAACTCCACAAATATGAACCCTACTTGCGACCTCCACAGGTCAAGTGGCAAGAGTCAGAAAAAGCACCAGAATTGATGCATCTAATAGATACGCCTTTTCTGGGCGACTGCAGGCTGCTACCAGTGAGAAAATACCAGCCTTCAGCTGTCTGCTTTAGCTTTGCTGGTTGTCAAAAATGGGGGATCCCATCCCTTTTTTTTTTAATTATTCTTTTAAATAATTAAAAAACAGTGTGAGACCTCTCTATTCTTGATAACCAGCCTTGCTAATGCTGATGGATGAGGGTTGTAGCCAACAGCTGTCAGTTTTGCCTGGCTGGTTAACAAAAATACAAGGGAATCCACATCATTTTTTAAAAAATTTTTTAAATTATTTATTTATAGTGCAATTGATGCATCAATTGATGCCACTTTTCCTTGTGTCTGCCCCAATTTGAGCTGTTTTGGCATCTTTTGGGCCCCCCTGAAGGAGTTGTCTATGTGTTTGTCTTTGCATCCCATTGAATTGAATGATGTTCAGCTGTATTCGGCTAACATCGGGAAGTTCGGCAAACATAGCTGAACCGAACCTTGAAAGGTTCATTCATCTCTAATTATAAATGCTTTGTAACCAGAGTAAAAATTGCCATATAATATGATTTAGTTACGAAGGTAACATAGAAAATGTAATGTAGTGCTTTGTCCAAGTTAGTTTAAATTTTTTTCTGTATCAATTAAGCAAGCAAATGGTTAATGTCGGAAATATCCAACAACATCATTTCTGAATCACACTTAGATATATAAATGGAAAAAATAATTGAGAAGTTAGGATCCTGATGTATTTCACAGTCTGATTAGACTGATCGATATTCTGGTCACAGATTCACCATGGGGGGACTTTCTTTCAATGAATCTGAGAACAGTACAGAATAGTAAATGCTTGCCAGAGTTAAATATCTTGGCATTTTCACAACCGTTCATTACTTTTACAAACACAAATACCCTTTTAAACAAGTGATGTCAGCTTATTGAAAAAGTCCTCTAAGCGGCCAGGAAAAAAAACATATCAGAATTTTTACGATCATTTTCCAGTTACATGAGGAAGCAATTTATCAGGTCTTATGAGTCCATAAATACATGTGCCCTCTGTAAGGGTTGTTCTCTCTTCTGTAAATAACATTTAATGAATGGCTGATAAGAAGTTAGAAAGGTTTCTAAAATGTTGATGTCTCAGCCACTCACCATTTTGCCGACTCTCTACTTTGTGTCATTGAATGAAAGCATCTTGTTCATATTTAGAAGCTGATAGCAAATGCTATGGTCACATAATATAAAGTCATAAAGTAGCTGCAGTGTATAATATACAATGCATTAGTGGAATTAAAGGGGTTGTCCACTACTGGTGGGGGTGTGATGAATTGCATATACTGCCCACGTTCCCCTTTGAAGAACACACGTATTGCATAATGCGAGCTATTATATATGTTAAAAATGTTGATATTGTATTCTACCTGACAGTAGTGAGAAACTAAACGAAAAACTAGGTCTGAACTGAAAAAGTAAGTTGATGTGTATGCAAAATGTAAATGCATATTAACACATGACCATTATACAGAGAAGACAAAAAACAAGAAACAAATATCCTAAAATAAAATAAAATAAAAAAAATATTGCAAAAAATGCATGAGGTTGTAATAATAATAATAAGGGTATTTGGTAAACATAATTTTGATCAAAAGAATGTACAAGCCATCCCGCCACGTCAAGGCAACCCTTTGTGGGACAGTCCTAACTCTTGTATTAAAAACCTTTCCACCTGTCAAGTGACAAATGTGAACAAGGGCAGAGAGACTGAACCCACCAGTAAAAGCATAGGCCAGACAGGATGGATTTCTCAGCTCAGAAGCAGGACGGTCACACCCTTATATGCACCAGATGCACTAGAATTAAATGAAAAACTAGGTCTGAACTGAAAAAGTAAGTTGATGTGTATGCAAAATGTAAATTCATATTAACACATGACCATTATACAGAGAAGACAAAAACAAGAAACAAATATCCTAAAATAAAATAAAATGCATCTTGAGCATATAAGGGTGTGACCGCCCTGCTTTTGAGCTGAGAAATCCATCCTGTCTGGCTATGCTTTTACTGGTGGGTTCAGTCTCTCTGTCCTTGTTCACATTTGTCACTTGACAGG
The DNA here is from genome assembly GCA_033576555.1 of Oophaga sylvatica. NCBI lineage: Eukaryota > Metazoa > Chordata > Amphibia > Anura > Dendrobatidae > Oophaga > Oophaga sylvatica. The sequence continues at coordinate 135,191,223 of JARQOD010000004.1, read as the reverse complement.
TGGAAAGGTTTTTAATACAAGAGTTAGGACTGTCCCACAAAGGGTTGCCTTGACGTGGCGGGATGGCTTGTACATTCTTTTGATCAAAATTATGTTTACCAAATACCCTTATTATTATTATTACAACCTCATGCATTTTTTGCAATATATTTTTTATTTTATTTTATTTTAGGATATTTGTTTCTTGTTTTTTGTCTTCTCTGACAGTAGTGAGAGTTTGAGTTAATGAGTTAAGAGTTAGGGGTTAAGGTGAAGGGGCAGTTTCCTGTCAGGACATCAGATAGGGCCCAATGTGCTCAAAAATAGGCCTAAGGTCTAGACAATATGCATGAAGTTAGTGGTTAGCGTGATCCTGAGTAAAGAGGCAGAAGAAAAGAGAGAAGTTACTGAAGAACAGATTGATGCACCAGAGACAGGTCCTGGGACAGGATGCCCAGCAGTCCAGCCCCCTAGTTTATAACTCCGAAAGGTAACAGGCCAGGACTAAACAGGGACCGTGAGATGAAGAGCGTGCCGTGGGAGGAGTTCCAAGGTGTCAGTAGCAGAGAAGCTAAGTACCGGCCATATTTGCAAACTAGTTCCCTTGAGTGGAAAGAAAGCACTGAACCAAGGGTTGAGAATAGGACTCTGACTAACTGGACTGCAGTACTGAGCTGGGTTGTTCTGAAGGAAGGCGAAACAGTGAAGGCAGAGAAAAAAGAACATTATGAGAAAGGAACTGAGACTGGGTGTGAAAATTCTCCATATTGTGAAGGAAATGTTTATTAAGCTGTGTACCCGCTACCTGTTTCACATAATCCCCACCAAGTTATCATTCAGTAAAAAGTTTTTCTGACTGGTGGTCTCCCTCATTGAATTGTTTAACATCTGGTCCTGGCCAAACTAAGTAATCAATAACATGCGCCCCCATAGCACAAGTCTACACACCCAGCCAGGAACCCCACCTTCATGTAACATGCCAGGGCATAAGATCAGTATCTCGCACATGGCTACTGCCCCGGCCACGTTACAAGGGTCTCAGCAATCAGTCCAAAACAGAAAATGTTTGTAAAAATGATAGGTAGCTTTTAGTAATCCGACCATGACCTTAGCTGATGATACCTATTAAATTATTGACATCCGACCGCTGTCAGTCCTTTAAAGGGGTTGTTCACTTTACAAGCCCTAGTAAAATGTTGATAGGTCCTCTGTAAAATTAAAAAGGTACTCACCCCGCAAACTGGTGCCATACCAGAGATGTTGGCACTGTTTCTTTGGGTGATCATTAGACATTATGTAACATCACTAATGCAGCCAATCACAAGCCAGTCTCATCAGCCAGTCATGTGATCACTCAGAGACACAGCTATCATCGCTGGAACAACACCTGCCGGGGAGGGGAGTATGTTTTTTTTATTTTACTAGGACATTTTATCATTTAAGCAAGGGGTGTCCAGTTTGGATGGCAATTATTTAATAAGCATAGTCAGCTTAGATCAGGACAGGTTATTAAAAAGTATTTATCATTTTTACAAACTTTTTTTTGGTTTGGTCCAGTTGCCCCCATTGATTGTTAACACAAAATAGCTGATTTCTTCAGCCTCTTTGGTTAAAGGGGTGGTCCGAAATAATACGCTGATGCCAAACACCCTACCTTTGATGTGGGCTCCTCCGGCAGTGAAACCACATCTACCGCGGCACATGTCAGCTGTTTTGTACAGCTGACATGTGCCCGGAACAGCCGAGGGTAGAATCACGATCCACCCGCGGCTATTAACCTATTAAATGCCGCTGTCAAATTTTGATAGCAGCATTTAACACGCGCTTCCGGCCAGTGTGCCAGAAATCTGCCCATCGGTGTCCCCTGTTAAGTGATCGTGGGTCACCTATGGGTTGGTATGACAACCAGAAGTCTCCTGCAGACCTCCATGGTTATCACTGCCGGATTGCTATGAGCGCCGCCCGGTGGTCAGTGCTCATAACAAGTCAGTAATTCTGCTACGTACAGGGTTCTGATCATTGCCTGTATATAGCAGAGCCGAACGGGTTATGGCAGCTTTTAGCCTCCCATAGAGACTATTGAAGCATGCCAAAAGTAAAAAAAAAAAAGTTTTAAAAACATAAAAAAAAAAAATGAAAGTTCAAATCACCCCTCTTTCACCCCATTCAGAAGAAAACAATTTAAAAAAAAAATCAAACATACACATATTTGGTATCGCTGCTTTCAGAATCGCCTGATCTATCAATATAAAAAAGGAGTTAATCAGATCGCTAATCGACGTAACGAGAACAAAAGTCAAAATGCCAGAATTACGTTTTTTTTGGTTGCCACAACCTTGCATTAAAATGCAATTACAGGCTATCAAAAGATCGCATCTGCACCAAAATGGTATAATTAAAACGTCAGCTCGGCAAAAAAAATAAGCCATCACCCAACCCGAGATCACGAAAAATGGAGACGCTACGGGTATCGGAAAATGGCACAATTTTTATTTTTTTTTAACAAACTTTGGAATTTTTTTTACCACTTAAACATAGAAGAACCTTGACATGTTTGATGTCTATGAACTCGTAATGACCTGGAAAATCATAATGGCTGGTCAATTTTAACATATAGTGAACATAGGAAAAAAGCAAAACTATTGTTAAAACCAATGGTGTCGTTCAAAAGTACAACTCGTCCCTCAAAAAACAAGCCCTCACATGGTCATATTGGCTGAAAAATTTAAAAGTTTATGGCTCTGGGAAGAAGAGGAGCAAAAAACGAAAATACTTCTGATAATGAAGGGGTTAGTCCTAAATGTCAGTCTATTTATTGTTGTAATGTAATATTTTTTTCTAATATACTTTAATTGTTCCTATTGTTCCCTTACTACTGTTTATAACTTAATTTTACTTCCTGTTTGATGACACTTCGTTTGAGAGCCTCAGTGCATGTTGGGATACTCAAATGAGTCTTCATCAGGGGACAAAGGCTGCAGTCACTGCCACAGCATAACCCCACCCTGTAATGAAGCTTCATCAGTGACCTTCATTTCAGGCGGCTGGGCTAGTTCGTGCTCTATTGAGCGTGCGTCAGATGTCAATTCCAACATATGCTTAGGCCTCTTTCACACTTCAGTCGGTCGGCGTCAGTAAAAATCCGCCAAAGGGTGAAAAAAGCGGATCAGCCAGAAAAGTGCAAAAACGGATGCAACGGATCCGATTTTAAGGTGGATCCCTTGTGAACGTTTGAACCCTGAAAATGTATTGTACTCATGTCTGGCACGGGAGAGAGAGAGAGACTCCAGAATGGATTTTCCCATTTTTGGCAGAGAACAACTGTTCCGCTGGCGGATTCTGCCAAAAACGGATCAAGACGGATCCGCCACCCATAGGCGTCCATTATGCACATCAGCGGACACGGCGGATCAGTCATGGTCCGTGTTTTCGACACACATAAAAAACGTTGCAGTGGACGTTTTCAGAAACCGACGGACGCCAAAACAATGATGGATCCGTCATTTGACGAATCTAACGGACGACCATCCATCAAAATCCGTCACTAATGCAAATCAATGGGAAAAAAGCGAACCACAAAATAAAAATGGCGGATCCGTTTTTTTGACGCTTTGACGAATTTTGACTGACGTCGCACGACTGAAGTGTGAAAGAGGCCTTAGTAGGATCATGTCACTGTGCAATATTCTTTTGTCCGTGTGCATTGCAAGGAAGAAATTCGGCAATGCATCATTCACTGGGGGATCTCAAATGAAGTGTCATCAAACAGAAAGCAGTTAAAAATAAAGCAATTAGAGTAGTAATGGAATGGCACTCGGGAGTGGAGCGCACGGCTGCATAGAACTACATGCAGTCGCTCGCTCCACTCCCGAGTGCCGGCGCCAGAGCTGGGATTTCACATGCGAGTGTCGGACGATTTACTCGCATGTGTGATCCCGGCCTCAAAACAAATGTTAGCTTTGGACCACCCATTTATGCAATTGTTCGGGATCAAAGCACCCAGATCCCTGTCAATCAAAGTTAGCCATTTCACTATGAAACGTGTCCAAGAAGTTTCACTTCTCCATGTGGAGATTGACGTACTTGGATATCGGTCAGACGTGTCTCACACAGCCAAACCAGATCTCACACTTTGCACTGACGAGGGACAGTACCCCGATAATCAATGTCTGCAAATTGAGATTCTGGTTTCGCTTTTATCCTAAGTCATGTGACAAGGCTCGTTAAAGGGTCAACATTAACTTTTAGGATTGCCACTTCCAAAAGGTGGCACTAGAGTTCTAGTCCTCTTCCTCTCTGAAGAGACAATTTGCACTATGATAGGTGAAAAGTTTTTTAAAGCAGTAATAACCCTTTAGTGCACGTTATATAACCTAATATTAATCGGTTTAGTATTTTATTTTAACAAATGGCAAACACCCATCCCCATTTTAGGGCACAACATTGTGTAAAAATTATATGTTGGATTGTACCGTGAAATATCTTAAATATAAAAAACTAAAATATATCAAAATCTTCGCATTATATGTAATAAACCTCTCTAAAACTGCAGGCCATCAGTTTTAGAGAGGCTAAACATCCTGTTCTTTGACTTCAGGGAGCCAGACAGGTTCATACTCTTTTTTCCTACGTTTAGGAGACGGTAAGGCTTGCAACACTGTGTGTGATTTGTTCTTTAAAACTGCTTGAAAGGGTTTGTCTGAAGGGGTTAAACAGCCTTAATAAAACAGCCTGTACATGGCCAAGGTGGTCTTATTAATTATTCCAGGGTGCTGCACAAAATAAAATCATTCTATACTCATCTCCCAGTTTGGTGCCACTCCTCTACTGTCCATCCTGTGTCCCCCAAAGAATCTCCTGGCTTAAACAATGTCAGGTGACTGCTGCAGCCAATCATTGGCTGCAGTCTTCACTATTTCGATGGAGGAAGAACAGTGGTTCTTTTTTCTTTAGCCCAAACATAATGACATGTTGTACAGTTATCGGAGGAGATGGTTAAAGTAACCTCTTTATTCATCAAATATTTTTTCATCCTTCATTCATGCAGGTTGGAGAACACACCACTCTAATCCAGAGATGAACAGCATCATTAAGTCCTGCAGCACCTCAAAAAGGGAATTACATCCTTCTTCTCATGGGTTCCATCATAGCAATCTATTTCCATCCTTCTACCTGCATTACCCTCTACAAACCTCCATCCGGACACTTCCAGATAATACGGTATCTATGTATCCTCGTACTTCACATTATTTCATGTATCGTGTTTTCTCTTCATTAAACAATTGTTTCTGTGTTACTGTGATTATTTCATGTATGTGTGTTTTTTCTCTTCATTACACAAGTGTGGTTTCTGTGTTACTGTATTATTTCATGTATGCGTGTTTTTCTTCATTAACACAAGTGCGAAATTCAAAGTTTTTTTGTAATAGTCCTCCAGAAACACAAGGCTCTTGTTCATGTCATTGAAGCAAGAGCGATTGAGCTGCAATATCAGACAATCTAGAGACTGGAGTGGTGCTGCTTCTGAATAAATCTCTTACAGTCCTTTTAATTTTTGGGGATTTATGTGTGACTTTTGCCAATTTGGTTAATAGTGGATTGGTGAAATTCAAAATCTTCAAAAAAAATGTATAACTCCATAATAATAGATATAACACATTTTACAGCATTCATAATAGCATGTCATGTGTTCGCAAACACACAGATTTATGTTTTTATGTCACAGTATGCCACTGCCATATGCCACCAGTCAAATGCACGCCGAAGTCAGCTGCTGGCTTACTGGCCTCCACGGGTCTCCGTGCTGCAATACACTTCAGCTGAATGTGCGTCCGAGGATGCACATCCAGTTGAAGTTTGTGCTGGCAGCGGCGGGCACCTCACCCACATCGCCCCCCTGCAACCGCAATCGTTATGCCCTTGGAAGTATCCCTACTAGAGATGAGTGAATAGATTTGATTCAAATTGATTTAGTGTCAAATTTTTAGAAATTTGTTGAATTTGGCTGCCACAAAATTCAAAAATTGCAGAACATTTCATCAGCCAGAGAAGAAACATGTGAGTGAGCTTGGGCACAACATGGCAGGATTTCCCATAATGCCTTGCATCTATCACATCTCATGGCATTGCAGAGGCAATCACAAGAGACTATTGTAGCCTGTATAAAAGCAGAAGCAGGGAATGTAGCAGCCTGTTATGTACGGTAGCTGAGGAGGACAGGAACAACAGCAGGGCAGCCGAACACCTGAGATGATGGTAACTAATGGGTTGCAGAAACCTGAACTAACCACACAACTAGAGGTAGCCTTGGAGCGTTCCTACATTGATCCTAGACGCCTCGTCACAGCCTGAGAGCTAGCTATACCTAAAGATAGAAACAGGAAAGCTAACTGCCCCGGAGCAGAGCCCCAAAGGAATAGGCAGCCCCCAAACAAATAATGGCGGTTAGACAAGATGAAAACACAAACGGAGGCAGAAAACAGATTGAGCAAACGCTGGGGCCACAAGCTGACTAAATAGGAAAGGACAGGAGAGATTACTTTCTGCAACCCAGAAAACCCTACAAAAATCCAACAATTCTGATTACAAAAATACTGAGATCACACGATATCGCCACCCACTAAATCAGATCTCAGTGTGAACAAAACCAAGCTGCAGCCGCTGAAAAAGCAGGAAAAAGCAAATGAAAAAACAACAGAGGCTACAGACAAACTGTGAGGAGCTCAGGCCCCAGTAGGGGACCCGGCTGTCCTCCACAAATGTGCAGAAAACAATGCAACTAGCAAGTACAAAAATAAAAGCAGAAAATATCTTATCTGATAGCAGAAGATGCAGGCAAGACTCAGCAAACTTCCAAATGAACCAGGAACCACAATTGAGACAAGAACAATTGATCACCGGCAACCATCATGGGAGGGAACCTCCCTTATATCAGACCAGTCCGTGATCCCAGATTGCCATTCCTTGCTGAAAGGTTCAGTACAGTCTGTAACCACAAGAGGGAGCCTCTGCTCAGAAATCATCTCTAGCACATTCATAACAGCAGCCACTTCTAGTAAGTCTGGATAGTGAGAAGTAGTCAGAATTCACATCTTAGCCTTAAAGATAGGAATAGAAAACCATAAAACACTGAATAAACATTACAGATAGTGTGTGACGCGCTAATCCCTACACACTGTGTTTTTGTCAGCGTTGGCTGGACAGTGTCAGACAAGAAGTAGAATGCTATGTTATATTTTGAAGGATATGCAGTTTATGACTACAGTAGGTATTAAGAACTATTGTTTCTTCGGAAGAGGATATTGAATATTAGTAATCTCATACTAATAAAAAAGGCAGTAAACTTTTCTTAAGCCTTGATCTTGGATGTCACATAAAAAGAAAGGTGACATAGTTTGCTTACATATTCCTATTTTTGAGATTTCCGGACATATTACATAGTTCAGAATATACAGTGCCTACAAGTAGTATTCAACCCCCTGCAGATTTAGCTGGTTTGATAAGATGCAAATAAGTTAGAGCCTTCAAACTGCAAACGAGAGTAGGATTTATTAACAGAAGCATAAATCTTACAAAACAAAAAGTTATGTTGCTCAGTTGAATTTTAATAAATTTTAAACATAAAAGTGTGGGTCAATTATTATACAACCCCTATGTTTAATATTTCGTGGAATAACCCTTGTTTGCAATTATAGCTAATAATCGTCTTTTATAAGACCTGATCAGGCCGGCACAGGTCTGTGGAGTTATCTTGGCCCACTCCTCCATGCAGATCTTCTCCAAGTTATCTAGGTTCTTTGGGTGTCTCATGTGGACTTTAATCTTGAGCTCCTTCCACAAGTTTTCAATTGGGTTAAGGTCAGGAGACTGACTAGGCCACTCCAACACCTTGACTTTTTCCCTCTTGAACCAGGCCTTGGTTTTCTTGGCTGTGTGCTTTGGGTCGTTGTCTTGTTGGAAAATGAAATTACGACCCATCTTAAGATCCTTGATGGAGGAGCGGAGGTTCTTGGCCAAAATCTCCAGGTAGGCCGTGCTATCCATCCTCCATGGATGCGGACCAGATGGCCAGGCCCCTTGGCTGAGAAACAGCCTCACAGCATGATGCTGCCACCACCATGCTTGACTGTAGGGATGGTATTCTTGGGGTCGTATGCAGTGCCATCCAGTCTCCAAACGTCACGTGTGTGGTTGGCACCAAAGATCTCGATCTTGGTCTCATCAGACCATAGAACCTTGAACCAGTCTGTCTCAGAGTCCTCCAAGTGATCATGAGCAAACTGTAGACGAGCCTTGACATGACGCTTTGAAAGTAAAGGTACCTTACGGGCTCGTCTGGAACGGAGACCATTGCGGTGAAGTACGTCACTTATGGTGTTGACTGAAACCAATGTCCCCACTGCCATGAGATCTTCCCGGAGCTCCTTCCTTGTTGTCCTTGGGTTAGCCTTGACTCTTCGGACAAGCCTGGCCTCGGCACGGGAGGAAACTTTCAAAGGCTGTCCAGGCTGTGGAAGGCTAACAGTAGTTCCATAAGCCTTCCACTTACGGATGATGCTCCCAACAGTGGAGACAGGTAGGGCCAACTCCTTGGAAAGGGTTTTGTACCCCTTGCCAGCCTTGTGACCCTCCACGATCTTGTCTCTGATGGCCTTGGAATGCTCCTTTGTCTTTCCCATGTTGACCATGTATGAGTGCTGTTCACAAGTTTGGGGAGGGTCTTAAATAGTCAGAAAAGGCTGGCAAAAGAGATCATTAATCCACACATGTGAAGCTCATTATTCTTGGTGCCTGAACTACTTCTTAATACTTTAGGGGGACCAAACAGAATTCTTGTGGTTTGAGGGGTTGAATAATAAATGACACTCTGAATTAACTTTTAACGTTTTTTTTAAAAAAAAAAAATTAAAACAAACATTTTTGCTGCAGTGCATTTCCCACTTCCAGGCTGATCTACAGTACAAATGTCACAATGCCAAGTTAATTCCGCATGTGTCAACCAGCTAAATCTGCAGGGGGTTGAATACTACTTGTAGGCACTGTATTGGATGAACAGATTACTGTAATGAAACATATTGATGTGGATTGCTTACATAGATTTAGGCTGCTCTTTACATTCACATCGAACGTAAATGTGTCTATTTGCCTGCAAGGCTTTGGTGACTTTGTTATCATTCTCATCATCACTTGTCTCATTCTGATTAACACTTGTGTTTCTTCATCCATAATGTAGTCATGAAGGACTGGAGTTTATGCATAATTCATGTTTTTATTCCTCTACTACGCAGAATAAATCAGCATTTATTTTAGTTTGCAAAAAAAAACACTGATTGGCAAAAACTAATTAGGGTACATGCTCACTATGCAGATTAAGCTGAATATTGATCTACTGGCTCTATGGTTGCTTTCACATGTTTTGCATGAAGTATGTATGATATATCTATAAAACATCAACATTACTATGCAGCAATTAACTAATTTTTCATACAGTAAATGGACCATGCATCTCAGATTCTTTGCTCATGATCTTGACTTATATTGTAAGGATATTTTGCTTATGTGGATGAGTTTAACAGTAAATACACAAAAAGGTATTTGGCTAGATAACTAGTTATATAGAAAGCTGTAAATTGAACCTGTGCCCTCGCTATGAAAAAGCCTATCTATAGCTTTACAAATAGTCATCTGAAGATTATTTTATAGTGTAGGATCTTCGTATTGGTATTTTATTTATTATTATTATTATTATTATTAATAATGATTATATTGTTATTGATAGACTTTGGTCTGCCACCATTGGTTTAGAACAGAAAAAGATTTCAAAATAAGAAAAGTATTTTAGAGAAAGATTACAAAAAAACTGATGCGACTCACTTTAAATGAGTTCCAACAACTCTAACCTCTTCATGACCGGAGGTATTTTTGTTTTTGAGTTTTCATTTTTTGCTCCCCTTCTTCCCAAGAGCCATAACTTTTTTATTTTTGGGTCAAAATGGCCATGTGAGGGCTTGTTTTTTGCAGGACAAGTTGTACTTTTGAACGACATCATTGGTATTACCATATCATGTACTGGAAAATGGTAAAAAAAAATCCAAGTGTGGTGAAATTGCAAAAAAGTACAGTTCCACTGTTGTTGTTTTTTTATTTTACTAGGTTCACTAAATGCTAAAAGTGACCTGCCATTATGATTCCCCAGGTCATTACGAGTTCACAGACACCATGTATGTCTAGGTTCTTTTTTATTTAAGTGGTGAAAAAAAAATCCAAACTTTGGTAAAAAAAAATGGCGCTGTTTTCCGATACTCTTAGCGTCTCCATTTTTTTGTGATCTGGGGTTGGGTGTGGGCTTATTTTTTGCATGTCGAGCTGATGTTTTTAATGATACCATTTTGGTGCAGATATGTTCAAAACAGCTGACATGTGATGGGAAAGATGTGGGTTCAGCGCCGGAGACCACATCAAAGGGAGGGATTACAACGTGGGCGTACTATTAAGCCTAACCTCGGAAAGGGGTTGAAGTGGATCTTTTACCAGATTCTATACATTATTAAGCAGTTCTCCCAACCCAATGAGGTTAGTGTGCTTACTTTGAAAAATATAGATCCATCAGAAATAGACCAATTTTTTTCTATTGATTTATGCTGCCGATTGTGACAATTGACAATTTAATGTGTTTCAGTAACACAGAAAGGTCACTTTCTTCTTTACTTCTCAAAAACTTCTCAAAAACAGGCCTAGCAGGTTTCATAAATGACAGTAAATTAATCTAATCCCTTTAACTTTATCATCTACAGTACAATTGCAGTACAAATGTCAATGTATTTCCCATGTGTTAATATACTTCTATATCACAGGCAGTCAAAATTTATTTTCCCTCAGTAATAAAAAATCTGGTTGAATTTTACAGAGTTATTTTCAATATCCAAAATCCTTTTAATCTGAAACACATATGTTTTAGAACAACTACTCCAATGACATCGAAGACTAAGAAGTAGATTAGGTTTCCTTAGTGCTAAGTTTAACTCTTTTCGTACCACTGTAGGAAGTCTAAAAATGAATCCCACTAGCCCAAAATAAAAGTTTTCCATGGATACTGGCCTGTTATGATTTGGTAGCTGAGGAGAGCAGGCAAAAAGGAAATACACCAGAGCAGTTGGAAACTATGAGATTGCAGTACCCTGACTAACCACCACAACTAGAGGCAGCCGTGGAGCGTTCCTACGTTGGTCCTAGACGCCTCGTCACAGCCTGAGAAACTAACTACACCTAAAGATAGAAAGAGGAAAGCTATCTGCCCCGGAGCAGATCCCCAAAGAACATAGAAAGCCCCCAAACATGTAATGGCGGTTAGACAAGAAGAAATACTGACACAGACAGAAAATAGTATGAGCAAACGTTGGGGCCCAAACTTACTAAATAGAAAAGGATAGGAAGGGCACTTACTGCAATCCCAAAAAACCCTGAAAAGCACCAACTCTACTAATTTCAAAAACACCTGAGATCACACGACCTCTACCACCTAAACTAGTTCTCTGGTGTAACCAAAAACAAAACTGCAGCCACTGAAAAAACTGGAAAAAGCAAATGTACAAACATCAGTGGCTGAACTGAACTGAGAGGGCAAAAGCCCCCTGAGGGGACCCTGAAGGCCCCCACAGAAGTGCAGGACAAAATGCAAAAATCAAGCACAAAAACAAAAAGAAGAGAATGTCTTATCTGTTAGCAGGAGATTCAGACACGACACAGCAGGCTACCAAGGAAACAGGAATCAAGGATTGAGACCAGAACAATTGATCACCGGCAACCCTGATATGAAGGCGACTCCCTTATATAAGACCAGTCAGTAACACCTGATTCCCAATCCTCACAATCTTCACTGGACAGTCCAGTACCGTTTGTAACCACCAGAGGGAGATTCTGCTCAGAACTCATTTCCAGCCTATTCACAACACTGGCCCATATCTGTGTGTAACCATACTTGTTTGTATATTGATATTACTGACTATGCCCTAAAAACATTTTTCTTTATGCTGGCCGTTCACCTTTATTTTTACCTGTTGTATCACCCTTATTTCTTTATGTATTGTAAGCTTGCAAGCAGGGCAATCACTACTCTTGGTATGTGTTGAACTATGTGTTACTCTGTAATGTATTATGTATTGATGTTACTCTGTAATGATCTTGTTTGTACAAATACCCTCTGAATTATAAATTGTTGAGGAATATTTTAGTGCTATGCAAATACAAATTATTGTTTTATTATTATTAATAATCACTACAAGACCAACTAGTCTGTCTAACACGATTGCAATACCTCAATGTACAGCTCCTACTCATGAGAAATCCCCCAAAACTGACACACCAAGGTTTCAATCAAGTGCTAGTACTTTTCAGTAAGCCTTCAGTTACTTCCTCACTTCTCAATACACAATCAAACTTAGCACATGGATTTGTTGAAGTACTCAAGCCAAAACTTATTAAATGTAGTGTAATATGATGAAAACAGTCACTGTGCTTAACAACTTAAGGACTAAACCACTTTGTATTAATGATCGAGCATAATTTTTAAAATATGAAATGCGTTACTTTAATACGTACTGTAATAACTTTGGAATTCTTCAACATGTACCAGTGATTGTGTGAATATTTTTTAGATACATGTTGTACTTTATGTTAGTGGTAAATTTTGGTCCATTATGATTTGAGTCTATTTCTGAAAATATCAAACTTTCGACAAAAATTTAAAAATTTCACAATGTTCAAACTTTGAATTTTTATGCCCCTAAATCAGATAATTATTCCACTCAAAATAGTTGATACATAACATTTCGAACATGTCTATTTTACATTAGCATCATATTTGAAACAAATTTTTTTAGGAAGTTAGAAGGGTTAAAAGTTGATCAGCAATTTTCCATTTTTCCTACAAAATTTATAAAACCTATTTTTTTAAGGGACCACATCACATTTGAAGAGACTTTGAGGGCTATATGACAGAAAATACCCAAAGTAGACACCATTTAAAAAACTGCACGTCTCAAGGTGCTAAAACCACATTCAAGAAGTATATTAACCTTTTAGGTTCATCACAGGAATTAAAACAATGGGGAAGGAAAATGTTAATGTTTCCCACAAAAATGTTCCTTTAGCACCAAATCTATTATTTTCACAAGGGTAACAGGATAAAATGGATGATACAATTTGTTTTCCAATTTCTCCTAATTACACTGATACCCCATATGTGGTGGAAAGCCACTGTTTGGGCACATGGCAGGGCTTGGAAGGGAAGGAGAACCATTTGACTTTTGGAGTGCAAAACTGGTTGGAATAGATAACGAATGCGTTTGCAGAGCCCCTGATGTACCTAAACAGTGGAAACTCCCCACAAATGATCCCAGTTTGGAAACTCTAAACCCTCAAGGAATTTATCTAGATGTGTGGTGAGCATCTTGAACACCCAGATGCTTCGCAGAATTTTAAAGCATTGGACCATGAAAATTAACTCAGTCCCAAATGTTTCATTTTCACAAAGGTAACAGGAGAAAATGGACCACATATTTTGTTGATTTGTTGAGCAGTGCACGCATATTTTGTTGATTTGTTGTGCAATTTCTTCTGAGTACAGGGATATCCCATATGTGCTCAGAAACTCTTGTTTGGGCAAATGGCAGGGCTTAGAAGTGTCACGAACTGACATGGGCATGTCCGGCGGACGACACAACATATACACACGTGGTCAAAATTGTTCGTACCCTTCGTTTAATGACAGAAAAACCCACAATGGTGACAGAAATAACTTGAATCTGATAAAAGTAATAAAAAATAATAAAAGTAATAAATAAAAGTAATAATAAATCAAAAATCTATGAAAATGAACAAATGAAAGTCAGACATTGCTTTTCAACCATGCTTCCACAGAATTTTAAAAAAATAAAACTCATGAAATAGTCCTGGACAGAAATGATGGTACCCCTGAAAATAATGTGACAAAAGGGACATATTAAATCAAGGTGTGTCCACTATTTCAGCAGAAAAAAACTACATTTAAATTCCATCAGATCCAGAGCTGCTACAAATCCCTTAATGATTCATGATAGGAAGGGATTTTTTTAGTGCAAAATTGTCTGGACTGGATTGTGGACTCCATGTCACATTTGATTAGCCACCAAGGTTCCAGATCAACAGAAACCCTCACAAGTGACATGTTCCTATAGGGGTGTAGTGAGCATTTTAAACCACCGGGTATTTCACTGAAATGTATAACATTGGGCTTTGAAAATGAAAAGTTTTTTTATTTTGAAAAAAATGAAAACATTTTTTTCCACTAAAATGTTGTCTTAGCCAAAGGTTTTTAATTTTCAAAAGAGATAATAGGAGAAAAAGGACAATAAAATGTGTTACTCAATGTCTCCTGAGTACAGCAATGCCCCAGATGTGGTCAAAAACTAATTTTTAGGCATACTGTAAAGCACAGAAGGGAAGGAGTGCCATATGGGAGTGCAGATTTGTCTGGAATGGTTTGCAGGTGACATGTCAAATTGCCAATGCTGCAATGGTCAGGGTGAACCTAGCCTTCTGCTGCCTGAGGCGAACTGCAAAACGGCGCCCCCCCATTGTAAAATCAGTACAAATAAATCTGGTTTAGGCCGGGATCACACATGCGACGAAAACGTCTGACGGTCGCATGTGAAATCCCAGCTCTGGCGCCGGCACTCGGGAGTGGAGCGAGCGGCTACATATAAATACATATAAATACATGCAGCCGCGCACTCCGCTCCCGAGTTCCAGTGCCAGAGCTGGGATTTCACATGCGACCGTCGGATGTTTTCGTCGCATGTGTGCTCCCGGCCTTACTCTTACTTGCCTAACGTGACGCACATGTGAAATATATACACTTGTAAATATGTTTGAAACATCGATTTTTATATTTGTTAAAGTTCTGTATAAGTAGTAGAAAATAAAGGATATTAAGAATACTACTCACTGTTTGGTTCAGTTTCAGAAATCAACAGCTGGGCCTTAATCAAAATCGTTCAACAAACCCTCTTGCCACATAGAACTTCAAGGTCTTGGACAATAGAAAAAATATACAAAAGACATAAATGAATATACCAATAAAAACCAGTGCTGCGCATATTATAAGAGCATACTGTACATCATCCCAAGTCTTAGAGACTCTAACATCCACTCTTAAACAGCCTCCCCATTGTAGACAATCCATACTTGTGTTAGAAGTAAAATAAAGCGTCCTCCTTTCTTAATGAGAAAAAGTCCTTTTAAATGGGCAGATTTATCCACTGAATCACATCGGTGGATAAATCTGCCTGTGCTGCCCTTACCACTACCTGCCTCTGAGCCACGGATTTATCAGCTAGATAAATCTTTGGTCATGAGGCCCTATAGTGCACAGTGACGATACATGAGGCCCTATAATGCACAATGATGATATATGAGGCCCTGTAGTGCACAGTGATGATACATAAGGCCCTATAATGCACAGTGATGATACATGAGGCCCTATAATGCAGTGATGATACATGAGGCCCTATAGTGCACAGTGATGATACATGAGGCCTATAGTGCACACTATTGATATATGAGGCGCTGTAGTGCACAGTGATGATACATGAGGCCCTATAATGCACAGTGATGATACATGAGGCCCTATAATGCAGTGATGATACATGAGGCCCTATAGTGCACAGTGATGATACATGAGGCCCTATAATGCACAGTAATGATACATGAGGCCCTATAGTGCACAGTGCATGATACATGAGGCCCTATAATGCAGTGATGGTACATGAGGCCCTATAGTGCACAGTGATGATACATGAGGCCCTATAGTGCACACTGATGATATATGAGGCCCTGTAGTGCACAGTGATGATACATGAGGTCCTATCATGCACAGTGATGATACATGAGGCCCTATAGTGCACAGTGATGATACATGAGGCCCTATAGTGCACAATGATGATACATAAGGCCCTATAGTGCACAGTGATGATACATGAGGCCCTATAATGCAGTGATGATACATGAGGCCCTATAGTGCAGTGATGATACATGAGGCCCTATAATGCAGTGATGATACATGAGGACCTATAGTCCAGTGATTATACATGAGGCCCTATAGTGCACAGTGATGATACGTGAGGCCTTATAGTGCACAGTGATGATACATGAGGCCCTACAGTGCACAGTGATGATACATGAGGCCCTATAGTGCACAGTGATGATACATGAGGCCCTATAGTGCAGTGATGATACATGAGGCCCTATAGTGCATTTGATTTGAATAGGGGGAAAAATGTGCAGTAGCTGGCCATGGCCACTAAATAGGAGACAGAGCAGCTCTGTAAGGCAGCAATTCCAGCTGGCGCCAAGAACAGCTGACTGGCAGGGGTGCTAGGTGTCGCACCCCACTGATCAGACATTGCTGACCTATTCTAAGGTTAGCCAGTGTGTCACCGGCCTTAGTGATTTATCTGCATCCGATTTTTTTCTGCAAACGGATGCAAACGCATGCAACTGCATATTGATCAGTATTTGGTTGGAAATTTGAAATTCTGACTGCTGGAGCAGAGAGGAGAGGAGAGAAACTGGTAAAAGTGAAAAAGAAATAATGTTGCTCCGAGCCTGCGCAGTATAAAATCTGCATGCAGATTGGACGCAGGCATCCTGATTCGGGTGCGTCTACATTGACAATCATATGTTTTTGGACACGCTGCCACGTATCAGGATGTCTGCAGATTTTTTTAACACCCAAAATTCGCAACAAGCTGCGTTTGGGGAACACATGAAAAATCCTGATGCAGACGCAGGTCCATGTGTGTAGCCCAGCTGCGCTTGGTGCCACATGTTACCCTGGAGGATGCATGAAAGGTAATTCACAATCACCCGATATTCATTCACACTCCACATTTTCCTGGTACCACCAGAGGTAGTCCTTTAGATTACGCAAGTATATAAGGGTGTGGAGATGGGAATAAGTGAGTTCAGTTCAGTCTGTGCAGCCACCTCAGAGAAGGCAGTCAGCTAGAGCTCAGTGAGTCTGCAATCCGCAGTCTAAGAGCAGCAGAGCTGAAGAGCAGCAGAGCTGAGAGAAACTGCTATTCCATTGTGCTTATGTTAAAGGTGTGAGTAGGACGACAGGCAAGTGGAAAAGGGAAAGAGAGAGTGACAGAGGTCGACAGCATTGATAGCTTACCTCCACTCTGCACCACCGGACACCGGGTCCGAGCTTGCTAGCTTCTTCAGGACTAGTAGGAGAAACCGGAGACCCTGCTGGATTCCAGATCGCAGGGGCCCAATTGTGCTGATACGTAACCGGGGTCAGGAAGAACAGGAGTCTAGCAGTGCACTGCAAATGGAGACTTAGTTCTGTCCAAAAGAAGGCTCCACCACAAGGTCAGCCGGGCGTAGCAAAGAGAACGGAGTTAAACTTCGTTTTATGCAAGTTAGAAACTCACACACATAAAGAAGTAAGGAGGCCCTACACCTACTCAGTGGATTACGGACATGCATCCTCCACCCTGACGGCTTCCCGGGACGTGCCTGAATCTACTACCAGTAAAGGTACCGAAAGAGACTGTCTTGTGTGTGTCTGCATTATTGCTCCTGCACCCTACACTGCCATATACTCCGAGGGATCAGTCTCGCCTGTGGGAGACTTAACACCTTGCTGCCCCAAACCCTCAGAGGATCAACCCTGCAGCGCTGGTCACCCTGATCAGGAACCACAGGTGGTGTCACGAACATTTCTATCATCCCCTGTAAATATCCCCTTTTTAGTGAGCGCCCAGGGCCACGGACCGAGCTGCGCTACCCGTGACATCCCCCAGTAAAGTGAACGGGCTCGGTGCCGAGTACCCCAAAGCCCTGGTACGTGCAACTCATCTACTTGGTGTCACGAACAGGATCCGAAGCTCGCAATATGTGAGTCCTGTGTGCCTAAAGTGGACTGTTTTGTGCAAAAAGACTGTGTTACGTTTTTGTGATTTTTGGCGCCATTTTCCGCCATTTTGCCACCAGATTTGCGCCCTGAGGCGCTGGTGAAGAAGAGGGGCGTGTATTCGTGGGCGTACCCCCCCTGTGGCACGAAAGTAATGGGCGCCCTGTCTAAATGTTACTACAATGTCCGAGCCTGCCCCACTGCAAGGGAGATCCGCCTCCTCTTCATCCTCCATGCTAAGAAGAGAAAGCGAAAGTCCCGCCTCCACGGAAAAATCCAGAGTGTTCCAGATGAAACACACAGTCTGGCCTGGAGTGAGATGGCGGAAAGACAGGAGTCGCTGTGTGGAGGAATGGCGGTGCGCAGACCCCGTTCCCCTGAAGAGCTGCAGCCTGTGCCTGAACCGTCCCCAGGTCGGGAGAACGATCCAAGAATGCAGAGAGTGGATGAATTGGATGAGGCGCTGAGGGATATGGCCCGACACCGTGCAGAGATGGAGGCAATGGAGCAAAGCTGGCGTGCCCTGAAACAGCGGCTGCTGTGGAACCGGCTGCTCTCCACCCTGGATGCACAACCGTCACCTGCGCCACCACTGGAACCAGCGGCTGAAGAAGAACCGGAGGCCGGCCCCAAAAGAGCTGATCCTGACTCCGCCGAGGACGCGGCGGGAGGGAGGAGGCTGAGGAGGCCTTACCCGGACCGGAACGCCAGCCAGGCCTGGAACCAGAGGCCGCAACGGAATGCTATCTCCCGGTAGGGACACCGGAAGATCCCCAGCCACTAGCGATGGAAATCGACTGGGAGGAAATGGAGCTCCTGGACGACGTGGAGTACACCGCCCAGAAGGAGAACGAGTGGAGACGCCGTGAGCAGGAGCAGCGGCAGCAGCGGGAGCATCGAGAGGCGCATCAGCTTCGCCAGAGGTACCGGGAGAAAGATCTTGCTGACAAGGAGATCGTCAGGCGAGACAAAGGTACGCTCCGGGAACCGCAGCGCCAGGGGGCCATTAGAGACTTCAAACTCCAGGGAGGCTGGGGATTCATCCATGAACCAGGCCTGTACCAGGAGGTTTTTGTAAATCGCAGAGATGTAGAGTCACACCTGCCAGAAGGGCACCTGGGACGGGATTTGTTAATTGGGGATGTTGTCACCTACACACAGCATTGGGGACTTAAGGGGTGGTATGCCCTGAATGCCTCCCGAATCAGCGACCCAGTCCCTGAAGCCTGCAACGCACCCCACGTCTCAGCGTCCCAGGCCCCAGCCACATCAGTGCCCGGCCGCGCACTTGCGTTCTATCCTGCGTCCCATTCTGCAACACTGAAGAGCGCAACGATTGCAAATGCGCCCCCTACTGAGCCACTCCGTGTATTTACGTCCTATTCTGCAACGCTACAGAGCGCAGCGACTGCAAGTGCACCCTCAACTGAGCTAGACCGCACATCTGCGTCACCATTGGAAACGCTGCAGAGCCTAAGCATAGGTGAGGCACCTGTCAGGCCTCCAGGAAATCGCAAAGTCAGAGTTGAAATGAGAACTGTAGCTACACAGACACCGGTAGCAGGACACAATCTTATTGTGATGCGTTACAGAACGCACAGTATGCTTCCAGCTGCAGGTATGGAAGATGCTGCCATGTTTAAAGAAGACCAGTAGGACCCGGACAGGGTTTCCTGAACTGTAGAAAGTTATGAAGAATTGCACTCTATTGAAAATGTTATATGATGATGTTACATGCTTGAAGTATGGTACCCCAGTTGGGTAAAGTGTTAATGTGATATGTGAAATGCTATTTTGAAGGACTGCGTGCTGAGGACTCTTGCAGCACAGAACTTAATTGTAAATAGTTGGCACTCGGTGCCCATCTTGGTTTTACGTAAGCCATTCTACCTCAGAAGCAAAACCGTATGGTGTGGCCTTGAGTGAGGTTTGCAGCAAAGAAGTCCTGCAGCCCACCAGGACCACCGTGGGAGGTTTGGTACTGGTCCTCCACAAGAATCCTGTATTTATTTGCACCGTGAAAGTATTTGATATTTTCTATTTCTAATTTGTATACATTGAAACGTTGAAGTGTCCTTACCTACCGCAAGAGTTATGTTATTGTTGTTATAATAAAATTGTTTTCTTTTTCAGCCCGGGAGTGCTGATATTAACTAGGGGGGGATGTGTAGCCCAGCTGCGCTAGGTGCCACATGTTACCCTGGAGGATGCATGAAAGGTAATTCACAATCACCCGATATTCATTCACACTCCACATTTTCCTGGTACCACCAGAGGGAGCCCTTTAGATTACGCAGGTATATAAGGGTGTGGAGATGGGAATAAGTGAGTTCAGTTCAGTCTGTGCAGCCACCTCAGAGAAGGCAGTCAGCTAGAGCTCAGTGAGTCTGCAATCCGCAGTCTAAGAGCAGCAGAGCTGAGAGAAACTGCTATTCCATTGTGCTTATGTTAAAGGTGTGAGTAGGACGACAGGCAAGTGGAAAAGGGAAAGAGAGAGTGACAGAGGTCGACAGCATTGATAGCTTACCTCCACTCTGCACCACCGGACACCAGGTCCGAGCTTGCTAGCTTCTTCAGGACTAGTAGGAGAAGCCGGAGACCCTGCTGGATTCCAGATCGCAGGGGCCCAATTGTGCTGATACGTAACCGGGGTCAGGAAGAACAGGAGTCTAGCAGTGCACTGCAAATGGAGACTTAGTTCTGTCCAAAAGAAGGCTCCACCACAAGGTCAGCCGGGCGTAGCAAAGAGAACGGAGTTAAACTTTGTTTTATGCAAGTTAGAAACTCACACACATAAAGAATAAGGAGGCCCTACACCTACTCAGTGGATTACTGGACATGCATCCTCCACCCTGACGGCTTCCCGGGACGTGCCTGAATCTACTACCAGTAAAGGTACCAAAAGAGACTGTCTTGTGTGTGTCTGCATTATTGCTCCTGCACCCTACACAGCCATATACTCCGAAGGATCAGTCTCGCCTGTGGGAGACTTAACACCTTGCTGCCCCAAAACCTCAGAGGATCAACCCTGCAGCGCTGGTCACCCTGATCAGGAACCACAGGTGGCGTCACGAACATTTCTATCATCCCTGTAAATATCCCCTTTTTAGTGAGCGCCCAGGGCCACGGACCGAGCTGCGCTACCCGTGACATTCCCCAGTAAAGTGAACGGGCTCGGTGCCGAGTACCCCAAAGCCCTGGTATGTGCGACTCACATGCGTCCCTATGTTAAGGATAGGGATGCAATCTGGATCAGGATTGCTACACATCACAACGCATCCTACCAAAACGCTAGTGTGAAAGCAGAAAAACTGTGCAGCCCCTCACTATGTGCCCCCATGTCAGATACATGCTCCCAATACATGTTATTAACATTAACACACTAGAACATGAGGCACAAGCTATTCTAGTGAGGCAGGAAAGATCACTGTATGACAGAACAGCATGCAGAGTCTACATGATGTCTGCATACTGGCCCCATACAGGTTCATACTTACCCATACAGCACATCCCTCGCTTCTGAGCATGCTCAGCCCGCAAAACGGATCCCTGCACACTGAAGCACCCGGATCCGTGTTGTCCTGGATCCGTGCTCCATAGAGCTCCATTTTAATTCCAGACATGTAGCTGCGGATCTGTGCGTCTCTGTTATGTTTCGGTAGCTGAGGAGAGCAGGCAAAAAGGCAACACACCAGAGCAGTTGGAATCTATGAGATTGCAGTACCCTGACTAACCACCACAACTAGAGGCAGCCGTGGAGCGTTCCTACGTTGGTCCTAGACGCCTCGTCACAGCCTGAGAAACTAACTACACCTAAAGACAGAAACAGGAAAGCTATCTGCCCCGGAGCAGAACCCCAAAGATAATAGAAAGCCCCCAAACATGTAATGGCGGTTAGACAAGAGGAAATACTGACACAGAAAGAAAATAGTATGAGCAAACGCTGGGGCCCAAACTATCTAAATAGAAAAGGATAGGAAGGGTACTTACTGCAATCCCAGAAAACCCTGAAAAGCACCAACTCTACTAATTTCAAAATCACCTGAGATCACACGACCTCTACCACCTAAATTAGTTCTCTGGTGTAACAAAATCAAAACAGCAGCCACTGAAAAAACTGGAAAAAGCAAAAGAACAAAACTCAGTGGCTGAACTAAACTGAGAGGGCAGAAGCCCCCGGAGGGGACCCTGAAGGCCCCCAAAGAAGTGCAGTACAAAATGCAAAAATATAGCACAAACACAAAAGAAGCAAAAGTCTTATCTGTAAGCAGGAGATGCAGACACGACACAGCAGGCTACAAGGGAAACTGGAATGAAGGATTCAGACCAGAACAATTGATCACCGGCAACCCTGATGGGAAAATGACTCCCTTATATAAGACCAGTCAGTAACACCTGATTCCCAGTCCTCACAATCTTCACTAGCACCGCTTGTAACCACCAGAGGGAGCCTCTGCTCAGAACTCATCTCAAACCCATTCACAACAGTACCCCCCCCTTGAGGAGGGGTCACCGAACCCTCATTTGAGCAACCAGGTCGGTCAGGATGAGTTCTATGATACGCACGGATAAGTCTCCTAGCATGGATGTCCGAAGCAAACACCCAAGAATTGTCTTCCTGACCATAACCTCTCCATTTAACCAAATACTGGAGTTTCCGTCAAGAAAAACGAGAATCCAATATTTTCTCAACCACATACTCCAGATTGCCCTCAACCAAAACAGGGTCAGGAGGCACAGCAGCAGGAACCACTGGCTCAACAAACCTCTTCAACAAGGACTTGTGGAACACGTTATGGATCTTAAATGTCCCTGGAAGAAGCAAACGAAAAGAAACAGGATTAATATCTCCATGATCTTATAAGGTCCAATGAACCTAGGCTTAAATTTAGGAGATGCTACTCTCATAGGAATATTCTTTGAGGACAACCAGACCAAGTCCCCCACTTTAAACCGAGGACAATCAGTCCTATGCCGGTTAGCAAACCGCTGGGCCTTCTCCTGAGAGAGGGACAACCTCTCCACTACCTGGTCCCAAATCTGTTGCATACGCTCCACAACAGAGTCAACACCTGGACAGACAGAAGCCTCCGTCTGTCCTGAAGAAAATCGAGGGTGAAACCCAGAATTACAGAAAAACGGAGACATCAAAGTGGCAGAGCTAGCCCTATTATTAAGAGCAAACTCAGCCAAAGGCAAAAAAGAGACCCAGTCATCCTGATCAGCAGACACAAAGCATCTTAGATAAGTCTCCAATGTCTGGTTTGTTCTCTCAGTTTGACCATTGGTCTGAGGATGAAATGCAGAGGAGAAAGACAATTGAACACCCAGTTTAGAACAAAAAGTCCTCCAAAATCTGGAAACAAACTGGACTCCTCTGTCAGACACAATGTTCTCAGGAATGCCGTGTAAACGAACCACGTGCAGAAGGAACAACGGCACCAATTCAGAGGAGGAAGGCAACTTAGGTAATGGCACAAGATGTATCATTTTGGAAAACCTATCACAAATTACCCAGATGGTGGTCATTCTCTGAGAAACAGGAAGATCGAAAATGAAATCCATAAAGATATGGGTCCATGGTCTCTTGGGCACAGGCAATGGCATCAACAAACCACTAGAGCGAGAGCAAGGCTTGGAGCGAGAGCAAGTCCCGCAGGACTGCACAAATTCCCTGACATCACGAGACAAGGTAGGCCACCAAAAGGACCGACTAACCAAGTCTCTGGTACCAAAAATTCCGGGATGCCCAGCCAATGCGGAACAATGAATCTCAGACATCACACTCTTTTTCCATTGGTCCGGGACAAACAATTTTCCAACAGGGCAGCGCTCGGGCCTATCCTCCTGACACCCCTCCAGAGCAAGTCTCAAATTGGGCGAGATGGCGGAAAGAACTACACCCTCTTTCAAAATAACAGAAGGATCAGATAACTCAGGAGAGTCCGCAAGGAAACTCCTCGAGAGGGCATCC
>JARQOD010000004.1:135148925-135167214 GCA_033576555.1 Oophaga sylvatica | reverse complement strand
AAATTATAGCCGCAAGCAGTCATCCAGTTTCAATGAATTATTTGCCTTTCTTGGTCAGTTCGAATATAAAACACTTTTGGCAGGCAATGTGCAAAATGCTTGCATAAGATACGTTCTGACTTAAGTCATTTAACAGATCGTTTTCGGGAAATAAATAGAGCCAAGAACTTCCCAGTGGAGCTAAGAAATTCTTAGGGCCAATCTACCGAAGCAAACGAAGGTGAAAGATAAAAATCAAGCATATGTTATGGAGTCATTAGCTTGGCTAATATTATTCAAGTGGTTCATGTGTGATTGCTGGACATTCAGTTTTTGTAACCTGGAAAAAGAATACTCGTGTTAACCCATTATTGATTTCTGTTCAAAAGTAAAAACCACATGTAATAATCAAACAATTTAACAGAAGAATTTCGTTTTGGCCAAAAATTTACATTTGTACAGTAAAGGATGTGAGGAAGTGGCAAATGAATAAGTGATTGAACCGTAGCAGTCTTCAGCCCTCTAAACAGGCAAAGGTCTGGGATGAGGAATATGTAGACATTGAAATGTTATGGTCAATTGAAAAAAAACTGATTCTTTCACAAATCAACTGGGAAATTGATGTAAGAAAATGACCAAGAGTCATTAGACTGATAATAAAAGAAACCCATGCAGATATGTTAATTCACAGCTTTACTATACAACTAAAATTCTAACATAGGAAAAGAGAAAATATGATTGTCCTAAATGTTGCCATAAAGAGGCCGATTATTATATTCACTTGAAATGGAAGATATATGACCCCAAATATATATATATATAATATTGAAAAGAAATCATGAGGCTATTAAAGGGAATCTGATAGCAGATTAATACGCAAAATATTAGGGCAGCATGAATCAGACACTGTTGGCCCAACTGATCAAAGATGTGTTTTAATGTAAAAAGCTGTGAAAAGTCACATGATTTTGGCACAATGGTGGCTGCCCTAAAATGTAGCAACTTTTGTCAGTTTCACAACTTATGTGTCTCAAATGATGGCCAAGGTGGGTTCCATCAGCTTCTCTGTGTTCCTTCCCTAGACTGACAAATCTCTCCTACATGCACAGTAGGGCGAGGCCTGTAGCCAGTAGGAGCGGTGCAAGGAGAAGCCACCTCGGATGATCTCAGACTGGGAAGCTGGATTGCTAGTTCTCGGCCGGCTTTTCAAAATATATTTCCTCTGAAACCCACATGGTTTTTCATTAAAAATAGCGCTTTGATTGTCTGATTCATTACTTTGGGTTTAATCATGGTTTTCAGTCATTGTAGTTCAATTCAGTGCAGGATCATTCTCTATCTCCATTTTTGGGTTTTTATCTTGCTAGGACGTTCTATTTGATTTGTTCACATTTTTTCCATTGTGAAATTAGCGGCTTTTTTATATACTATATCATCTACTCTTAGCAGACATCTGCTGTCTGCTTGTGAGATACTTATCCTTACAAATTTGGATCCTTTTTGCCTCACTGTGGTATATTGTTGGGTGCATTTAAATATTTTCTTCGGTAGGACTTTTTTTTTTCCACCCGCTCTTTTTTTGATTTTGAGGTGAATATTTGCCCACTTTTTGCATGTGAAATTACAGATTACCATTACTGCTTAGTGATTACTGTTAACTGTGTTTATAGGACTGTGTGTGCTTTGCCTATGCCTGATACTCTCCCTTTTAATGTTTTTACATGTATTGTGATTATTTAATAAAGATTGTTTTTTAAACATGGATTATACTTCCATGTGATTATAGGATTTTGTGGTTAATTATGTAGGAGAGCCTTTAATACTTTGGGCTCATTGGGGTAAACATACTTTATACTCTGGTGTGAACAGTTGAAAACCAGAAGTTTACATACACTATATAAAAAGACACATATGCATGTTTTCTCAATATCTGACATGAAATCAAAATAAACCTTTCCCATTTTATGTCAATTAGGATTACCGTAATTATTAATATTTACCAAATGGCAGAATAATGAGAATGTTTTAATGCATTTTTATTACTTACTGCAAAGTTAAAAGTTTATATACACTAAGATTACTATGACTTTAAACAAATTGTGGACGGCACATGTGATGATGTCATGTGTTTGGAAGCTTCTGATTATTTGGCAACATTTGAGTTAATTAGAAACACAGCTGTGGATGTATTTTAATGCACACGTGAAACACCCTGCTTCTTTGTTTAGCATCACAGGAAAGTCTCAAAGAATCAGCCAATATATCAGAAAGAGAATTGTGGACTTGCACAAGTCTGGCTCATCCTTGGGTACAACTTCAAGATACCTGAAGGTGAGTCGTTCATCTGTACAAACAATTATTATGCAAGCACAAACAAAATGGAGATGTCAAGCCATCATAACGCTCAGGAAGGAGACGGGTTTTGTGTCCCAGAGATGAACGTGCTTTGGTCCGACATTTGAAAATCAACCAAGGACAAAGCAAAAGACCTTGTGAAGATGGTGGCTGAAGCTGGTAAGATTGTGTCAATATCCACAGTCCACAGTGAAAGGAGTACTGTATCAACATGGGCTGAAAGGCCACTCTGCCAGGAAGAAGTCATTACTCCAAAAGAAACATAAAAAAGCCAGATTATTGTTTGCAAATGCACACAGGAACACAGACCATAATTTTTGGAGACATGCCTGGTGGTTGATGAAACTAAAAATTTAACTTTTTGGGCTTAATGACCATGTTACATTTGGAGGAAAAGGGAGAAACTTTGAAATCTAAGAACAGCATCCCAACTGTGAAACCGGGGGGGGCAGCATCAATTTTTGGTATTGTTTTGCTGTATGAGGGACTGATGCACTTCACCAAATAGATGGCATCAGAGAAAAGAAGATTATGTAGCAATACTGAAGCAACATCTCAAGACATCTGCCAGGAGTTAAAGCTTTGGCGGAAATCGGTCTTCCAAATATAAATGACCTGAAGCATATGCGAAAAATGGTAACAAAGTGGCTTAAGGTAACAAAGTCAATGCTTTGGAGCGGCCATCACAAAGCCATGATCTCAATCCTATTGAAAATTTATTAGGCAAAGCTGAAAAGGCAGATGCAAGCAAGACGACTACAAACCTGGATCAGTTACACCAGTTTTGTCGGAGGAATGGGTCCAAAGTCTGACCAACTATAATAAGAAGCTTGTGGAAGGATATCCTAAAAGTTTGACCCAAGTCATTCATTGTAAGAGCAGTGGCACCAAATACTAATGAAATGTATGTAAACTTTTGACTTTGCAGTAGCAATAAAAATGCCTAAAAACATTCTCTAGCTCTCATTATTTGGCATTTGGCAAATATTAATAATTATGGTAATCCTAATCGACCTAAAACGGGAAAGGTTTATTTGATTTCATGTCAGACATTGAGAAAAACCTGCATATGTGTCTTTTTATATAGTGTATGGAAACTTCTGGTTTCAACTGTAGGCCCTTGGTGAACTTTGTTTCATTCATCAAAACCTGCACCACTGTATTGTTGTAACCGGTTTTATATGCTCACCCAGACCTACAGCTTAGAGAATCCACCTCACTCGTTAAGCCCATAACTGGTACAAGTCATGAGTAACAATTTTTTGGTGCAAATTATATCAAATATGTGATGCATTTATCTTATTTACTCCCTCCACTGTTTACCCAATTTGAAAGTAGCGTTTAAGGCAGTAAAGTTCAGATTGAACTCTTCCATTTCTGTTGTATAGAAATCATAAAGTGTATACATATTTCCCAAAGATTTAGTTTATATACACTGTCATGAAGGAAGAGCCACCATCTTGGATATGGGGCATAATTCTCGCCTCATGTCTTTGCTTGGCCTGTCCCAGGTAGCCATTTTGTCTGAGTTCACAGAGCCACAGGCAGCTAACTGCTCCTAACCCCCATGGCCTGTAGGCATATTGAAGAAAACAGGATTTAGTGCTCCAATATTGACTAGCTAGGTCTTTTAGCATGATAATGAGATAAGGCCAAAACAGGACTTCAAAGCTTTAGTATGAGCCATGCCAGCATGGGGCCTGGAGATGCCTGGGGGCTTCAATTAGATTATACCTGTCAGCTGAACACAGAAAAACACATTCATTGTCTCTCCCAGCCACTACGACTTCAGTCTACGATTATGGATTATGAGCATGTCTTTCGAGGTACAGACTCATAAAAAATATCTGCGTGATCCTGCGGACCTCGCGCATCAGACAGTGCGACTCCCGCGTCGGTGATGTCTCGGGGACCTGAGAAATAGAGATTGGGTCGCTGTGGAGGGACAATCGGGCCATGTTTGATCTCCATGCGACAGGCAAAACAAACTGCATTCACTGGTACCTCTGTGTCCTGATCCGATCGTCCTGGAGAAAGTTACCCCCTTTCTTAGATATTGGGAATAAATTCTGCAGGGAGCTGAAGGGTGGAGAGGAGATTATTAGCCCACCCTCTGACACCAAGGGGAGGAACCTTGCAGGTTTAAGAACTGTGAGCGCATGGCAGACTCTCTATTCTCACAGAAGAACAAGACGATGATGATCTAAGAAGGAACAGGGGACAGATCTGCCAAGGGAGCAGCGCACATGTTTTGGGGACTGTCCGGCAACTAAGATTCTTACCTGTGACGCAGAGCTCCCGGCGTCCACATTCAACTACGCCTGGTTAAATTGACCTCTAGCTTAATACCTCTAAGCCTTGTACCATTATTGTTATATTTTACTCTGACTGCAAATCCACTGTAATTCCGTGTACAGCTTACTGTATATTTCTGTAATCATCTAGTGCACCCTTAAGGCAATTAAACCATAAAATTAATTTTGGGTTGATGCTACTTCTCTGATTACGAATCTTAGAATACCCAGTGGGTAAACAGGACATCCTCCCCGGCGGCATTTGCTCTAGGTGCAGTTCCTTACTGACCTGAGGGAACTGTTACTGTGCACCGGAGAGCTGTGACTGGGTAGTTACGTCACATAGGTGACGTGGAAGGAACCGGGTTTCCTTCACATACACCAAAAATGAAATAAATGTCTTTGAGATTTTAGATGTCATCTGGATCCAGATTCTTCACTACTGCCAGGCGTCGGCGTCAGCACCTCTCCCCGTGCCTCCGCAGCTCCAGTCTCCAGGGGCCCCTGCAGGGCGCCCGCACTTCCTCTCACAGCAGCGCCGCTGGATGATGTCATCATTCAGCGGCCGGCTGCGGCAGAGAGAGAAAGCGCAGGAGCCGGTGATGCTGCGGGAATGCCTGCGGTGCGGACGCCCGACAGGTGAGATGTGGTGTGTGTGTGTGTGTGTGCACGTGTGTGTGTGAATGTGCAGACAGGTGAATGTTGCTGTGTGTGTCTGTGTGTGTGTGTAGGTGGAGGAGAGGGCAATGATGGGGAGAAGGCCATTATGGAGGTGATGGGGGAGAAGGCAATGATGGGGGGTGATGGGGAGAAGGCATTGATGGAGGTGATGGGGAGAAGGCATTGATGGAGGTGATGGGAAGAAGGCAATTATGGGGTGATGGGAAGAAGGCATTGATGGAGGTGATGGGAGAAGGCATTGATGGGGTGATGGGGAGAAGGCATTGATGGAGGTGATGGGGAGAAGGCATTGATGGAGGTGATGGGGAGAAGGCAATGATGGGGGGTGATGGGAGAAGGCATTGATAGAGGTGATGGGGAGAAGGCATTGATGGAGGTGATGGGGAGAAGGCATTGATGGAGGTGATGGGGAGAAGGCAATGATGGGGGGTGAAGGGGAGAAGGCATTGATAGAGGTGATGGGGAGAAGGCATTGATGGAGGTGATGGGGAGAAGGCCATGATGGAAGTGATGGGGAGAAGGCATTGATGGAGGTGATGGGGAGAAGGCCATGTGGGTGATGGGGAGAAGGCCATGGTGGAGGTGATGGGGAGAAGGCAATGATAGGGGTGATGGGGAGAAGGCATTGATGGAGGTGATGGGGAGAAGGCATTGATGGAGGTGATGGGGAGGTGATACGGCCTCTCCTGAGCCGTAACAGTGCAGAGCGCAGCGCAGTGCATAGGAGAGCTCCATATTTTGTATGGAGCATTATATGGGGACCAGTATCCTGTATGGAGCAATTTATGTGGTCCAGTATTCTCTATGGAGCATTATATTGGGTCCAGTATTCTGTGTGGAGCATTATATGGGGGCGTGACATCCTGCATGGGGTTTTATATGGGTCATTAGGGGAAGACTATGTGGTGCCCATAATATTGTATGGAGGACTGTACTGTCCGGTCTGTACTGTGCGCTGTGAGAATTCGGCGGTTTCTGAGCTATTGTAGAATTTACAATAGATATCACTCATGTAATGTAAGACGTGAAATCTTTGGCACTGTACTATACCCATATTTCTCTGCCGTATCTGTGCATCATGAATCATGGTCTGTGTTAAAGGGCCCATTGAGACTCTTTCGCCCGGGGCCCATAAAAACCTGGAGCCGGCCCGGACTACCACATAGCAATGATCTAAGAGATCACCTTTAGTGTTGAGCGATACGATAATGCAAATATCGGCTATCGGCCGATATTAGCTCTATCGGCCTTTCGATAATTCGTTTAGATATTTTCGTCTTATCGAATACCGGAATCGGATTTGTCACTGTCACTGTGAGTGTACGTCGGTCGGGTCTGTCAGGAGTCAGCGGCACTTACCTGGCAGAAGATCTCCGGCGGTCACGTCCTGGACTGCTTGATGGCCGCCATTATCTTCTCCCTGGCGGTCACATGCAGTTTTTCGCGATAACTGCAGTGACTGCAGGGTAATCCCGGCCGTTAAAGCAGTCAGTCCGATGACGTCACCGCCGGGGAAGCAGGTAATCAGCTGTGCTGCGCCGGGATGACAGGCTCTGCCTGTCATTCTGATGTAGCAGAGCTGGATCGTCGTGGGACACTCGTTACTATGGACTGCGTCGGTCAGGTGGTATACTTTTTTTTTTTTCATTTTTTTACAGGAGATCGATGGCGTCGCAGGATGAGACAGTAATAAAAGAAATGAAAACTGTGTTTTTTTTTTTTTATTAAATTAAAAAACTTTTTTAGGAACATTCACCCGTCCGGGTACATAAACAAGTTAACTATTTACATACAGGGACCCTGTCCGGGTTATTTAGACTTCTTTGGCTGGCCTCTTCCAGGTACCACCTGGTACTCTTCTTGAGATTGCCAAACATCCGAGGCACCAAGGACCACCAGGACCTGATGACGTCGTGTGGCCTGTACAGTGACGTCGTGACCCGCTATCTGGGTCTGTGTGGCCACCTCTTTCATCTCCCCCGGGTCTGGAGCCCTATGTCCCGGACTGTACGAACCCAGGGTGCCTAACAGGCGCCGGGTACGGGCCAGCTATACTTATCATGTCCATAGCTGGGCTGCTGAGGAGACCACTGAGGGAGGCTGGGGAGATTTACGGCGTGGGGTGGGCACTTTTGCAGAGGCCTGGATGTGGGAGGCTGAAGGCTTCGAGGGTCTCACAGGTTCCTGACACACTGGGGAGTAGGGGTCGCACCTGGTAACATTTAGGGCGTACCACTCATTGTAACCCCAGTGTCGGGTGTAAGTCACCAAGTCTCCTGGCAACAGGTCCCTCCCCGGGTGTCCTTCTGGGAGGTGAGCCTCCACGTCCCGCCGGGTCACAAAGACTTCTAAATAAAGTCCAGGCTCCTTGATGAAGCCCCAACCACCTTTCAATTTAAAGCTCCGTACTGCACCCTTACGCCGCGGCTCACTCAGGGTTCCTTTATCCTTTCTCATCCGGTCCTTATCTGCCTGGTCCTTCTCCAGGTGACGTTGGCGAAGTTTTAAGGTTTCTCGCTGCTCCCTTTGTCGCTCTGCTTCCCGCTCCCAACGTCTCCACTCTTCCTCCTGACGCCGGTTGTAATTCTCCTCCACCAGTTGCTCCATGTCTCCACCACTCCACTGCAGCTTACAGTATCCGGTTTGCGGCAGCTCTCCTGTCGCCCCCCAGTCCTGGCGGCGCTCCCCTGCGGAGGAAGCAGACGGCTCTAAATCAGATGACAGTCGGGGCTCCGGTACAGGCAGGTAGTGCTCTGGTGCCTGCGCGGCCTCCTCCATGAGGACGGGTGTCGCTTCTTCTGTCTCAGCGACGGGGGCAGACAGCGGGATCTGGGGTGCTGCTGACGGTGCTGCGGTTTTTGCAGGAACGGGTGCCTCCACTGCAACAACGTCAACCGGATCACATTGCAAGGACTCCTCTACTAGAACGGGTGCCTCACCTTCCGGTACAGACACTTCAGGTAAGAGGGATTGGCGCCGCTCCAAGTTTATTTTTAGGGCACGCCAGCTGGCTTCCATCCTGGCGACCTCCTCCCGGTGCCGGGCCAGGCCTCTTAGGGTATCCGCCGCTTCTTGCAGCGTAGGAGGGTTTACAGGCCGGGTGCCCAACGGTGATTCTGTGGCGATCGGTCGCTTCCGTGGGGGGAGAGCTCTGACTGCTCCATCCCTTCCCACTTCTGCTCGTCGTGTCCATTAGCCATCTCTGCCAAGTCACATGTGTCATATCTGGAGAGGGCCCCTCTTTTGTAGGGAGGCGGGACCTTCGTGTTAGTTTCCGCACACTGAGGGGATGAGGAGGCGGAACTCCAGAGCTGTGGGCACGATGTTACATTGCAGTACCATTTACAGTGGGCGGCCATCATTTTCACGCCACTGAGTGAGTGACACCCACGAAGAGCACGCCCTTCTTCTTCACCAGTGCCTCGTCGTGACGCAGATATGGCGGAAAAATGGCAAATACATTCTCTGATGATTTTAGCAATTCTCAAGCACAAAACCAGTGCAATTCAGGCACACAGGACTCGCTTATAGCGAGCTACAGAATCCTGTTCGTGACGCCCAAGTTGAGTCGCACAGAGCCAGAGGTTTTGGGGGTACTCGGCACCGAGCCCGTCGACTTCTATGGGGTATGTCACGTCTTTACCCGGCAATTGAATTGGAGTCGATTTTACTATGTAGAAGTGTATAAACTATAAATATATGTATATATATGTCACAATGACATGTATATATATATATATATATATGTATTCTATGTGTGTATATTTTGTGTTTACAACGAAAGAAAGGTTTTTTTTTTGTTGCGATATTTTGTTCCCATAGACTTACATGGGACTTCCGGTATCGAAATCGGATATCGACGATATTTAGTGCTATCGGCGATACAATTTCGATACGATATTTTTAGATATCGAGCAATATCGCTCAACACTAATCACCTTCCATTGCCAAGAGTTTTGTTTTGGCAGGTTTTTCTCTTCTAGACATGCACTTTGGTAGTGCCTCTATTAAAAAATGCAACAATAGTGTATAGGCTTTTGTATACAAAGAATTGCTGCTCCTCAGAGCAGGTAATAATTTGCATTCAAACAAAATGTCCTTGGCACATCTGAATATACAAAGAGATGAGGCTCATGTTAAAATAAGTGCTTTGTGCTTTTAATCTCGGTAGTGGTTGCCAGAATTATTGCATAGCTGAGCCTCCTTCTGCTCTTATTGATAGAATGAATGCAATAATCCTTCTGTCATAGTCCATGTACTTATTCCCTAGTCTTTGTACATCACCCACCGGAGAAGAAATGGCAAGACTAAAAAGAACTATCTCGCTACAAAAAATATTTTTAGCTACTGTATCATCAATCAAGTCTTCAGTCCTCTTCTGCATAAGTTACATTTGAGAAGTCTGCTTTCTACTTCCTCTTGTATAATTTATAATTTACACACTATAATTGATTAATTGCAGATAGGCACTCTTGTGATAAATCAATTCAATATATTTTGAGAAAAGTTGTCAGCTGCATTTGGAGCCCAAAACATTGCCCTAAAATATTTATCACCTTGGAACCAACATTGTCTGTCTCCTATATCCGATATTTTAAACCTCTACTGCAGCTCAAAGATATGTGGATAAATGTCAGCCATGGATTGTGATAAAGTAGACATATTAAGTTTAGTAGAATAATCTTAGCCTGCTGGGCCACCGATGCTGCAAAGTTTTGAAGGCCATTTTGGTGACCTGGTAGGATGGAGCATAAATTTACTATCCCAACTGGACTTGAGAAGTTAGTGGTCACAACCCTAGTGATTCGGTAAGGCTGAGGTCAGACAGACGTAGATTCTCTCATCCGAGAGAATTGGGCCGATTATGCAAATGACACTTTGATCAAACTCAGATCAGTGTGTCAGGAAAATATGCCCGATTCTCTCAGATGAGTGAATTGGGGCACACTGTGGGAGAAGATGATGAACAAAATTTTGTCCATCTCCTCCACTGTGTCAGTGCATACAAATCGTACCAAATCAGATGTAATTCGAGTGCAGTCTGGTGATTTCCACACACTTATTTACTTGCATGGCTGAGTGTGATTGGGGTATTGTATCAAACTCGGACATGCTGAGTTTTTACACGACCCAATAGAATAACATTGGTCTCAACACGATTCAATATTTTGTCAAATCACACTCGGGCGGAAAATACGATGTTGTGAACCTGACCTAACAAGAAGTTATCACCAAGGTGATAGGTCATAACTAATAGATCAGTAGGGGGCCGACCATGTAAACCCCACAGATTACCATTTTTATTCTCTATACGTCTGACAGAGATAGCCGAGTACAGCACTTGCTTATCTCCGGCAGTCCTATACAGACTGAACGGTAGCGTCATCAAGCATGCGACCTGCCACACCATTCAAATAACAAACAAAAGGGCACAATTCTGGATCTCTGTTGGAATATGTTTGGTGCAACAACTCCATTCCTGTCTATGAGTGTTTAGTTGCTAGATTTGTATGCTGTTTATACAGTTAGAACAAAAAAAAACTCCCAAGGCTCACACAGGGATAGCATGTGACTGTATTGACTGTTTTCCTGTGTCTGTGTATGAGAGAAGCAGCCTGCTGTAGATGCTGCACAGATAGAGACACACAAATGATTTATTCCTGATCTATTAAGCTTATCATATATCGTTCCTGATTGTTCCTGAATAAAGAAGCTCTGTTGTCACACATTTGGAGAGTATCCTGAATAATCCGCTGCCAACAGGTTATGGGCCCAGAGTAACACAGAACCCCAGAGTAACACAGCAACAGAAACTCAGAGCAAAATCAGCACAGAGCAACAGAGAAGATTTCCACTAGCAGCAATCCTGTCAAGTTCTCAGTGCCAAGCCTCACTAACCAGAACTACCAGTGCTGGAAATTCAAGGTGAAGATGCTGCTCATAAGAGAAGGTACGTGGAAATATACTCAAGAACTAGTGCCTCATCCATTACCGAATGATTGGCTAGAGAAGGATCAGAAAACACAAAGCACAATCTCCCTCAGTGCAGATGATAATCAGATTGTGCATATATGCAAGTGTTCAACTGCAAAGGAGCTGTGGGATGAGTTACAGAAAGTGCATGAACGATCAAATATCAGCAATAAGCTTTATCAGTCTAAGCTAAGTGATGGACAGAATATGAGGACTATATAAGAAACACCCTAGAAGTTGTGGAGCGTCTGAGGGGTATTGGAGAAGAAATTAAAGATTTTTATGTTGCTGCACTTCCATTAAGTGGTCTTCCAGAGAGTTATGACACACTCGTGACTGCACTAGATGCACGGCCAGATGATGAGCTGTCACTAGAGTATGTGAAGGGCAAACTTGTGGATGAATTCAAGAGAAAAATGCAGCATGTAAGCGCAGTAATGAATCCAGAGCAGAAACAGCATTAAAGACACAGGATTTCCCTAAATATAAGAGCAATCTAAGAGAAACGCGTGAATGCTTTGTCTGTAAAAAGTCCGGCCACCTTAAAGCAGACTTCAGAATTTGGAAAGCAGAATGAGTCAGCTTAAAAAGCAGAAGTCATGAAAGGGTTAAAACAGCTGTAAAGGAAGATTCTGCATGTGCTGAAGCTGCATTTAATGCCAGTACAGGCCCATCTGCAAAGCATATATGGTGTATAGATTCTGGTGCAAGCAGTCATATGACAAATAACAAGGATTTCTTCACAGAAAAGGTCATCTTAGCTAATGGTCACTAAATGACTTCAGAAGAAGTAGGAGATGGCTACCTCAACTGTCCAGTTTCCTCAGCACAAAGCAGAAAGATCCCAATAAAGGATGTTCTCTATTTTCCCCAGCCTTGAAAGCAATATTCTGTCAGTAAAGAAGCTCACGAAAAAGTGGAATGTACTTACTTTTAAAGATAACAGCAGCATCATCTCATCCTTGCAGAAGGAAAAATCCAAGATGAACTTTATCAGCTAAAATGCAAAGAAAGAGTGTACAGTGCTAGACAAGTGGAGCGCCTGCCAGGGCAGTGGGGATACTTGTTAATGAGCTGCTTCTTAAAGGGGCAGTGTTAAAGCAGCAGTGACCCGGTCCGTGGCCATGGGCGTCCAATAGAAAGGGGATGATGATGAAAAAGGGGAAAAAATAAAGAGTTTATAATAAAGTGTTTGTGACGCCACCTGTGTACTCGGCAATAAAGATGTTAGCCGATGCTGCAGATTCAGTCCACTGGGACAGTTGTTGATGCAGCAGAGTTGGTTCAGCCCTCCACAGGCAGGGCTATGTCCCAGGGCAGATGTAGTATGTTCAAGATAGTAATGATGTAGTATTTGGCAAGGGATGTAGCAGTGCTGAGTGGGTGTTGCAGGAAGAACTTAAACGGACACAGTCAGGTGTAGTTTCCAAAGCTTTACTCACAGTTCTGCAGGTAAAGTGTCCAGGGCACTGGCTACAGATGGTGCTGGAGATCCGATTGCCTGGAAAAAATTTTGGGTTCCACCTTGCCAGGAGGATTTAGAGGCCTTCCTGCTGTGCTCTCTGTTCCTGGCCTCTGCTGCTTTTAGCTAAGCTGTGGCCCTCTTCTCTGTGTTGTTTTTCCACCTGTATAGCAGGCAGAGTGAGCCTATCAAGGGTCCCATCTCTTCTCACTGGCAACCCTGACTCTTGTGTTACTGCTGTGCTGGCAGTGTTAGTGTGAACAGAGAACTTGCAATTCTCTGTTCTCCAGATACGACTGTCGGGCTTGGAGTCCCAGCTGGTCCACGATTCTGATGTCCACTTTTTATCAGAGCTCTTCTCTGGGTGAGCTGTAGCATTCAGCTCTTTTCCCACGAGCTTCTCTCTACACGTTCTCTCTCATCCCTGTCTACAGACAGACTCTCCTAACTCCTCCCCAACCCAGAATGTTCCAAGGAAGCTCCCCTGAAATCAGGTGTTAGAGCTCCCCCTTCTGGTCTGGAGTAAGAAAAGTGTTGCATGCTGTGTGTTACCTGGCAAGGGGTTTCCTCTTTGTTTTCAGGCATGGCATCACCCCCTGTGAAGGAAGCAACACCACTGTGGCAACCGGACTCCTGGGGTGCCACACAAGATCTACATAAGAACTGTATCCATGTATGGCACAGACTCCTTGGGCACAGAGACCCAGAAGCAGTAAGGAAGCCAGCTCAACTTGCAAATGGTATTGAAATCAACCAGTGTAGTCAAATGATGAAGTGAACTAGCTGTATTAAAGGGAAAATGTCCAGAAAATCCC
Organism: Oophaga sylvatica; assembly: GCA_033576555.1. Lineage (NCBI taxonomy): Eukaryota > Metazoa > Chordata > Amphibia > Anura > Dendrobatidae > Oophaga > Oophaga sylvatica. The sequence goes on along the minus strand of JARQOD010000004.1, from coordinate 135,153,655 downwards.
TTCCTAATATTAGCACCACTAGATCGCACAGCCTCTGGACCTAATACATACAGATGTATGTGGTCCAATGAGTGTTCAAACTCCTAGCAAGAAGAGATATTTTTCTCACATTTATTGATGACTACTCCTGATATACAGTCACCTACCTGCTTCACAGTAAGGCCGGCGTCACACACAACGTATAAAAATACGGACCGTATTGTATGGCCGTAATACGCAGAAATGTTCCCGGCACAGTGATCCGTATTTCATCCGTTGTCAAGGTGTGGCTGCGTATTTTGCGCATGTAAACATTCGTATGTCATTCGTATGGCATCCGTACGGCGATATTTTCTCGCCGACTTGCAAAACGACATATAATGGATCCCAATGACAGTTTTTTACATCACAAAAGAAAGAATAGATTAATACACATAGAATGCATATATATAAATATACAAGTCATTGTGACATATATATATATACAGTAAGACTAAAAGTTTGGACACACCTTCTCATTCAACGATTTTTCTGTATTTTCACGACTATGAAAATTGTAGAATCACACTGAAGGCATCAACACTATGAATTAACACATGTGGAATTATACATTACACTTTACAAAAAAGTGTGAAACAACTGAAAATATGTCTTATATTCTAGGTTCTTCAAAGTAGCCACCTTTTGCTTTGATTACTGCTTTGCACGCAGAAAAGGTGAACGGCTGGACTCTACATGCCTGGTTCCCACCGTGAAGCATGAATGAGGAGGTGTGATGTGCGTGGGGGTGCTTTGCTGGTGACATGTTGGGGATTTATTCAAAATTGAAGGCATACTGAAACAGCATGGCTACCACAGCATCTTGCAGCAGCATGCTATTCCATTCGGTTTGCGTTTAGTTGGACCATCATTTATTTTTCAACAGGACAATGACCCCAAACACACCTCCAGGCTGTGTAAGGGCTATTTGACCAAGAAGGAGAGGTTGGGGTGCTACGCCAGATGACCTGGCCTCCACAGTCACCAGACCTGAACCTAATCGAGATGGTTTGGGGTGAGCTGGACCAATCACCGCTTCAATTTTGAATAAATCCCTAACAGTGTGTTAGAGGTCGAGTTCCCGCTTCTGCACAAGGGGAATCTCGAGCCATCCCTGCTGCGGTCTCCCATCCGTAGTGGACTCTGCTCAGCTTAGACGTCGGTCCCAGCGTTCGCCCAGTCTAACAGTGTGCAGAGGGTTACTGCTGCCTCTCCAGTCTCTGCTATTGTGGCCAGTACTGGTTAGCGGCGAGCAGACGTCTTTAGGACAAAATCCTTGTTTTCCCTTCTGAACATGCCCAGGGTGAGATCTCTCATTGGAGATCATGGGTCACTGCTCAGGTACTGCAGCAGCTCCTATTGGTCCGCCAGGAAGGTCCTGTGACTACTGGTGTTTTGGAACAGTTTCATTGGTCCTTGTTTCTGGCAGGTCCTGTAGCTGTTACTATAAAAGGGTGGCATGGCTGGGCCGCCATGTGCTAATATTAATCGTTATATGCTTTGCGCCAGTGTGGTCATGCGTGTGTGTGGCTAGGCCCGGCTGAAATAAGCCCTAGAATACCAACTTAATCGGTGAGGAGTTGGTATGCTAGTCAGGGTCGGTGTCCTAGATGCCCTAGATTACAGGCATAACCGGTGAGGAGTTTGATTGCCGTATTCAGGGCCTGGCGTTCAGACGCCATAGATTGCGGGTGACTCCCGCGAGGACATTAGCGCATGATCACGTTCTATGTTCGCTTAGCAGTCAACTGTGTACCTGGGTGCCTGACAGAACACAGAAGTTTGTCTCAGCGGCTCTGTGACGTAACAAGGTTCGCTTTCAAAGCTAGACAGCACCCTAGCGTGTTTATTTGCGACTTAGTGGTGATAAGTGAGTTCGCACACATCGCCATATAGCGCTGCAGCACTCCTTCTAGCGGCTCTGTGAATAACAGAGTTCGCACATATTGCCACAGCGCGTTACGGCGTTTATTTTGGCGACCTGCCGGATAACAGAGTTCGCTTCTTGAAGCCATTTTACTAGCAGCAGGCTACGCCTGCACGGTGGACCCCGGGCTGCGAACGCACCTCTCTACTTCATATATTTGGTGCGTTCCGCAGACCTAACATAATATTAGCGCCTGGGTCTGGCTAGTAAAATGGCGGACGACCAGCGTCTACGGCAGTTCATCCAGCAGCTGGAGGGTAGGTTGGCGGCTCTTGAGCGCACAACCTCAGCTGTGGATGTAACAGCACGGCGGCAGCCAGTTTGTCCTCCAACACCTCTGCTCCGACCTTGTCCCATCTCCCGCTTCCAGACAAGTTTTCTGGTGACAGCAAACATTGTCGGGGATTCGTGAGTCAGTGCTCTATACAGCTCGAGCTTCTGGCTGCACGTTTTCCTACAGAGCGGGCACAAGTGGGTTTCATAGTGTCACTACTGTCGGGCAGAGCTTTGGAATGGACAACGCCGCTGTGGGAGGTGACGATCGCGTGGTGCGGAGTGCTCCTCGGTTTCTGGAGGCTCTTAAAAAGGTCTTTTTAGGCCCTTAGGTCATCCACGATCGGCGCTCCAACTGCTGCCATGTCACAGGGTTCGAGCTTGGTCAGTCAGTTTTCAGTTCAATTTCGAACCTGGCCTCCGAGTTAGAGTGGCCGGATAAGGTCCTTATACCGGTATACTGGAGAGGTCTGGCTGACCATGTAAAGGACGCCTTGGCCACCAGGAGATTCCTGCCTCACTGGAGAAGCTTATCTCCATATCTACCCGCATCGACCTTCGCTTTCACGAGCGGAGGTTGGAGCGGGCCCAGTGTAGATGGAGGTTTCGGCTAGCTCCTACCTTTGCCAAACCTCTAGAATCTCCCATTCAGGCGTCCGACTCCCTGGAGGTCATGGAGGTTGTACGAGCGGGACCTGATTCTCGGCCCATTCGAGTCTCCGTGCTTTGTAACAATAGTCAGCAGTTAGGACATTATGCCAATAGATGTCCCCAGCGATCGGGAACATGATCGCGTCTAGTGACCATGGAGGAGGTTCACTAGAATCAGCAGCATTTGCCTCCAAGCTGTCCTTTAAAGGGACAATCTCTTTTGGTCCATCCACTCTGACGGTTGAGCTTTGTGTGGATTCTGGAGCAGAGGGGAACTTTATGTCCTCTACTTTTGCTCTCCGCCACACAATACCTCTGGTGATGCTCGCCAAACCGGTGACGGTTTGAGTGGTGAATGGATCCATACTGCCCTCACAGATCACACATCAGACAATCCCTCTCATATTAGCTATGTCTCCTTCCCATCAGGAGATTATCTCTTTCCTTGTCCTTCCTGAGGGTATAGATGAGGTCCTGCTGGGAGTACCCTGGCTTCGTCTTCACTCCCCACATATTGAGTGGTCCTTGGGAAGATACGGGGTTGGAGTGAGTCTTGTAGAGGTAGATGTGTGAGGGAGAGTGTTCAGGTTACTACTACAGAGATACCCGCAGATCTTACTTCCCTTCCCAAGTGTTATTGGTCCTATGTAGACGTGTTCTCCAAAAAGGCTGCAGAGACTCTTCCACCTCACCGCTCCTATGACTGTCCTATTGACCTCTTGCCTGGAGCAGAACCGCCTCGGGGGTAGGCTTTATCTTCTCTCTCTCCCGGAGATGGAGGCTATGTCCCAAAACATCCAGGAGAATCTGGCAAGAGGGTTCATTAGGAAGTCAGTGTCACCTGCTGGGGCGGGGTTCTTTTTCGTGCAGAAGAAGAACGGAGAATTACGTCCCTGCATAGATTACAGGAGTCTTAACGCCATCACCGTTAAGAATAAATACCCGTTGCCCCTGATTTCTGAGCTTTTTGATAGGCTCCAGGGAGCAAGGGTATTTACTAAATTAGACATACGGGGTGCTATAACCTGATTCGCATCCGTGAGGGGGCGAATGGAAGACGGCTTTTAATACCAGGGATGGGCACTATGAATATCTGGTGATGCCCTTCGGGCTCTGTAATGCCCCAGCCGTTTTCCAAAGACTTTGTTAATGACATCTTCCGGGACATGCTTTCCACCTCGGTCGTAGTCTATCTGGATGATATTCTCATCTTCTCTCCAGATATTGACTCCCACCGGAGAGATGTCTGCAGAGTCTTCGACCTCCTGCGGGCAAATTCCCTTTACGCAAAGTTGGAGAAATGTGTGTTTGAGCAGGTGTCTTTACCATTCCTGGGTTATATCATCTCCGCCCAGGGATTGGCTATGGATCCTGCCAAACTGCAGGCTGTAATGGACTGGCAAGAACTCCATTCCCTTAAAGCGGTGCAGCGCTTTGGGGTTCATTAATTATTATCGCCAGTTCATTCCCCATTTCTCAACTTTGGTAGCTCCCTTGGTAGCCCTCACCAAGAAGGGAGCAAATCCCAAATTGTGGTCTGAGGAAGTCTCCAAGGTTTTCATCTCAATTAAGTATCAGTTTGCTAGCGCTCCCATTCTACACCGCCTTGATGTGATAAGCCATTCATATTGGAGGTGGATGCCTCATCCGTTGGTGCTGGAGCAGTCCTCTTTCAAAAGGATGCTCAAGGTCGGAAGCATCCTTGCTTCTTCTTCTCTAAGACCTTCACATCACGGAGAGGAATTATTCCATCGGGGACAGGAGTTGCTAGCAATGAAGTTGGCTTTCTCTGAGTGGAGACATCTGTTGAGAGGGGCTCGCTTTCCCTTCCAAGTCTTCACCGACCACAAGAATCTGGTAA
>JARQOD010000004.1:135123389-135148825 GCA_033576555.1 Oophaga sylvatica | reverse complement strand
ACTAAACAACATCGCTAACGGGATCGCTAAAAAACGTCACTATTTAGCGATCCCGTTAGCGATGTTGTTGTGTGCGTCATCTACCAGCGACGTGGCCCCTGCTGAGATCCTGCTGTGATCTCGCTCGTCGTTCTCATCGTTCCGGACCCTATTTTTATCATCGGCGCCCCGCTGGTAAGTATATATCGCTGAGTGTAGCACCTTTTGTTAGCGATTTAGCGGTACTTTTGTACCGCTAAAGTCGTTAAGGAGATCGCTAACCGCGATAGCGTCCTTAACGACATCGCTAAAATAGGCTGCTACTAGCGATATAGAAACAATCCCGCTAGCGATCGCATTAGTATGCGTCATTATCGTGATCGCTAGCGGGATTGTTTAGTGTGGCAGTACCTATAGACAGACAAATAGATAATAGCTAGATAGATAAATAATAGATATGTAGTAGATAGATAGATAGATAGATAGATAGATAGATAGATAGATAGATAGATAGATAGATAGATAAATAGATAGTTCGGATTTGTTTCCGAATATGATCAGCATCCAATATTGTTTCTGCAATATTCGTTGAACACAGCGGAACGTCATTAGAGTCAATGGGAGTAGAAATTGCCAAATATGTTCGAAACTGATCATTAAACATAAATTCGGCACGAATAGTGTTCGAATATGGCTCGAAAATGTCAAAATCAGATTCAGGCACAAAAACCAAACTAATTCGCTCATCTCTATAGATCATCTTTCATCCAGCCACTGACGTTTCTGTATTGTGAGTCTTGGGGAAAGCAAAAGAATTGTCAATGGATCTACGGGAAAAGGTACTTGAATGTACAAAACAGGAAAGGGATACAAAAAGATATCTAGCGAATTAATAATGCCAGTCAGCAGCGTTCAAACTGTCAATAATAAACGGAAAATGAGGAGCTCTGTAAAAACAAATCCACGGTCAGGTAGACCAACAAAACTTTCGTCCTCAACTGCCAGTAAAATTGTTAAAGATGCAAAGGAAAACCCACAAATAACATCAGCTGAAATACTGGCTGTTTCAAGATAAACAACAAGGAGGCGCTTAAAGAAAAATGGGCTGCATGGTCAAGTCACCAGAATAAAGCCATTACTGCACAGATGCCACAAAGTATCTCACCTACAATACGCAAAACAGCACAGAGACAAGCCTCAAAACTTCTGGAGCAAGGTAATTTGCAGTGATGAGACCAAAATTGAACTTTTTGACCACATCCATAAATGTTACATTTGGACAGAGGAGTCAGCAAGGCCTATGATGAAAGGAACACCATTCTGTTGTGAATACCTTGGAGGCGAATTCTGAGCTGGGGCTCCCTCCGGTGGTTGCTGAGGGTAATGAACTAATTACTGAATGGCCTTCAGCTGGCTCTGAATGGTATGATATAGGTGACCTGGTTCCTAGCAGCCTTGCCGGTAATCAATTGTTCCTTCTGCTCTTGCTTGGAGCACATCTTGCTTTCCTGCTCTCATTCAGATAAGTGTTTTTTTTTTTTTTCCTCTGTTGGATTTTCACTGCTAGTTTGCTGCTTGCAGTTGACTGCAGACTGGTCCCCTTTTGGGGTCTTGCGCTGCAATTGTGCTCATTGTGTGTTTGCATTTTTGCTTTGTTCCTTTGTCACTTTTTATTTGCTGTGTTGCTGTGTGTTACACCAGAGATATGATTTAGGTGGTAGAGATCGTGTGATCTCAGGTTTTTTGTTAATCAGAAGTGTTGGTATTTTTGTCAGTGTTTTTTTGGGTTGCAGTCAGAATTCTTTCCTATACTTTTCTATCTAGACAGACTGGGCCCCAGCGTTTGCTCATTCTATTTTCTGTCTGTGTCCGTGTTTTCTTCTTGTCTAACCGCCATTACATGTTCGGGGGCTTCCTATTTCTTTGGGGATTCTGCTCCGGGGCAGATAGCATTCATCTTTCTGCCTTTATGTGTAGCTATCTCTCCGGCTGTGACGAGGCGTCTAGGATCATCTAGGTACGCTCCACGGCTGCTTCTAGTGTGGTGGTTAGTTTAGGTTACTGTAATCCAATAGTTTCCAGCCCCTCTGGTGTATTGCTACTTTGGCTATTTTTTGCAGTTTCTCCTCAACTACCGAAACATAACAGTATTACTGGCCCGACTGAAAATTATATGGTACTCACAGAAGGTACAAATAGTAAAGAGGAAAAAGTTTGTTACATTTTTTTCTTTTCCCTTATTTCTCTGGGTGCTGAGGAGGACTTTTTTTTTCTCTCAATGGAGTTTGCACAGTTGTCTGGCCGTGTGGAGCAGCTTGCCACTGAGGTTCAGAGTATTGCTACCTATCTTGCTAGGTTGCCAGTTGTGGAACCTAAGATCCCCATGCCAGATTTATTTTTGGGGGATCGGTCTAAATTTCTGAATTTCAAAAATAACTAAGTTGTTTTTTGCCTTAAAGTCTAAGTCCTCAGGGAACGCAGCACAGCAGGTTCAAATTGTCATCTCTGCTGCGCGGCGAGCCTCAGGATTGGGCTTTTTCCCTGACACCTGGGGATCCTGTTTTGAATGATGTTGATGTATTTTTTCAGGCTCTGGGGTTATTGTACGATGAACCTAATCTCACTGATCAAGCTGAAAAGACCTTGTTGGCATTAAATCAGGGTCGTGAAGACGCTGAGCTGTGCTGTCAGAAATTTTGAAAATGCGCAGTCCTGACCAAATGGAATGATGATGCTTTGGCAGCCCTTTTTCAGAAGGGTCTGTCAGAAAATGTAAAGGACGTTATGGTGGGATTCCCTGTTCCCTCTGGTCTCAATGATTCTATGTCTTTGGCTATTCAAATTGACAGACGTTTGCGGGAGCGCAGAGGTATGCGTGAGATAGTGTTGCCTTGTGAGCCAGCTCCTGAGCCCATGCAGTGTGATGGAGTGACTTCTGGGGCTCAGCGTCATGAGTTTCGAAAGCGCAAAGGGTTATGTTTCTACTGTAGTGATGCCTCTCATGCTATTTCCGTCTGCCCTAAGCGGGGAAGACGTTTTGCGCGCTCAGTTGTTGGGTAGCGTTCAGACTAAATTTCTGTTGACTGTTACCCTGATTTGCTCCCTGTCCACATTTTCGGCTCATGCTTTTGTCGATTCAGGAGCAGCTATTAACCTGATGGATTTTGACTTTGCCAAACGTGGTTTCCCATGATACCCCTGCGGAAAACTATTCCTTTACTGGGCATTGATTCTACCCCTTTGGCGGAGAATAAACCCCAGTTTTCTACTCAGGTGATAATGAGGGTTGAACCAGATCATCAGGAGAGTTGCAAATTTCTGGTGTTGCATAATCTGCATGACATTATTGTACTGGGTTTCCCTTGGTTACAGACTCATAATCCTGTTTTGGATTGGAAATCTGTGTCTGTGACCAGTTGGGGCTGCCAATGTGTTAATACTGACTATCCTGTTTTTTCTGCCTCTCCCCAGTCTCAGGATGTCCCTGATTTTTTGACTGATTTTTCTGATGTGTTTAGTGTAAATCTGCATCCTTACCTCCTCACAGGAGCTATGATTGCGCTATTGAGTTAGTGGCTGGTGGTAAATTTCCTAAAGGTCGCCTTTTTAATTTATCTGTACCTGAACACGATGCTATGCGATCTTATATCAAGGAGTCTTTGGAAAAGGGTCATATCAGACCATCCTCTTCACCCTTGGGCACCGGTTTTTTCTTTGTGGCCAAAAAGGATGGTTCATTGAGGCTGTGTATTGATTATCGCCTCCTGAATAAGATCACTGTGAAATATCAATATCCGTTACCCTTGATTTCTGACCTATTTTCCAGAGTGAAAAGTGCTAGTTGGTTTACCAAGCTTGACCTCAGGGGGGGCGTATAACCTTATTCGCATTAAGCACGGGGATGAATGGAAGATGGCGTTTAATACCCCAGAGGGGCATTTTGAGTACCTAGTGATGCCTTTTGGGCTTACTAATGCCCCTTCCGTCTTCCAATCCTTCATGAATGATATTTTCAGGAATTTTGTGGATAAATTTCTGATCGTTTATTTGGATGATATCTTGATTTTTTTCCAATGACTGGGACTCTCATGTGAAACATGTTCGGACTGTGTTCCAGATTTTGAGAGAGAATGCACTGTATGTGAAGGGATCAAAGTGTCTTTTTGGCGTACAGAAGGTCTCTTTTCTGAGATTCATTTTGTCTCCGTCTGTTATTGAAATGGACCCGATCAAGGTTCAGGCCATCTGTGATTGGGTTCAACCTACTTCATTGAAGGCTCTTCAGAGATTTTTGGGTTTTGCCAATTTTTATTGTAAATTTATTGGTAATTTCTCCGGTATTGTTAAACCATTAACTGATTTGACCAAAAAGGGTTCCGATGTGGTGAATTGGCCTCCTGCGTTTCAGGAACTTAAGCAGAGATTCATTTCTGCTCCTGTTCTACGGCAGCCTGATGTTTCCCTGCCATTTCAGGTGGAGGTTGATGCCTCTGAGATTGGGGCAGGTGCCGTTTTGCCCTAAAGGGATCCAGAGACCTCTAAGAGTAACCCTTGTGCCTTCTTCTCTCAAAAATTTTCTCCAACTGAACGTAATTATGACGTGGGTAATCGGGAGTTATTGGCCATGAAGTGGGCTTTTGAAGAGTGGAGACATTGGCTGGAAGGAGCCAAACATCAGGTGGTGGTCCTCACGGACCATAAGAACCTGGTTTATCTCGAATCAGCCACGCGACTTATTCCTAGAGAGGCCAGGTGGGCCTTGTTTTTCACACGTTTTAATTTTGTGGTTTCTTTTCTTCCAGGCACAAAGAATGTTAAGGCGGATGCCCTCTCGAGGAGTTTCTTTGTGGATTCTCCTGAGTTATCTGATCCTGCTGTTATTTTGAAAGAGGGTGTAGTTCTTTCCGCCATCTCACCCAATTTGAGACTGGCTCTGGAGGGGTGTCAGGAGGATAAACATGAGTGCTGCCCTGTTGGGAAATTGTTTGTCCCAGACCGGTGGAAAAAGAGTGTGATGTCTGAGATTCATTGTTCCGCGTTGGCTGGTCATCCCGGGATTTTTGGTACCAGAGACTTGGTGAGTCCGTCCTTTTGGTGGCCTACTTTGTCTCGTGACATCATGGACTTTGTGCAGTCCTGTGGGACTTGCTCTCGTTCCAAGCCTTGCTCTCGTTCTAGTGGTTTGTTAATGCCATTACCTGTACCCAAGAGGCCATGGACCCATATTTCTATGGATTTTATTTCCGACCTCCCTGTCTCTCAGAGAATGACCGTTATCTGGCTAATCTGTGATAGGTTTTCCAAGATGATACATCTTGTGCCATTACCTAATTTGCCTTCCTCCTCCGAATTGGTGCCTTTGTTCTTTCAGCATGTGGTTCGGTTACATGGCATTCCGGAGAACATTGTGTCTGACAGAGGAGTCCAGTTTGTTTCCAGATTTTGGAGGACATTTTGTTCTAAACTTGGTGTTCAGTTATCTTTCTCCTCTGCATTCCACCCTCAGACCAATGGACAAACCGAGAGAACAAACCAGACCTTGGAGACTTATTTGAGATATTTTGTGTCTGCTGATCAAGATGACTGGGTCTCTTTTTTGCCTTTGGCTGAGTTTGCTCTTAATAATAGGGCTAGCTCTGCCACCTTGATATCTCCATTTTTCTGCAATTCTGGGTTTCAACCTCGATTTTCTTCAGGACAGGCGGAGGCTTCTGTCTGTCCGGGGGTTGACTCTATTGTGGAGCGTATGCAGCAGATTTGGGACCAGGTAGTGGAGAGGTTGTCTCTCTCTCAAGAGAAGGCCCAGCGGTTTGCCAACCGGCATAGGACTGATGATCCTCGTTTTAAAGTGGGGGACTTGGTTTGGTTGTCCTCAAGAAATATCCCTATGAAGGTTGCTTCTCCAAAATTTAAGCCAAGGTTCATTGGACCTTATAAGATCATGGAAATTATTAATCCGGTTTCCTCCGTTTGCTTCTTCCAGGGACATTTAAGATCCATAACGTGTTCCACAAGTCCTTATTGAAGAGGTTTGTCGAGCCAGTGGTCCCTATGGCTGTGCCTCCCGACCCTGTTTTGGTTGAGGGCAATTTGGAGTATGTGGTTGAGAAAATATTGGATTCTCGTTTTGCTAGACGGAAACTCCAGTATTTGGTTAAGTGGAGAGGTTATGGTCAGGAGGACAATTCTTGGGTGTTTGCTTCGGACATCCATGCTGGGAGACTGATCCTTGCCTATCATTGAACTCATCCTGATCGTCCTGGTTGCGCAGGTGAGGGTTCGGTGACCCCTCCTCAAGGGGGGAGGTACTGTTGTGAATACTCTGGGGGCGACTTCTGAGCTGGAGCTCCCTCCGGTGGTTGCTGAGGGTAATTAACTAATTGCTGAATGGCCTTCAGCTGGCTCTGAATGGTCTGATATAAGTGACCTGCGTTCCCATCAGCCTTGCCGGTAATCAATTGTTCTTCCTGGTTTTGCTTGGAGCTCAGCTTGCATTCCTGCTCTCTTCAAGATAAGTGATTTGCTGTTTTTTTTTTTCCTCTGGTTGGATTTTCCTTGCCTGTTTTGCTGCTTGCAGGGGACTTCAGCCTGGTCCTCTTTTTGGGGTCTGGCGCTGCAATTGTGCTCATTTTGTATTTGCTCTTTATTATTTATTATTATTTATTTATATAGCGCCATTAATTCCATGGTGCTGTACATGAGAGGGGTTACATACAAAGTTATAGATATCATTTACAGTAAACAAATTTACAATGACAGACTGGTACAGAGGGGAGAGGACCCTGTCCTTGCGGACTTACATTCTACGGGATAATGGGGAAGAAACAAGAAGGTCGGGGGTGCAGCAGCTCTGGTGGTGGCGGCGATGTGGCAGCTCGGTGGTGGCGGCGAGGCGGAATGGTTATTTCTGGCTGTAGGCTTTCCTGAAGAGATGGATTTTCAGGTTCCGTCTGAAGGATCCAAGGGTGGTGGATAATCGTACATGTTGAGGCGTGGAATTCCAGAGGATGGGGGATATTCGGGAGAAATCTTGGAGGCGGTTGTGTGAGGAACGAATAAGTGTGGAGGATAGTAGGAGGTCTTGGGAGGATCGAAGATTACGTGAAGGAAGATATTGGGAGATTAGTTCAGAGATATAGGGAGGAGACAGGTTGTGGACGGCTTTGTAGGTCAGTGTTAGTAGTTTGAACTGGATTTGTTGGGGAATTGGGAGCCAGTGGAGGGATTTGCAGAGGGGAGAAGCAGGGGAGTAGCGAGGGAGAGGTGGATTAGTCAGGCAGCAGAATTGAGGACAGATTGGAGTGGTGCAAGAGAGTTGACGGGGAGGCCACACAGGAGTGTGTTGCAGTAATCAAGGCGGGAGATGATGAGGGCATGCACAAGAGTTTTAGTAGATTGAGGGCTGAGGAAGGGACGGATTCTGGAAATGTTTTTAAGTTGGAGGCGACAGGAGGTGGCAAGAGTTTGGATGTGTGGTTTGAAGGACAGGGCAGAGTCGAGAGTTACTCCGAGGCAGCGGATTTCAGGTGCGGGAGAGATCGTGATGCCATTTACCATAATAGATAGATCGGGTAGGGAAGATACGTGAGATGGAGGAAAGATGATGAGTTCGGCTTTGTCTACATTGATTTTTAAGAAACGAGAGGTGAAGAAGGAGGATATGGCTGATAGACACTCCGGGATTCTGGACAGCAGAGAGGTGACATCTGGGCCAGAGAGGTAGATCTGATTATCGTCCGCATAGAGGTGGTACTGGAAGCCATGGGACTTTATGAGTTGTCCTAGGCCAAGGGTATAGATGGAAAAAAGTAGAGGCCCCAGGACAGAGCCTTGAGGGACTCCAACAGACAGAGGGCGGGATAAGGAGGTAGAGTGGGAGTGGGAGACGCTAAATGTGCGGTCGGAAAGGTAAGTGGTGATCCAGGACAGGGCAAGGTCTTTGATGCCATGGGAAGAAAGAATCTGTAGCATTAGGCAGTGGTCGACTGTGTCAAAGGCAGAGCACAGGTCAAGGAGGAGGAGGATGGAGAACTGTCTGTTAGCTTTGGCTGTGAGTAAGTCGTTAGTAATTTTGGTCAGGGCAGTTTCAGTGGAGTGGTGTGGGCGGAAGCCAGATTGGAGGTTGTCAAGGAGAGAGTTAGATGAGAGGTGGGAGGAGAGTTGAGCGTGGACATGCTGTTCAAGGAGTTTGGAAGCAAACGGGAGCAATGATATTGGGCGATAGCTGGGCATAGCAGTTGGGTCAAGGTTTGTTTTTTTGAGGATGGGTGTGATGGTGGCATGTTTGAAGGCAGAGGGAAAGGTACCAGAAGATAGCGATAAGTTGAAGAGATGGGTTAGGGCTGGGATGAGCATGTTAGTGAGGTTGGGGAGCAGGTGGGAAGGGATGGGGTCAAGTGCACAGGTGGTGAGGTGTGATTTGAAAAGCAGATGAGTAAGCTCTCCTTCAGTGATGTTGGAGAGGGAGGCTAGTAGGGAAGGACAGAGGTCTGGTATATGGAGTGGTTGGGGTGGTGGAACAGTAAAGGTTTGCCTTGTTTGGTCTATCTTATTTTTGAAGTAGGTGGCAAAGTCCTCGGCAGAGATGAGGGGAGTTGGAGGTGGCAGTGGTGGGGGGAGGAGAGAGTTGAATGTGCTGAACAGTTGTTTTGGGTTGTAGGATAATGAAGATACAAGGTTTGCAAAATAGGTCTGTTTAGCAGAGGTGAGGGCTATTTTGAAGGCAAGTGTAGCTTGTTTGAAAGCAGTGAAGTCGTCTGGCAGGCGTGTTTTCTTCCAATGCCGCTCCGCGACCCTGGATGATTGTCGAAGTTTTTTGGTGAGATTGTTGTGCCAGGGTTGCCTATTGATTCGTCGCACTTTGCCGTGCGTGAGAGGGGCGACTGAGTCTATGGCTGATGTGAGGATGGTGTTATAGAAAGCAGTGGCGCTGTCTGTGTCGTGGAGTGAAGATATGGAGGGCAGAGGTAGAAGAGAATCTGAGAGTCTGTGAATGTCTAGGTGTGCGAGGTTTCTGCGAGGATGTGCCAGTGGTGGAACATAGGGGCAGGTGAAGAGGACAGGGATGAGAAGGTGAGTAGGTGGTGGTCAGATAGGGGGAGGGGAGAGGTTGTGAAATTAGATAGGGAGCAGAGGCGGGTGAAGATGAGGTCTAATGTATGTCCGTCTGTGTGAGTGGCTGTGGAGGACCACTGAGTAAGTCCAAAGGATGAAGTAAGTGACAGGAGTTTGGAGGCTGCTGACTGGCAGGTGTCAGTAGGGATATTAAAGTCACCCATGATGATGGTGGGGATGTCAGAGCATAGAAAGTGAAGAAGCCAGCTGGAGAATTGGTCAATGAAGGCAGTGGCTGAGCCTTGTGGTCGGTATATGACGACCATTTGGAGATTAGAGGGAGAGTAGATACGGACCGAGTGGACCTCAAAGGAAGGGAGGATGAGGGAGGGTAGGGGTTGGATAGGGTTGAAGGAGCAGTTATTAGAGAGAAGGAAACCCGCGCCTCCACTATGTCTGTTGCCAGAGCGAGAAGTGTGGGTGAAGTGGAGGCCACCGTAACTCAGTGCAGGGGAGGCCGTGTCACGGGGCGTCAGCCAGGTCTCAGTGAGGGCTAGGAAGGAGAGGTTGCGGGAGGTAAAGAGATTGTGGGTCACGTGTAGCTTGTTGCAGACAGAGCGGGCGTTCCAGAGTGCTCCAGAGAGAGGAAGCTGGGGGGTAGGGGTCAGTGGCACAGGTTTTAAGTGTGAGGGATTGCGGTAGTTTCTCTTACTGTGAGAAGTGTAGGGGTGAGGATTAGTGGGATGTATGGGGCAGGGGGGGGCCAGGATTGGGGGATATGTCGCCAGCAGTGAGAAGAAGCAGAGAAAGGGAAAGCAGATGGGTGAAGGAGAGTGACCGGCTTACGTTATAGGAAAGATGTGTATCTTCGTACCGTGTTAGCCAGTAGATAGAAAAATATTTAGACTTGAGAGTCCTCAGTGGTTGATACCTTTTAATGGCTAACTGAAAAGATGGTAACAAATTGCAAGCTTTCGAGACTACGCAGGTCTCTTCATCAGGCAAAGACTAAAACAAAATCTGAAGAATCACATATTTATATACACAAAGGACACAGGAATAATGCAATAGGTAAGACAAGTGACGTGAAGCAGAACTGTCATTATGGCAGAGGGATGAACATAAATATGACTAGTTCATAGATAAGGAGTGAAAGTTTTATTACCCTCTGATTGGGGTCTGGTATTGTGTTGTGATGACCCTAAAAGGTCAGGGAAGCAGATTCCTTAATTGTTGTAGAAAGACATAAAACTCTGGGATATATTCATCCCAGCACTAAGAGTGTCAAAGGTCATCATAAGTTTATATTCCCAGACTTTTCTATCCTTCTCAGATTTGAAGTTAGATTTTAATACAAGTAATTCCATATCCGTCATTGCTATGACCGGGCATACAAAAGTGTTTTGCCACAGGTAAATCCATTCTTTTTTCTCTTATTGTGTGGCGATGAGAATTCATCCTTGTTCTCAGTTTTTGCCCGGTCTCCCCCACATACAGACCCCCAGTTGGACATTTAGTACATATAATTAGGTACACCACATTAGATGTGATGCAGCTGAAAGTACCTGGTATCTTGTAGTCCTGATGGGAGTTGGGGATCTTTATCCTGTCCGTGGTCATTATAGATGCACAGGTTTTGCATTTCTTTTGTTTGCAAGGGAAGGTACCTGCAGCTGTTGGGGAGGACAGGGAGCTTCTGACAATGATGCTTCTTAGATTTGGGGGCTGCCTAAAACATAGTAGTGGGGGGTCTGGAAATATGGATTGTAATCGGGCATCTTTTTGTAGTAAAGGTTGTAGTTTCCGTGCAGCTCCCCTTAGCATCTCCAGACTTGGATTGTAGGTGACCACTAGAGGCACCCGGTTATTTTCTTCTTTAGCTTTGTAATGTAGCAGGTGATTCCTTGATATTCTGGTGGCTCTTGTAATTTGGTTTTCAATTGTTCTTGGATGGTAGCCCTGGTTCAAAAAAGTCTTTCTGAGGCGACCAAGGTGTTCATCTCTATCCATGGGGTTGGAACATATACGATTGTATCTGATGGCTTGGCTGTAGACAATAGAGTTTTTTATGTGTTTTGGATGGAAACTGTCCCATTTAAGATATGTTGGACGGTCGATTGGCTTCTGATACAGGGATGTCTCTATTTCATTGTTCTTTAGCTTAATGGTGGTGTCTAAAAAGTTAATTTCAGTGCTGGAGTAGTTAAGTGTTAAGTTGATGGTGGGATGAAATTGATTGAACTGTTCATGGAACGTCTTTAGCTGTTGTTCAGACTCCGTCCAGATGATTAAAATGTCATCAATGTAGCGGTAGTAGGCCCGAGGCCTGATGGGGCATGAGGACAACCTGTGCATCTATAATGACCACGGACAGGATAAAGATCCCCAACTCCCATCAGGACTACAAGATACCAGGTACTTTCAGCTGCATCACATCTAATGTGGTGTACCTAATTATATGTACTGAATGTCCAACTGGGGGTCTGTATGTGGGGGAGACCGGGCAAAAACTGAGAACAAGGATGAATTCTCATCGCCACACAATAAGAGAAAAAAGAATGGATTTACCTGTGGCAAAACACTTTTGTATGCCCGGTCATAGCATGACGGATATGGAATTACTTGTATTAAAATCTAACTTCAAATCTGAGAAGGATAGAAAAGTCTGGGAATATAAACTTATGATGACCTTTGACACTCTTAGTGCTGGGATGAATATATCCCAGAGTTTTATGTCTTTCTACAACAATTAAGGAATCTGCTTCCCTGACCTTTTAGGGTCATCACAACACAATACCAGACCCCAATCAGAGGGTAATAAAACTTTCACTCCTTATCTATGAACTAGTCATATTTATGTTCATCCCTCTGCCATAATGACAGTTCTGCTTCACGTCACTTGTCTTACTATTGCATTATTCCTGTGTCCTTTGTGTATATAAATATGTGATTCTTCAGATTTTGTTTTAGTCTTTGCCTGATGAAGAGACCTGCGTAGTCTGAAAGCTTGCAATTTGTTACCATCTTTTCAGTTAGCCATTAAAAGGTATCAACCACTGAGGACTCTCAAGTCTAAATATTTTTCGGCTTACGTTATATTTTAGTGGGAGAGGTCTGAGGTTAAGAAGCAGGTCTGCAGATGAGGCGATGTGGGGGGTAGGAGAGAGGGGGAGACAGTTATTTGGTTGGAGCTTGCAGGGGTTTGGGGGTAGCGAAGGAGAGTGAAGATTAGTGGAGCACAAACGGTGAGGGCAAATGTGAACATGGTTAAAGAGCAGGGTAAAAGAAAGGCAAGTAAAATTAGATGACAGTGATTATTCTTACCTTCTGACCGATTTCTGGACTATTTCTGGATATATTTCTGATGTAACACTTCAAAGATGTCACACTTAAAATGATGTCACATCTGACCAAGGTCATATCTGACCTGCTCCATTCAACTTATACCATTCAAATGTCCAAGAAATGAAGCCAGGTGTGAAGGAGAGAGGGGAGGAGAAAGGAGGAGGACAGTTCACAGCAGGGAGCAATTAACAGATTGCAGTTAATAGAACATTTGCCTAGCATCACAGATGAAGAAAGACAGATTAAGATGGAGGTATAGGTTTATGAATGAGGGTCACAGACAAATCAATATGTATTCAGTAAATCTGAAGTATGCTACATAGAATTAAAATCAGGGAAAAAGCAGCAGCGTACCAGTTAAAACAGAAAAAAAGAGTACATAGGATTCTGGGGCATAGTAGGTATTCTGGATAGAGAGGTGGTTCAGACGTACCAGTTAAAACATAAAAAAGTAGTACATAGGATTATGGGGTGCAGTGGGTATTCTGGATAGAGAGGTGGTTCAGACGTACCAGTTAAAACAGAAAAAAGGAGTACATAGGATTCTGGGGTGCAGTGGGTATTCTGGATAGAGAGGTGGTTAAATTGCTGTGTGTTACACCAGAGATCTGATTTAGGTGGTAGAGATCGTGTGATCTCAGGTTTTTTGTTAATCAGAAGTGTTGGTATTTTTGTCAGGGTTTTTTTTGGGTTGCAGTCAGAATTCTTTCCTATACTTTTCTATCTAGACAGATTGGGCCCCAGCGTTTGCTCATTTTATTTTCTGTCCGTATTTTCTTCTTGTCTAACCGCCATTACATGTTTGGGGGCTTCCTATTTCTTTGGGGGATCTGCTCCAGGGCAGATAGCTTTCATCTTTCTGCCTTTAGGTGTAGTTATCTCTCCGGCTGTGACGACGCATCTAGGATCACCGTAGGTATGCTCCACAGCTACTTCTAGTGTGGCGGTTAGTTTAGGGTACTGCAATCCAATAGTTTCCAGCCTCTCTGGTGTATTACTTCTTTTGCTATTTTTGCAATTTCTCCTCAGCTACTGAAACATAACAGTCGTCCTCCCTGCTATGGCCTGTGGCCCAGTACGGCCTCACTTAACAAAGGGGTATTCGAGACTCCTTCCGAGCTTCGACCCTCACCCTCCCCCCATTCGAACCACCAGAATGGGGGAGGGGGAAGAGAGAGGGGTACTTCTACCTGCACTCAGTCTTAAACCCACCCCCCTCCCCTTCCCCCACCGCCCCCCAAGGGGCAGAATAAAAGAAACCATCACGCAAGATATTTTGGATAAATTGGCCGCAGCAGCCATTTTATTAACATATTAACAAACATTTACAATTATAACAACCCGGAGGGGCGGTCCTCGAAGCCCCAAAACCAATACCCCATGAGGTTAATAAACCAACTTGGCCCCAGGTCGAGTCTTGCCTCCAGCCGTTAAGCGCCAGCTCAGAGGCACCAAGAACTACCCGCCTGGCCAGAAACCATTGCTACAAAGCCCGGATCTCCTTTATCCGTTCCTTGGGATACTTAACATACCTGTCCACTGAAGTCCACGCTGGAGGGAGTCCAGGACCTCTTCGGATCCCCCCCAAGAGCTGCCATCTTCACCAACTTCGAGGACAACCCCCACGCCACCAACACAAATGTTTTGACTCCTCAAACATTTGTGTCCCTCCACACTTTTAGACCCCTTTCTATACCTTCCTGCACCGACAAGCACCACATATCCAACCTCACCGCATTGAGGTGAATCCCATCTTTTCTCCAAAATTCTCCTGTACCCGATTCCAGGTCAACATGTCGCACCACAATCGCCCCGTTCCGTACCATAAAACGTAAAACTGCCCTATTTAATTTGATTCTAGCTCTGTTGACCCCTTGCAGAGAACGAGCTCCGTGCCACACTTTCCTTGGAATAATATCCGACCATATTACAAGCAAATTAGGAAACATGAACCACAATCGCAACATGTCAAACCTGACATCCTTAATCAACTCGCGACATGGCCGCTTACCCAAGTCATTGCCCCCCAAATGGACTACCAACAATTTCGGAGCTCGGTCAAGTTTTACAAATCTGTGGAATTCCGGAAGCAGCTATCTCCACACCATCCCCCTTTTTTCAATCCATCTCACGATTGCTACATCTCGTGGTACTCCTAGCTGCCTCCCATTCGGCCGAACAGCTGCTCTCAATGCCGCCCAGAACACAATCGAGTGCCCCATGATCCAACAGAGTGGGCGTCCAAACTCTGAAAAGCAAGCAACATACACAAACAAGTAAAAGACTGACTATCAACCCGCAACTTATCTCATACCAGTACTTGGCGAACATAAGAACGGAACCTCGATAACTCCCACCGCCCAATTTTATTCACCACTTCCTCCCCTAAACCTCTTTTTGCTGCTTCCATTGCCGCCCCGATCTGAAATGAGTGGCCGCTGTAATTTTTTGCCGACACGCCCCCTTCTCCAAGCAAGATCGAAATACCAACACAAACTGAAAACGTGACAGAAACGAGCCATCCTCGTGCACCAAAAGTGGTGAATCCGCAGGTCCAATGTTCCCCAAAAATCTGTTTAAACACAACACCGGACATACGTGTGAACCCCGGACCTCAAAGAGTATTAACTTACAGCCTTTACCCTCCCTGTCAGTCTTACACATACGGATAAATATAACCAACCTATCCCCAAAAACATCCACGTCCTGCCTCATAAGTCCCCCTTTTTTGATCTTCGATGGGCTAACTAACTCGCCTAGGCGAAAAGCCCTGAAAAAAGCCAAAGAAAATGCCAGCCGAACATGGGACAATTCGAACTGGGAGAAACAAACTCTTCCCAGCTGTTCATTCAGTAATAACAAAATCTCGTAAGAGACAGGGCATCTTCCATCCAAAACTTTCCAACTTTTTTTCCAACCCTTAACAGCTTGTAAAACCAAAAACGATTTTGTTAAATCCTTTAGGCCCCTAAACTTAAATCCAAATGCCAAACCAGTCATGAAATTATTAATGTTTGGGACTGACCAGCCCAACTCCCAATTGTGACCAACTAACAGCAACAACTTACTTTCGTCATCTAAATCCTCACTCAAGGACGCCTTCCATTCCTCCCACCTGTTCCATGACTTTGTATAGTGAGCCCAAGTCCCCTTTGACAATGACCTGGATAACAACTCCCTTACCGACCCAATGGCAGGTTCCATAGCTCCACCGTACAAATCAGGCCTTCTGCTGCTGCCTGAGGCGCCAAATCTCGGAAACATCCCACTGTGAATGAGAAAGAGCTTCAAGAATAGGAAACTGTATCCAGAGCCGGCTCCAGGTTTTTATGGGCCCCGGGCGAAAGAGCCTCAGTGGGCCCCTTTAACACAGACCACGATTCATGATGCACAGATACAGCAGAGAAATATGGGTACAGTACAATGCCAAACACATCACTTCTTCCATTACATGACTGATATCTATTGTAAATTGTACAATAGCTCAAAAACCGCCAAATCCTCACAGCGCACAGAACAGACTGAAGAGTACAGTCCTCCATACAATATTATGGGCACCACAGTCTCCCCCTCATCACCCATATAATACCCCATGCAGGATGTCACCCCCCATATAATGCTCCATACAGAATACTGGACCCAAAATAATGCTCCATACAGAATACTGGACCCAATATAATGCTCCATACCTGATACCGGTCCCCATATAATGCTCCATACAGGATACTGGTCCCCATATAATGCTCCATACAAAATATGGAGCTCTCCTCTGCGCTGTACTGCGTTCTGCACTGTTACGGCTCAGGAAAGGGCGCTGTGGAAAGACTCCCCATTATCATCATGATTGCCTCCCCATCATCATGATTGCCTCCTTATCATCATCATTGCCTCCCCATCATCATCATGGCCTCCCCATTATCATCAATGCCTGCCCATCATCATCATCTCCTCCCCATCATCATCATCAATGCCTGCCCATCATCATCTTCTCCCCATCATCAATGCCTGCCCATTATCATCAATGCCTGCCCATTATCAGCATCTTCTCCCCATCATCATCAATGCCTCCCCATTATCAGCAATGCCTGCCCATCATCACTAGATGGACTTAAAGTCTTCCTTCAAACTTAATAACTATGTTACTATGTTACTATGTTACACACAGACAGCACCACAGCACAAGCACTCTCTCACATACATACACACACACACACACACACACACACACAGCACCGCGCTACATACACACAGACACACACAGAGACACACACACACACGTCTCACCTGTCCAACGTCCGCGCTCTCTGCCACAGCCAGCCGCTGAATGATGACGTCATTCAGCGGCGCTGCTGTGAGAGGAAGCTCCGGCGCCCCCTGGAGCCTGGAGCTGCGGCAGCGGAGGCACGGGAGAGGTAAGTATTGTGCTAGCTGATGCCGGGGCCCTGAGCAAGCGGGGGGGGGCCCAGTGGCGGCGCTGACACCGCTCTCCTCCGCTAACGGGCGCGGGGGTGCCAGACTGCGAGTGGGCCCCCCCGTCTGCTCAGGGCCCCAGCACTTGCCCGGGTGTGTCGGGTGCTGACGCCGGCCCTGACTGTATCCCTACACTAACTTCTGCCACAATCCACAAGTTGTTACTTAATCCTAACCAAACTAAATGTTGTAGAATTTTTACTACCGCACTGTCAGGGGACGATAAGGAGTTTACGGCCTTCACTGCCGCCTCTGTGTCACACCGAAAACTAATCTTCCTGTTTTGGAGCCTCTCTCGCCACAACGATAGTGCAACAATTATGGGAAATACCTAATGAATCACCTGGTTTGCTGACAAACCAACTTCTCTCCACTCTCGAGGCCACGATTCCACAAGCCATGCTCCTTGAAAATACAAGCAAAAACCATTGAATCCCGCTGAACCAACCAAAAGACCCAACTCCTCCGCTGCCACAACTGGAGCAATCCACATAGATCTGCCATTGTAAGAGTCTAAGAAAAGTGCCCAGACATTCAGATCATCACGCACTTCCTTCCTAAACCTGATAAAGTGGCCTGGCGCTTTAATCGCTACCGTCGCCAAAGACAACCGACGGCAAAAATGCCCTCCCCATAGGCATAATACGACACACAAAATTCAATTTGCCTAACAGGGACTGCACCTCCCACAATTTAGCTTTTTTCAAACCGCTCACCCTCCGAACTTCCGTCCTCATGTCCAACACTTTATCCTCAGGTAACCGGCACTCCATTCTTATTGAATCAATTTCAATGCCTAGGAAACTCAAACAGGTAACTGGGCCCACTGTCTTGTCCTGTGCCAATGGAACTCCAAATTTATTGGCTACACTTTTCATGGAGTGCAACAACAGCGAGCAATCGTTACTGAACGCTGAACCGACAAACAAGAAATCATCTAAATAATGAATACATGATTTCAGACCGGACACTTCCTTAACCGTCCATTCCAAAACGTACTAAAAGACTTAAAATAAGCGCAAGACAACGAACACCCCATGGGCAAACAGCAATCTACATAAAACCCCCCATTCCAAAAACAACCAAGCAAATGCATACTATCCGGGTGAACCGGTAACAACCGAAAAGCAGCTTCAACATCAGTTTTGACTAGCAGAGACCCTTTTCCACACACACGGACCCAATCTATAGCTGCGTCAAAAGATGTGTATATAACCGAGCACAACTGAGGATCAATCCCGTCATTCACCTATGCCCCCTTTGGAAAAGAAAGGTGATGGATTAGCCTAAACTTATTTGGCTCCTTCTTTGGCACGACCCCTAACGTGACACTCTAAAATTGGCAAGCGGAATTGTTTCAAAGGGCCCTGCCATCCTACCCTAGGTCACCACCTCTGGAAATTGCATTGCCGATTTTAAATTTTTTGTTGAAAATCTCACCTCCACATCAACATAGGGGATTTTAAAACCTTCCTTAAAACCCTCCCTCAGTAATGTTGCTGCTGCTTTATCCGTATATCTATTTAGAAAGGGCTCCATCTCTGCTAGATGCACCGGAGTCACCCCTTTTTTCAATTCCATCTGACCCTCTTTGCTTCCCACCCCTGTAACACTTTGTTGCACCGTGACTGCCACCGCATGAGGAGCACTCGTGCTTAAATTTACACTTCCCCTCAAATCTGCAGGAACCGTCATTAAAGGAAAAGCACATCCCTTTTTGTAATGCCACCGAGTGCCCTGATTGTCCTGAACCCCGGTGCCCCCTTGAAAAGACTGGTTGCCCTGACCTGTCCTTACTGGGGCCATCACTCTCATCCATAAGGCTATGTCCTTATGTTCCCACCATATGCTAGGCCGAACCGCCTTTCTCTGACGAAATTGTTCATCATACCTCAACCAGCCCTGCCCCCCGTAAACTCTGTAAGCTCCCCCGATTGCATTCATATAACAGAAAAGGCCCGAACAGTTGTCCGGGGCCTTTTCGCCAATTATGCTAGCTAAGATAGCGAACGCTTGTAGCCAATTGGCAAAGGTTCTGGGGATTAAAAGGAACCTCCTCCTCTTCTCATCCTCCTTCTTGCTATCCTCCCTTCTTACCCTGTCCAGACTGAAGCACTCCAAAGGGAGTAGCGAAAATATCTCACGTACTCCCCTTTCCAGATCTTATCCCTCACCTCTTGCTTTAAATGTGTCCCCAACGGCCCTTCAAAACAAACGTAAACCTCCCCCCTAGCTGTATCATTAATGCGAACTGAATCCTCCTTCTCTTTCTCACCCCCATCTGCAGAACCTACCCCAGATCCAGATGCCCTAACCTCTTCTGAAGTCACCACTCTGTTGCTTACTGAAACGCCCTCGTTCCCCCTCAGGAAGCGAGGCCGATACAATCTGTAGGATAAGTACCTGCGCCCGGATCCTGAGCTCCAGCTGCCGGTGGTGAAGAGAGGGAGGCCGACACTTCCCCCTGATGCAGGCCCTACCACCTAGCCGGATTCCTCCTGGCTCTTGTCCTGCGAGCTCCCGACATGTATCCCGCAGCCTGTGCCGGAGGGTCCATGAAGGGGCTTCTAATGCGGCGCCGGACCCGAGGGGTTGCCTCAGGACTAAGGCTCACCGGAGGCCTGGTTCACCAAATATATGATGTAAAGAGGTGCGTTCGCAGCCCGGGGTCCACCGTGCAGGCAGAGCCTGCTGCTAGTAAAATGGCACAAGAAGCGAACTCTGTTATCCCGCAGAGTCGCCAAGATAAACGTCGTAACGCGCTGTGGCAATATATGCGAACTCTGTTATTCCACAGAGCCGCTAGAAGGAGTGCCGCAGCGCTATATGGCGATGTGTGCGAACTCACTTAACACCACTGAGTCGCAAAATAAACACGCTAGGGAGCTGTCTAGCGTTGAAAGCGAACCCTGTTACGTCACAGAGCCGCTGAGACAAATTTCTGTGTCCTGTCAGGCACCCAGGTACACAGTTGACTGCTAAGCGAACATAGAAAGTGATCATGCGCTAATGTCCTCACGGGAGACACCCGCAATCTATGGCGTCTGAACGCCAGACCCTGAATACGGCAATCAAACTCCTCACCGGTTATGCCGGTAATCTAGGGCATCTAGGACACCGACCCTGACCAGCTAGCATACCAAACTCCTCACCGATTAAGTCGGTATTCTAGGAGCATATTTCAGCCGGGCCCTAACCACACACACGCATGACCACACTGACGCAAAGCATATGACGATTGATACTAGCGCATGGCGGCCCAGCCATGCTACCATTTTATAGTAACAGCTACAGGACCTGCCAGAAACAAGGACCAATGAAACTTGTTCCAGAACACCAGTAGTCACAGGACCTTCCTGGCGGACCAATAGGAGCTGCTGCAGTACCTGAGCATGTGACCCCTGATCTCCAATGAGAGATCTCACTCTGGGCATGCTCAGAAGGGGAAAACAAGGACTTTGTCCTAAAGACGTCTGCTCGCCGCTAACCAGTACTGGCCACAATAGCAGAGCCTGGAGGAGCAGCAGAAATCCTCTGCACACTGTTAGACTGGGCGAGACGCTGGGACCGACGTCTAAGCTGAGCAGGCTCCACTGCGGATGGAGATGAATGGGGGACCGCAGCGGGAACTCAAACCCCAACATTGCCCCCCTTCTCTGGGCCTCGCTGTGCTCAAAGGCAGTGATGAGCTGCGGAGCGTGAACATGCTCGGCAGGCTCCCAAGACCTATCCACAGGCCCATAGCCCCTCCAGTCCACCAAATAAAACTTTTTGCCCCGTACCACCTTACACCCTACAAAGGCGTTCACCTCATGGTCGTCCGTAAAGACGAACCCGATGTCCCGGCTGATGACTCAGAATAGCGAGACATGAGCACAGGTTTAAGGAGGGATAAGTGAAAGGTGTCGGAGATACCCAGGCGTGGTGGAAGAGCCAAACGGTATACCACAGGGTTAACCTGCTCGAGGACCTTGAAAGGACCCAGGTAGCGGGGTGCCAACTTAGTGGACTCAACTCGCAGCCTAATGTTACGGGCGGAGAGCCACACCAAGTCCCCTGGAACAAATGTTGGAGCGGGGCGCCGATGTGCGTCGGCAGAGGACCTCATCCTCTCCTTGGACTCCTGAATGTAATCCTGGGTACGGTCCCAAATGTCCCGTGCCTCCACAGCCCAGTCTGCCACGCTGGAGTCAGCGGAAGACACGGGTATGGGCACCGGAACCTACGGATGCTGACCGTAGTTTAGGAGGAATGGAGTCTGGCCGGTGGAGTCAGCCACAGCATTGTTTAGTGCAAACTCAGCCCATGGTAGCAAGCATGCCAAGTCATCCTGCCTGGCTGAGACAAAATGTGTAGATAGGTGACTAAGGTCTGGTTGGCCCTCTCTACCAACCCATTCGTCTCAGTATGGTACGCTGAAGAGAGATTTAACTCAATACTGAGTGAACGACAAAGCTCTCTCCAGAACCGAGGCGCAAACTGGGGACCTCGGTCACTGACAATTTTGTCCTGCATGCCGTGTAGACGGAAGATGTGCCTAACGAACAACTCTGCCAGAGCCCATGCAGAAGGTAACCGTGGTAGCGGCACCAGATGCACCATTTTGGAAAAATGGTCGGTGATGACCCAAATGATGGTGCAACCCCGAGACTTGGGCAAGCCCACCACAAAGTCCATCCCAACCATCTCCCAGGGCCTGTCTGCCACCGGAAAAGGGTAAAGTAACCCAGCTGGCCGTTGTCGTGGAGACTTATTCTTGGTGCAGGAGACACACGCCCGAACGTAGTCCCCAACGTCACGGACCATATGCGGCCACCAGTATGTCCTCGCCAGCAATTCAGATGTCCTCTTTGCCCCAAAGTGTCCACCCACCCTGGACGAATGTGCCCAAGAGAGTACCTCCGGTCGCAAATTGGTAGGCACAAAAGTCTTGCCCGGGGCCACAGACTCTAGCGAAACCGGGGCAACTGTTCTCAGGCTCTCTGTGGGGACAATAAGCCGAGGCTCCTCCACCTCCTCCTCAGAGGACACCACAGAGCGAGAGAGAGCGTCGGCACGAATGTTCTTCTCTCCCGAGAGGAAATGGAGTGTGAAATGAAACCGGGAGAAGAACAAGGACCATCTGGCCTGGCGAGAGTTTAGCCGCTGGACTGTCTGAAGATACACCAAATTTTTGTGGTCGGTGAAGACTTGGAAGGGAAAGCGGGCCCCCTCCAACAGATGTCTCCACTCAGAGAAGGCCAACTTCATGGCTAGCAACTCCCTATCCCTGATGGAATAATTCCTCTCTGCTGATGTGAAGGTCTTAGAGAAGAAGAAGCAAGGATGCTTCCGACCTTGAGCATCCTTTTGGAAGAGGACTGCTCCTGCACCAACAGATGAGGCATCCACCTCCAATAAAAATGGCTTATCAACATCGGGGCGATATAGGAACGGGAGCGCTAGCAAAATGAGACTTAATAGAAGAGAAAGCCTTGGAGACCTCCTCCGACCACAATTTTGGATTTGCTCCCTTCTTGGTGAGGGCTACCAAGGGAGCTACCAAGGTAGAGAAATGAGGAATGAACTGGCGATAGTAATTAATGAACCCCATAAAGCGCTGCACCGCTTTAAGAGAGTGGGGTTCTTGCCAGTCCATCACAGCCTGTAATTTGGCCAGATCCATAGCCAATCCCTGGGTTGAGATGATATAACAAGGAAAGGTAAAGACTCCAGCTCAAACATACATTTCTCTAACTTAGCATAAAGGGAATTTGCCCGTAAGAGGTCGAAGACTCTGCAGACATCTCTCCGGTGGGAGTCAATATCTGGAGAGAAGATGAGTATATCATCCAGATAGACTACGACCGAGGTGGAGAGCATATCCCGGAAGATGTCATTGACAAAGTCTTGGAAAACGGCCGGGGCATTACAGAGCCCAAAGGGCATCACCAGATATTCGTAATGCCCATCCCTGGTATTAAAAGCCGTCTTCCATTCGTCCCCCTCACGGATGCGAATCAGGTTATAAGCACCGCGCAGATCTAGTTTAGTGAATACCCTTGCTCCCCGAAGCCTATCAAAGAGCTCAGAAATCAGGGGCAATGGGTACTTGTTCTTAATGGTGATGGCGTTAAGACCCCTGTAATCAATACACGGACGTAATTCTCCGTTCTACTTCTGCACGAAGAAGAATCCCGCCCCTGCCGGTGACACCGACTTCCTATTGAACCCTCTTGCTAGGTTCTCCTGAATATATTGCGACATGGCCTCTGTCTCAGGAAGAGAGAGGGGATAGACCCTTCCCCGAGGAGGTTCTGCGCCAGGCAAGAGGTTGATAGGACAGTTATAGGGGCGATGAGGCAGAAGAGTCTCCGCAGCCTTCTTGGAGAACACGTCTGCATATGACCAATAGCACTTGGGAAGTGGAGTAAAATCTGCCGGTAACTCAGTAGTGGTAGCCTGAACGCAACTCCTGACACATCTCCTCTACATGCATCACTCCAACCCAGTGTCCTACCCGAAGTCCACTCTATATGTGGGGAGTGGAAACGGAGCCAAGGTATATCTAGTAGGATCTCGTCTATTCCCTCGGGAAGGACGAGTAGGGAAATAAGCTCCTGATGGGAAGGGGATGCAGACAATGCAAGAGGAACAGTCTGGTGTGTTATTTGTGAGGGCAATGTCGACCCATTCACTACCCGGACAGTCACTGATTTGTCAAGCACCACCAGAGGTATTGTGTGACGACGAGCAAAGTTAGAGGACATGAAGTTCCCCTCTGCTCCTGAGTCCACGCAAAGCTCGACTGTAAGTCTGGAAGAGTCTACAGTGACTGTCCCTTTAAATGTCATCTTGGAGGAAAATGCTGCTGTCTCTAGTGAACCTCCTCCCAGGGCCACTAGACGCGATCGCTTCCTAGATCGCTGTGGACATTTGTTGGCATAGTGTCCTGTCTGCTAACAAAGGTTACAGACCACGGATACTCGGACGGTCTGAGACTTAGGTCCTGCACGAGGAACCTTTGTGGCCTTTTGGGGTTCGGACGCCAGATCGGGGGATTCGAGAGGTTTGGCAAAGGTGGGAGCCAACCGAATCCTCTGCCTACACTGGACCCGCTCCAACCTCCGCTCGTGAAAACGGAGGTCATGCGGGTAGATATGGAGATAAGCTTCTCCAGTGTGGCGGGAATCTCCCTGGTAGCCAAAGTGTCTTTAACATGGTCAGCCAGTCCTCGCCAGTAGACTGGAATGAGAACTTTATCCGACCAGTCTAGCTCTGAGGCCAGAGTCCGAAACTGGACGGAAAACTGACTGACCAAAGACGAACCCTGTGCCAATGCCAGCAGTTGTAGCGCCGTATCGTGGGTGACCTGAGGTCCTAAAAAGACCTTTTTAAGAGCCTCCAGGAAACGAGGAGCACTCCGCACCACACGATCGTCGCGCTCCCACAGCGGCGTTGTCCACTCCAACTCTCTGCCCGAGAGTAGAGACAGTACAAAACCCACTTGTGCCCGATCCGTGGGGAAACGTGCAGCCAGAAGCTCGGGCTGTATAGAGCACTGACTCACGAATCCCCGACATTGCTTGCTGTCACCGGCAAACTTGTCAGGAAGCGGGAGGTGGAATAATGTAGGAGCAGAGGTGACAGAGGACAAACTGGCTGCAGCCACGCTAGCAGCCTGAAAGCGACTGCGGTAACATCCACAGCTGAGGTTGTGCGCTCAAGAGCAGCCAACCTACCCTCCAGCTGCTGGATGTACTGCGGTAGTCGCTGGTCATCCACCATTTTACTAGCCAGACCCTGGCGCTAGTATTATGTTAGGGTCTGCGGAACGCACCAAATATATGATGTAAAGAGCTGCGTTTGCAGCCCGGGGTCCACCGTGCAGGCAGAGCCTGCTGCTAGTAAAATGGCGCAAGAAGCGAACTCTGTTATCCCGCAGAGTCGCCAAAATAAACGCCGTAACGCGCTGTGGCAATATGTGCGAACTTTGTTATTCCACAGAGCCGCTAGAAGGAGTGCCGCAGCGCTATATGGTGATGTGTGCGAACTCACTTAACACCACGGGGTCGCAAAATAAACACGCTAGGGCGCTGTCTAGCGTTGAAAGCGAACCCTGTTACGTCACAGAGCCGCTGAGACAAACTTCTGTGTCCTGTCAGGCACCCAGGTACACAGTTGACTGCTAAGTGAACATAGAAGTGATCATGCGCTAATGTCCTCGCGGGAGACACCCGCAATCCATGGCATCTGAACGCCAGACCCTGAATACGGCAATCAAACTCCTCACCGGTTATGCCGGTAATCTAGGGCATCTAGGACACCGACCCTGACCAGCTAGCATACCAAACTCCTCACCGATTAAGTCGGTATCTAGGGGCTTATTTCAGCCGGGCCCTAACCACACACACGCATGACCACACTGACGCAAAGCATATGACGATTGATACTAGCACATGGGGCCCAGCCATGCTACCATTTTATAGTAACAGCTACAGGACCTGCCAGAAACAAGGACCAATGAAACTTGTTCCAGAACACCAGTAGTCACAGGACCTTCCTGGCGGACCAATAGGAGCTGCTGCAGTACCTGAGCATGTGACCCC
>JARQOD010000004.1:135092558-135123289 GCA_033576555.1 Oophaga sylvatica | reverse complement strand
TTCTGGAGTTCCTGAGGAGGAACGATTTTCGTCGTCACTTGCTTCAGTGTGGAGAGGAGTGCTGAATAATCTGAGTACTATGGGGAACGAATACAAACGTATGGCTGATAGGAGGAGAGTGTCTGGTCCGGACCTAAGTGTGAACGATCTGGTATGGTTGTCTACCAAGAATATAAAATTTAAGATTCCCTCCTGGAAACTGGGTCCCAGGTTCATTGGGCCATACAAGATCAGTTCTATAATTAATCCGGTGGCATTCCGTCTTGACCTCCCTCCTACATTTAAAATTCACAATGTGTTCCACAGATCGTTGCTTAAGAGGTATGTGGCGCCGGTGATACATTCACCTTTACCTCCTCCTCCTGTGGTGGTCAATGGTAACTTGGAGTTTCAGGTGTCGAGAATCATTGATTCACGTCTGAATCGCCGGTCCCTTCAGTACCTGGTTCATTGGAGGGGGTATGGTCCTGAGGAGAGGACGTGGGTTCCTGCGTCGGATATTAACGCAGACCGATTAATTCGGGCCTTCCACACTACTCACCCAGATAAACCCGGCCCTGAGGGTCCGGAGGCCCCTCGTAGAAGGGGGGGTACTGTCACGGGTGTGTCGCTACGAAGATCGTCGCGATTGCACAGCCTGACTTCTCACAGCTGAGTTTCTGGTGCTGGTGTGTTTTTCGGCAGTGAGGGAGTTAATTCTCCCTCTCTCTGTGCTAGACGAGGCCAGCTGTCACGCTGTCTCTGCATACAGGAGGACTGGGGTCTATGCTGACCCTAAGCTGGGGTCCTGACTAATCCCTCTACCTGGAGGTACTGTTGATGGTACAGAGGTCCAGGCCGCCAGCGTAACCCTATCTCCTGTGAATCCCTGACAACTGTAATCTAGTCCTGAGAAGGACCCTGATTACCACCACAGGGAACGGGAAGGTAACTGCCACACACAGTATAAGACGAACGAGACAGTACAAGGGGTAAAATAAAAGACACCTTGCATACAAAACTACAACTACAGAGGGAACACCAACAGGTAAGGAGATAAATAATAAAGCGAGGAGAGGAGAAAACCACAACAGGTACTCTTAGCTTTAGACTTCTCAATATGATCCGCTCTGCTGGTCTGCATGAATGCTTTCACCGACACTTCCCTAGCAGACAGGCAGGTATCTGAAGGAATCCAATTATCGCAACATTAATTGCAGCTGAGCGAGGCTGGTCTTGTCCAGCACAGAGAGAGGAAGAATTAACTCTCTCACTGCCGAAAAACACCCAGCAGCAGAAACTCAGCTGTGAGAAGTCAGGGTGTGCAATCGCGACAATCTTCGCAGCGACACACCCGTGACAGTACCCCCCTTCTAAGAGGGGCCTCCGGACCCTCAGGCCGGGTTTATCTGGGTGAGTAGTGTGGAAGGCCCGAACCAATCGGTCTGCGTTAATATCCGACGCAGGAACCCACATCCTCTCCTCGGACCATACCCCCTCCAATGAACAAGGTACTGAAGGGACCGGCGATTCAGACGTGAATCGATGACTCTCGACACCTGGAACTCCAAGTTACCATTGACCACCACAGGAGGAGGAGGTAAAGGTGACGGTATCACCGGCGCCACATACCTCTTAAGCAACGATCTGTGGAACACATTATGAATTTTAAATGTGGGAGGGAGGTCAAGACGGAATGCAACCGGATTAATTATAGAACTGATCTTGTATGGCCCAATGAACCTGGGACCCAGTTTCCAGGAGGGAACCTTAAGTTTTATATTCTTGGTAGACAACCATACCAGATCGTTCACACTTAGGTCCGGACCAGACACTCTCCTCCTATCAGCCATACGTTTGTATCGGTTCCCCATAGTACTCAGATTATTCAGCACTCCTCTCCACACTGAAGCAAGTGAGGACGAAAATCGTTCCTCCTCAAGAACCCCAGAAGAGCCCCCCCTATTGAAGGTACAAAACTGGGGGTGAAAACCATATGCCCCAAAAAACGGGGACTTACCAGTGGACTCGCTCCGCCTATTATTTAGAGCAAACTCCGCCAGAGGCAAGAAAGAAGCCCAGTCCTCCTGGTTCTCTGACACAAAACACCGGAGATATGTCTCCAAGCTCTGGTTCAGACGCTCTGTCTGACCATTGGACTGCGGGTGAAAAGCCGATGAAAATGACAACTGCATCCCCCGCCGTGTACAAAATGCTTTCCAGAATTTGGACACAAACTGAGACCCCCTATCCGACACCACATCGGAGGGTACCCCGTGAAGTCTTACAATCTCCCCAATAAACACCTGCGCAAGAGTTTTAGCATTAGGAAGAGCAGGAAGAGCGATAAAATGTGCCATCTTGCTGAACCTGTCCACTACAACGAGTATGACTGTTTTACCCGAAGATGGCGGGAGGTCCGTAATGAAGTCCATAGACAGATGAGTCCACGGATGCTCCGGGATCTTCAAAAGTAAGAGGGTCCCAGACAGACGGGTATGTGGGGTCTTAGAGCGCGCACAAACCTCGCAGGGCGCGACAAAAGTTACCACCTCCCTATGTAAGTTAGGCCACCAAAACCGGCGCGAGAGGAGATCCTCAGTTGCTTTACTCCCTGGGTGTCCTGCCAAAGCTGAATTATGGTGTGCCTCGATCACCTTTTGTCGCAACTGATTAGGAACAAACAGTCTCCCTGGAGGTCCTACAGGGGTGTCCCCCTGAGCCTCCAATACCTCCTCCTCAAGCTCAGAGCATACTGCCGACACCACCACCCCCTCCTGAAGGACCGGAACCGGGTCCTCCGTATTCCCAGCCCCTGGGAAACAGTGAGATAAGGCATCCGCCTTAACATTTTTTGACCCAGGACGATATGTGACGACAAAATTAAACCTGGTAAAAAACAACGACCACCTAGCTTGTCTGGGATTCAGACATTTAGCGGACTCTAAATATAGCAGATTTTTGTGATCGGTAATGACGGTGACTGGGTGGACTGCCCCCTCCAAAAAATGACGCCACTCCTCAAAAGCTAACTTAATGGCCAAGAGTTCCCTATTGCCGACATCATAATTCCTCTCCGCGGACGACAATTTTTTAGAGAAGAAGGCGCACGGATGCCATTTACCAGGGGACGAACCTTGTGACAATACTGCTCCCACCCCTACCTCGGAAGCGTCCACCTCAACAATGAACGGCTGTGACTAGAGTTGAGCGATACTTTCCGATATCCAAAAATATCGGATCGGAATGGTATCGCCGATATCACTAAAATATCGGCGATACCCGATACCGATACCGGAAGTCCCATGTAAGTCTATGGGAACAAAATATCGCAACTAAAAAAACACTTTCTTTCCTTGTAAACACAAAATATACACACATAGAATACATATATATATATATATACATGTCATTGTGACATATATATATACATATATTTATAGTTTATTCACTTCTACATAGTAAAATAGCCTCTGATTCAATTGCCGGGTAAAGCCGGCATTTGTGAAAAGACAGAAGCACCCGAGGGTCCAGTCGCCACAGAGATGTTGCATCGCACCCAGCGGTGTGACAACTTACTCTCAGGTAAGGAGGAAACACCCCATTGACTCCAACCACTGCATTCAACAGTACACTATGCCAGCTGAGTGTAGGCGGACCCAATGGGATGGTCTAGCTCAGGCTGGTTAGAACAGGGTGTAGCTAGTTGGATGGGAGGGGTTGAGGCAGCCTTATGCTGCATGTCTTTGTAGTAAGAATTGTTTCCTTTCCTGCTTTCTTACTACGTCGCATACTCCACTCTGCTACATCACTCTGCACCATTGCTCTATCTCACATCTATCTGCCCTGGAAGGATACCGTCTTACCTGTAGAAGACTTATCACCTAGCTGCACTACACCATCCCTGCCAGAGGACCTGCACAGCAGCGCTGGTCACCCTGACCAGGTACTACAGGTGGCGTCACGACAAACTACACAAACATTCTATCATCCCCTGGAAATATCCCACATTCCAGTGAGCGACCAGGGCACGGACATAGCTGTGCTACCGGTCACATCCCCCATAGAAGTCGACGGGCTTGGTGCCGAGTACCCCCAAAACCTGTGGCTCTGTGCGACTCAACTTTGGCGTCACGAACAGGATTCAGAAGCTCGCTATAAGCGAGTCCTGTGTGCCTTAATTGAACTGTTTTTTTGCTTGAGAATTGCAAAAATCATCATAGACTGTATTTGCCATTTTTCCGTCATATCTGCGCCACGAGGCACAGGTGAAGAATAAGGGCGTGCTCTCGTGGGCGTACACTCACTCCGTGGTGCGAAAACGATGTCCGCCCACTCTAAATGTTACTGCAATGTAAGATCGTGCCCCACAGCTCTGGAGTTCCGCCTCCTCATCCTCCTCAGTGGGCGGAAAACGAACGCGAAGGTCCCGCCTCCCTACAAAAGATGGCGCCTCTCCTGATGCTAATGACACATGTGACTTGGCAGAGATGGCGAACGGACGTGAGCAGAAGTGGGAAGGGATGGAGGAGTCAGAGCTCTCCCCCCACGGAAGCGACCCGATCGCCACGGAGCCACCGTTTGGCACCCGGCCTGGAAACCCTCCTACGCTGGAAGAAGCGGAGGATACCCTGAGAGACCTGGCCCGGCACCGGGAGGAGGTCGCCAGGATGGAAGCGAGCTGGCGGGTCCTAAAACTACACTTGGAGCGGAGCCAATCCCTCTTACCCCCTGAATGTCTGTACCGGAAGGTGAGGCACCCGTTCCAGTAGAGGAGGCCGTGCGGGCATCCCAGCCCTTGCAATCTGAACCGGTTGCCAGTATCTCAGTGGAGGCACCCGTTCCAGTAGAGGAGGCCGTGCGGACATCCCAGCCCTTGCAATCTGAACCGGTTGCCAGTATCTCAGTGGAGGCACCCGTTCCAGTAGAGGAGGCCGTGCGGGCATCCCAGCCCTTGCAATTGACCGGTTGACGATTGTCCCGCAGTAGGACGGCACCCTTGTCCTGCAACAAACCCTCTGCAACCGCCAGCACCCCAGATCCCGCTGTCTGCCCCCGTCGCTGAGCAGAAGAAGCGACACCCGTCCTCATGGAGGAGGCCGCACAGGCACCAGAGCTCTACCTGCCTGTACCGGAGCCCCGACCGTCATCTGTTCCAGAGCCGGCTGCTTCCGCCACAGGTGAGCGCCGCCAGGACTGGCGGGCACCAGGAGAGCTGCCGCAAACCGGACATCGTAAGCTGGCGTTTGATGGTGGAGACATGGAGCTGCTGGTGGAGGAGAATTACAACCGGCGTCAGGAGGAAGAGTGGAGACGTCGGGAGCGGGAAGCAGAGCGACAAAGGGAGCAGCGAGAATCCCAAAAGCTTCGGCAACGTCACCTGGACAAGGACCTGGCAGAGAAGGCACGTATGAGAAAGGATAAAAGTACGCTGAGGGAGCCGCGGCGTAAGGGTGCAGTACGGAACTTTAAGTTAAAAGGTGGTTGGGGCTTCATCCAGGAGCCTGGACTTTATTTAGAAGTCTTTGTAACCCGGCGGGACGTGGAGGCTCACCTCCCAGAAGGACACCCGGGGAGGGACCTGTTGGCAGGAGACTTGGTGACTTACACCCGACACTGGGGTTACAATGGATGGTACGCCCTAAATGTTACCAGGTGCGACCCCTACTCCCCAGAGTGTCAGGAAACTGACAGACCCTCCGAGTCTTCAGCCTCCCCCAACCAGGCCTCTGCACAAGTGCCCACCCCACGCCGTAAATCTCCCCAGCCTCCCTCAGTGGTCTCCTCAGCAGCCCCAGCTATGGACATGATAATGATAGCTGGCCCGTACCCGGCGCCTGTTAGGCCCCCTGGGGTTCGTTCAGTCCGGGACATAGGGTTCCAGACCTGGAGGGAGACGAAAGAGGTGGCCACACAGACCCAGATAGCGGGTCACGACGTAACTGTACAGGCCACACAACGTCATCAGGTCTGGGTGGACCCTCCTGTCACGGATGTTTGGCAAGCTCCAGAAGAGTACCAGGTGGTACCTGTAAGAGGCCAGCCAAAGAAGTCTAAATAACCCGGACAGGGTCTCTGTATGTAAATAGTTAAATTATTGATGTACCCGGACGGGTGAATGTTCATAAAAAGAAGTTTATTGTTGCCTTAATATACCCAGGTTGGGTAATGGTTTGATGTACCCGGACGGGTGAATGTTCAGAAGAACAAGTTTATTGTTGCCTTTTGTATACCCAGGTTGGGTAATGGTGTTTCAATGTAATCAAAATGTTGAACTTTGAAGCCATGAACTGTACTGGCTCACAAACTTTTCTGTAAATAGTTGGCACTTCGGTGCTCCATCTTGGTTTTACAAAAAACTTAACTGTGCACTATTTTCAACTACCTCAGAAACTAAAAACCCGTTTGATGTGGCCGAAAGTGAGGTCTGCTCAAGGAAAGTCTTGCAGCCCACCCAAGACCACAGTTGGAGGTTTGGAGCGGGTCCTCCACAAGCACAAGTAAAGGACACTGTGAAGTTACCCCGGTGGGGGTAGTCCTAAGAAGTCTCAACAAACTTCGGCAGTAATGCTATTTGCACTTTTGTAATGTTATTATTAAAAATTTTATTATGCAACGTTTAACTTGAAGTGTTTCCTGCTTTCTTACTACGTCGCATAGTCCACTCTGCTACATCACTCTGCACCATTGCTCTATCTCACATCTATCTGCCCTGAAAGGATAGCGTGTTACCTGTAGAAGACTTAACACCTACCTGCACTACACCATCCCTTCCAGAGGACCTGCACAGCAAGCTGGACACCCTGACCAGGTACTACAGGTGGCGTCACGACAAACTACACGAACATTCTATCATCCCCTGGAAATATCCCACATTCCAGTGATCGCCCAGGTCACGGACCGAGCTGTGCTACTCGTGACATCCCCCATAGAAGTCGACGTGATCGGTGCCGAGTACCCCCAAAACCCCTGTCTCTGTGCGACTCAACTTCCCTCACTGTGCTGGCACTTTACATTTACAATGCCTCTGGGTTTTTTTTTTGGGGGGGTGGGGAACATTCAGACTTTTGCTATGGGGCCCATGATTTATATGTACGCCCCTGCTGCTGAGGCATAGTATTTAAGGCTGTTAAGGAGCCAACATACATGGACCTTGCCAGCAGCGTCGGACTGGAGTACCTTGGGCCCACTAGAGAAAATATATTCTTGCGGCCCAACATCATACTTCCCAACCTTTGAATAAGGGAAAGAGGGACAAAGGCTGCGGCACGCTGTGCATGCTGCAGAAAATTTTAGGCCACGCCCCGACAACACCCATTTCACAGCTAATCACACCCATATCCTCGCCCCAAGCGTAACCATTTAGCACTGCTGATCACACTGACTGGTAATGAGGGCACAGTGGCTGGTACTGAGGAAAAGAAAGAAAGAGCAGCGAGAGAGAAAGAACAAACAGAGAAAGAAAGAGAGGAAAGAAAGAAAAGAGAGAAAGAAAGAACAGAGAGAAAAAAGAACAGAGAGCGAGAAGGAAAGAACAGAGAGCGAGAAAGAAAGACTAGAGAGAGAGCCAGAGGCGTAGCTAGGGTTTTGGTTTAGTGGGGCAAAACTTCTGAGTGGGCCCATCATCAGAGAACCTCAGCAAATGACCGCGCTGTTGGCCAAAATAATCTATATATAAAAAGACCAATATTGATATTACCGCCATATGGTCTGTGTTAAATAATACCAGTCCTACAGAACATATAGATTACAGCACAGGTACAGATAATGACTTACCGCTGATGTTCTTTCTAATGGAATTGTTCACTTTTCATGTCTTTTCCATCTGGCCCACACCGACATGACGACTTCTCCAGCCAGGACTCGACTGCACCCCATTAAAAAAAAAATAAAAAAAATACTCACCTCCCGGCTCCTGTGCTGCTCACTGTTCTCCCTCTCAGCGTCTGACAGCGGGCGCCGGCAGGTGATGTTATTGCGCCCGCTGTCATACGCTGAGAGGGGGATTATGGGAGAGAAGGAGTGCTAGCTCCTTCTCTCTCTATGCGGTCAGCTTTATCGGCTGGATGCCGATACAGCTGACCCTCCGATGATGGGTGGAGGGCCCACTGCTGGCACCGGGCCCCCCCCAACGCCTGTTCAGGCCCCATAGCTTCCGGGCGGCAGAGCAGGGAGAGCGATTCTCCCTGCTCTGCCGCAGAATGTAACTGTATCGTAGCTCCGGGTGGGCCCCCTCAGAGCGCGGGCCGCGGGGCCACCGCCCCCTCTGCCCTGTGACCTATCCTTTCAAATCAGGGCCCACCACGCAGGAGCTGGGGCCCACCGTAGGTTTCTCCGGTGTCCCGGTGCCTCAGTCCGACCCTGCTTGCCAGCCTGATAATACCAGGCCACAGCAGTCTGCTTATCTTTGCTGGTTAACAAAAATAGGGGATCCCCTCGAAAAAATATTGGCGTGGGGTCCACCCTATTTTTGTTAACCAGCCAGATGAAGCAGACTGCTGAGGCCTGGTTTTTCAGGCTGGTAATGAGCCAATATCCATGGACCTTGCCAGCCTGATAATACCAGGCCACAGCAGTCTGCTTAGCTTGGCTGGTTAACAAAAATAGGGGATCCCCTCGAAAAAAAAAACGGCGTAGGGGTCCCCCTATTTTTGTTAACCAGCCAAGTAAATGCAGACTGCTGCGGCCTGGTATTAAAAGACTGTCAAGGCCCATGGATTTTGGCCCTCAACAGCCTGATAATACCAGGCTACAGCAGCCCCACATTTGGCGCATCAAAAGATGTGCCAATTGTGGCACTTTACCCGGCTCTTCCCACTGCCCTGTAGCGGTGGCAAGTGGGGTAATAAGGGGTTAATGTCACCATTGATTGCACGGTGACAATAAGCCCGGTTAATAATGGAGAGGTGTCAATAAGACACCGATCCATTATTAATCCCAAAGTTATTAAATGTATATAAAAAAAAGACACAGCAAGAAAAAAGTATTTTAATGAAATAAAAGAGACAACACAGTTTTCATTTCTTTTATTATACTCTCATTCCTGCGACGCCATCGATCTCCTGTAAAAAAAGGAAAAAAACAAACCAACAGTATACCACCTGTCCGACGCAGTCCATAGTAACGACTGTCCCACGACGATCCAGCTCTGCTACATCGGAATGACAGGCAGAGGCTGTCATCCCGGCGCAGCACAGCTGATTACCTGCTTCCCCGGCGGTGACGTCATCGGACTGACTGCTTTACGGCCGGGATTACCCAGCAGTCACTGCAGTTATCGCGAGAAAACTGCATGTGACCGCCGGGGAAAGATGATGGCGGCCATCAACCAGTCCAGGCCGTGACCACCGGAGATCTTCTGCCAGGTAAGTGCCGCTGACTCCTGACAGACCCGACCGACGGACACTCACAGTGACAGTGACAATTTCGATTCCGGTATACGATATATGGGAAATATCGAAAGTCAATATCGAAAGTCCGATACAGCTAATATCGGCCGATACCCGATACTTGCGGTATCGTATCGCTCAACACTAGCTGTGACGCATCAGGCTGAATAAGTATGGGTGCTGAAGCAAAACATTTTTTCAAGGAAGAAAACGCTTGACAAGCCTTGTCAGACCACTTTGAAAAATCCGTCCCTTTTTTAGTCATGTCTGTGAGAGGTTTAACTATGGCCGAAAAATTACGAATGAATTTCCGGTAGTAGTTAGCAAACCCCAAGAAACGCTGTAATGCCTTAAGATCCTCTGGCAGATCCCACTCAAGAACTGCCCGCACTTTCCCAGGGTCCATACGAAAACCGGATGCTGACACCAGGAATCCTAAAAACTGAAGTTCCTGTACGGCGAACACACACTTCTCCCATTTGGCGTACAGTTTATTATCCCGCAAGATCTGTAACACCTGTCTAACATGCTCCTGATGAGACACAAGATCCGGCGAGTAAATTAAGATATCATCCAAATATATGACCACAAACTGTCCCATTAGGTGGCGAAAGATGTCATTTACAAAGTGTTGAAACACCGCCGGGGCAATACTCAGACCAAATGGCATGACAAGGTTCTCATAATGCCCCTCCGGAGTGTTAAACGCCACCTTCCACTCATCCCCCTCCTTCATCCTAATCAGATTGTACGCCCTCTGAGATCCAACTTAGAGAACCATTTGGCACCCACGATCTGATTGAAAAGATCGGGAATAAGTGGGAGCGGATACGGATCTCGGACCGTAATCCGATTAAGCTCACGGAAATCCAGGCAAGGGCGTAGGCCTCCATCTTTTTTCTTCACAAAGAAGAACCCCGCGGCCACCGGGGAAGATGAAGGTCTAATATGCCCCTTAGCCAGACTCTCTGAAATATAATCCTTCATGGCCTGTCTCTCTGGACAAGAAAGGTTATACAACCTAGATTTCGGTAATTTGGCCCCAGGGATCAAGTTAACAGAACAGTCATATTCGCGATGAGGAGGTAATTCTTGACACCCTTTCTCCGAGAATACATCCTCAAAGTCTACCAGAAATGGAGGTAAGGCCCTAGGAGCGACCTCACCAATGACCGTATTATGCAGTTCTTATTACAGAATTCACTCCATTGGCTTATCTCTCTGGATTGCCAATTAATAACCGGGTTATGCTTAGTTAACCAAGGAAGGCCCAGCACTATAGGAGTAGGAAGACCCTCCAACACATAACAAGACAACAGTTCTTTATGTAACGCCCCCACTTGAAGATCTATGTTATGCACTGCTTGCAAAAAACTTCCCTGACCGAGAGGTCTGGCGTCGATCGAGAATATGGGGACGGGTTTAGCCAGCACACTCAATCGCATACCTTGAACCCGGGCAAAGCGAGCATCCACCAGATTAGCCCCGGCCCCACTATCCAGAAGAACAGATATCCTCTCAGTTCTCGCACCCACCACCACCTCCGCCGGTACGAGAAACTGAGACGAATTTAGGGACGAAATACTTACTCCCAGATTGCCGTCCACCACACAATCTGGGATCAATAGTTTTCCGGCGACTTCTCACTCTGCAAAGGACGGGATGGACACCCCCCAATAAAATGTCCCTTTTTCCCACAGAAGAAACAACTTCTTGTTTTGTGGCGCCCCACCGATCCCCTCCCCCGGAATGATGTCCCTCCTAATTGCATAGGCTCCTCTGGACTGACTAGGGGAACCTCCGTATAAGGGACCCTTGAGGAAGGTGGAGTCATCACAGGGGGCGAAGTTACCCCGCACCTCTCCCGAAGACGTCTGTCAATACGAATAGCAAGGGCCATAGCGGCCTCCAGTGACGTGGGGGGGTCATACTGTGCCAGCACATCCTTTAATTTGTCAGATAAACCTTGACAAAACTGGCTCCTAAGAGCCGGGTCATTCCACTGGGTGTCTGTGGCCCACCTACGGAACTCCGAACAGAATTCCTCTGCCGGACGATCTCCCTGCTGTATCCTACGTAACTTAGATTCAGCAAGGGAGACCCGATCCGGGTCATCATATACAAGACCCAGAGCTGCAAAAAACCCATCCTCTGACTGGAGAGCTGGGGAGCCCCGGGGGGAGAGCGAACGCCCAGGATTGGGGGTCTTCTTGTAGGAGCGAGATGACAATCCCCACCCTTTGTTCTTCACTCCCAGATGACCGAGGTCGCAGTCGAAAGTACAATTTACATGCCTCCCGGAAAGCAAAAAACTTGTCCCGCCCCCCAGTGAATCTGTCAGGGAGAGCTACTTTAGGTTCAGGTCCGGCCTGCTCCGGGGGGTACAAAACCTTGGACTTAACGTCCGCCAGCTCCATGGACAAACTCTGCAACTGCCGAGCTAGACTGACTACTGGATCCATGGTGACTGGAGAAAATCTTTATTGGTCGGTGAAAATGTCACGCTGTCTCTGCATACAGGAGGACCGGGGTCTATGCTGACCCTAAGCTGGGGTCCTGACTAATCCCTCTACCTGGAGGTACTGTTGATGGTACAGAGGTCCAGGCCGCCAGCGTAACCCTATCTCCTGTGAATCCCTGACAACTGTAATCTAGTCCTGAGAAGGACCCTGATTACCACCACAGGGAACGGGAAGGTAACTGCCACACACAGTATAAGACGAACGAGACAGTACAAGGGGTAAAATAAAAGACACCTTGCATACAAAACTACAACTACAGAGGGAACACCAACAGGTAAGGAGATAAATAATAAAGCGAGGAGAGGAGAAAACCACAACAGGTACTCTTAGCTTTAGACTTCTCAATATGATCCGCTCTGCTGGTCTGCATGAATGCTTTCACCGACACTTCCCTAGCAGACAGGCAGGTATTTGAAGGAATCCAATTATCGCAACATTAATTGCAGCTGAGCGAGGCTGGTCTTGTCCAGCACAGAGAGAGGAAGAATTAACTCTCTCACTGCCGAAAAACACCCAGCAGCAGAAACTCAGCTGTGAGAAGTCAGGGTGTGCAATCGCGACGATCTTCGCAGCGACACACCCGTGACACCAGCCTCGCCCAGCTGCAATTAATGTTGCTGTAATGGGATTCCTTCAAATACCTGCCAGTCTGCTAGGGAAGTGTCGGTGAAAGCATTCCTGGCAGACAAAACAGAGCGGCTTGTGGTATTTTGGAGTTTGGAGTGAAGTGTACTTTGTGTGTGGTTTTTTTCCCTTCCTCGCTTTATCATTTATCTCCTTACCCGTTTGTGTTCCCTCTGTTGTTGTGATGTAGTTTTGTATGCATGGTGGTTGTTGATTTTCCCCTTGTACTGTCTCGTTCGTCTAGTACTGTGTGTGGGCTTATATTACCCCGTTCCCTGTTGTTGTGATCGGGGTCCTTCTCAGGACTAGATCACTGAGGTTCAGGGATCCTCAGGAGGTAGGGATTACGCTGGCGGCCTGGACCTCTGTACCTTTAACAGTACCTCCAGGTAGAGGGATTAGTCAGGGCCCCAGCTTAGGGTCAGCTAAGGCCCCTAACCTCCGGTACGCAGAGACAGCGTGACATCTGCCTCCCAAAGATCGCAGTAAGGCTTGGCGCACATTTATCCTGTGCTCTGCGCTGAGCGCTTACACCGGGGTTTCCGTGTAAATCTCTGAAATACGTGATTCAGACAAAACCCCCTGGTGGAAGATTCCCTATAATGAGGCAATCTAGCGGTGTCCGTCTTTTTAAAATTGCATAAAAGTGCAGTCAGCCACAGTTTTGTGCACTTCTGAAAAGGACACAGCTGAACAGAGGCCAGACAGAGCCCAGAGCAAATCTGCTGCCTCATTATACTGTAGTGAATGGATCCCTCAGGGGTTTCATCTGTCACGTCAGTCAGAAATTTAGACGGAAACCCCAAAGTGCTCAGTGTAGAGCGACGGATAAATGTGATCACTAACGTTATGTAAAATGTTCCCAACAAAAGCTTCAACTCAATCCACAAAGAAAGCAAGTCCCCACTCAGGTCCATCATCTGTTAATGGAAATATAGGGGGCTTCCACATTACCTGTAGCACAAAGGCTCTGGAAAAGCGAAATGGCTTCATGCTCCCCAAAAGAAATTCAGCAAATTCTGTGCTCCCAAATCCAAATGCCCCCCCTCCCTTCTGAGCCCCAGTGTGCCTAAACAACATTTAGCGCCCACATGTTTGGAATTTTTGTAGTGATGAGAGCCCACCTAATTTACAGGTGCGTGTCTCCTGAAGCAGGAGCTGGGCATAATGTACTGGTCACTACAATGGCAATTTGCAATTTTCACTCGGTAACATCCACTGCTGCTTGCTTCTGGAAAACACCCATGGAGTGAAAACCATCACTACATCTGTAGATAAATTCCCAAAGGGTTATAATTTGCAAAATTTGGTCACTTGAGGGGGGTTTACACTGTTTAGGCACATCAAGGGCTCTCCAAACGCTACTTGGCATCCGCTAATTATTCCAGTAAATTTTACGTTCAAAAAGTCAAATGGCACTCCTTCCTTTGCAAGCCCTGCCGTGCGCCCAAACAGTAGTATTCCCCCACATATAGGGTATCAGTGTCATCAGGAGAAATTGCACAAGTTGTATAGAGCAATTTATCCTGTTACCCTTATGAAAATGCAAAATATGGAGCTAAAAATATTTATTTTGGAAAAATGTGATTTTTTTATTTCCTTGGCTCTACGTAATAAACTTCTGTGAAGCACCTGTGGATTCAAGGTGCTCAATACACATCTAGATCAGTTCCCTAAGGGGTATAGTTTCCAAAATGGTGTCTCTTGTGGGGGATTTCCACAGTTTAGCCACATCAAGTGCTCTCCAAACACAACGTGGCAACATCTAATTATTACAGCACATTTTACATTCAAAAAGTCAACTGGAGCTCCTTTCCTTCCAGGCCCTGCTGTGCACCTAAACAGTTATTTTCCTCCACATATTGGGCATCTGCACACAGGAGAAATTGCACAACAAATTGTATGGAACAATTTCTCTTGTTACCCTTATGAAAATGCAAAATTTGGAGCTAAAAAGATT
This sequence comes from Oophaga sylvatica, assembly GCA_033576555.1. Lineage (NCBI taxonomy): Eukaryota > Metazoa > Chordata > Amphibia > Anura > Dendrobatidae > Oophaga > Oophaga sylvatica. The sequence continues at coordinate 135,108,815 of JARQOD010000004.1, read as the reverse complement.
TATCTGGGAAAAATTTGATTTTTTTTTCAGAGCTTAACGTTATAAACTGTGAAGCACCTGGAGGTTCAAGGTGCTCAATACCCATCTAGATAAGTTCCCTAAGGGGTTTAGTTTCCAAAATGGTGTTGCTTGTGGGGGGTTTCCACTGTTTAGGCACATCAGGGGCTCTCCAAATGTGACATGGCGACTGCTAATTATGCCAGCAAATTTTACATTCAAAAAGTGAAATGGCACTCCTTCCCTTCCGAGCCCTGCTGTGCGCCCAAACAGTAGATTTCCCCCCACATATGGGGTATTGGTATGCTCAGGAGAAATTTCACAACAAAATGTATGATCTATTCTTCATCTTACCCTTGCAAAAGTAAAAAAAATAGGTCTAAAGGAAAATTTTTGTGAAAGAAAAGTAAATGTTTATTTTTTTCTTCCACATTCCAAAAATTCCTGTGAAGAACCTGAAAAGTTAATAAACTTCTTGAATGTGGTTTTGAGTACATTGAGGGGTGCAGTTTTGAGAATTGTGACTTTTTTGGTTATTTTCTGTCATATAGGCCCCTTAAAGTCACTTCAAATCTGAGGTGGTCCCTAAAAAAATGGTTTTTCAAATTTTGTTGTAAAAATGAGAAATCGCTGGTCAACTTTTAACCCTTATAACTCCAAACAAAAAAATTATGTTTCCAAAATTGTGCTGCAGTAAAGTAGACATGTGGAAAATGTTATTTATTAACTATTTTGTGTGAAATGACTCTTTGATTTAAGGGCATAAAAATTAAAAGTTTGAAAATTGCAAACTTTTCAAAATTTTTGCTAAATTTCTGTTGTTTTTTTTAAACAAATAAATGCAAGTCATATCAAGTAAAACAAGATTCTTGAAAACCCGGTCAGCAGGGCGCAAAAGACAGGAATCTTCTTAGTAAATGACAATCTTCATTTATTAAAAATTATTAAAAACTATGGTAAAACAATGAATCCAATTTACCATAATTTTTAATAATTTTTAATAAATGAAGATTGTCATTTACTAAGAAGATTCCTGTCTTTTGCGCCCTGCTGACCGGGTTTTCAAGAATCTTGCTCAATAGTAATCCCACTCGAGGTACCCGGCTGGAGCAGCATTAGATTTCTTAATTGCTTACAACACTTACACCTGGCTGGCGCTCCTACAGACTGTCTATCCCACGTCTCTCATATCAAATAAAACAGTCTCAGAATCAGCAGTATCCGTTGAAGCGTTCTAGAGTTATGACCTCATAAAGTGACAGTGGTCAGAATTGTAAAAATTGGCCTGGTCAGGAAGGTGAAAACAGGCTTCGGAGTGAAGGGGTTAAAGGAGAGTTTCCCCTGAACAAAAGTTGATTTTAATCAATAGATCTTGTTATAATAATAAGTTCTACATTTGGATATGTTTAAATAAAGTTTTCCTGTGCTGAGATAAACTTACAAACGGGCCTCTACTGTGTACTGTGTAATGGCTGTGTTTGACTGTGCAGGAACATGGTCTGATCATACCACATATACTGGGTAGGGAGCAGAGCAAAAGAGAGAATACAGACAGGACAGCATGGGATCACGGTGACCCTCCATGCGAGACGTGAGTGCCATGTTGCACTACATGGAATACTCCACCAATATTGACAGCACTGATGATGCCATCATCACCGTTACTTTTGTGGCGCCCCTGAGGGTTCAGTAGCCACAGAGGTATTGCATCTCATCCAGAGGTGTGATACTCCACTCTCAGGTAAGGAAGGAGCACCATCCAGGACTCTAACACCTGCACCCAACACAGACTATAGCACCTTGGACTTACCCTAAGGGAGGATGGTCTCATCCCTGGCTGGGTAGGAAAGAGTGCATGGGTGGTGGGTGGAGAAAGTAAGAAGGAGGGGAAATAAAGCTTTAGAGAGCAGGAAACTGAGTCTAGAGAGACGTGAGGAGAATGTGAAAGGAAGCAAACCTGCTGACAGGCAGCTCCCTGTCAGGGGGAGCTGCAGAGAGAGAGAGAGTCTGGGAGGGGACCTGGAGCTGATAGGAGCTCAGTCCCAGTCAGAGAACGTGAGAGAGAGGGAAGCATTGAAGGAAGCTTCTGGAATGATACAAGTGGTCCTAGGGGCACGGACAGTGAGTGATCCATCCGTGGGGCCCGATCCACTTGTGGAGGGACCAGGTCACAGACGGCACACCAGCCCCTTAGCCTAGTGAAGAACTTTAAGACTCAGCTAGCAAGCCGGAGGCAGTGGCATCTCTAGTTTTCACAGCTACTGAACCGCAATTATCTTCACCGAAAAGGTAGCCATATAGGAGCAAGGAAACGCAGAGAAGACATTATCCGACAGGGTCTGCGGCTACTGGCTTGGGACACTGGTTGTGAGGTGTTGTACAAGAAGGAGAGGAGAGTAAAACAACACAGTGAGATGACAGAGAAAGGAACATATAGAAAGGAGTCCTGGAAAGGTGTATCCTGATCTACCTGGAGTTTGCTGAGCCCCACACTGTACCAATCGGGCATCTGTGCTGCAGCCAGAACTGTGAGTAAAGCTTTGGAAAATGCACTTAGCTGTGTCCTCTAGTTATTCCTGCAACACTCTACATCTTTACTATCTACATCAACAACATTCCTCTGCCCTGAGACAACAAGCTCTGCCTGTGGAGAGCTATTCCAGCTCTGCTGCATCACCATCAGTCTCAGAGGATCTGCACTGCAGAGCTGGTCACCACTGACCAGAAACCACAGGTGGCATCACGAACACTTTACTACAAACTCTATCATCCCCTGTAAATATCCCCCTTTTATTGGATGCCCAGGGCCACAGACCGGGTCACTGCTGCCGTGACACATCCCTTTAAGACACCGGCCCGATACTGAGTTTCCCACTGCCCTGGCGGGCAATCCACTTTCCCACTTCTATGCCTCCTAGAAAAACAAAGCTTCAGGTGATGATGGATGAGGTGGTGGCACAGGAAAAAGAGGAGGAGAAGGAGGAACTGGGACCATTCACACCATTATCATGCCAGGGTCGACACGTCTTGGAGGATGGGTTCTTGTACCAAAAGTGACCAAGTTCTCAAATATCCAGCCAGGGGACAGTTTTGTATGATGATAAGGAGGAGTAGATGTAAGAGCAGGAGGATGTTCACAGCAGGGTTGCACTCAAGCCAGCTCATGGGCATTAATGGAGCGTGGCTGGGGAAATACAGATTAGGCTGGAGTCACACTTGCGACTGCAATGCGAGAAACTCGTGCGAGTCTCTCGCCTCAATACCCGACACTGCCACAAGCACTCAGACCGGAGCTTTCAGCTGCATAGAAATACATGCAGCCACACACTCCGGTCCTGAGTGCCGGCAGCAGTGCCAGGTATTGAGGCGAGAGACTCGCACGACTTTCTCACATTGCAGTTGCAAGTGTGACCCCGGCCTTATACAGATGATACAGTGAACCAAGACCATACACCTCCCACTGAGGACAGCTTGTCATTGCTTCTGGGCTGCCTAGCACACAATACATGTTATGCAAGATATGCTGAGTTTTCTGAATTGTTACAAGTGTTGATTACTGGGTGGCCACCCAGGTGGATCCCCGATACAGGCACAACATGCCATCCTTACTTCCATCACTAGACCGAGATTGGAAATGCAATAATTTTTAGGACACACTACTCTAAAAATAACACATCAGAGTACAACAATTTTTTACACACAGTATTCTCAAAAAAATGCTGCAGAGTACAATTTTTTTTAGACACACTACTCGGAAAAAAACTCTTCAGACTACAATAATTTTTTACATACACTATTCGTATAGACACAGGGGTACAGTAAAATTATTAGCTTACAAGTAGCAAAGAGACAGCTGCTAAAACTTATTTGCCACACTATTAGAAAAGACACAGCGGTCCAGAAAAATTATTTGTTTGGCCTACAAATGGCAAAGAGACGACGGCTGAGTAGAATTATTTATTATGCATACTGCTCGTATAGACACGATTGCAGAGTACACACAGTGGCTTTTGGCACAGTATTATTACAGAAATGTTTGCATAAGAGCAGAAATAAAAAATAATAATATTGAACCAGGAGGAAAATGTCTAAGTGAAGGAGGTGGTAGACGTGGTGGTATAGGTGGAAGAGGCAAAGGAGGAGTCAATTTTTTTGTGGGGGATTATTTTTTTCATAGTTTTTATTTTTTTGGGGTATGTGTTTTATGAAACTGACTTAAAAACAACCTAGAATTAACAAAACTAAAACTAGCTATCTAGAACCAGGAGGCCTAGGTCCAACTAGAGGAAGAGGTGGACGTTTCAGTATAGGTGGAAGAGGCAAGAGAGTAAGGGAGTAATCAAACACTTTTTTATTATTATTATTCATTTTAGCCACTTTAACCTCCAAGCCTGTTTGCATCTTCATGACCAGGTTCTGAGACTGTTTTTCATGACATATTATGCTTTATGATAGTGGTGACTTTTTTATATAACTTGTATTTATATATGAAAAAAATAGCAATTTGGCAAAAAGTTTGAAAATTTAGCAATTTTCAAACTTTTAGGATATGTGCACACGTTGCGGATTTGCCTGTAGAATTTTCTGCGCAGATTCTACCTCTCTTGGGAGAAAACTTAGGTTAAAATTTGCGCGTTTTTGATGTGGATTTGATGCGTTTTTGATGCGGATTTTCATGCGTTTTTTTCATGCGGATTTGTATGCATTTTTGTAAGCTAAATAAAGATATGTTATTTAACAAAAAAAAAGAATTGTGATGTCATTTCTTTGTTGAAACCTCTTCTTTTACATACTCCATTGAAGAATAATGTTTACTTACACACACAGATAGATAGATAGATCTATAGATAGATGGATAGATAGATAGATAGATAGATAGATAGATAGATAGATAGATAGAATAGATAGATATAGATAGATCTATAGATCGATAATAGATGGATAAATACTGTAGATATATCTATAGATAGATCTCTCTATGTATATAGATATCTATCTATAGATATATCTATCTATTTATATATATAAATAGCAAAAAAAGGGAAACAGCACAAAAATATATAAAAAAGTGAACTTTAATGCCCAATGGCGTGGCGACGTTTCAGATATCAAATCCTTTCTCAAGCCAGAGAAGATGGATAGATGGACAGATATATCTATAGATGGTAAAAATCTGCATTAGGCCGAGGTCAAACTTGCGAGAAACTCGCACGAGTCTCGCACCTCAATACCCGGCACTACTGCCGGCACTCGGACCGGAGCATTCAGCTGCATAGAAATACATACAACCACACACTCCGGTCCCGAGTGCCTGCGGCAGTGCCCGGGAATTAAGGTGTGAGACTCGTGCGAGTTTCTCGCAAGTGTGACCCTGGCCTTAAATGCAATATCTGTTTAATTTAAAAAAATGGAAGAAAAAAATGGCGTGGGCTCCCGCGCAACTTTCTGCACCAGAGAAGGAAAGCCAGTGACTAGGGGCTGATGTTTATAGCCTGGGAAGCGGGTAATACCCATGGATCTTCCCAGTCTTTGAATATCAGCTGCATATTTAGCCTTTCCTGGTTATTAAAATAGGGGGGACCCCCCTAAAAAAATGACGTGTGGTCCCCCTATAATTAATAGCCAGAAAGGCTATGCAGACAGCTGTGGGCTGATATTCATAGTCTAGGAAGGGACCATGGATATTGCCCCCCCGCGGCTACAAACACCAGCTCACAGCCGCCCCAGAAATGGCGCAGTATGGTGAGTATGTATGTGGTTTTTTTTACTATTCAACACAGTAGCTGGATGATGGGACTACTACTGTCCCATCATTGGCTACTGATGTCACTGTAGCAGACATAGCCGGATGGGACTGGTAGTCCCATCGGATGATGCCTGCCTACACAGACACACACACACACACAACTGTGCACACACCCGCACAGACACACACAGACCCGCACACACACACTTAGATACATACAGACACCCGCACACAGACCCATACATATTCACCGCACACACATAGTCTCCGCCCACACTCCGCCCACACACTCTTCCTCCTCCCTTTCTGCAGCGTTTCTCACACGCATATCCGCAGCAAATCCACAGATCTTTTTAAACCTGCGGTATTGCTGCGGATTTGACTGACTCAGTGCAAGTCAATGGGTGCAGAAATGTTGCAGATCCGCAAAAAGAATTGACATGCTGCAGGAAAAAACCCGCTGCAAATCTGCGCATATTTTTCCGCAGCATGTGCACACCAAACCTCAAATTCATATAGACTATCATTAGCTGTGCACTACACTGCGAATTTGATACAATTCTGCGCGTGCAAAAACGCTGCGGATCCGTATCTAAATCCGCAGCGTGTGCACATAGCCTTAATTTTTATGCTTTTAAACCAGAGAGTTATGTCATACAAAATAGTTAATAAATACCATTTCCCACATGTCTACTTTACATCAGAACAATTTTTAAAACATAATTTTTTTTGTTAGGAAGTTATAAGGTTAAAAGTTGACAAGAGATTTCTCATTTTTCCAACAAAATTTACAAAACCATATTTTTTATGGACCACATCACATTTGAAGTGACTTTGAGGGGCCTATATGACATAAAATATCCAAAAGTGACTCTATTCTAAAAACTGCACCCCTCAAGCTGCTCAAAACTACATCCAAGAAATGTATTAACTTTTCAGGTGCTTCAGAAGAATATTATTAACTTCTTTCACAAAAATTTTACTTCAGACCCAATTTTTTTTTATGTTTGCAAGGATAACGGGAAAAAATGTTGTGCAATTTCTCCTAAACATGACAATACTCCATATATGGGGGAAAACCACTGTTTGAGTGCATGCCAGGGCTCGGAAGGAAAGGAGCGCCATTTGACTTTTTGAATGCAAAATTTGTTGGAATAATTAGCGTTTGGAGAGCCCCTGATGTGCTTAAACAGTGGAAATTGCCCACAAATTACACCATTTCAGAATCTAGACCCCTTAGGGAACCTATCTTGAACCCCCAGATGTTTCAGAGAAGTTTATAATGTTGAGTTGTGAAAATAAAAAATCTAATTTTCCCGCAAAAATGTTTTATAGCCCCAAATTTGCACCATACCATCTGTTGTGCAATTTCTCCTGAGTATGCCAATACCCCATATGCACAAGGGTTACTCTTAGAGGTCTCTGGATCCCTTTTGGACAAAACGGCACCTGCCCCAATTTCAGAAGCATCAACCTCCACCTGAAATGGTAGAGAAACATCAGGCTGCCGTAGAACAGGAGCAGAAGTGAATCTCTGCTTAAGTTCCTGAAACGCAGAAACTGCCTCAGGAGGCCAATTCACCACATCAGAACCCTTTTTGGTCAAACCAGTCAATGGTTTAACTATACCGGAGAAATTACCAATAAATTTACGATAAAAATTGGCAAAACCCAAAAATCTCTGAAGAGCCTTTAATGAAGTAGGTTGAACCCAATCACAGATGGCCTGAACCTTGACCGGGTCCATTTCAATAACAGATGGAGACAAAATGAATCCCAGAAATGAGACTTCTGTACGCCAAAAAGACACTTTGATCCCCTCACATACAGTGCATTCTCTCTCAAAATTTGGAACAAACCCTGAACCCAATCGAGATGGTTTGGGGTGAGCTGGACCGCTCACCGCTTCAATTTTGAATAAATCCCCAACAGTGTCACCAGCAAAGCACCCACATCATCACACCACCTCCTCCATGCTTCACGGTGGGTACTAGGCATGTAGAGTCCATCCGTTCACCTTTTCTGCGTGCAAAGCAGTAATAAAAGCAAAAGGTGGCAACTTTGAAGAACCTAGAATATAAGACATATTTTCAGTTGTTTCACACTTTTTGTAAAGTGTAATGTATAATTCCACATGTGTTAATTCATAGTTTTGATGCCTTCAGTGTGATTCTACAATTTTCATAGTCATGAAAATACAGAAAAATCATTCAATGAGAAGGTGTGTCCAAACTTTTGGTCTGTACTGTATACACTTTAACTCAGGGATGTGATTTGAGGTTAAGACGATTGCCCCCAACACTACTACAGCATGATGCTGCCACCACAATGTTTCACTGTGGGGATGGTCTTCTTGAGGCGATGAGCTGTGTTTGTTTAATTTGGCGCCAAACATAGCTTTTTACTTGGTGACCAAACAGCTCAATTTTGGTCTCTGACCACAACACCTTCCTCTATACATTTGGGGAGTGTCCCATATGTCTTTTGACAAACTTAAAAACAGCCTTACAGTTTTTGTGTGTAAGTAAAGGCTATCTTCTGCCCACTCTTCCATAAAGGTCACCTTTATGGAGTGTATGGTTTATTGCAGTTGTAAGGACAGATATTCAGTCTCTGCTTGGGAACTCTGCAGCTCCTTTTGGGTTACCTTTGTTGTCTGTGCTGCCTCTCAGATTAATTCCTTCCTTGCTCGGGCTGAGAGTTTTGGTAGGTGACCCTCTTTTGGCAGATTTGATGTGGTTCCATGTTCTTTCCATTTGATGATAATGGAGTTGATGGTGCTCTGGGGGATTATCAGAGATTGGGATTTTTTTTAATAATCCTGACTTGTACTTCTCAACAACGTTGCCCGTGACTTGTTTGGAGATCTCCTTGGTCTTCATAGTGTGGTTTGGTTAGTAGTGCCTCTTGCTTAATAATGTTGCAGCCTCTGTGGCCTCTCAGAAAAGGTGCCGTGACTCGGCTGTTGAGTGACCTGAAACCAGGGGCACCTTTCCTGGCCCTAACACTCGGGGGCGCCCTAGCTCGCCCTGTTCCCTGGTATACTTCAGATGGCAAAGACACCAGGGCCTCCACCCTTGCCTTATCTCCTAAGTTAGCCCTTTGTCTGTCCGCTTCCCCCACCCAGGGAAGAAAGGGTTCTACTGTGCACCACAGTACACCAACCCGACAAACAGGGAACAAAAACAAGGGGTAACTGAAAACTCCACAGACACAAAATATTCACTCACATATAACAGAGAAACACCAAAAAACAAAGGGAAATAGGCAAATAGTACAAAATGTTTATTAAATATAATGCTAAACAGTACAGGAGAAAGAACAACAAAGTACAGCAACACCAGGAGCACAAAAATTTTTTAAAACAGATGCCCAAAATAGGCAGTATGGCCCAAGACAGATGACACACCCATACATATATCAATAAGATGGTGCTATAAGGATACTAATCATATATTCCCTATTATACTATTGCACAAATTTCAAAATATAAGATAACTCTATATAGGGGTATATAGTGCGGCAATGGGACATGTACCATAGTTTTGATGCCTTCAGTGTGATTCTACAATTTTCATAGTCATGAAAATACAGAAAAATCATTGAATGAGAAGGTGTGTCCAAACTTTTGGTCTGTACTGTATACACTTTAACTCAGGGACGTGATTTGAGGTTAAGACGATTGCCCCCAACACTACTACAGCATGATGCTGCCACCACAATGTTTCACTGTGGGGATGGTCTTCTTGAGGCGATGAGCTGTGTTTGTTTAATTTGGCGCCAGACATAGCTTTTTACTTGGTGACTAAACAGCTCAATTTTGGTCTCTGACCACAACACCTTCCTCTATACATTTGGGGAGTGTCCCATATGTCTTTTGACAAACTTAAAAAGAGCCTTACAGTTTTTGTGTGTAAGTAAAGGCTATCTTCTGCCCACTCTTCCATAAAGGTCACCTTTATGGAGTGTATGGTTTATTGTAGTTGTAAGGACAGATATTCAGTCTCTGCTTGGGAACTCTGCAGCTCCTTTTGGGTTACTTTTGTTGTCTGTGCTGCCTCTCAGATTAATTCCTTCCTTGCTCGGGCTGAGAGTTTTGGTAGGTGGCCCTCTTTTGGCAGATTTGATGTGGTTCCATGTTCTTTCCATTTGATGATAATGGAGTTGATGGTGCTCTGGGGATTATCAGAGATTGGGATTTTTTTTAATAATCCTGACTTGTACTTCTCAACAACTTTGCCCGTGACTTGTTGGGAGATCTCCTTGGTCTTCATGGTGTGGTTTGGTTAGAGGTGCCTCTTGCTTAATGGTGTTGCAGCCTCTGTGGCCTCTCAGAAAAGGTGCCACGACTCGGCTGTTGAGTGACCTGAAACCAGGGGCACCTTTCCTGGCCCTAACACTCGGGGGCGCCCTAGCTCGCCCTGTTGTCATGTGTGCATCGCCACGAAGATCGTCGCGGTTGCACAGTCTGACTTCTCACAGCTGAGTTGCTGTTTCTTTGTGTTTGGCAGTTAGGGAGTTAATTCTGTCTGTGCTCAGTTCTGGGACTGGGTGCAGTTTTCTCCCGGCTGCAATTAATTATTTGTTGATTGGTTTCCTTTAAATCTCTGGTTGTCTGTGTTGGGAGTTGCCAGTGAAATTCTTCATGCAGACCACAGATAGGATTGTATCTGTATAGACTTAAGTTAAAGAGCTCCTTAGTTGTTTTTAAGCTCACCTTGCTTAGAGTTTAATATCCCAGATCATTTATGTTCCTTCTGTGTTTGAGTGTGTATGCAAGTCTGTGTTTTCTCCAGTCTGTCTTATGTCTAATCTGTGTATTTAGCAGAGATCAGCCCATATCCCTCTGGTGTTAATCAGAATCCTTCTTAGGACTGATTACAGGGTTCAGGGACTGATAGGAGACAGGGTTAGGCTGGAGACTTGGACCTCTGAACCATTATCAGTACCTCCAAGGTGAGGGATTAGTTAGGACCCCAGTTTAGGGTCAGGTTAGACCCCCGGTCCTCCTCTTTCCTGTGACAGTGTATCAAGTCCTCAAGATTAACCCTGAGTTCAACGGATATCGTGTCAGGTAAAACTATTCTATATTTACATGCTGATGTTGCTAATCTATATGTTGTATAGAGTGTGGTTCTTTTAAGAATAGTTTACTGACATCGTACACATATCATAAGACCGCGTGACATTTTCACTGGCCCGAAAATTATTCCCAGTTGCCATGGATCCAGTAGCCCAGCTGGCTCTGCAGTTGCAGGGATTATCCATGGAGCTGACGGACATTAAGTCCAAAGTTTTGTCTCCCTCGGAGAAAACCAGATTTGAACCTAAAGTAGCTCTCCCGGACAGGTTCACTGTGGGCGAGACAAATTTTTTACCTTCAGGGAAGCATGTAAATTGTTATTTTCGGCTTCGGCCTCGATCATCAGGGAGTGAAGAGCAGAGAGTGGGAATTGTTATCTCGCTCCTACAAGGGGACCCTCAATCCTGGGCCTTCTCCCTTCCTCCGGGATCACCGGCTCTACAGTCAGTAGATCGATTTTTTACTGCCCTGGGTTTGGTATATGATGACCCAGATCGGGTCTCTCTTGCTGAGACAAAATTACGTAAGATACAGCAGGGAGATCGTTCCGGCGGAGGAATTTGCTTCTGAGTTCCGTAGATGGGCCACAGATACTCAGTGGAATGACCCAGCTCTTAGGAGCCAGTTTTGTCATGGGCTTTCTGACAAATTAAAGGACGTTTTGGCTCAGTATGATTCTCCTCCATCACTGGAGGCTGCTATGGCCCTAGCTATCCGTACTGATAGACGGCTCCGGGAGAGGTGCGAGGTAACTCCGCCCCCTGTTGTTACTCCACCTACTACTAAAGTCCCTTATGTTGAGGTTCCCCTTGTCTGTTCGGAGGAGCCTATGCAGTTGGGAGGGACATCATTTCGTAGGAGGGGATTGGCTGTACGCCGCAGGACTAGAAGGTGTTTCTTCTGCGGGAAAGAGGGACATTTTGTTGGGGGATGTCCATCCGTGCCTTGTTGAGCAAAAAGTCGCCGGAAAACTGTTAATCCCAGGTTGTGTGGTGGACGACAACCTGGGAGTATGTATTTCGTCCGCTAGTTCTTCTCAGTTCCTTGTACCAGTGGAGGTGGTGGTTGGTACGAGAGTGGAGAGATTTTCTGTTCTTCTGGATAGTGGGTCCGGGGCTAATCTGGTTGACGCTCAGTTTGCTCAGGCTCAAGGTATGCATCTGAGTGTATTGGTCAAACCGATCCCTATATTCTCCATTGACGCCAGGCCTCTCGGCCAAGGTAGCTTTGTTCATGAGGTTCATAACATTGACCTTCGGGTAGGGACAATTCATAGGGAACTATTATCCTGTTATGTGTTGGAGGGTCTACCTACTCCTATTGTGTTGGGACTTCCTTGGTTGGTTAAACATAACCCTGTGATTAATTGGCAGTCCAGAGATATAAGCCAATGGGGGGATTTTTGCAAAAGTAACTGCATGAACACAGTCATCAGTGCGGTCGTGCCTAGTACTTTGCCTCCTTTTTTGGAGGACTTTGGGGATGTGTTCTCTGAGGAGGGGTGTCAGGAGTTGCCTCCTCATCGCGTATATGACTGCTCTATTAATTTACTTCCTGATGCTAAGTTACCTAAAGCTAGGTTATATAACCTTTCTGGTCCTGAGAGGCAGGCTATGAAAGATTATATTTCGGAAAGTCTGGCCAAAGGGCATATTAGACCTTCATCTTCCCCAGTGGCCGCGGGGTTCTTCTTTGTGAAGAAAAAAGATGGAGGCCTACGCCTTGCTTGGATTTCCGCGAACTTAATCGGATTACTGTTCGAGATCCGTATCCACTCCCTCTGATTCCTGATCTCTTCAATCAAATTGTTGGCGCCAAATGGTTCTCTAAATTGGATCTCAGGGGGGCGTATAATCTGATTAGGATAAAAGAGGGGGATGAGTGGAAAACGGCGTTTAACACGCCGGAGGGACATTATGAGAACCTTGTCATGCCTTTTGGTCTGACTACTGCACCAGCAGTATTCCAACATTTTGTTAATGACATTTTTCGTCATCTGGTGGGGCTGTTTGTGGTCGTATATTTGGATGACATTTTATATTTATTCACCAGATCTTGTGTCTCACCAGGAGCATGTGAGACAGGTGTTGCAGATCTTGCGAGACAATAAACTATACGCCAAACTGGAAAAGTGTGTATTCGCCGTACAGGAACTTCAGTTTTTGGGTTTCTTGGTGTCAGCCTCCGGTTTCCGTATGGACCCTGAAAAGGTGAGAGCAGTGCTTGAATGGGATCAGCCAGAGGATCTTAAGGCTCTGCAGCGTTTTCTGGGGTTTGCTAACTACTACGGAAATTTATTTGTAATTTCTCATCTGTTGTCAAACCTCTCACTGACATGACAAGAAAAGGGACGGATTTTTCTAAATGGTCGGACAAAGCTTGCCAAGCTTTTTCCTCTTTGAAAAAATGTTTTGCTTCGGCACCCGTTCTCATCCAACCAGATGCATCACAGCCGTTCGTTGTGGAGGTGGACGCGTCTGACGTAGGGGTGGGTGCAATATTGTCCCAGGGTCCGTCCCCTGGTAAATGGCATCCGTGCGCTTTCTTTTCTAAAAAATTGTCGTCCGCCGAAAGGAATTATGATATCGGCAATAGGGAACTTTTGGCCATTAAGTTGGCTTTTGAAGAATGGCGTCACTTTTTGGAGGGGGCAGTCCACCCGGTCACCGTCATTACTGATCACAAGAACCTGCTGTATTTGGAATCTGCTAAGCGTCTGAATTCCAGACAAGCTCGATGGTCGTTGTTTTTTACCAGGTTTAATTTTGTTGTCACTTATCGCCCTGGATCTAAGAATGTTAAGGCGGATGCCTTGTCTCGCAGTTTCCCAGGGGCCGGGAAAATGGATGACCCCATTCCTATCCTTCAGGAGGGGGTGGTAGTGTCGGCTGTATGTTCTGAGCTTGAGGAGGAGGTGTTAGAGGCTCAGGGGGACGCCCCTGCAGGACCTCCAGGGAGACTGTTTGTCCCAAATCAGTTGAGACAAAAGGTTATTGAGGCACATCTAATTCTGCTTTAGCAGGACATCCAGGGAGTAAGGCTACTTTAGATCTCCTTTCTCGCCGTTTTGGTGGCCTAACGTTATAAAGATGTTTTAACTTTTGTCGCGTCTGTGGGGTTTGTGCTCGCTCTAAGACCCCTCATACCCGTCCGTCTGGACCCTCTTACCTTTGAAACTTCCGGACGTCCATGGACTCATTTGTCTTATGGACTTCATCACGGACCTTCCTCAGTCGTCAGGGAAGACTGTCATACTGGTGGTTGTTGACAGGTTCAGTAAGATGGGCACATTTCATTGCTCTTCCTGCCCTCCCTAATGCAAAAAACTCTGGCGCAGGTGTTCATTGGGAGATTGTGAGACTTCATGGGTTGCCTTCTGATGTGGTGTCAGATAGGGGGTTCAGTTTGTGTCCAAGTTTTGGAGGGCATTTTGTTTACGTCGGGGGATTGCAATTGTCATTTTCCTCGGCTTTTCATCGCAGACCAATGGTCAGACAGAGCGTCTGAATCAAAGCCTAGAGACTTATCTTCGGTGTTTTGTCTCAGAGAACCAGGAGGACTGGTCTTCTTTCTTGCCCTGGCAGAGTTCGCTCTTAACAACAGGCGGAGCGAGTCCACTGGTAAGTCCCCGTTTTTGGGGCATATGGTTTTCATCCCCAGTTTTGTACTTTCAATGGGGGGGGGCCCTTCTGGGTTCCTGAGGAGGAGCGTTTCTCGTCGTCACTTGCTTCAGTGTGGAGAGGTGTATTGAATAATCTGAGTGCTATGGGGACCGTTATAAACGTATGGCTGATAGGGGAAGTTTCTGGTCAGATCTAATGTGAACGATCTGGTATGGTTGTCTACCAGGAATATAAAACTTAAAGTGCCCTCCTGGAAACTGGGTCCCAGATTCATCGGGCCGTACAGGATCAGTTCCATAATTAATCCTGTGGCATTTCGTCTGGACCTCCCTCCTACGTTTTAAATTCATAATGTGTTCCACAAGTCATTACTTAAGAGGTACGTGGCACCAGTCATACCATCACTCTACCTCCTCCTTTCCCGTGGTGGTCAATGGTAACTTGGAGTTTTCAAGTGTCAAAGATCATTGACTCACGTCTGAATCGCCGGTCCCTTCAGTACTTGGTGCATTGGAAGGGGTATGGTCCAGAGGAGAGGACGTGGGTTCCTGCGTCTGACATTAACGCAGATCGTTTGGTGCGGACCTTCCACAGAACTCACCCGGGCAAACCTGGCCCTGAGGGTCCGGAGGCCCTCGTAGAAGGGGGGGTACTGTCATGTGTGCATCGCCACGAAGATCGTCGCGGTTGCACAGTCTGACTTCTCACAGCTGAGTTGCTGTTTCTTTGTGTTTGGCAGTTAGGGAGTTAATTCTGTCTGTGCTCAGTTCTGGGACTGGGGGCAGTTTTCTCCCCGGCTGCAATTAATTATTTGTTGATTGTTTCCTTTAAATCTCTGGTTGTCTGTGTTGGGAGTTGCCAGTGAAATTCTTCATGCAGACCACAGATAGGATTGTATCTGTATAGACTTAAGTTAAAGAGCTCCTTAGTTGTTTTTAAGCTCACCTTGCTTAGAGTTTAATATCCCAGATCATTATGTCCTTCTGTGTTTGAGTGTGTATGCAAGTCTGTGTTTTCTCCAGTCTGTCTTATGTCTAATCTGTGTATTTAGCAGAGATCAGCCCCTATCCCTCTGGTGTTAATCAGAATCCTTCTTAGGACTGATTACAGGGTTCAGGGACTGATAGGAGACAGGGTTAGGCTGGAGACTTGGACCTCTGAACCCATTATCAGTACCTCAAGGTGAGGGATTAGTTAGGACCCCAGTTAGGGTCGGTTAGACCCCCCCGGGTCCTCCTCTTTCCTGTGACAGTGTATCAAGTCCTCAAGATTAACCCTGAGTTCAACGGATATCGTGTCAGGTAAAACTATTCTATATTTACATGCTGATGTTGCTAAATCTATATGTTGTATTTGAGTGTGGTTCTTTTAAGAATAGTTTACTGACACGTACACATATCATAAGACGCGTGACACCTGTTCCCTGGTAATACTTCAGATGGCAAAGACACCAGGGCCTCCACCCTTGGCTTATCTCTAAGTTAACCTTTGTTATCCGCTTCCCCACCCAGGGAAGAAAGGGTTCTACTGTGCACCACAGTACACCAACCCGACAAACAGGGCAACAAAAACAAGGGGTAACTGAAAACTCCACAGACACAAAATATTCACTCACATAAAAACGAGGAATCACCGGGGTGTGCAGGAAGGGGTAGAATGCAAAACAGGGAAGGATAAGGGATTATCAAGCGTACAAACCGAACAGCAGTTGCTTCTAACTCCTCCAGCACTCCTTCTCATACCAACATTCTCCCTTCTATTGTAATGCAGCAAGAGCTAACTCTGACAAGGACTTGGTAATAGAGCCC
>JARQOD010000004.1:135014330-135085257 GCA_033576555.1 Oophaga sylvatica | reverse complement strand
AATAGGATGAGACACTGTGAGATAATCAATTTGTTTTTTGGTTAAAATGCCAAGGCTGAAACCCTCATTGATAATTTGGATAATCTCACTTTTAAATTTATCAGTGGGATTTGTATGGAGTTTTTCATATACATCACTGTCAGACAAGAGAGACATAATTTGAGAATGATAATCCTCTTTATTCAGGATAACTACCATGCCACCCTTGTCCGACATTTTAATTATTATATCTGACATACTTTTGATCTCCATCTAATGCAGTTTTCTGGGCTTTTGTTAAATTGGAATGATTTCTGCTGCTGCCCATTTTAACCTATCATGAAGGATTTTTAAATCCCTCTCTATCACCTCTTGGTATTTAGTCATGCAATCAGGCCTGGATTGAATGGGATAAAAAGAGGGATTATTTGTTTTAAAACACAGGTGCATGAATGGTATCAGATTCATTATCATAGGAATGAGTAGACAAACTACACAAAGTGTTGAGAGATACCTGTTCTCTGAAAGACAAGTCAGTAAATTCATTATTATATGTCAGCGACTCCTGCAAAGGGGTCTCATCAGAATGATTTAAAAAATGCTTTTTGATGGTAAGGTCTCGCATAAACTTATTGACGTCCAAAATAGTAGAAAAAAGATTGAAATTCTGATCGGGCACAAAAATTCAGACCTAAGGACAAAACATCTAATTGCGTTTTGGTAAAGTCTCGTGCAGATAAATTCAAGACATTATCATGGTTTCTTATTTGCGATAATTCTTCCTGCGGCGTGTAATCATGACATGATCTTTGTCGGTGTTTTCTGCCACCCCGCCTTTACGTTTTTTGAATGAGGAAAAAACTTTGTGGTGTGAACACTGTCATTAGAGGAAACACTCAGATTATTGTCAGATGAATCCAACTCAGAGGATGTAAAACAGACATGTGGTTTAGATACCGGTTCATTGAGAGCATGGTTGCGTTTTAAAATAGATTTAGGAGTTCTATGACCCCGCTCCCAATGGCCCCAGTCATAGACTTTCTTGGTTGAATAGTCTCTTAGATCACGAGAAAATTTTCGTTTTTTCCGGTCCATGATATCCTTTTCTAGGCTAGAGACATTATCTTGCATTTTAGCCACAAGTGAGTCATACTGAGTCAACGATTTAAATTCAGTGAGCGCAGTATCTGCATCATTCATTTGTTTCTGAATATCCTCCAATTTATTACTCTCATATTTGACTATGAGTTGCATTAGTTTGGAAGAACAATTACTGAGTATCTGATTCCACTCTTCAATGAAAATGTCAGAAAAATTGTAGTGGGGATTTTTTTAATACGAAGCCCCCTTGGAATCATATCCTTAGCTAGATAATTTTGGAGGGTAGTATGATCCCACCACAACTTTGTTTCTTGAAGCAAAAGTTTTTCCATTTTGTTGATATTTTCATTCAGATCAGGCATGTCTGGAATTTCGTTAATATCACCAGAAAACACTTGTGCCGCTTTGACAATCTGTCTTGAACAAAAATAGATGCCATAATAAAGCTGGTGCCTGAGCTTAATGACTGAGTCCACTTTCAAATACTTGAAAATATTGAGCATGAAACCGGGGGCACAGTAATCAAAAGTACAAATATAAGAACGCTAACCAGCTCACCGGTTTGTAGAAGCACGGATCCTCCGCTTGATCAAACGTGAAGATACATGAGAAAATGAAGGAAAAAGGATCCAGCTTCAATAAAATCTTCATCTTTATTGATTCATAAAAACATGAATAATGGCATGCTCCTGGACAAGCTCAGGACAAGGCTACGCGTTTCGATCACAGGGATCTTTATCACAGCTGACATATTCAGACAAAGGCACATATTTAAGACAAAGGAAGACCAATCACGATCAGAAAAAATGTCATGTGATTTTTGACAAGTCCTTTAACAATTTGCACATAACGAATAAAGAAAAAAAAAAAAAAAAACAATATTTGCACAAATAAAATCAATGCAAAGAAATAAAATTAATAATGGAACATCAATTCGTTTCTTTTGTTGAGACCAAATGGATGTCTGGTATGTAGATTAAAGATCCAGAAAGCTTCACGTGTGAGGAGTTGCTGACGTGCATCTCCACCTCGGGCAGACAGGTTAACACTTTCAATACCTGTGACTTGGAAGGAAGAAACATTGCGAGCATGCTGAAAAATAAAATGTTTAGCAGCAGCAGAAATATTGCGATTCGAAGAAACATTCTTTATATCCTGCAAATGTTCAGCGATCCTGATTTTTAGTTTCCTAGTAGTGCAGCCTATATAAGATAAATTGCAAGTAGTGCACATAATTTTATATACCACATAGCATGAATTACAATTGATATAATTGTTAATGGTATAAATCGCAGTGCTGTCATTATTTTCAAAGGTTTTCGTTACACAAACATATTTGCAAAGTGCACATCTATTGTGGCCACATTTATAAAAACCTTTATGTTCTAACCACAATGTTTTATGAGAAGAGAAATTATTACTGAACATGCTTGGAGAAACTTTGTTACCAATAGATGGCGCTTTCCTTGAAACAACATTAATACCTGATAAAAATGTCAGCAAGAGAGGATCTTCATATAAAATAGGCAGCGATCTCAAAATGATTTTTTTGATGTCCCCAAATTGAGGACTATATTGAGCACAAAAATATGGTTTCACTGCAAGATCATTTTTTTGTTGTCGCCCTCCACTAATGAGATCCTCTCTGTTTTTATTACTTACAATTGTTCGTGCTCTTTTTAATGACCATTTGGTGGTTTTAACCCCTTTTAAATCCTCCTGTCATGTATATGATTTATGTCATGCATTATTCTGTGTTTTAACTAAATGTCACTGCTACTTGCACAAAGTGTACATATGTTCAGGCTACCTCAATAGTAATCATAGGGAAAGTGAAGTGGGTATTAGGGGCCACTAGATGGGGGCATTGAGCTCACTAGTGCAACTCTTCATCTACATAGTTAATGTAGGAGGGGCCACGTAGATAATAGGATCAGGTCTTCCTGTTTGAAGTCAGGGGGGCGAGTACGCCCTGTGTGCTCGGGTGGCCTCTGGCCCGGGCAAGCTAGATACCCCGCAACGTTTGGCAAGAAGACAATGCCCAGGCATCCAGATAGTAATGGAAGCAGCATCATCTCTCCGAGCAGCAGCAGCACACACCACAATTGTAAACAGGTAGCTGGAGCTACAAATATAGACAGAGGAGTTGATAGGAAAGTTTCTTAAGAGAAGTGTCACAGCAGGATCAAGCGGGTGGATGTTCAGCATGTGGCAGCACTTAGCGCGGGCAGACGTCTTTCTAGCTAGGGCCAAACAGCGGAAGGAACTCCCGAAAGAAGCCAGGCTGCACGGGGAACATACCGGTGAAGAGTTGATATTTAAAGGCTGCTATTAACGTTGTGCTGGATTTGGATGTTCTGAGAAGTTCAGATATTAAAGTGTTACATTTCAAGTTTTACTGTGACTGTGCGTCTGCTCATTCCCTTAAGGAGCCTTACAATCCCCAATATGAAGAGGCAAGTATGCTCCACAGAATACTGAGTGTGTCTGTGAAGGGAGGCCAGGGCTCAGGTGCTGCAGTATCCTTGGTCATGACTACAGCCCTGGCCGACCTTTACACTATCTGGAAATGAATGACCACCCTGACTGATACTGTTAGGAGTCACCCTCAACCATGAAGCGATATCCTTATGGTCCCAATGAATGCTGGACCGCATCACCTTTTGCTGACCAAATTGTTTGTCGTAGTGTAACCATCCCTGACCCCAATACACCATGTAAGCCTCCCCAATTGCATCCATGTAACAAAAAGACCAGAACAATTCTTCGGGGCCTTTTTCCCTACTACGCTGGCCAAAATAGCAAATGCTCTCAACCAATTAGAGGAGGTCTGTGGAATTAAACGATACCTGCTTTTTTCCTAATCCTCTTTAAATAGTAATCCTTTTTCAGCCAGTCAAAATTGAAATGCTGAAATGGTAACAGCAAAAAATGTCAAAGTATTCATCTTTCTGAATTCTTTCCCAACACACCTATACCTCTCCCTTAGCTAAATCATCAAGCCATACTGTATCCTCTTTATATTTTTCCCTTTCCTCACCTGCTGACTGACCAACTAAAGACACTATGACCCGCCACGGTGGACGCTGCAATCCCTATTCCTATACCCTACACATTCAGCCTTTGCATCCCGGCTAGAAATGAGCGAATTTGTTCGGATTTTGGCCCCGAATCTGATTTTGACAAATTTGTGCCATATTCGAACACTACTCGGGCCGAATGTATGTCTTTTGATTGGTTCCAAACATATTCGGTAATTTCTACTCCCATTGACTCTAATGACGTTCGGCTGTGTTCGAAGAATATTGCAAAATCAATATTTGATTCCGATCGTATTCGGAACCGAATCCAAACAAATTCGCTCATCTCTAATCCTGGCAACCAATCCACTACCAACCCCTCCACTTCCCAGAGAAGACCCTCTTGCATATCCCCAGACCCTAACAATATTGCTAAATTCCATAACCCTTGCATTAACATACCTATGCTTCAATCAACCCCCAGAAAAAAACTTCATGCCCTTTATTTTCAGGGGTGTGTAAATAAGGCCTGAAAGGAAAAGATTGCAGCGTCTCACCTAGCTACCTAGGTGCTGGGTCCCCAGCAGCTGGAAATCCAAATTCCAATGGCTGACGTCCAACATCTGATCCAGGCAGGTATTGATTTTCAGCTCTGGCAGAGAACCCCCACCATTGGAGGGGATCAATGTGAGCACATCCAAGATAAGGCCTAAAGAGGTGGGATCAGTAGACTGCTGGCCATGCTGTGCACAAGAGCTCCCAGACTGTGTGGCTCATGACTGGTTGGTGGAGGCGGGTTCAGCCAACTTCTGCACGCATTCATCCACCCTCTGAGAGGCCCCACGTTGAGACATCTGGCAACGCCACCTTCTCATCTTACCACTGTGAGTACTGCACCGCGGGTCCCACTGAGTCCTGGTGAGGTACCGCTCCTAGGCATGTCACCTTACATGTCGCCGCTGAAAAGGAGGCAGACTCTTCTCCTTGCTGCAAGCCCGGCCAAGCAGGAGAATTCCTCCCAGAATGAGAGCACCAAGCGGCGGCAGACTGGCATGAGGCTCACACTTGAGGGTCCCTAGAGGGACTTCTAATGTGGTGTCGGACTTCAGGGTTTTACTCCGGACTTAAGCACGCCAGAGCTCTTGTCTTCCATGGCCGTCGTCCTTCCTCGGGCAGTAGTACAGCTTTGTCCCTAGCCCCCTGTAGCAAGCTCTGTACAGATGCCTGCAGCCATTCTGCACCTCTGACATCCACAGCACACCTGAGCTGCTGCAGTATAAGATCTTCTGCCTCCATAATAGCAAATTGCTTCTTTTACTGGGCTACTTAAAATGGCTGCCTGCCAGCAAATGACTCTGCCTTATAAACCCCTCTCCTCCCCAATTAACCCTCCTATCTGATGTCACCTAACACACCCCTCCTAGAATTTAACCCCATCAAATTCTTCTGCTCAGTACATTCCCAGTTTAACCCTGTCATGTTGGCCTCCTTTTAAAACCAGGGGCCCAGTGCCGCCTCTCTTCTTAGTGACCAAATTGCAGCATTGGTCCATTCACTTCATTGGAATAATGCTACTGTTTCTGGAACTGTAGCTGATCAGAGGGGGGTGGTGATAGCCAGATCCATACCAATTTAATATTAATCGAATAACCCCTTTATGGGTATAGGGTGACCTAGTGATTGATGCTATGGTGATCATTATTAATAGATTATGGAAAGTGTATTTAAATGTATTACTTACTGTCAATGGCCACACAGTTGCAGTTGTAGCTTAGCTGTTTTGCCCATATCCTACCCTCAGATTGATCAATTACCATTATGATTGTTCAGAAACTAAATGAACAGTCTTTTACATTCTTTTGATCAAAATTATGTTTACCAAATACCCTTATTATTATTATTATTATTATTATTATTATTACAACTTTATGCTTGTTTTGCAATATTTTTTATTTTGTTTTATTTTAGGATATTTGCTTCTTGTTTTTTGTTTTCTTTGTTCAGAAACTAGTAAATCATTATGATATTTTGAAAGCATAAGTGAACCTTGTATTCAAGAAATAGTGCAAAAAAAATCACTTCTGTCTGAGAAAAATCTGGAAAGCAAATGTAATGTATTAAAATATGGACAATTTAATGTATATCCATTTATAATAAGCATATATTAATTATTTTTGATGTTGTTAAGTTAAAGGAGGACTCAGAGGTTCCCTGAAAAAATAAAAGATTAATATTGTCATCATCTTAATAGCTGGGCTTAGATAAAGGATTCATTGTTAAAACTTTTTTTTGTTTTTCTTTATATATGCCACATAACTGGTCCTGCAGCTCTAGAAAAATGGTTGAAGGTCAGACTCCACCAAAAATGTATGATGTTTAGCAACATGGTTGGACAGGTTTCTGATAAAGTTATTCTAGCATGTCCCAGAATAAGGCTGGAGTCACATTAGCAATTTTAAAATCGATACAATTTTGTTCCTGCAAAGTCGGACGAGTGTCATGCAAGTGTCATGCGGTTTTTATGCCAGTACAATCTGATTTTTCACACCTAGCATCCGATTTAGGGCTCATTCCCACTTGCGATGAAATCGGATGCATGCAATCGAATAAAAAAATTGGATTGAATTTGGACCAATGTTATTCTATCTTTGTGTGTTCATCTGCGCTTTTTTTTCCAACTCGGATCGGATCACGATCGGACTGAAAAAAAGTCGCAGCATGCTGCAATTGTAATCGGGAATCGGATCGCATCCCACAATAGAAGTCAGTGGGTGCAAGAAAAAAAATCGCACAGCACTCGGACCATGCGAATGCTGTCCGATTTTTACACACTGATCACATTTGAAAAGCTGGCAATTCATGTGCCGCATACAGTATTATCACACTGACAGGTTAGAATAGAATAGATAGAATAGATATATACAGTACATGTCAGTGACACACACACACATATATATATATATATATATATATATATATATATATGTACAGTATATATATTACATAGATAGAAGAAAAGCCGGCAATTCAGCAGCCACATAGTGTAAAGTCACAGCAGCAGGAGCCGACAGGATAGAAGAGATGGATTACACACAGTAAATACAAATAGAATAGGTAGATTATATATATATATGTCTGTGATAAATATTAGTACAGTGTGTGCAGCTTACTGTACATGTATTAATAAAAGATTATTTTTCGGAAAAAAATGGCATGGGCTCCCAACAATTTTCGTAGCTGGCAGAGCAAAAGCCGACGGCTGGGGCAGATGTTTATAGCCTGGGAAGGGGTAATACCCATGGAGCTTCCCAGGCTATTAATATCAGCTCACAACTGTATACTTAGCCTTTATTGGCTATTAAAATAGGGGACCCAAAAAAAATGACCTAGGGTCCCCCTATAATTAATAACTAGTAAAGGTTATGCAGACAGCTATGGGCTGATATTAATAGTCTAGGAAGGGGCCATAGATATTGGCTCCCCCAGGCTAAAAATATCAGCTCTCAGTCTCCCCAGAAAAAGGCACATCTTAAATATGTGCCAATTCTGTCACTTAGGGTCGCTCTGATGCAGCGGCAAGTGGGATAATAGTTGGGGGGGTTGATGTCACTCATGTCACCTTTGCATTGTCAGGTGACATCAAGCCCAGAGGTTAGTAATGGAGAGGCATCTATAAGAGGCCCCATTACTAACCCCATAGTCATATTGTATAAAAACACACACAGAATAAAGTCCTTTAATTGAAAGAATGACACAGACTCCTTTAATAAATCTTAGTTAAACCATACTACGACCTTGCCAATTCCACCAATGCCATTGTCTCCTGCAAGACAATTTAAACAATAAACAACAATATTCCTCACCTGTCCACTGAGAAGATAATAATCCATTTGTCCCACAATAGGTCAAGTACTGCTACATCTAGATGGCAGGCTGCATGGTTACATGATGCGATCTGCCATCCAGCAGAGACAATGAGCAGCGTGTGCTCAGTGTCTCCTGATGAACTTCTATGACCTGACTGACATAACCACGAGCGTGAGAAAGTTCTCTTGCTCGCAGTGTATTCAGAAAGGTTCTGGGAGTTCACTGACTTCAGTGCGAGCGTCGTTAGAAATTTTCCACGGCTTCGCACTGATGTCAGTTGAAAAATCGCAGATGAACACATGACAGAATAACATTAGTCCAAATGAAATCCAATTTTTAAACGGATTGCATTCATCCGATTTCATTGGAAGTGGGAATGAGCCCTAAGAGGACCACTCACTGGTTCTTTATAGAGAAAAGGGGCACCTGGTGTATTTGGGCACCTGAAAAAAATCTACCACAAACTGTTCACACTGAAAATAATGTAAAATACTGTGCTTATTGAAAAGTCCACTACCTGCTATGCCTCTGAAAATGAGAATAGTGCATGTTCCAGTTTCCACACTTTTGTCCAGCAATGAAGACCTGGCCATTTCTTTCCAGGTCCAGCTCCCATTCTACAATACACGTGACATAATGAAGCGATCACATCGCCTGCTGCACAAAGTAAGCATGAAATTCATTTTAACCAAGAAAAAAAAGTTGTGACCCCACTATTTTCCGTTAATACAATTAGCTATTTTAATAATTAGTCCCCATCCTGAACCTCACCCATGCATTCCTACATTCTGGCATATAATGGCGTAGACCATGTTGCACCCTATACATCATTCCTTAGATGAGAGAAGTGTGGCATGAATCTTCAACTGTCCTCCTTCTCCACTTGTCTGCTAACGTTGCTGTCATTTTGCTGAGAAGGGGGACTATGCAGGGTCGCCTATTCACTTTTCCAAACTTCACAAACTGATCATTCAGTTGGAACATATTAACGTCTGTGTACGTCTTTGGGCAAATCATTGAGTGGGATCCAATTGTAGCTTATAAAAAGAAACACTACACAAAAGACATAGCTAGAAATGAAACATGACAGTGTTACAGATACAATATCTGCAATTATTAGAAATAATCACAGAATTACAACAGATTCACAGATAACACTACCATAGCCTATGAGGGGGCTGAACATATGGATCCAAAATAATACCATTGAGAGTTAGAAATTAAAAAAGAATCCTAGATGGTGGTATTTGCTCCTGTATACAATTCAGTAGCTTTTTCCCTTCATAGTAGTATCATTGTTATATTAGTCTGACCTTTCTTTGACAATGTTTGGTTGCCCACATCACATGATGTTCAGCAGCAAACTGTCAGCCCATATCTTGCCATTACCGGTCTTTTTATTGGTGGGGCAATATTTGCATTGCAAATCTCATATTGTTATAGGGGGTAAAGCTGAACATTCCCGGATTGCCATCATGATGGATTGTCAATTTTCATGTTTTTCCCTAATAGACACAGATCCACTAAGATAAGTAGTAGAAAACATTGTCACTCAATTTTGCATTTCATAAGAACTTTTTATTGAGAGATCTGCATTTGGTCAGCCAACATTTCAGTCCTTCCCGAACTCTGCTCATGGCCTGAGTCTTTATCTTGCTAAATACTCTTGTGTGCGGCTGATCCAAAGTATGGTCCTGAAAGCATGGAAAACATCTGATATGGGAAGAGTCTAATGGCATCCTAATGCTTGCAAGGGTTTTACAAGTCCAAACTGATGAAAAACTTCTGCAACTATTGTGAGCTCACCATGGAAACGGGAAAGAAGTATAATTTATGAGCAGCCCTAAAAATGTGATTTTATTTATAAGGGCAATAAATGGTAGCTAAATTCCAAAGATTTGGGATCTGTAATAGTGGATTACTTACATCATTACAGCTAATGCTCACTGTGAACCATCAGCTAGAGATAGCTGATTGTCTTAGTAAGGCCGGGGTCAGATTTGTGAGAAACTCGCACGAGTATCGTGCGAGTCTCTCGAATAAACACCCGGCACTGTCACCGGTACTCGAACCGTAGCGTTCGGCTGCATAGAAATACATGTAGTCGCACGCTCCAGTCCGAATGCCGGCGGCAGTGCGGATATTGATGCGAGAGACTCGTACGAGACTCGTGCGATCGCAAGTCTGACCCCAGCCTAATATAGATCTGACTTCCTCAAATGAAAGGATTAGTCTTAAAATATGAATTGTATCTCTTATCCTATTTAAGTCCAATTACTTGTACCCCCTGTAATCCCAATATTGAAGCTCTGGAACCCAAAACCAGGCTCTGCAGAAACATGTCTTGAATAGAGAAAAGTGGGCATGCTCAACCTCCACTCCATTCATTGTCTTTGGGACTACTGGAAAGAGTCAAGCTCATCACTCAACTTTCTTTGGGAATGCACAAAGAAAGGAGTAGTGATCAAGCATGAAAACGTCTGAGCCACCCGCCAGGGCCTTGGGATACTCGGCACCGAGCCCGTTGATTTCTATGGGGGATGTCATGGTAGCTGCAGCTCGGTCCGTGGCCCTGGGAGCTCACTGAAAAAGGGGGATATTTACAGGGGAGTTGAATATTGGTGTGGGGATTCGTGACGCCACCTGTGGTACCTGGTCAGGGTGACCAGCGCTGCTATTCAGATCCACTGAAGGGTTAGTATTGAGCAGCTAGATGTTAGGCCTCCCGCAGGTGAGGCTGAGTCCTTCAGGGCAGATAGATGTGTAGGGATGCAGACAGACCCGGCAGTTAGGGGTAATAAGGTAGACACACACACAAGTCACTTTGGTACCTTTACTGAAGATGTTGCAAGCACTCCCCGGAGCACTGTAGGGTGAAGGGTGCACATCCAGATTCCTCCACTGAGTAGGTGTGTGGCCTCCTGTTCCTTGCCCTTTTAGTAATGAAGTCCTGGCCTGCTTGTAGCTGGGCCTAACTTGGTCTCCGTCCTGCACCTGGCTGATCTTGTGATTGGACCTTCCCTTGAAGTACACAGTCCCTGCTTGCAGCATCCTGCTTGCCGGACTCCGTCCTCCTGGCCCGTTATGTATCAGCTCTGTGGTACTCCTGGGACTTGTAGTCCTCCAGGAATTCCAGTGTTCTCCTAATGGGTCATGGAGATCCCTATAGGCTCGGACCCCGGCGTCCGGTAAATACTTGCTCCTCTGCCTCATTCACTTTCCACTCGCCTTCGGCCTACCCGGGCCCTCACACGATCACACCCTGGCAGTTGGTGGGCTGCCTCTTTGCCGCTCTCTAAGCGTCGGCACGCTTTCTCACTGAGCTGCACTCACTAGTTTCAGCTCTGACTAGGCTGGAGTGGTTTCTGTTCCACTTTACTAGCCTCCACTCTATTGAACTGAACTTTACTGCAGACTGCAGCCTTCAAACTCCTCAGCTACCAACTGAGCTCTCCTCAGAGCTAACTCTCATCTGCACTCTCTGAGGTGACTGACTTGTTCTTCCTGTGTTCTCCCTCCTTTATATGTCTAAACAGCTCCCTCTGGTGGTCTTAGGGATGGGTGAAGGTGTGTGAGTGTATATAATGACCTCTAGTGGTGTATTCCTTCAGTGCATCCTTCTGGAAGATATGAATCCAGTCGCAGCTGGGCTCCACATTCCCCCCTAGTAGAACTCAGCACTCCGGGCTGAAATACAAAACAGATAACAATAAAAACATTGTATAATTTAACGGAAGGTGAGGATCTTAAACTGTTGCATAACAGGTGAATGAATAACTATATACATAAGTAAAACAATAAGGAAATGAGCAACCGTAAAAGTCCCAGTCTCTTTTGGAAAAAAAAGGCTGCTCAAAGATTAGAGGGAACAAGTAAAAATAATGTCCATTCCACTTGTTTCAGCATCAAAAAGGAAAACAGATTAATAAATAACGGTATGCTAAAGCATAGTATAAGCGACAATATATACATTTATGTACAATGACTCTAAACAATTATTTACATTTATTAGGTCTCTATTCTCTGTACCTAACAGGTAATTGTCCCTTTGTAATGCGTACTGACCTACGTGGGGTAGTGGTAGGTGAGGTGTCAGTTAACCTGTCTGTCCTGCGTGCAGGTAGGTTGTAGTACTGCCTTAACCTTCCTAGGGATATGGCAAGTATACTTCCAGCTGGGTGAACGGTTCTGTCTCGACAGGGATCCTTCTTCCTGAGATTCAGCTTCTTGAGAATCTGCTTCTTGGGATTCCACTTCTTGGGGTTCTGCTGGAGCAGGTTCCTCTGGAACTGACTCTACTGCAACAACCTGCTCAACTGGATGTAGAGGTCCCCTTGTGGTTGATAGAATTGTAGTACGGGAATGACTACAGCTTTTCCAATGCGGGGCCAATCCGGGGAAATCTCCTAAGTCTGTATGTATGACTGCTTCATCACGCTCTTCCTTATTGACAACAGGTTCTTCTTCTTGAAGCTTTAACGGATCCGGACACAACTTTAGGTGATCTCTGGATACAGTTGTAGTCGTTCTTCCTCCATCTTTACTAATTATACACGTTTTCTTGTTGTCAAACCTTGAATTCTGTACAATGTAGGGCTCTCTTTCCATTGATCATCAAGTTTGTGCATCCTCCTCTTTCTTTTCAGTGCGACTTCACCAGGTGTGAAAGGTTCAGCTGGCTCACTTTTGTTGTAGTGATCTTCTTGTTTGTCCCTTACTTGTCACGACGTATAACAGATATATTCTATGATAGTAACATATATCTAATGTGACAACATTCTATATTTCATATAATAGAAAATATCAACATGTATACATAGTATCTGCCAGCAATGTCTTACCTGACATAATATCCTATGTATTGTGGGTCTATACTGTGTACGTGTCACGCTGTCTCAGGATAGAGGTGGACCGGGGTCTATGCTGACCCTGAACTGGGGTCCTGACTAGTCCCTCTACCTGGAGGTACTGTTAATGGTACAGAGGTCCAGGCCGCCAGCGTAACCCTATCTCCTGTAGATCCTGACCACTGTAATCTAGTCCTGAGAAGGACCCTGATTACCACCACAGGAATGGGCAGGTCACAGCTTACACACAGTCTAAGACAAACGAGACAGACAAGGGGTAAAGAAAACACTGCCTTGCATACAAAACTTCCACTACAGAGGAACACAAAAGGTTAAGGAGATAAACAATAAGCGAGGAGAGGAAAAACCACAACAGGCACTCTTAGCTTAAGTCTTCTCAGAAACGATCCGCTCTGCTGGTCTGAATGAATGCTTTCACCGACAACTTCCCCAGCAGACCAGCAGGTATATGAAGGAAGCTAATTAACAAAACATCAATCGCAGCTGGGCGAGGCTGGTCAGTCCAGCACCGAGAGAGAAAAATTAACTCCCTCAGTGCCGAAAAACACCCAGCACCAGAAACTCAGCTGTGCGAAGTCAGGGTGTGCAATCGCGACGATCTTCGCCGCGACACACCCGTGACAGTACCCCCCCTTCTACGAGGGGCCTCTGGACCCTCAGGGCCTGGTCTATCTGGGTGAGTAGTGTGGAAGGCCCGAACCAATCGGTCTGCGTTAATATCCGACGCAGAAACCCACATCCTCTCCTCAGGACCATACCCCCTCCAATGAACAAGGTACTGAAGGGACCGGCGATTCAGACGTGAGTCAATGATCTTCGATACCTGAAACTCCAAATTACCATTGACCACCACAGGAGGAGGAGGTAGAGGTGACGGTATAACTGGTGCCACGTACCTCTTAAGCAACGATTTGTGGAAACACATTGTGGATTTTAAACGTAGGAGGGAGGTCGAGACGGAAAGCCACCGGATTAATTATTGAACTGATCCTGTCTGGCCCGATGAATCTGGGACCGAGTTTCCAGGAGGGAACCTTAAGTTTTTATTCTTGGTAGACAACCATACCAGATCGTTCACACTTAGGTCCGGACCAGACACTCTCCTCCTATCAGCCATACGTTTTGTATCGTTCCCCATAGTGCTCAGATTATTAAGCACTCCTCTCCACACTGAAGCAAGTGACGACGAAAATCGTTCCTCCTCAGGAACCCCAGAAGAGCCCCCCCATTGAAAGTACAAAACTGGGGGTGAAAACCATATGCCCCAAAAAACGGGGACTTACCAGTGGACTCGCTCCGCCTATTGTTAAGAGCGAACTCTGCCAGAGGCAAGAAAGAAGACCAGTCTTCTTGGTTCTCTGAGACAAAACACCGGAGATATGTCTCTAAGCTCTGATTCAGACGCTCTGTCTGACCATTGGTCTGCGGATGAAAAGCCGAAGAAAATGATAACTGCATCCCACGACGAGAACAAAATGCCTTCCAGAATTTGGACACAAACTGAGACCCCCGATCCGACACCACATCGGAAGGCAACCCGTGAAGTCTCACAATCTCCCCAATGAACACCTGCGCCAGAGTTTTAGCATTAGGAAGAGCAGGAAGAGCAATAAAATGTGCCATTTTGCTGAACCTGTCAACTACAACTAGTATGACAGTTTTACCTGAAGACGGAGGGAGGTCCGTAATGAAGTCCATAGACAGATGGGTCCATGGACGCTCCGGGATTTTCAACGGTAAAAGGGCCCCAGACGGACGGGTATGTGGGGTCTTAGAGCGCGCACATACCCCACAGGACGCGACAAAAGTTACCACCTCTTTATTTAAGTTAGGCCACCAAAACCGGCGAGAAAGGAGATCTACAGTTGCTTTACTCCCTGGGTGTCCTGCCAAAGCAGAATTATGATGTGCCTCGATAACCTTTTGTCTTAACTGATCTGGAACAAACAGTTTCCCTGGAGGTCCTACAGGGGCGTCCCCCTGAGCCTCCAATACCTCCTCCTCAAGCTCAGAGCATACAGCCGACACCACAACTCCCTCCTGAAGAATAGGAACCGGGTCATCAGTCTTCCCAGCCCCCGGGAAACTACGAGATAAGGCATCAGCCTTTACATTTTTTGACCCAGGACGATATGTGACGACAAAATTAAACCTGGTAAAAAACAACGACCATCTAGCTTGTCTGGAATTCAGACGTTTTGCAGACTCTAAATACAGCAGGTTCTTGTGATCAGTAATGACGGTGACCGGGTGGACTGCCCCCTCCAAAAAGTGACGCCACTCTTCAAAAGCCAACTTAATGGCCAAGAGTTCCCTATTGCCGACATCATAATTCCTCTCGGCGGACGGCAATTTTTAGAGAAGAAAGCGCACGGATGCCATTTACCAGGGGACGGACCTTGAGATAATACCGCACCCACTCCTACGTCAGATGCGTCTACCTCCACAATGAACGGTTGTGATGCATCAGGTTGGATGAGTATGGGTGCTGAAGCAAAACATTTTTTCAAGGAGGAAAATGCTTGACAAGCTTTGTCAGACCACCTAGAAAAATCCATCCCTTTTTTTGTCATGTCAGTGAGAGGTTTGACAACGGATGAGAAATTACGAATAAATTTCCGGTAGTAGTTAGCAAACCCCAGGAAACGCTGCAGTGCTTTAAGATCCTCTGGCCGATCCCATTCAAGCACAGCCTTCACTTTCCCAGGGTCCATACGGAAACCGGAAGCTGACACCAGGAATCCTAAAAAACTGAAGTTCTTGTACGGCGAATACACACTTCTCCCATTTGGCGTACAGTTTATTGTCTCGCAAGATCTGCAACACCTGTCTCACATGCTCCTGATGAGACACAAGATCCGGCGAGTAAATTAAGATGTCATCTCGATAAATGACAACAAACTGTCCCACTAGGTGGCGAAAGATGTCATTAACAAAATGTTGAAACACCGCCGGGGCAGTAGTCAGACCGAAAGGCATGACAAGGTTCTCATAATGTCCCTCCGGAGTGTTGTGAATGGGCTTGAGATGAGTTCTGAGCAGAGGCTCCCTCTGGTGGTTACAAGCGGTACTGGTCTGTTCAGTGAAGATTGTGAGGACTGGGAATCAGGTGTTACTGACTGGTCTTATATAAGGGAGTCAACTTCCCATCAGGGTTGCCGGTGACCAATTGTTCGGGTCTCAATCCTTGATTCCTGTTTCCCTTGTAGCCTGCTGTGTCGTGTCTGCATCTCCTGCTAACAGATAAGACATTTTCTTCTTTTTGTTTCTGTGCTTAATTTTTGCATTTTGTCCTGCACTTCTGTGGGGGCCTTCTGGGTCCCCTCAGGGGGCTTTTGCCCTCTCAGTTTAGTTCAGCCACTGATGTTTGTACTTTTGATTTTTCCAGTTTTTTCAGTGGCTGCTGTTTTGATTTTGTTACACCAGAGAACTAATTTAGGTGGTAGAGGTCGTGTGATCTCAGGTGTTTTTGAGATTAGTAGAGTTGGTGCTTTCAGGGTTTTTTTGGGATTGCAGTAAGTACCCTTCCTATCCTTTTCTATTTAGTTAGTTTGGGCCCCAACGTTTGCTCATACTATTTTCTGTCTGTGTCAGTATTTCGTCTTGTTTAACCGCCATTACATGTTTGGGGGCTTGCTATCATCTTTGGGGATCTGCTCCGGGGCAGATAGCTTTCCTATTTCTATCTTTAGGTGTAGTTAGTTTCTCAGGCTGTGACGAGGCGTCTAGGACCAACGTAGGAACGCTCCACGGCTGCCTCTAGTTGTGGTGGTTAGTCAGGGTACTGCAATCTCATAGATTCCAACTGCTCTGGTGTATTGCCTTTTTGCCTGCACTCCTCAGCTACCGAATCATAACACCGGAGTGTTAAACGCCGTCTTCCACTCATCCCCCTCCTTTATCCTAATCAGATTATACGCCCCCTGAGATCCAACTTAGAGAACCATTTGGCGCCCAAATCTGATTGAAGAGATCAGGAATAAGTGGGAGCGGATACGGATCTCGGACCGTAATCCAATTAAGCTCACGGAAATCCAGGCAAGGGCGTAGGCCTCCATCTTTTTTCTTCACAAAGAAGAACCCCGCGGCCACTGGGGAAGATGAAGGTCTAATATGCCCCTTGGCCAGACTTTCCGAAATATAATCCTTCATAGCTTGCCTCTCAGGACCAGAAAGGTTATATAACCTAGATTTTGGTAACTTAGCATCAGGAAGCAATTTTATAGCACAGTCATACGCGCGATGAGGAGGTAATTCTTGACACCCTTCCTCTGAAACACATCCTCAAAGTCCTCCAGAAAAGGAGGTAAGGTTCTAGGCACGACCGCACTGATGACCGTGTTCATGCAGTTACTATTGCAAAATTCACCCCACTGGCTTATCTCTCTGGATTGCCAATTAATAACTGGGTTATGTTTAGTTAACCAAGGAAGTCCCAACACAATAGGAGTGGGAAGGCCCTCCAACACATAACAAGACAATAGTTCTTTATGTATTGCCCCACTCGAAGGTCTATGTTATGCACGGCTTGCACAAAGCTACCTTGACCGAGAGGCCTGGCGTCAATAGAGAATATAGGGATAGGTTTGGCCAATACACTCAGTTGCATACCTTGCACCTGGGCAAACCGAGCGTCCACCAGATTAGCCGCGGCCCCACTATCCAGAAGAACAGAAATCCTCTCAGTTCTCGTACCTACCACCACCTCTGCTGGTACGAGAAACTGAGACGGACTTTGGGACGAAAAACATACTCCCAGATTGTCGTCCACCACACAACCTGGGAT
This sequence comes from Oophaga sylvatica, assembly GCA_033576555.1. Lineage (NCBI taxonomy): Eukaryota > Metazoa > Chordata > Amphibia > Anura > Dendrobatidae > Oophaga > Oophaga sylvatica. The sequence goes on along the minus strand of JARQOD010000004.1, from coordinate 135,067,636 downwards.
CAACAGTTTTCCGGCGACTCCTTGCTCAGCAAAGTACGGGATGGACACCCCCCAACAAAATGTCCCTTTCTCCCGCAGAAGTAACACTTTCCTGTCTTGCGGCGCACGCCGATCCCCTCCCTCGAAACGATGTCCCTCCTAACTGCATAGGCTCCTCAGAACAAACCAGGGGAACCTCAATATAAGGGACTATAGTAGAAGGTGGAGTCATCACAGGGGGCGGAGTTACCTCGCACCTCTCCCGAAGCCGTCTATCAATGCGAATAGCAAGGGCCATAGCGGCCTCCAGTGACGGGGGAGAATCATACTGAGCCAACACATCTTTTAATTTGTCAGATAATCCTTGACAAAACTGGCTCCTAAGAGCTGGGTCATTCCACTGAGTATCTGTGGCCCATCTACGGAACTCAGAAGAAAATTCCTCCGCCGGACGATCTCCCTGCTGTATCTTACGTAACTTTATTTCAGCAAGGGAGACCCGATCCGGGTCATCATATACCAGACCCAGGGCTGTAAAAAATCGATCTACTGACTGGAGAGCCGGGAGTCGGAGGAAGAGAGAACGCCCAGGATTGAGGGTCCCCTTGTAAGAGCGAGATGACAATTCCCACCCTCTGATCTTCACTCCCCGAAGACCAAGGCCGTAGCCGAAAATATAATTTACATGCCTCCCGGAAGGTAAAAAATTTGTCCCGCCCACCAGTGAACCTGTCCGGGAGAGCTACTTTAGGTTCAGATCTGGTTTGCTCCGGGGGTACAAAACCTTGGACTTAACGTCCGTCAGCTCCATGGACAAACTCTGTAACTGCTGAGCTAACTGGGCTACTGGATCCATGGTAGCTGGGGAGAATCTTTTAGAGTGGCCGGTGAAAATGTCACGACGTATAACAGATATATTTCTATGATAGTAACATATATCTAATGTGACAACATTCTATATTCATATAATAGAAAATATCAACATGTATACATAGTATCTGCCAGCAATGTCTTACCTGACATAATATCCTATGTATTGTGGGTCTATACTGTGTACGTGTCACGCTGTCTCAGGATAGAGGTGGACCGGGGTCTATGCTGACCTTGAACTGGGGTCCTGACTAGTCCCTCTACCTGGAGGTACTGTTAATGGTACAGAGGTCCAGGCCGCCAGCGTAACCCTATCTCCTGTAGATCCCTGACCACTGTAATCTAGTCCTGAGAAGGACCCAGATTACCACCACAGGGAATGGGCAGGTCACAGCTTACACACAGTCTAAGACAAACGAGACAGACAAGGGTAAAGAAAACACTGCCTTGCATACAAAACTTCCACTACAGAGGAACACAAAAGGTTAAGGAGATAAACAATAAGCGAGGAGAGGAAAAACCACAACAGGCACTCTTAGCTTAAGTCTTCTCAGAAACGATCCGCTCTGCTGGTCTGAATGAATGCTTTCACCGACAACTTCCCCAGCAGACCAGCAGGTATATGAAGGAAGCTAATTAACAAAACATCAATCGCAGCTGGGCGAGGCTGGTCAGTCCAGCACCGAGAGAGAAAGAATTAACTCCCTCAGTGCCGAAAAACACCCAGCACCAGAAACTCAGCTGTGCGAAGTCAGGGTGTGCAATCGCGACGATCTTCGCCGCGACACACCCGTGACATTACTCGATTGAGACTATCTTCAACGCAGGCCTGTACTTTTCTGTACTGTTCCTGTCTGTTTGTGTCCCAGTCTTCAGTAGTCACATCTGCTTCTGGTTCTACAACACCAAGCTCCAGATCCATGGGCAGCTTTCCTGGTCTTGCCCGCATGAGGTAAGCTAGGGTGCAATTGGTGGAACTCACAGGTATGATTATACAGATCTACCAGGTCAGGTAGTAAGTCTGGCCACCGATTCCTCTCCTCGAGTGGCACAGTCTTCAGCAGGTCAATGACGATGTGATTCATCTTTTCACAGAGACCATTGGTTTGGGGGTGGTATGGAATGGTTCTTATCTTCTTACACCCATACAGATGACAGAACTCTTCGAACAATTCGGCCTCAAAGGCTGGGCCTTGGTCAGTTAACACCTGCTCAGGATATCCATATGGTCTGCAGAAATACGCTTGGAACGTCTTGGCTGCTGTCTCGGCTGTCAGATCTTTGACAGGGGCGACCACCAGAAACCTGAAGTAGTGATCCACCATGGTCAGGGCATAGGAGTATCCTGACCGGCTGGGTGACAACTTGACATGGTCCAGGGCCACGATCTCCAAGGGTCGAGTCATCTTGATGGGTTGCAGGGGTGCCCTCTGACTGCTGTAGTCTTTTCTTCTGAGGCCACAGGGTCCACAGTTCTGGCACCACCTCTCAATGGAGCTGCGCATTCCCACCCAGTAGAAACGACACTTCAACAGGGTCTCCAGCTTCTTCCAGCCAAAGTGCCCAGCTTGATCGTGGTAGGCTTCCAACACCATCTGGATGTCTGCTGTGGGAACTACTATCTGCCAAACCATCTCGTGGGTTCTTGGATTGATGTACCTCCGACACAGCTTCTCAGGATAGATAAACAGCCGGCTTCTCTCATTCCACAGCTGCTTTGCTTGTAGAGACGCATCCTTCTCCAAGGAGGAACCTTCCTGAGTTATCAGCTCCTTGATACGACTGACAACTGGATCGCTGTCCTGAGTCTCCTTCCAGCTGTGGTGAGGTAAAGGATTTAACGTCTTACCACGCGGCCTCCTGCAGGCTTGTTGCTCGTGGATCATCCCATTCCTGTGAAAGGCAGGTAGTTCAATCTCTTCCAGACCATCCACTTCTTCTTTTGTGTCCGATTCATGAGGCATCCTGGATAGGGCATCAGCGTTGGCATTCTTGCGGCCCGCTCGGTACTTGATTGTGAATTGGTAGTTTGACAGCCGAGCCATCCAGCGTTGTTCCATGGCTCCCAGCTTAGCTGTTTCAAGATGTGTCAAGGGGTTATTATCAGTGTAGGCAGTGAACTTGCTGGAGGCTAGGTAGTGCTTAAACCTCTCCGTGATGGCCCAGACCAGTGCTAGGAACTCCAACTTGAAGATGCTGTAGTTCTCTGGGTTCCTCTCGGTCGGGTGGAGCTTCCTGCTTGCATAGGCGATGACTTTCTCCAGGCCATTTTGCTTTTGACTGAGGACAGCTCCCAATCCTTTGTTGCTGGCATGTGTATACAGCAGGAACGGTTGGCTGTAGTCAGGGTAGGCTAGGATCTCGTCACCTGTCAGGATCTCCTTCATTTCTTTGAATGCTTCAGCCTGTTCTTTACCCCAGTGGAATGGAGAATTTCTGCTCTTGAGGGACTGTCCCACCAGGAGGTCTTGCAGAGGTGCTGCTTTCTTGGTGCAGTCCTTTACAAACCTCCGGTAGTATCCTGTCAGTCCCAGGAACTGTCGCACCTCCTTGAGGTTCTTCGGCTCCGGCCATTTCTGGGTGGCCGAGACCTTCTCGGGGTCTGGCGCTACTCCTTCTGAGCTGACAATATGTCCCAAGTACTGTACCTTTTGTTTGAGCAGATGGCACTTTGAAGGCTTCAGTTTCATCCCATACTTGGACAGTGACTCGAATACCTCCGCCAGGTGCTTCAAGTGATCTTCATACGTCTTGGAGTACACAATTACATCATCCAGGTACAGTAACACAGTTTCGAAGTTGAGATGTCCCAGGCAGCTCTCCATCACTCTCTGGAACGTGCCAGGGGCACTGCTGAGTCCAAATGGCATTCTGTCGAACTCACAGAGTCCCATCGGGGTGGTGAAAGCCGTCTTCTCCCGATTCTCCTCAGCCACAGCTACTTGCCAGTACCCACTAGTGAGGTCAAGGGTGGAAAAGTAATTAGCAGTCTTTAAGGCAGCTAAGGATTCCTCAATGCGTGGTAAAGGGTATGAATCTTTATGTGTAATGCGATTTACTTGTCTGTAATCTACACACATTCTCATGCTTCCATCCTTTTTCCTGACTAGAACTAGAGGTGCTGCCCAGGGACTACAACTATCCCTTATCACCCCTGCCTCTTTCATGTCACGCAACATCTCCTTGGCTTTTTGGTAGTGTGCTGGAGGTATAGACCTGTACCGTTCTTTAATGGGAGGATGATTGCCTGTGGGGATGTGATGTTGGACCCCTTTAATTTTCCCAAAGTCGAGTGGGTGTTTGCTGAATACCTGTGCATACTCCTGAACTACTCGATGTACTCCTTGTTTCTGGTGGGCTGAAGTGGTGTCCGTCCCGACATGGAGCTGTTGACACCAATCCTCCACCTTGGTGGTCGGGCCGTTATCCTCCACTGGTTGTGGGGAGGTTAAGGGCTCCGTCGGGTGAATGGAGTTATTATCCACAGCATGTAACTTAGCAACAGTGGCGTAACGTGGTAATTTGACTTCATCCTCTCCCAGTTGAGAAGACGCACTGGCACCCTCCCATTATGTACCTCCACTATCCCTCTGGCAGTCAAGAGTGTAGGTCTGTGTTCTGAACAATGGGGCTCTACTACTGCTTGGTAGTTCTGTCCTCTCAGACCTATTGCTGCTCTACACCAAATAAGCATTTCACTCATTGGGGGTATCACAATGGGATTCGGGTCTGTTACCCGTACATTACCAATCTCACCACCGGTCAATTTCACTTGCTGCTGGCACATCAGGGCCCGGATCTCTTTCTGGATCGCTCCTTTTGCTTTGGTCTGGCAACATCGGCGAGCTGTTGGAGTAAAAACACAACCTCCTCCAAACAGTTACTAATAATGTTAGTGCCTAAAACCACATTCAACCCATTTTCCTCATTAACAGTCTTCACTACAAGAAGTCCCTGATCTTTTAGCTCCACTCTCCCCACTTTTACATCTACGTTTTTAGCCCCCAGTAAGTCAAGAGGGAGGCTGTTAGAGGCGTATACGGCAAAGTCAGGGTTTGGGGGTTGGAGACCGTCCATGGACCAGTATCTATTGTAAAGAACATCAGGTATGATGGTTACCTGAGATCCAGTGTCCAGCAGGGCAGGGATTGCGATCCCGTCCAGTATGATGGACAGGTATGGTCTTCCTCCCACAAACCTGCGGTTCCAGTCTGAGGGGCCTGATGAGTCTATTCCTGGGTGTTGGCCCTCGGACCCAGGATCTGCTCGTTTAAAGGACACCGACGTGCTGGGTGACCTTCTCTGTGGCAGCAGTAGCAGACGATCTCTCGGCGAGGATTATGCTGGTCGCGGGTCCTTCCAGGGGTGGCGTTGTCCTCCTCCGGTGGGGCGACGTCCTCCTTCTCCTCCGGTTCATCCAAGGGACATCCTCTGGGCAGTCAGCTAGCAGCATCTTTCCATCTTCCTCCGTCGGCAGTTGCAGGGCACTCATTACAGTGGCCAGGTTTTTGGTCAGCTGGCGCACTTCTGAGCGCAGACAGTCCAGCTCAGTAGGGGGCGCCACCTGCGTTTTGGCTTCAGCAACCAGCGGGGAGAAGGTGGTGCTGCGGGCATTAGAGTGGTCTCACCCGGGTGACGCTGGGTTGCCATCTCGGGTGTTTCCAGGGGTCGCAGTCCTTTTATAGCCATATCCTTAAGGGCATCAAAGGTAGCGTCAGGATGATACAAGGACCACCAATGCACAGTCCTGCTTTCCGCTTGGGACCTCAGTCCCCGTACAAATTGTTCTTTTAACATCTTATCTTCATTGGTGACACTTATTGGGTTAACCTGTTTGAGAGCTCGCAGGGCCCCTTGTAGTCGGCAGGCGTAGTCCCTAATGCTATCATCTGGTTTCTGGGAGCATTGGTAAAACCTCATCCGGAGGTCTGTTTCAGTGAGGAACTCAAAGATAGTCTGTAGCTTTAAGAAAATTGCAAGCACTGACTCCTGGTCTGCAGCCGACCATGTCTCTACTTCTCTCTCTGCAGCACCAGTCAATTGTCCCACTACCACTGAAACTCTCTGCTTTTCTGACATAGGGTACATGTCCATTATACTGCATATTTTGCGCTTGAACCCTGACAGGGTGTCTGGCTTGCCGCTGTACTGAGGGAGCCACTTTGCTCCAGGCATGTATGGCAGCGTCAGCGGTACTATCGGGGCCATAGGACCAGGTGAGGGGCCAGCGATTCCATCCTGCGCGGCAGCGCCGGTGGGTAAGTCATTGGGGCTGTCGGCCTGGGTCGCGCTGTCAGCTTGCTGCTGCGACATCTCTGCACCCCCCTAGTTAAGCGTGGCCTACCTTCTCCTGTAAGCTGCAGCTTCCTCTGAGCGCAGTTGTGAGAAGGACCTGCGTCGCCGGCGCTCTGACGTCAGAGCGTTCACTGAAGCTCTCCACAGGACCTGCCGCTGCGTCAGCGTTGGGGGCGTGTCCAGGACTCAGCGCGCTTTTGCAGGTACGCCACATAGATTTTCGCGCCTTAGCGCTGTAAACGGCGGGCAATGGCGGGCAAATGGCGGGAAATTTTCACCACTATATGCGATAGTCTTTTAGTGAGGCACACAGAACCTGGTGGCAACGGGCACAAGTTACCCCGTTGCTGCAGGGCACGCAATCCTGTTCGTGACGCCAGAGATGAGTCGCCCGCCAGGGCCTTGGGGTACTCGGCACAGAGCCCGTTGATTTCTATGGGGGATGTCACGGTAGCTGCAGCTCGATCCGTGGCCCTGGGAGCTCACTGAAAAAGGGGGATAATTACAGGGGAGTTGAATATTGGTGTGGGGATTCGTGACGCCACCTGTAGTACCTGGTCAGGGTGACCAGCGCTGCTATGCAGATCCACTGAAGGGTTAGTATTGTGCAGCTAGATGTTAGGCCTCTCGCAGGTGAGGCTGAGTCCTTCAGGGCAGATAGATGTGTAGGGATGCAGGACAGACGGGGACCCGGCAGTTAGGGTTAATAAGGTAGACACACACACAAGTCACTTTGGTACCTTTACTGAAGATGTTGCAGGCACTCCCCGGAGCACTGTAGGGGGAAGGGTGCACATCCACATTCCTCCACTGAGTAGGTGTGTGGCCTCCTCTCTCCTTGCCTTTATGTGATAAAGTCTTGGCCTGCTTGTAGCTGGGCCTAACTTGGTCTCCGTCCTGCACCTGGCTGACCTTGTGATTGGACCTTCCCTTGATGTACACAGTTCCTGCTTGCAGCGTCCTACTTGCCGGACTCCGTCCTCCCGGCCCGGTTACGTATCAGCTCTGTGGTACTCCTGGGACTTGTCGTCCTCCAGGAATTCCAGTGTTCTCCTAATGGGTCGTGGAGATCCCTATAGGCTCGGACCCCGGCGTCCGGTAAATACTTGCTGACGTGAGCTATGAAGGCTCCTCTGCCTCATTCACTTTCCACTCGCCTTTGGCCTACCCGGGCCCTCACATGATCACACCCTGGCAGTTGGTGGGCTGCCTCTTTGCCGCTCTCTAAGCGTCGGCACGCTTTCTCACTGAGCTGCACTCACTAGTTTCAGCTCTGACTAGGCTGGAGTGGTTTCCGTTCCACTTTAGTAGCCTCCACTCTATTGAACTGAACTTTACTGCAGACTGCAGCCTTCAAACTCCTCAGCTACCAACTGAGCTCTCCTCAGAGCTAACTCTCATCTGCACTCTCTGAGGTGACTGACTTGTTCTTCCTGTGTTCACCCTCTTTTATATGTCTAAACAGCTCCCTCTGGTGGTCTTAGGGATGGGTGAAGGTGTGTGAGTGTATATAATGACCTCTAGTGGTGTATTCCTTCAGTGCACCCTTCTGGAAGATATGAATCCAGTCGCAGCTGGGCTCCACACGTCCACATCATTTAAGCCAGGGCTGCACGTTTCTTGGGTTCTAGAGCCGCAATCTCAGGTAGTAGAGATATATGATGACTTAACATTTTTGGAATAACCCTTTAAGTCCAGATGAGTAGGATAATTTCCATATTCATCACCTAATTTACTCAACAGTTTAAGGCAAAATCCACATGTATTACAAAACCCATTATGAAAATTTGCCATTTTTATACACAACAATGAGCGTATTGGGGATTTTTAAATCTCAGATTTGCTGTTTCAGGAGTTTGGGATGTTTAAATCCTATCAACTTACATTGTACTTTGAACTGCTGAGAATTTAAGGATATGGAAATTCACCACATTTGATCTAAAGGTGTCTATAATCTTTAGATATCTTTTAGATAAATGATTATATGGCTGACAGATAACTAACTCAACTACATCATACACGTGAACACTTGGTTAGGCAAAGCATAGATGTATTTTCAACATGGAGAGTGTTGTGAAGGACTCCAGAAGCGGCTTATCTCCTGGGAGAACAAAAAATCTAGTGCTAAAACACATCATGTCCAATCCTTTTTCCCAAAACATTATCTGTCTGAGAACAGTCAGGAGACCCCTACACATTAGCTGGTTCCACTGAAATCGTTGAGTTTGTCCATCTTTTATCTACTACTTACAGGGTTTTTTAGCCTTAGAAAAGAAGATTGTTCTTCTGGTTTAGAGTAGACCATATGATATTGCACACTTCTGAATTGAAGAACAACGTAAAAATTAATTTGGTTTATCTTTAACACCTTTATACCCATGGGTGGTTTGCATGTTAATGACCAGGCCAATTTTTACAATTCTGACCACTGTCCCTTTATGAGGTAATAACACTGGAACACTTCCATGGATCCTGGTGATTCTGACAATATTGTCTCATGACATATTTTACTTCATGATAGATACATAAAATACTTTAGAAGTAACATTTCCCACATGTTTACTTTACATCAGACCAATTTAGGACATTTTTTTTTTTGTTAGGAAGTTATAAGAGTTAAAAACTAAACAGCGATTTCTCATTTTACACCACTATTTTTTTTTTGAGACCACATCACATTTTAAGTCACTTTGAGGGGTCTATATGATAGAAAATACACAAAAGTGACATCATTCTAAAAACTGCACCCCTCAAGGTGCTCAAAACCACATTCAAGAAGTTTATTAACCCATCAAGTGCTTCACAGGAATTTTTGGAATGTTTTAAAAAAAATGAACATTTAAAGGGAATCTGTCACCCTAAATTGGCGGGATATTTAAATGATGGCAGTCAGGTCAGATGGGCGGTGTTTTGGGTACGTGCCTTAACATGTTGTTCACCGCTGTCTCCATTATTTCTGGGAATTGTAGTCGTTGCCCACCATATAGCGCGCCTGCGCATTGCAATCTTGAATTGCGCATGCGCAGTATGCTTTGCCGCAGATTCAATGCGCAGGCGTGTTATATGGAGGGCAACGACTACAATTCCCAGAAATAATGGAGACAGCGGCAACAACATGTTAAGGCAAGTAACCAAAACACCGCCCATCTGACCTTACTGCCATCATTTAAATATCCCGCCAATTTAGGGTGACAGATTCCCTTTAACTTTTTTCACAAAAAAATTTCTTCAGATCCAATTTTTTTATTTTACAAGGGTAACAGGAGAAATTGGGCCCCAAAAGTTGTTGTACAATTTGTCCTGAGTATGCTGATACCCCATATATGCAGGTAAACCACTGTTTGGGCACATGGCAGAGCTCGGAAGGGAAGGAGCGCCGTTTGACTTTTCAATGCAAAATTGGCTGGAATTGAAATTGGACGCCATGTCGTGTTTGGAGAACCCCTGATGTGCCTAAACAGTGGAAACCCCCCACAAGTGACACCATTTGGAAAGTAGACCCCTTAAGGAACTTATCTAGATGTCTGGTGAACACTTTGAACCCCCAAGTGCTTCACAGAAGTTTATAACGTAGAGCCGTAATAATAAAAAATCATATTTTTTTCACAAAAATGATATTTTCGCCACAATGTTTTATTTTTCCAAAGGTAACAGGAAAAATTGGACCCAGAAAAGTTGTGCAATTTGACCTGAGTATGCTGATACCCCATATGTGGGGGTAAACCACTATTTGGGCGCATGACAGAGCTCGGAAGAGAAGGAGCACCATTTGACTTTTTCAACGCAGAATTGTCTGGAATTGAGATCAGACGCCATGTCGTGTTTGGAGAGCCCCTGATATGCCTAAACAGTGGAAACCCCCAATTCTAACTCCAACCATAACCCCAACACACCCCAAACCCTAATCCCAACCCTAACCATAACCCTAACCACAAACCTAACCCTAATCCCAACCCTAACCCTAATCCCAATCATAATCCAAACCTAATCCCATCTCTAGCCCCAACCCTAACCCTAACCCTAACTTTAGCCCCAACCCTAACCCTAAATTTAGCACCAACCCTAACCCTAACTTTAGCCCCAACCCTAACCCTAACTTTAGCCCCAACCCTAACCCTAACTTTATTCCAACTCACTTTAGCCCAACTCTAACCTCTCTAAATACATTTTTTTATTTTATTATTTTCCCTAAGGAGGTGATAAAGGGGGTTTGATTTACTATTTTTTTATTTTGATCACTGTGATAGGGTCTCTCACAGTGATTAAAACCCATTATAGCGGGTTTTTATGTTTGGCAGCTGTCACACATTAAAAGACACTTTTTATTGCAAAAATAGCTTTTGCATCACCACATTTTGAGAGCTATAATTTTTACATATTTTGGCCCATAGAGTCATGTGAGGTCTTGTTTTTTTGCGGGACGAGTTGATGTTTCATTAGTACCATTTTCGGGCACATGGCATTTTTTGATCACTTTCTATTCCGATTTTTGGGAGACAGAATGAGCAAAAACCAGCAATTCATGAATTTCTTTTGGGGGGGGCGTTTACACCGTTCCACGTGTAGTAAAATTGATAAGGTAGTTTTATTAGTTGGGTCAGTACAATTACAGCGATTCCTCATTTATTTTTTTTTATGTTTTGGAGCTTTTATATAGTAAAAACTATTTTATAGAAAAAATAATTGTTTTTGCATCACTTTATTCTGAGAGCTATAACTTTTTTATTTTTTCGCTGATGATGCTGTATGGTGGCTCATTTTTTGCGGGACAAGATGATATTTTCAGCGGTACGATGTTTATTTATATCCGTCTTTTTGATCGTGTGTTATTCCACTTTTTGTTAGGCGGTATGATGATAAAGCACTGTGTTTTTGCCTTGTATTTTTTTATGGTATTCACTTAAAGGGGTTAACTAGTGGGAAAGTTTTATAGGTTGGGTCGCTGCGGAAGTGGCGATACCAAATTTGTGTACTTTTATTGTTTAGATTTTTTTTCATTCAAATATTTATTTAGTGATATTGATTTTTTTTTATTATTTTTTTTCATATTTTTTACAATTATTTACATTTTTTTACTTTATTCTAACTTTTACACCTTGTCCCACTATGGGTCAATCATTTTTTTGCAGGCTGATCGCTTCTATAGCATACAGATGAAGCAGCATCTACATGCTATAGAACAGGGGTCTCAAACTCCGGCCCGGGCCAACTGCGGCCCTCGGGACACGAGTTTGCGGCCCCCACCTCATGGGCCCTCGGTATATACTTTGCGGCCCTCGGCTGGGATCTCACATGCGAGAAACACCGCATGTGAAATCCCAGTCACTGGTAGTACCAGTCATTAAGGTCATGAATATGGACGCCACTCCTCTCATAGGCGTGCCGCCCATATTCATAAGCTTAATGAGCGGTACCACAGAAAGATGGGGCGCCGGGCATACTCACCTCATCTCCTGCTGCTGCCGCCGCCCGCGCTTCCTGTCTCTGACACAGAGAGCAGCGCCGCTGAATGACGTCATCATTCAGCGGCCTGCTCTGTCAGAGTGAGGAAGCGCGGGCACCGGCGGTGATGCTGCGGACAGGTGAGAGGTGGTGTGTGTGTGTGTATGTGTGTGGACAGGTGAGAGGTGGTGTGTGTGTGTGTGTGTGTGTGAGATGGGACAGGTGGAGGGGGAATGTGTGTGGTGGATGTGTGGAGAGATGGGGAAAAAGCAATATGGGCAAGTAATGGGGAAAAGCAATGGGGAAAAGCAATGATGACAGTAATGGGGAAAAGCAATGATGGGAGTAATGGGGAAAAGCAATGATGGCAGTAATGGGGAAAAGCAATGGGAAAACAGTGATGGGGAAAAGCAATGATGGGAGTAATGGGGAAAAGCAATGGGCAAAAGCAATGATGGGAGTGATGGGGGAAAAGCAATGATGGGAGTGATGGGGAAAAAGTAATGGGGTGGAAGACGCTGGGGAGGATGAAAAGATGGGGGATGATGAAACGATGGGGAGGATGAGCGCTGGGGAGGATGAGCACTGGGGAGAATGAGCTCTGGGGAGAATGAGCGCTGGGGGGAATGAGCACTGGGGGGAATGAGCGCTGGGGAAGAATGAGCGCTGGGGAGGATGAGCGCTGGGGAGAATGAGCGCTGGGGGAATGACTTCTTGCTGTTAACCAGTTAATGTTACTTGTCCACCACACTGCAGTGTCAAAAGAGGAAGACAGCGAGACAGGCAGCAACATCACATCAGAGAGCTCTTGACCTCGAAACAGAAAATCCTCAGATCCTGGTATTGTAACATAATATTAAGGATAATATTTATTCATTGATATTGCGCTATTAACTCCACAGCACTATACATGCATCATCAACACTGTCCCCATTGGGACATTTGATAACATTGGAATGTTTTTGTAAGAGCTTTTCTTGTGGAAAACCAGATGCGGCCCAGCCTCACCCAGATTCTACCTCCAGCGGCCCCCGGGTAAATTGAGTTTGAGACCCCTGCTATAGAAGCTGTCAGCGCTGCAGTTTCTGTACACTAACCTGTGAGACTTCCTGATCGTGCACTGCGCATGACAGGGAGTTTCTCAGCTCTGGAGACCCAGATGTCGTCATTACGACATCGGGTCTCCATGACAGCGATCAGGACCACGTGTCACGCCGCGGAGTCTCTGTTCCAAAGGTAGAGGGGCTGTCAGCCCTCTGCCTGCTACCGGAATGCTGCGATCTTGTTTGATCGCAGTGTTACGGGGAAACAAGTGCAGGGAGCGGTCTGTGACGGCTCCTGGCACTTTGTGCCGGGTGTCAGCTGTGAGAATCAGCTGACACCCGGCCGCAATTGGCCGCGCTCCCCCCGTGAGCGTGGCCGATCGCTATGACATACTATTCCATCCATGGTCAGACAGGCCCAGGGTACAGGACGGAATAGTATGTCAAATGTCAGAGAGGGGTTAAGGCACAGTTCACTTCTCTTTAAACAGAAATGTTCCATGGAAATGAATAAGCCTCAATAAAACTGAGAGAAAACATGACTTTGTCTTGCAGTTTGGCAAGTGATTGGTAAGCATTTGTTACTTATAATTAAGATGATGTTAGTGTGGTAAAATTGATATGCTTAGAAGTATTCTGGCTTACAGGTCCTGACACTGGTTCTCTAGCATTGCAGAATGCGAAATCTGAGAACACAATCTTCTTGCTGTGTGTATATATGGCTCACGAAGTTTCCTGGTTGCCAAGCAATAGCACTCCAGGCCAAAATGGAAATATGAACAAAACAGACGTGAAATTACATTTTTTAAAAGGTTATAAAATATTTGAACTATTAAAATAAAAAGGTATGACTATGGCTAGTTACACTAGCTAATAAGAAATATATACAATACAGACCAAAAGTTTGGACACACCTTCTCATTCAATGATTTTTCTGTATTTTCATGACTATGAAAATTGTAGAATCACACTGAAGGCATCAAAACTATGAATTAACACAGTGGAATTATACATTACACTTACAAAAAAGTGTGAAACAACTGAAAATATGTCTTATATTCTAGGTTCTTCAAAGTAGCCACCTTTTGTTTTGAATACTGCTTTGCACGCAGAAAAGGTGAACGGATGGACTCTACATTCCTGGTTCCCACCGTGAAGCATGGAGGAGGTGGTGTGGGGGTGCTTTGCTGGTGACACTGTTGGGGATTATTCAAAATTGAAGCGGTGAGCGGTCCAGCTCACCCCAAACCATCTCGATTGGGTTCAGGTCTGGTGACTGTGGAGGCCAGGTCATCTAGCGTGGCACCCCAACACTCTTGTTCTTGGTCAAATAGCCCTTACACAGTCTGGAGGTGTGTTTGGGGTCATTGTCCTGTTGAAAAATAAATGATGGTCCAACTAAACGCAAACCGGATGGAATAGCATGCTGCTGCAAGATGCTGTGGTAGCCATGCTGGTTCAGTATGCCTTCAATTTTGAATAAATCCCCAACAGTGTCACCAGCAAAGCACCCCACACCATCACACCTCCTCCTCCATGCTTCACGGTGGGAACCAGTTATGTAGAGTCCATCCGTTCACCTTTTCTGCGTGCAAAGCAGTAATCAAAGCAAAAGGTGGCTACTTTGAAGAACCTAGAATATAAGACATATTTTCAGTTGTTTCACACTTTTTTGTAAAGTGTAATGTATAATTCCACATGTGTTAATTCATAGTTTTGATGCCTTCAGTGTGATTCTACAATTTTCACAGTCATGAAAATACAGAAAAATCGTTGAATGAGAAGGTGTGTCCAAACTTTTGGTCTGTACTGTATGTGTGCATGAAAATATGTGTGCCTAAAAGACTAATTAAGGTCTGAAACCTTGGTCAAAGTTACCTGAGCACACAAATCTCCAAAGTGCCCAAGCTTTTGCACTGGTCAGTTTTCCTTTTTGTAATTTTAAAATGAAAAAAAAAAAGACTATTTTTAATTTGTTACCTACAATGCAAAGGAAATATGTCAACCTTAACTTTAGACATTTTAGAGATCATTTCATTTTCAATTTGCTTAACTGTTCATAATATCAGTAATTTTGACCAGGGGTACCTAAACTTTTACATGCCATTAGATATGCATATATATATTTTTTCTTATTTTGCACACCTAAGAAAAGTAAATTTCCTAACAAATTCATTCAAGACCATGTTGCAAAAATTAGTACTCCCAAATGAACATTTTAGGAGCAAAATTAAGCATTAATCTTTAGACTACAAAATTCTAATTAACAAGAATTCTATTAAAGTTAAGTCTAATTATTCAGTAAACAGGTGTCCAACAAATAGTTGATCATAAAAGGGCATTACTTAGCAAAGAAAACCCCTTCTCATTTCATGATGTCAGCAATGGCACCACATGGTAGAAAAATGTTACAAAACCTGAGATACAAAATAATTTCTTTACACATGAAAGGTGAAGGCTACAAGAAGATCAACAAAGCTTTACTTAGTCAGAATACTGTGGCAAAAGTTATTAGCAAAAATTTTTAGCAAAGATGGAACTGCGACCATCTCACAGTGATTTCAAGGCTGACCAAGGAGCTATGAGAAGGGATGAAGAAAGTCGACATTCAAGTTCACTGCAGTTAGATAAAGAAGTAGAAAGCCAAACTGGGGGAGTGTTTCTCGTGACACAATATGGCATATATAGCAGAGGAAGGCTATGTATAGGTGTTCATGAAGGAAGCCTCCGTTAAAGCCCTGTGGGGCTGCATAAGTGCTGCGTGTCTCAGTGAATTACATTTCATTGATGGTATCATGAATGCACAGATGTACTGCTCTATATTGAAAGAGAAGATGCTACCAAATGGGCACTTTTCCAACATGGCAATGATCCAAAACACACACCTAAGACAACTGTTGCATTTCTGAAGAACAAGGTGAAAGTGGTTCAGTGCCAACTATGTCTCTTGATCTGAACCCAATCAGACACATATGAGCAACTCTGAAGAGACAAGTTGAGCATCACTCTCCATCCTGCATCCATGCTCAAAAAGAGATAATTCTTGATGAATAGAGAAAAGTAGATGTTGCAATATGTTGCCAACTTGTTGATTCCATGCAAAAAGGCTTGGTGCTGTCCTTAAAAATCATGGTGGTTAAACTGTTCCTTCTTTGTAGTCGAAGATGACCATGACTGGAGGTATAGAGGAGGATCAGTGGCTGTGGGTCCTGAAGTGACTGATGAGGCTAATCCAGGCCTGGGGGGCTCACACATATACATGAAATAAGTATGTAGATATGGTCAGGACCTTAAATAATGCTAGTGCCTTGCGCACAGCTCGCTTTCTTTTTGCCTCAAAGATTCCACTGTCTTCAGCTACACGTGCTCCTGAGGTGATCCTGCTTCGCCAACCTTGACAGTCCAGGGCAAGCTTCTCCCATTTGTTGATGTTGACTGCCATGTTTTTGAAGAACATTTTAAGGCAGTCTTTGTAACATTTCTTCAGCCCCCGACTGTTTGCTTTTCCTGACACAGTTCTCCATACAGCAGTTGTTTAGGCAATGGACTGCCTGGCATTCTGACCACATGTCCAGCCCATCTGGCTTTGGCTATTAGCAGAAAAGTGTAAACGCTGCAGCGCTCAGCTTGTTCCAGGATTGCCATGTCAGGGACATTGTTTTGCCTCCTGATGTGGAGAATTCTACATAGGCAACTCAGGGGAAACTGATTGCGCTGCTTGACATGCTGGCTACAGAGAGTACAGGTCTTGCTGGCATACAGAAGTGTGGCAAAGACCACTGCGCAGTAGACCTTCAGCTTGGTGGTAAGGCTGAGTCCCTTTCATTCCCAGATGTTTTTACGGAGTCGCGCAAAGGTGGTGCTCGCTTTGATAATTCTGTTGTTGAACTTAGCATCTATGGTCACTACGCAGAAGAGTGTGCTACTCAGGTAGGTGAAATTGTCGACTGCTTTGAGGTTGTGCTCCTGCACTGTATTGCATGGCTCCTGGTATGGTTTTCATGGAGCAGGTTGGAACATAACTTCCGTCTTTCTAGGATTGATAACGATACAGAAGTTGTAGCAAGCTTATGAAAAAGAGTATTTCTTGCTGCATCTGATGCTTTAAACCTCTGAGACACACAAGGATGGTAACACCCTTGACCTGGTCTTTGTCCGCCTCTGTTCAATCTCCCACCTAAATAACTCACCGCTTCCACTCTCTGACCACAACATTCTCTCCTTCATCCTCACAAATCCTCGACCACCCCAGCGCACACCTACCACACATTCAGAAATCTACAAGCCATTAACCCTCAAACACTTTCAGACTCCCTACACTCATCACTGTCCCCAATCTCCTTTTTTTCTTGTCCTAATCTGGCTGTTCAGCACTACAATAACACCCTCACCCTCAGAACTTCCAAACACACAGTAAAACAGCCCTGGCTCACATCGCAAACTCACCTTCTCCAACGATGCTCTAGGAGTGCTGAACGCCTTTGGAGAAAAACCCGCACACCAGAAGACTTCATCCACTTTAAATTCATGTTAAGAACTTATAATGCTGCCCTTCACCTCGCCAAACAGACCTACTTCACCACCCTGATCTCCTCACTAGCCAACAACCCCAAGAAACTTTTTGACACTTTTCACTCCCTCCTCAGGCCAAAAGCACAAGCCCCTATCACAGACATTTGTGCTGACGACCTGGCCTCCCACTTTATAGAAAAAATAGATACTATCCGTCAGGAAATCTGCTCTCAACCACCAAGTGCTGTGACTCCCATCCCTCCCTGCATTTCCCCTGGCTCAATTTCCACATTTGATCCCATCACAGAAGAAGAAGTCTCCAGACTCCTCTCTTCCTCTCGTCCGACTACATGCACTACCGACCCCATTCCCTCACACCTCCTCCAGTCTCTCTCTCCAGTTGTCACAACTCACCTAACTACAATCTTTAATCTCTCAAAGAAACCCGCTCTCGACCCCTCCTGCACAAACAACTACAGACCGGTCTCCAATCTCCCCTTCATCTCTAAACTTTTGGAGCGCCTAGTCTACTCCCGCCTCACCCGTTATCTCTCCACTCACTCCCTCTTAGACCCTTCACAGTCCGGCTTCCGCCCCCTACATTCGACTGAAACTGCACTCATCAAAGTGACCAATGACCTTCTGACAGCAAAACGTAACGGTGACCACTCTCTGCTCATTCTTCTCGACCTTTCTGCAGCTTTCGACACGGTTGACCACCGTCTCCTACTGTCTAGGCTCCACTCACTAGGTATTAAGGACACTGTTCTCTCCTGGTTCTCCTCCTATCTTTCTGACCGCTCCTACAGTGTTTCGTTCTCTGGCTCCACATCATCTCCTCTTCCTCTCACTGTCGGTGTACCCCAGGGCTCAGTTCTTGGCCCCCTTCTCTTCTCTCTCTACACGGCCCCAATTGGACAGACCATCAGCAGATTTGGCTTTCAGTACCATCTTTATGCTGATGACACACAATTATACACGTCATCCCCCGACCTTACCCCCGCTGTTCTACAGAACGCCACCGACTGTCTGTCCGCAGTCTCCAACATCATGTCCGCTCTCTATCTGAAACTTAACCTCTCCAAAACTGAACTTCTTCTGCTCCCGCCGTCTACTAATCTCCCTAAATCTGACATTTCCCTCTCCGTGGGCGGCACCATAATAACACCCCGGCAGCAGGCTCGCTGTCTGGGTGTTATGTTTGACAACAATCTCTCCTTCACCTCCCATATACAATCTCTTGCCCGCTCTTGCCGCCTACACCTAAAGAACATCTCTAGAATCCGCCCTTTTCTCACCATGGAAACAACAAAAACCCTCACTGTAGCATTGATCCACTCTCGCCTGGACTACTGCAACGCTCTATTACTTGGCCTCCCCATTACTCGACTATCCCCTCTCCAGTCCATCCTTAATGCAGCAGCCAGGGTCATCCATCTAGCTAATCGGTACTCGGACGCGTCCGCTCTTCGCCAGTCCTTACACTGGCTGCCCATTCATTATAGGATCCAATTCAAAGTACTGGTTCTCACCCACAAAGCTCTCCACAGTGCAGCACCCCCCTACATCTCCTCCCTCATTTCTATCTATCGGCCTAACCGACTGCTGCGCTCTGCAAACGACTTTCGACTAACCTCTGCACTAATCTGTACCTCCCACTCCCGACTCCAAGACTTCTCCCGCGCTGCGCCAATCCTCTGGAATGCTCTACCCCAAGAAATTAGGACTATCCACAATTAGCATGGTTTCAGGCGCTCCCTCAAAACACATCTGTTCAGAGCGGCCTATCACATTCACTAATCAAAGTCATTCTATGTGTAAGTGTTGTGTGTGTGTGTGTAGCCCATTCACTATCTCCATCCATCCCTCACTCCCTCAAGATGGCTGGACCATCATTGTAAATGCACCATTGTATATACACACCTGTACTTTGTATCTCCCCCACCTCATTGTAGATTGTAAGCTCTCACAAGCAGGGTCGTATTATTTTGCTTTAAGTATTGTATTGTTAACATTGTTACTTATGACTTGTGTTTTGAAACTGTTAAACTGTAAAGCGCTGTGGAATATGATGGCGCTATATAAATAAAGATTATTATTATTATTATTATTATTATTATTATGCTCTGTGCTGGTGTTGAATGCACAGTCATCAGCAAATAAAAAGTCACAGATGACAATCTCATCTGTGCAGCATCTTTCAGGCATCTGAAGTTGAATAGCTTGCCATGAGTCCTGTACCTGACATGGATTCTGTTCTTGCAGTTGCTAAAAGGCATTTGCCAACATGGCAAAAAATAGTATACTGAAGAGGGTCAGAGCAAGTATGCACAATTGTTTTATGCCATTTGTAACTGGGAAGGCCTCCAATTTGTCTCCATCATTTAGGACCTTCACCATCGTACCATCATGGAGCTTCCAGACGATTTTGATGAACTTGCTCAGGCAGCCAAACTTTCCCATGATTTTTCACAGGCTGTCACTGTTGACTGTGTTTAAAGCCTTCATCAAGTCGGCAATGTTCATGAAAAGGTCGCTGCATTGCTCCTGGCACATTTCCTGGAGTTGATACGTTGTGAAGACCATATATCACATTCAGCACTGAAGCCACACTGGCTATCCTGTAATAGACCTTGCTCAAGGTGCTGGAGGACGCGGTTGAGCAAAAGGTGATCCAGAATCTTCCCAGCAGTGGACAGAAGGGAGATTCCTCCATGGTTGGTGCAAGATTGGCGGTTGTCTTTTCTCTTGTACATGTGGATTATGCTGGCATCTTTCAGCTGTTGAGGAACCTGTTTGCTTTTTTACATGAACTGAAATAGTTTGGTCATCCAAATTACTAGATGTAGTAGTTTTTAATGTGGGGTGTATTCATTTTAACATCAAATAATGTGAGTAAAATTGAAGATTTTGTAATGAAAGTTATATTACTAACCTTACTTTCATATTATGGGTTAAAAGATGGTCTAGAAAACTCAGTCTTGAACAAAGTCTGGAAACTATTCTACTGTTCAGTGAGATATTGATTTAAATCTTACTTTTCAAAGAGTATATACTCATTTATGCTGAGCACTGTACATTATATATATATGTACACAAACAATCTATTACCAAAATGCAAAGCAAAGTGATTGAGCAAAAGAGAAATAGAAATCAAATCAAAACAATATTTGGCATGACCAGCCTGTGCCTTTAAACTAGTATGAATCTATATATATATCCATTTACAGTCAGCAGACCCAATCCTATTTTTTGTCCAGTCCTTTTGCCTTTTGATATTTTGACACTGCTCCTTAGAATGTTGCTTAGAAACCAGCAGCACCAATAAGTACAAAAGTGAAGATGGTGTTTTTACTGACTTGTTCAGGAAGCTGAAAAGCATGTATTGCTATTTTAACTTTCTGAAAATGGTCATTTTGTGAAATGACATAAAAATTATTTAATGCACTGTGTTTTGGGAAATTACCTACATCAAATGTAAGGATTTTTAGCTCCTGACTCTGAATATATTTCACCACGCAATATAGCAAGTTTCAATACTTCATCTGGCTTTAGGGGGTATTATTAAAGAGGCTGTCCACTACTTTTCCATTGATGACCTATTCTTTGGATAGGTCATCAATGTCTGATCGGCCGAGGTCTGACACACCAGCACCCCGCCAATCAGCTGTTATCAGTGCTGGCGGCGGCCAGCTTTTTGTTTTCTTGTAGTGGCCGCGGCAGGGTACTATACATCCGCCTCCTATTCAAATCAATATGAATATCAATATGCAGTAGCCATTATCAGAAAATGGAGCAGCTCTGCAAGTGAGCACTTCTAGCCAGCGCCTGCCGCCACTGAAACAGCTGATTGGTGGGGGTGCTGGTTGTCGGACCTCAGCCGATCAGACATTGATGACCTATCCTAAGAACAGGTAATCAATGAGTTTAGAAGTCATCCTCTAGCCAAAGGATAGGGGATAACTTCCTGATTGCTTGGGGTCCAACTTATGGAACCACAATCAATCCTAAAAACTGGGATTCTGAAGAGCGCCAAGTGAATGGAATAGTGATGAATCATGCGCACCTCCAATGTATTCATTCTTAAAGAAAAACTGTCACCATAAAAATCACTATTAACCTGCAGATATGGGGTTTATTTGCAGGTTAATAGTGTTATTTTCCTGCCTGGCACATGCACTTAGATGAACACTGCAGGAAGAATGTGAACTTTTTTCCCCCCAGCAGCTTTCGGGTTTCAGTCACCCAAAATACTGAAAAGAATAAAGTTAATTTTCTCCCCAGAGCATTCAGATTTGTGCATGCTCCAGACAGGTTAATAACACCAATAACCTCCAGATTAAACCCATATCTGCAGGTTAACAGCGTTTTTGCTAGTGACAGGTTCCCTTTAAATGGGAGGTTTACGATGAAGTAAAACAGTATGCCTCTCTGAACAGCGTCTGGGAGGTTTTAGTTGGTGCTGCTCAAAAAATCGTCAGCAAATTAAGAAGCTAAAAGACTCCGTGGGTAGAAGGCTTTTGACGGTTATTGAACATAAGGGTGGCTACATTGGTGACTGATATTTTTTTTTAAATGTCAGAAATATGTTTTGTACAATTTGAGTGCTTTGGTTATTATTCTAACTTAACCCTTAAGGAACAAGGGTATTTCCGCTTTTGCATTTCCATTTTTTGCTCGCCTTCTTCCCACAGCCATAACTTTTTTATTTTTTGGTCAATATGGCCATGTGAGGGTTTGTGTTCTGCGGCATGAATTGTACTTTTGAATGGCACCACTGATTTTACTATATTGTATACTGGAAAACAAGAAAAAAAATTGTGGCAAAATTGCAAAAAAAAAGAGCAATTCCACAATTGTTTTTTGGATTTTTTACTATGTTCACTAAATGCTAATAAAACTGACCTGCCATTATAGTTCTCCAGGCCATTATGAGTTCACAGACAACAAACAAGTCTAGGTTCTTTTTTATTTAAGTATATTTATTTATTGTTTTATTATGAATGGGGTGAAAGGGGGATGATTCAAACTTTTATATTTTTGTTATTTTTTTTATATTTTTAAAAACATTTCAATTTTGCTTTTTACTTGCTTCAATAGTCTCCATGGGAGACTAGAAGCTGTGATCATCCGATCACTTGTGCTACATAGAGCAGAGCTGCAGCCCTCCTCTATGTAGCAGAAATGCTCATTTGCTATGAGCACCGATCCCTAGGCGGCACTCCTAGCGATCTGGCTATGACAACTGCAGGGGTCTCCTGCAGACCCCTGGTTGTCATACCAGCCCATCAGCATCCTGCAGTCATGTGACACGGGTTCCAATAGGAGGAGGTTATGATGCGCTTCCTGAACGTGTATGTTAAATGCCGCTGTCAGAGCTTGACAGCGGCATTTAACATGTTACCAGCTGTAAGAAGATGGACCAGATTGAGGGTACCTCTCTTGTGTCGGTTCCGGAACTGTCACCATTATTGCCTGGGAAAGCTTTCTGACCCGGACCAACCTTTGCACTCAACAGCAGGGGGCGTGGCTAGGATAAAAGGTGCTGTGTGCGGGAAAGCAGGAAGAGACCTGGCGGGAAGACAGAGCGCACAGCAGGGGAAGGATGGTGCTCCCTTCCCGGAGCAACTTGCCTTAAAGTCCCTGCATCCAGGTACACTGACTGTGGACAGCAATCTGCTGTGTGCCCACTGACTCCCTTGACCGAAAGTCTGACACTTTCGGGTCCGGTGATTGCTGCATGCGTACCGCCTTAGACTGACTTTGTGACTCATCCAGAGCTGTGTAACTCCCCACCCGCATTCCCCGCCAAGCTGAGTCACGCTCCAGCGGTATCACAGACTGTGCTTCATCCCGTATGACGAACCATGGACACAGGACCCCGCTTAGGACAGCAAGAATATGCTTCCTTCATCGGGATCCTGATCCTCAACTTCTTCAGGACCTCACCGGAGACTTCACGCGCCGCTTGCATCGGCACCACCGTTGGAGCCCAGGACTCTGCAGCCAGGAAATCGGCGGACTGATAAGTTAATCCTTTTCATGAACAGTTGCTTTACCCAACTCCTCACCTCTCATTCATACCGTGTCAATACTATTTCCCATACCCCTTGCTTAACTCTTCACCTCCCTGCGTGGAGTACTACTCTGTTAATAAATCTGTTAACCCTTGCTCTGCCTCCTGTCCGTCACTGCATCCCACGACCTGCAATCTTAAACAGCCACAGGTGAATCACGATTTCACCCGAGGCTGTTAGGGGCACATGACAGCTGATTATAATAATAATAACTTGCATTTATTTGTGAAAAAATCAGAAATTTGGCAAAAATGTAAAAATTTTTAAAATTTTAAAATTTTGCAATTTTCAAACTTAATTTGCATGCCATTAAAAAAAGTTATGTCACACAAAATGGTTAATAAATAACATTTCCCACATGTCTACTTTAAATCAATACAATTTTTAAAACATAATTTTTTTGTTAGGAAATTAGAAAGGTTAAACGTTGACCAGCGATTTCTCACTTTTCCAACAGAAATTTACAAAACATTTTTTTAGGGACCACATCACCTTTGAAGTGACTTTGAGGGGCCTACATGACAGAAAATGACAAAAATGACACCATTCTAAAAATTGCACTCCTCAAGGTGCTCAAAAGGTGCTTCACAGGAATTCGTGGAATGTGGAAGAAAAGAATGAACATTTAACTTTTTTCACCAAAATTTTGCTTTAGACGTTAGTTTGTTTTTATGTTCACAAGGGTAAAAGGAGGAAATATACACCAAAATTTGTTGTGCAATTTTTCCTGAGCACGCTGATACCCCATATGTGGGGGAAATCTACTGTCTGGGTGCAAGGCAGGGCTTGGAAGAGAAGGAGCACCATTTTATTTTTTGAACGCAAAATTTGGTGGAATCATTAGCGTATGCCATGTCATGTTTGGAGAGTCCTTGATATGCCTAATCAGTTGAAACCCCCCAAAAGTGACTTCATTTTCAAAATTAGATCCCTCAAGGAATGTATCAAGATGTATGGTTAGCACCTTGAACCCCCAGGTGCTTCACAGAAGTTTATAACACTGAGCTGTGAAAATAAATAATTCCATTTTTAAACACAAAAATGTTCTTTTAGCCTCAATTTTTTATTTTCACAAGGGCAACAGGAGAAATTGCACTTTACAAGTTCTTGATCAACTTCTCCTGAGCATGCCGATACCCCATATGTAGGGGAGCACAGCAAGGCTGGAATCATTAGTGGACGCCATATCGCATTTGGACAGCCCCTGATGTGCCTAAACAGTGGAATACCACAAGTGACTCTATTTTGGAAACTAGATCCCTCAAGAAATGTATCTAGATGAGTGGAGAGCACCTTTAAACCCCAGGTGCTTCACAGAAGTTTATAATGTTGAGTTATGAAAATAAAAATTCACATTTTTCACACAAATATTTTATTTTAGCCCCAATGTTTTCATTTTCACAAGGCTAACAGGAGAAATTGCACTATACAATTTGTTGTGCAATTTCTCCTGAGTTCACTGGTGCCATATATATGGTAGAAAACTACTTTTAAGTCACAGTGCAAAGCTCAGAAGGGAAGAAGCGCCATATTGGAGTTCACATTATGCTGGAATCGTTTGAGGGTGCCATGTCACATTGGCATAACCCCTGAGGTGCCAGAACAGCAGAACTCCCCCCTTGATGACACAGAATTTTATCTTAATTAGCCTGACGTCTATTTTCAGCAAGCCAGGAAGAATAGACTGTTATCTATGTGTTGACTTGAATTTATGAGTTTCTTTCTGG
The DNA here is from genome assembly GCA_033576555.1 of Oophaga sylvatica. Taxonomy (NCBI): domain Eukaryota; kingdom Metazoa; phylum Chordata; class Amphibia; order Anura; family Dendrobatidae; genus Oophaga; species Oophaga sylvatica. The sequence goes on along the minus strand of JARQOD010000004.1, from coordinate 135,042,691 downwards.
TTGGTCAAGAAAACAGACTTTTGTTCACGTAAAGGTACTGCCACACTAAACAATCCCGCTAGCGATCACGATAACGACGCATACTAATGCGATCGCTAGCGGGATTGTTTCTATATCGCTAAGTGCGGCCACATTTAGCGATATAGTTAACGACGCTATCGCCGTTAGCGATCTTCTTAACGACTTTAGCGGTACAAAAGTACCGCTAAATCGCTAAGAAAAGGTGCCACACTAGCGATATATACTTACCCAGCGGGAGCGCCGACGAGAAAATAGGGTCCGGAACGATTCCAGCGATGAGCGAGATCACAGCAGGAAGCTCGTCGCTGGCAGATGCCGCACTGAACAACATCGCTAACGGGATCGCTAAATAGTGACGTTTTTTAGCGATACCGTTAGCGATATTGTTCAGTGTGGCATACCCTTTAGCCTGTAATATTGGTTTGTAAGCTGCCAATTTCTTTTAACATATTGTTCTTTTATCCTGGATGACTAGTGATACAGGGTCATGGAACAATGATATTTGCTGATATCCTGATTGCACATTGTCCAGGCCAGCCAGTTTGTTGACTTGCAAAATAGAGGAAAAATGATGCAAATACATTACATAATCAAACAATGCGAGTTGATCTTATCACCATTCTTTTCCTTTAGCTGAGAATGCTGGATGAAGGACAGTTGTTAACTATAAAAAGAGGTTATATGCCTCTGTAACATCAGAAAGAGATACCTCCAGACAGCCAATAGATCCAGAGATCAAAAGAACCAGAGACTCTCTACAGGACAGCAGCGAAGACATCATGGCTCCATCATAAAGGACACAGATTTGTCATTCTACAGGATGCCAGCTTGGGGCCCCGACTGGAAGAACACAGATCTGGTCCTTTGACCATTGCTAATCAATGGATACATTTGGGTAGTCATAATTTGGACCCACCGGTCGCCTGAGCCCCATGGATACGTGTGTGTGGGTCAGGAGTAGGACCCGCCTGTCGACCGGTTCCATGGAGATGTTCAGAGATGCCAGGTTGTGACCGTCTAGTCAACTGGCCTTGTACCTCAATGTACTGTCATCTTCCTAAACTTGCCATTACGTGCTTTTTGTGTGCATGCCACAGGTTGGTTAGTTGGCCCTGGAAGCTCTGAAGTCATAGCTGCTCTTATCCCAGCAAATTTTTACCATTGGGCAGTGAAGAAAGAATAATGACATTTTTACTCCTAAAATGTTGCTTTAGCCTCAAATTTTTAATTTTAATAGGAAAAAATGCACCTCTTAGTTTGTTTTGCAATATCTCCTGAGTACACTAATACCCTACATGTAATTAGGAGCTACTTTTGAGGCACTGTGCAAAACACAGAAGTGAAGGATCGTCGTAATTTAGTGTAGTTTCTACTAATATGGTTTGTCATTTGGCAGTGAAGAAAAAATAATTACATTTTTACCACAAAATTTTGTTTTAGCCTTGGATTTTACATTTTCACAAGAGGAAATGGTAAAAAAAAGGCAACAAAATTTCTTCCACAATTTCTACTGAACGTGGAAATACCCCATATGTGGCTGTACAGTACTGCTTCGCCACATGGCTACACTAGGGAGGGATGGAATACTATTTGCCTGCTGAAGCGCTATTTTCCTAGAATAGCCTGCAGACTCAATATACAGAGCCCCTATATGCTAGAAGAGTGACCCCATATTGTAAATTGCACTGTTCTGTGAATTTATCTATAGGTGTAGTGATGATTTGACTCCATGGGTGTTTTCCAGAAATAAAAAGCAGTGGATGTTGCTGAGTGAAAATTGCAAATCTGCTATTGTAGTGCCAATACATTGTAATTCTTAGTATGTTGTGGTGACCAGTACGTTATGCCCAGCTTGTGTTTCTAGAAACATGCACCCATAAATTAAATGGGCTCTCATTGCTACAGAAATGCCAAACATGTGGACGCTAAATGTGGTTTAGGTACACTGTGGGGCTCAGAAAGAAAGGGGGCATTTGGATTTGGGAGCACAGAGTTTTCTGGATTTCTCTTGGGGGGTGAGGAGCCATAGTACTTTTCCAGAGCCTTTGTACTACGAGCAATGTGGAAGCCCCCTACATTTCCATTAACAAATGATGTACCTATGTGGGGACGTGCTTTTTTTGTGGATTGAGTTGAAGCTTTTATTGGGAACATTTTACATAACATTTGGGATCACATTTATACTGTGCGCTAAGCTGAGCACTTATATCGAGGTTTCCATCTAAATCCCCGAATGACGTTATTCAGATGAAATCCCCGAGATATTTATTCACTAAAATAAGGCAGCATAATTACTCAGGACTCCGTCTGGCCTTTGTTCAGCTTTGTCTTTTTTTTCAGAGGTGCACAAAACTGTTACGGACCGCACTTTTATACATGCCTAACAAGACGGACACCACCGGATCACAGGCCCGACAGTGTCCATAGTGCCTTCATCTGCCTCATTATAGGGAATCTTCAGCCAGAGGTTCCATCTGAATTAAGTATTTCAGAGATTTACACATCGATGTGTAAACACAGTACCACAATATTATTTTGTATTGTACATCGTAAGAGATTTACACAGAAACACTGGTGTAAGCGCTCAGCGTAGGGCGCAGTATGTGTGCCGAGTCTTACTGCGATCTTTGGGAGGCAGAGTGATCAAATCAACAGCAGGTGAAGAATTAGTTTTATTTATTTTTAACGCTGTTCCTCGTGTGGTATAAGTGATTAGACGAGTTTATTCTTCGGGTTGGTGCGATTACAGCGGTACCAGATTTATATCGATTTGTTAGGTTTGGCTGCCTTAACACAATAAAAGACGCTTTTTTTGCGAATTGCAATATTTTGAGAGCTATAATTTTTCCATATTTCTGCCGGCAGAGTCATGCTCGTTTTTTGCTGGACACGTTTACATTTTTAGGGGCTAAGATCAGGTTTAAGGCTAGAGAAGCAAAATGAACAAAAAAAACAGCAATTCAGGGATAGGCATTTTTTGGGGAGAAGCGTTATGCCATTCAACGTGTGATAAAATTAATAAGGAAGCTTTATTCTTCGGGTCAGTACGATTACAGCAAGACCAAATTAATATTTTTTTTTTATGTTTTGGCTCTTTTACACAATAAAATCTATTTTATAGTAAAAATAATTATTTTTGCATCGCTTTATTCTGAGAGCTATAACTTTTTTATTATTCCGCTAATAGAGCTGTATGGTGGCTTGTTTTTGCGGAACAAGATGATGTTTTCAACTATACCATTTTCATTTATATTCGTTCTTTTTATTCCACTTTTTGTTCTGAGGTATGATGAAAAGCATAGTGTTTTGCCTGTTTTTTTTTTTTTTTACAGTGTTCACTGAATGGGTTAACTAGTTGGGCAGTTTTAGAAATCAGGTCGTTCCAGACTCAGCAATACCAAATATGTGTACTTTTCATTTTTTCTCAAAAAAATAAATAAATATATAAAATAATAGTAATAATAATATATATATATATATATATATATATTATATATTTAATGTTAAGGGTCTGCGGAACGCACCAAATATATGATGTAGAGAGGTGCGTTCGCAGCCCGGGGTCCACCGTGCAAGCGGTGCCTGCTGCTAGTAAAAATGGCGTAAGAAGCAAACTCTGTTATCCCGCAGAGTCGCCAACATAAACGCCGTAACGCGCTGTGGCAATAAGTGCGAACTCTGTTACTCCACAGAGCCGCTAAGAAAACACGCTAGGCCGCTGTCTAGCGTTGAAAGCGAACCCTGTTACGTCACAGGGCCGCTGAGGAAAAGTGCTGTGTCCTGTCAGGCTCTCAGGTACACAGTTAAGTGCTAAGCGTACATAAAGCGTGATCATGTGCTAAAGTCCTCGCGGGAGTCACCCGCAATCTATGGCGTCTGAACGCCAGACCCTGAATACGGCAATCAAAACTCCTCACCGGTTATTGCGGTAATCTAGGGCATCTAGGACGCCGACCCTGACCAGCTAGCACACCAAACTCCTCACCGATTAAGTCGGTATTCTAGTGGCTTATTTCAGCCGGGTCCCTAACCACACACACGCATGACCACACTGGCGCATAGCATACAATGGTTGATATTAGCGCATGGCGGCCCAGCCATGCTACCCTTTTATAGCAACAGCTACAGGACCTGCCAGAAACAAGGACCAATGAAACTTGCTCCAGAACACCAGTAGTAACAGGGCCTTCCTGGCGGACCAATAGGAGCTGCAGCAGCACCTGAGCATGTGACCCCTGATCTCCAATGAGAGATCTCACTCTGGGCATGCTCAGAAGGGAAAACGCAGGACTTTGTCCCAAAGACGTCTGCTCCAGCACTGGCTATAATAGCAGATCCAGGAAAGGCAGCAGCAAGTCACTGCACAGTACTGGAGTGGGCAAGACGCTTGGACCGACGTCTCTGCAGAGCAGGATCCACTGCGGCCGGAGATGAATGGGAGACCGCAGCGGGGATGGTTTGAGACTCCCCTTGTGCAGCAGCGGGAACTCGAACCCTAACATTACCCCCCTCCTAGGGCCCCCCCTTCTCTGGGCCTCGCTGCGTTCAAAGGCAGCGATGAGCTGCGGAGCGTGAACATGCTCGGCAGGCTCCCAAGACCTGTCCTCAGGCCCATAGCCCCTCCAGTCCACCAAATAAAACTTTTTGCCCCGTACCACCTTACACCCTACAATGGCGTTCACCTCATGGTCATCCGTAGATGAACCCGATGTCCTGGCAGATGACTCAGAAAACCGGGACATGAGCATGGGTTTCAGGAGGGATACGTGAAAGGTGTCGGAGATACCCAGGCGTGGTGGAAGAGCCAAACGGTATACCACAGGGTTAACCTGCTCGAGGACCTTGAAAGGACCCAGGTAGTGGGGTGCCAACTTAGTGGACTCAACTCGCAGCCTGATGTTACGGGCGGAGAGCCACACCATGTCCCCAGGAGCAAATGTTGGAGCGGGGCGCCGATGTGCGTCGGCGGAGGACCTCATCCTCTCCTTGGATGCCTGAATGGCATCCTGGGTACGGTCCCAAATGTCCCGTGCCTCCACAGCCCAGTCTGCCACCCTGGAGTCGGCGGAAGACACAGGCATGGGTACCGGAACCCGCGGATGCTGACCGTAGTTTAGGAGGAATGGAGTCTGTCCGGTGGAATCAGCCACAGCATTGTTTAGTGCAAACTCAGCCCATGGTAGCAAGGATGCCCAGTCATCCTGCCTGGCCGAGACAAAATGTCGTAGATAGGTGACCAAGGTCTGGTTGGCCCTCTCTACAAACCCATTCGTCTCAGGATGGTACGCTGAAGAGAGATTTAACTCAATACTGAGTAGACGACAAAGCTCTCTCCAGAACCGAGACGCAAACTGGGGACCTCGGTCACTGACAATTTTGTCCGGCATGCCGTGTAGACGGAAGATGTGCCTAACGAACAACGCTGCCAGAGCCCGTGCAGAAGGTAACCGTGGTAGCGGCACCAAATGCACCATTTTGGAAAAATGGTCGGTGATTACCCAAATGATGGTGCAACCCCGAGACTTGGGCAAGCCCACCACAAAGTCCATTCCAACCATCTCCCAGGGCCTGTCTGCCACCGGCAAAGGGTAAAGTAACCCAGCTGGGCGTTGTCGTGGAGACTTATTCTTGGCGCAGGAGACACACGCCCGAACATAGTCCCCCACGTCACGGACCATATGCGGCCACCAGTATGTCCTCGCCAGCAATTCAGATGTCCTCTTTGCCCCAAAGTGTCCACCCACCCTGGACGAATGTGCCCAAGAGAGTACCTCCGGTCGCAAGTTGGTAGGTACAAAGTCTTGCCCGGGGGCACAGACTCTAGCGAAACCGGGGCCACTGTTCTCAGGCTCTCTGTGGGGACAATAAGCCGAGGCTCCTCCACCTCCTCCTCAGAGGACACCACAGAGCGAGAGAGAGCGTCAGCACGAATATTCTTCTCTCCCGAGAGGAAATGCAGTGTGAAATGAAACCGGGAGAAGAACAAGGACCATCTGGCCTGGCGAGAATTTAGCCGCTGGGCTGTCTGAAGATATACCAAATTTTTGTGGTCAGTGAAGACTTGGAAGGGAAAGCGAGCCCCCTCCAACAGATGTCTCCACTCAGAGAAAGCCAATTTCATTGCTAACAACTCCCTGTCCCCAATGGAATAATTCTTCTCCGCTGGTGTGAAGGTCTTGGAGAAGAAGAAGCAAGGATGCTTTCGACCTTGAGCATCCTTTTGAAAGAGGACTGCTCCAGCACCAACGGATGAGGCATCCACCTCCAATATGAATGGCTTATCAACATCAGGGCGGCGTAGAATGGGAGCGCTAGCAAACTGAGACTTAATTGAGATGAAAGCCTTGGAGACTTCCTCAGACCACAATTTGGAATTTGCTCCCTTCTTGGTGAGGGCTACCAAGGGAGCTACCAAAGTTGAGAAATGGGGAATGAACTGGCGATAATAATTAATGAACCCCATAAATCGCTGCACCGCTTTAAGGGAATGAGGTTCTTGCCAGTCCATCACAGCTTGTAATTTGGCAGGATCCATAGCCAATCCCTGGGCGGAGATGATATAGCCCAAGAATGGTAAAGACTCCTGCTCAAACACGCATTTCTCCAACTTTGCATAAAGGGAATTTGCCCGCAAGAGGTCGAAGACCCTGCAGACATCATTCCGGTGGGAGTCAATATCTGGAGAGAAGATGAGAATATCATCCAGATAGACCACGACCGAGGTGGAAAGCATATCCCGGAAGATGTCATTAACAAAGTCTTGGAAAACGGCTGGGGCGTTACAGAGCCCAAAGGGCATCACCAGATACTCATAGTGCCCATCCCTGGTATTAAAAGCCGTCTTCCACTCGCCCCCCTCGCGGAAGCGAATCAGGTTGTAAGCACCCCGCAGGTCTAATTTGGTAAATACCCTTGCTCCCCGAAGCCTATCAAAGAGCTCAGAAATTAAAGGCAGCGGGTATTTATTCTTAACCGTAATGGCGTTAAGACCCCTGTAATCTATACAGGGACGTAATTCTCCGTTCTTCTTTTGCACAAAGAAGAACCCTGCCCCAGCAGGTGACACTGACTTCCTGATGAACCCTCTTGCCAGATTTTCCTGAATGTATTGGGACATAGCCTCCGTCTCCGGGAGAGAGAGAGGATAGACCCTTCCCCGGGGAGGTTCTGCTCCAGGCAAGAGGTCAATAGGACAGTCATAGGGCGGTGAGGCGGAAGAGTCTCCGCAGCCTTTTTGGAGAACACGTCTACATAGGACCAATAGCACTTGGGCAGGGAAGTGAGATCTGCGGGTATCCCTGTAGTAGCAACCTGAACACACGCCCTCACACATTTACCTCTACAAGACTCACTCCAACCCCGTATCTTCCCAGAGGACCACTCAATATGTGGGGAGTGAAGACGAAGCCAGGTACTCCCAGCAGAGCCTCATCTATACCCTCAGGAAGGACAAGGAAAGAAATAATCTCCTGATGGGAAGGAGACATAGCTAATGTGAGAGGGATTGTCTGATGTGTGATCTGTGAGGGCAGTATGGAGCCATTCACCACTCGAACAGTCACCGTTTTGGTGAGCATCACCTGAGGTATTGTGTGACGGAGAGCAAAAGCAGAGGACATAAAGTTCCCCTCTGCTCCAGAATCCACACAAAGCTCAACTGTTAGAGTGGATTGACCAAAAGAGATTGTCCCTTTAAAGGACAGCTTGGAGGCAAATGCTGTTGACTCTAGTGAACCTCCTCCCATTGTCACTAGACGCGAACGTGTACGTGATCGCTGGGGACATCTATTGGCATAATGTCCTGCTGCTGGCACATCTACAGACACATACCGAGTGGCCGAGTCTTAGTTCCACTCGAAAGTCCTCCATGCCTCTGGGGAGTCGGACGCCCTGAACGGGAAATTCAGAGGTTTGGCAAAGGTAGGTGCAGCCGAAACTCTGCCTACACTGGGTCCGCTCTAACCTCCGCTCGTGAAAGCGAGGTCGATGCGGGTAGATATGGAAATAGTTCTCCAGTGTGGCAGGAATCTCCCTGGTAGCCAAAGCGTCCTTTACATGTCAGCCAGTACCTCTCCAGAACACGGAATAAGGACTTTATCTGGCCACTCTAATTCAGAGGCCAAAGTTCGAAATTGGACTGAGAACTGCTGACCAGGACGAACCCTGTGACATTGCCAGCAGTTGGAGCGCTAGTATCGTGCGTGACCTGAGGCCTAAAAAGACCTTTTTCAGAGCCTCTAAAAACCGAGAGCACTCCGCACCACGCGATCGTCTCGCTCCCACAGCGGCGTTGCCCATTCCAACGCTCTGCCCGACAGAGTAGAATAATACAAAACCCACTTGTGCCCGATCCTTGGGAAAACGTGCAGCCAGAAGCTCGAGCTTGTATGAGCACTGACTCACGAATCCCCGACATTGCTTGCTGTCACCGCAAACTTGTCAGGAAGCGGAGGGGGATAATGTAGGAGCAGAGGTGTGCAGAGGACAAACTGGCTGCAGCCGCTAGCAGCCTGAACAGCGACTGCGGTACATCCACAGCTGAGGTTGTGCGCTCAGAGCCGCCAACCTACCCTCCAGCTGCTGGATGTACTGCCTAGGCGCTGGTCATCCGCCATTTTACTAGCCAGACCCTGGCGCTAATATTATGTTAAGGGTCTGCGGAACGCACCAAATAATGATGTAGAGAGGTGCGTTCCAGCCCGGGTCAGTCAGCGAGCGTGCAAAGCGGTGCCTGCTGCTAAAATAAAAACTGGCGTAAGTGCAAACTCTGTTATCCCCAGAGTCCGCCAACGTAAACGCCGTAACGCGCTGTGGCAATAAGTGCGAACTCCTTTACTCCACGAGCCGCAAAGAAACACGCTAGGGCCTGTCAGCGTTGAAAGCGAACACTGTTACGTCACAGGGCCGCTGAGGAAAAGTGCTGTGTCCTGTCAGCTCTCGGTACACAGTAGAGGCTAAGCGAAAAAGTGTGATCTGTGCTAAAGTCTCGCGGGATCACCCGCAATCTATGGCGTCCTGAACGCCAGACCTGAATACGGCAATCAACAACTCCTCACCGGTTATGCCGGTAATCTAGGGCATCTATTTCGCCGACCCTGACCAGCTAGCACACCAAACTCCTCACCGAGGTAAGTCGGTATTCTAGGGCTTATTTCAGCCGGCCCTAACCACAGCTACCATGACCTTTTTTTTTTTTTTTTTTTCTTCCCTCAGATGGGAAGTTCCACAGTCAGATAACCAAAACTATAAGGAACTCACTCCCAAACAACGTGTACACTTACATAATGCAGCACTGTTCCCATCATCATCGGAAAACAACTTTATTTACAAGCACAAAAAAACCACAAAACTAAGACACATTAACAAGTGTTTCCACTTTTTAACTTTCCAAATTCCCTCTGCGTCCTCCTCCCCCCTCTTCTCTTATCACACACAAAGCAAAAATACAATTTTCCCAAACAATTTTTAAACAATTTTTAACCTCAATCTCCTTCCTCTTAAACACATACACGTTCCTCACATCCCACAACACCTCTTTTATACATGCAAGCATCAACCACAACACTCTCTCCTTTTCTCCACACATACCCAACCCAAACATAAATAACTCAAACGTCAAAAAATTCACATCACACAACTCCTTACACAACGGGCCCAAACCTGAAATCACACTTCTAGCATACTGACAATTCCAAAACAAATCACCACACTCTCTCTCCCACCACATCCCCTCCTCGGACACATCTCACTCCTCACTAAACCCGATTTCTCTGGAACTCTCTCACCGGTAACACCTCATGCAATGACTGCCACACAATCTCGCTCTGTCTATTTGTCATACCATCCATACGTACCTTCTTCCATACCTTTTGCACATCACTTCCTCTCACCATATAGATACCACATTCCATCTCTCTACACTCAATCATCCTATATACCGCTTTCTTCTTCTCTAACAACCTCACATCCACATCACACAGTTCATACTTCACCAAAAATTTGTAAACCCACACATACCACACAGGCACCTCAAAAGCCACTGGGCACCTTAGATCCCTTTCCCACCACTTCAGACGGAACAGAAAACTTCCAAACAAATACCTGCACATACATGCACACTTCCCATCCATCCTAATCACACCCAATACAAACACCATAATATTCATGCCAAAAAATACATTCAAATTGGGGAATCCCAGCCCCCCTTATCCATTCTCTCATCACAACCTCTCTCCTTGCACGCTCCATACTTGAACGTCAAAAAAATACAAACAAAACCCTATTTAATCTTCTAACACACATATAACCTGGTGGAAAAACCACCGCAACATGCACATTCACCCCAATATCATTGCTCAGAGTCAGGGGCGTAACTAGGAATGGCAGGACCCCACAGCAAACTTCACAATGGGCCCCCCTGGCCCCAATTTTAAAAAATATATATATTTTTTTAAAAATCACTAATCGCAAACGGCGAATGGATTGAATAATCCAGTCGCCATTTGCAAATTTTTAGCCGCTTTGGCGACCATTTTGGTCGCCATCTGCAGCACTGTAATGAGGCCTGCTGTTTTCGGGCCCTAGGCCCCTGGTAGGGCCTGCAGTTTCCTGGGCAAGTTTCCTGTCAAGCACTATGCGTGACTAGTGAACCAAACCGTCAATCACTTTTCCAAGCGATCTTCAAATCGCTGAAAAGCGCGAGCATTCTGCAACTAAAACGCTTGCAAAATGCTTTGTTTGCGGAAAAACGCATACTAATTACGTAGTTTTTACCCCGGCGGGGATTGTGGAAATGCACCGCAAAATTTCGGAGCATTTGTGCAACTGAACATGGCCTAAAGTTCTGACCCCATCTGCCCCTGACAAGTAAATGCAGGAATCTTGAAAGAGGGCTGTGTCCTGTCAGGGCTGGTTGGCTCAGCAGTCTATGCTTCTTTGCAGAGGTGAAGGGGAAGGCACTCAGGTATGAGGGCACTCGGTCTGGGGCACTTGGCTGGGGGCATCAGTCTGGGTGGCACTCGATCCTGGGGGCACTCAGCCTGCTCTTTCATGACTATACTGATACAGACAGGTCAGACTCAAGGACATAGCATCGTCCTTGGGAGCCCAGCTCTGCTGATAGTATGACTGACGCTGTCACTGACACAGTAGCCGCTCACTGAGGATGCGTCTCTGCAGTGACTGGACTGAGCCTGGCCGGAAACGTCTATTACACAGGCTCAGACACTCCCGGGTTTGGCTGAGGCTGCACTGCTCCTGCTGCTCAGGACTCACATCGTGACTGTGTGACAGGAGAATACTGACTGCACTAACCCGCGCTTAGCAGGATTGGATGCTGAAAGTCCCCCCTCTTTTAGCTCACACTGGCTGCCTCTCCCAGCTGTCTGTCACAGTGACTCCTGCTCTTCCACACAAACCTCACTGCGGCCCCTCCACTCCCGTGCCCCTTACACCAGTAGGGTAACCCTGATGCGGCCCTGCATACGCGCCGAGCCCCGAATTTACCGTGTGGTAGGTGAAGCTGCTGCAGCAGGGACGGGCCCCCTTCTACCCGGCCCTTGCAGCTGCTTTCCCCTGCTTCCACGATAGTTCCGCCCCTGCTCAGAGTCCTCCCACCAAAAATCTTACATTCAGTCTTCTCCCAATTCACTTTAAACGCAGACGCTCCACAAAAAACGGATACCAACAACTTCACACGACGCACCGAACACTCTGAATCACACAAAACACACACATCATCCATGTAGCCATTCACCTTCCATTCCCTCCCCCCCGCCCCCGGCACTTGCACAGCCCGAATCACCTATCTTTCCTCAACATACACAACAATGGCTCAATCGCGCAAATGAACACACAGGGGACAATGGGCACCCCTGCCGTACACCGGAGAACACATTCACTCTCCTCCCTACATTCCCATTCAACAAAACACAACTATAAATATTTTTATACAAACTTCTCACTCTCTCAACAAACTCAGCCGGAAAACCCATCTTCACCAACACTCTAAACAGATACCATGCGCCAACCTATCATACGCCTTCTCAAAATCCAAACTCAACACATACACCCCCTTCTTACGGTTCATACAATCCCACAACCAATCTCTCAGCATATACACACCCTTCATGTAACTGCCTTCCAGGCACCGCACAACACTGCTCCTCACCCACCACACTCCCAACTACATCACGCATCCTATTTGCCAGAAGCTTCGCATAGATCTTATAATCACAATTAAGCAACGTAATCGGCCTCCAGTTTTTTAGATTTTTCAAATCACCTTTTTTTGGCAACAACACAACCACTCCTGCACGCATACCATTCGCCACCTCTGCATTCGCCCACATATACTTACATACATCCACAAAATCCTTCCCAATCACATCCCACGATAAAATTCCACCGGGAGACCATCATCCCCCGGCGTTTTATTCAGAGCCATGCTACACACCACCTTCCATATTTCTTCACTCGTCACCTCCCCCATCAAACTCTCCCTTTCTGTCCCATTCAATCTATTTTCCAAAACACTCAGCACATCACTCTCCAAACCTTCATCCCTCCATTTCACTGCATACAAATCATCATAAAACTTTGCCACTTCCTCACATAAGTCCGCACCACTCACTTCATTTCCATCCTCTCCATTCAAACACTCATGCTCTGTCTTTTTCCAAAAACTTTCCTGAAAAAAAACCGCGAACACTTCTCATTCTTTTCCAAGTTCTCTATTTTAGCCCTATACACAATACTCCTCCCTCTCTCTCTCAAAAACTCATTCACTTCTTTTTTCACTCTCAACAAATCTTCACTCACATCCATCCCTCCCTCTCTTAGCTTATATAACACACTCAATCTTGCATTCAACCCAGCAAACCTTTCTCTCTTAGCAGCTGCACACTTGTAACCAAGTCATTTAACCCAATCCCACCATTCACACACATTACTGAATTCCTCCTACTCCCCAACCACTCTTTATAATGTCTCTCATACTCCTCTCTCACCTCCACCCCTCCAGCAAACTCACATTCAGCTTCCATACACCTTTCTCAGCTACCTCCTAGTATGCACATCCACTTCACACTTCATACACACATGATCTGAAAACGGCACACTCTCCTGTGCATAACTAACAGCAATCAGATTTTTTGAAACAAAACAATAGTCCAGTCTAGACGCCACCCTCCCACTCTCAGAAAAAAACGTATTTAACAATGGAGTTACTTTACACTCCCTCTGCATATCCCTCAAACCAAAATCACTCACCATGTCCATTAACTCTTTCCTTGACACATCCACATTCACCTTTCTCACATCAACATTCATATCACCCACAATCACAACAGGCACTCTACCTGGAATAAAAAACTTAATTTTTTCAAATAAAACTTTACGCTCCTGTTTTTTCACAGGAGCATACACATTAATAACACAAAATAATATTTCCAAACTCAAAATTTGCTAACACACATCTCCCAACCTCAATCACCATATAGTCACACAAACTCACATTACGCCCCTTCACCAAAAAACCAACACCGTCATTTCTATTGCATGCACTCCCTGACCACACAGACGCACCATGAGGCCATTCACTCCCCTTCACACCATCCACAATCCCACACTCCTGTAAACAAAAAATTTCCGCATTTTGCGCTGCAAAAAACTCAAAAATGGCCCACGCCGCAACTTATTTTTAAAAACCCTCACATTTTGAGATATAATTCTAACACCCATACTAAACACAAAACAAAAAGCTAAAAAAAAACACTTGTCCAAAGAAGCCAAAAAAGGAAAAAAAAATACAAAAAACAACCTACAGATATAACTTGACACACATTACAAAAAACACACAAAAAACAGATAGCCATTGCTTAAAGAGCAAATGCTATGTACACAAAAAAAACCCTACCTGGCTACTGGAAAAGTAAAGCGTACTTAACCAGTACCGCCAGTGTCCTCCTCCACCATTTGTGCCGAGCAGCTTCTGAGCCGCTGGCCTCCATATACTCCTCCACCCTGCCTTTTTCTGCCCAGTCTTCCTCTGGGCCATTCCTTCTTCCACCACCTCAATGTCTCTGTTTTCCCCACCACCCTCCTGTGACACTTTAACCCTCCTGAGTCCTCTTCCGAGGAGAAGGCACCAATATTTCTCGGATCAGAATTCATGAACCAAAACCTCAGCCTCCTCCTCTGCCACAGAAATATCAAATCCATCAGGCATTCTGACCATTATTCAGCGATTGGGACTTCTTTTTTAATTTTTTTTTAGGCCATGAACGCTCCTCTCGCCTTATGGCCTACCAAAATTCCTTGTCCTCCTTTTCCTCCTGTTGCTTCTCCTTCCTTCTCTCAGCCTCCTTGTCCTCCTGCCGCTTCTCCCTCCGTCTCTCGGCAGGAGTGGGTGGCCCCCTCACAACGCTTTGCAGCGCGGCGACTTCGCCTTCCCTCCGCTTCTTCTCCTCCTCCCGCCTCTTAACCTCCTCCTCTCTCTTCCTTTCTTCCTCCCGCCTCCACTCCTCCTCACGTCTCTTTCTTTCCTCCTCCTCTCTAGTTGACCTCCTCGGCACACCAAGCGGGCAGTCTCTATACAGGTGCTCTGAACTGCCACACCTGTCACATTCACGAGGCATCGGACACCTAGCCGCCACATGACCCTCTTGCTTGCAATTACGGCAAACCAACTCCTTGCTACACATGTTTAGCAGGTGCCCGAACTGAAAGCACCTCCTGCAGTAAAGTGGCTGCCCTGGGTATGACAGGAAGCCCCTATGACCCGCCACTGAAAAGTTCGCTGGTGGGTGGGTGAAACCTCCCAAACAACCTGGGTCCTTCTTCAATTTCACCCGAAACACATACTTGCAATTGAAAATGCCCAAGACATTTTTCTGCTTCTCCCCTCCCTTCACGTATTCACAGTACCGCTCCAGGAACTGCTCCAGTAGTGCTACTTCTGTATAGGGGTTGTGCACAGTCACAGTCACCACTTTTTCCATGAGCCCAAACAGGGGCTCCACCCGCACTCCCTCCAGGCATGGAACACCTTCATTACTTCTGAGCCATTCAAAGACGGTCAAACAGCATCCCTCATTCACAAAGGTTACATCATATGTACCTTGACTCCGGAATTCATTGACGCTGTAGATATCCTGACGATGGGCTCCAGCCTTTCCCTCCAACAGGTCACGAACGACGTACACCAGGTTGTTTTTCTCACCACCTTCCACCACCACTCGGATCGTATTCTTAATGAACATCCTCAGTCCAGACTGCCGGTACGGATACCGCAGTAGAAAATCAGCAGCACGCTGCCAGCAAAGCCCCTGGATCACTCCAGGAAAACTCGCACCCTCTGACCGCGACACACGATCGCAGCCAAAAGGCCGAGATCACACTGGCGCATAGCATACAATGGTTGATATTAGCGCATGGCGGCCCAGCCATGCTACCCTTTTATAGCAACAGCTACAGGACCTGCCAGAAACAAGGACCAATGAAACTTGCTCCAGAACACCAGTAGTAACAGGGCCTTCCTGGCGGACCAATAGGAGCTGCAGCAGCACCTGAGCATGTGACCCCTGATCTCCAATGAGAGATCTCACTCTGGGCATGCTCAGAAGGGAAAACGCAGGACTTTGTCCCAGACATCTGCTCCAGCACTGGCTATAATAGCAGATCCAGGAAAGGCAGCAGCAAGTCACTGCACAGTACTGGAGTGGGCAAGACGCTTGGACCGACGTCTCTGCAGAGCAGGCTCCACTGCGGCTGGAGATGAATGGGAGACCGCAGCAGGGCTGGTTCGAGACTCCCCTTGTGCAGCAGCGGGAACTCGAACCCTAACGTATATATACATTCTATTTATTATATTGTGATTTTTACAAAAAATATGTTTTTACTTTTTTTGTTTTTACTTTTTTTTATTTTTTTTACTTAGTCCAGTTATTGGACTTTCACTTTCAGCTATGTAGGAGCATAGTTAAGGCTAGAGGTAAAGTTGAAAAAGAGAAATAAGCGGGCACCACTCATAATAGTTACAAAATAATAATAGGGGGTGCAACTATTATGCATGAAAACGTTAATGGACAAAGAAGAAGAAAAAGACAGCGCAAATAAAAGTGCACATACCCCACATAGCAGGTGAAAAAAGGCTTTATTGAGAACAAAAAGTGCAAAAACATTTAAAAACATCCCTAAAAAGTATATATAGATATGCACAAACTCCCAATAGAGCATAAATAAACAGGCTAGCAAAAATAATAAATCCTCAATTCAATAAATACAACTCCCATGCAAATAAGCCAGCAGTGGCAAGAAAAAAAAAGATGCATAAATACAAAAGCATCCGGCCAATGTGTGAACTGCAGCAATATTTATGCCTCCTAAACAAGCCCCCCTTTTTTTTTAAATCAGTTTATAGCAGCACAAATATTGCACAATCATGGAAAAAAGCAAGGGGGAAAAAGAAAAAATATAAGACTGTGGTTCCACGGTCCGGAACCACAGCGCTTTGGACGGAGCGGAAATTCCGCTCCGCCCAAAGCCCCGCCCCCTTTTGAACGCACGCTCTTTCCGGATGTGTTCAGGACACCTCCGGAACACATCCGGAATGATCGCAGGGCTGCATAGCCCTGTGTTATTTCCCTTGCGGCGACGCAGCGTCGCCGCAAGGGACTAGGACATGCTGCGGTCTGAAAAGACGCGCCGCATGTCCGGAAACGCAGGTCTTCCGCCTGCGTGTTTTACAGCATAGTGGAGATGGGATTTCTTGAAATCCCCTCCACCATGCTGTAACATCTGGACGCTGCGTGTTTGACGCTGCGCCAACGCACAGCGTCAAACACGCAGCTAATCCGGACTGTTTCATGATAGTGGAAACATACCCTAATACAACTGTCACACTTGCGTGTGTGATGCGAGAAACTCGCATCAACATCCGGCACTGCCGCCGACACTCGGACCGGAGTGTGCGGCTGCATAAAAATACATGTAGTCGCTCGCTCCAGTCCGTGTGCCGGCGGCAGTGTCGGGTGTTGATGCGAGAGACTCGGGCAAGTGCGACACCGGCCTAAGACATATACTTGCCACAAGCCAGAGTGTAATGAGACTCCCATGCAAATAAGCCAGCAGTGGCAGGAAAAAATTAAAATAAAAAAATAATGCACAAATACAAAAGCATCCAGCCAATGTGTGAACAGCAGCAACCCCCTTTAAAACAATTTATAGCCGCACAAATGTTGCACAATCATGGTAAAAAGTGAAGGGGGAGGAAAGGAAATAATACAAAACAACTTATATTCTAAAATTGAGACACCAAAATTGGAAAACAATTGCTATAAGTTATTTGTATTATCACACATTGACCCATGCTAATAGCTTAAGAAAGTATACCCAATGAGACATATACTTGCCACAACCCGGAGTGTAATGAGGCCTACAAAGTCCCAACGCATGTAGCAAACTATTGTGAATGTGCTAGAAATGAATTCTGAGCAGAAGCTCCCTCTGGTGGTTATAAACAGTACTGAACTATCCAGTGAAGATTGTGAAGATTGGCGATCAGGTGTTACTGACTGGTCTTATATAAGGGAGGTTCCCTCCCATCAGGGTTGCCGGTGAGCAATTGTTCTGGTCTCATCTTTGATTCCTGTTCACTTTGTAGCTTGCTGTTTCGTGCCTGCATCTTCTGCTAACAGATAAGACATTTTCTTTTTTTAGTTTTTTGTGCTTAATTTTTGCATTTTGTCCTGCACTTCTGTGGGGGTCTGCCGGGTCCCCTTGTGCACCTCTCAGTTTAGTTCAGCCACTGTTGTTTGTTCATTTGCCTTTTCCAGTTTTTTCAGTGGCTGCTGTTTAGTTTTGTTACACCAGAGAACTAATTTAGGTGGTAGAGGTCGTGTGATCTCAGGTGTTTTTGTAATTAGTAGTGTTGGTACTTTTCAGGGTTTTTTGGGATTGCAGTAAGTGTCCTTCCTATCCTTTTCTATTTAGGAAGTTTGGGCCCCAACGTTTGCTCATACTATTTTCTGTCTGTGTCTGTGTATTTCCTCTTGTCTAACCACCATTACATGTTTGGGGGCTTTCTATGTTCTTTGGGGATCTGCTCCGGGCAGATAGTTTTCCTCTTTCTGTCTTTAGGTGTAGTTAGCTTCTCAGGCTGTGACGAGGCGTCTAGGACCAACGTAGGTACGCTCCACGGCTGCCTTTAGTTGTGGTGGTTAGTCAGGGTACTGCAATCCCATAGATTCCAACCTCTCTGGTGTATTTCCTTTTTTGCCTGCTCTCCTCAGCTACCAAATCATAACAGCAAACACATGTAGCTTCGTCAGGGGAAGTCCAATTTTAAGGCTAGGCCTAAGTTTAGGTCTATGGTTAAGGCTAAGGTTTAGGTTAAGACTAAGGCTAATGCTATGGTTAGAGCTAGGACTCAAATTAGAGCTACAGTGGTGGCCAAAAGTATTGGCACCCCTGCAATTCTGTCAGATAATACTCAATTTCTTCCTGAAAATGATTGCAATCACAAATTATTTGCTATTTTTATCTTCATTTAATTTGCTTGCAAGGAAAAAAACACAAAAGGGAATGAAGCAAAAATCAAATCCTTGATCATTTCACACAAAACTCCAAAAATGGGCCAGACAAAAGTATTGGCACCCTCAGCCTAATACTTGGTTGCACAACCTTTAGCCAAAATAACTGCGAACAACCGCTTCCGGTAACCATCAATGAGTTTCTTACAATGCTCTGCTGGAATTGTAGACCATTCTTCTTTGGCAAACTGCTCCAGGTCCCTGATATTTGAAGGGTGCCTTCTCCAAACTGCCATTTTGAGATCTCTCCACAGGTGTTCTATGGGATTCAGGTCTGGATTCATTGCTGGCCACCTTAAAAGTCTCCAGTGCTTTCTCTCAAACCATTTTATAGTGCTTTTGGAAGTGTGTTTTGGGTCATTGTCCTGCTGGAAGACCCATGACCTCTGAGGGAGACCCAGCTTTCTCACACTGGGCCCTACATTATGCTGCAAAATTTGTTGGTAGTCTTCAGACTTCATAATGCCATGCACACGGTCAAGCAGTCCAGTGCCAGAGGCAGCAAAGCAACCCCAAAACATCAGGGAACCTCTGCCATGTTTGACTGTAGGGACCGTGTTCTTTTCTTTGAATTCCTCTTTTTTTTTCCTGTACACTCTATGTTGATGGTTTTTCCCAAAAAGCTCGACTTTTGTCTCATCTGACCAGAGAACATTCTTCCAAAACGTTTTAGGCTTTCTCAGGTAAGTTTTGGCAAACTCCAGCCTGGCTTTTTTATGTCTCGGGGTAAGAAGTGGGGTCTTCCTGGGTATCCTACCATACAGTCCCTTTTCATTCAGACGCCGAATGATTGCATGGGTTGACACTGTTGTACCCTCGGACTGCAGGGCAGCTTGAACTTGTTTGGATGTTAGTCGACGTTCTTTATCCACCATCCGCACAATCTTGCGTTGAAATCTCTCGTCAATTTTTCTTTTCCTTCCACATCTAGGGAGGTTAGCCACAGTGCCATGGGCTTTAAACTTCTTGATGACACTGCGCACGGAAGACACAGGAACATTCAGGTCTTTGGAGATGGACTTGTAGCCTTGAGATTGCTCATGCTTCCTCACAATTTGGTTTCTCAAGTCCTCAGACAGTTCTTTGGTCTTCTTTCTTTTCTCCATGCTCAATGTGGTATACACAAGGACACAGGACACAGGTTGAGTCAACTTTAATCCATGTTAACTGGCTGCAGGTGTGATTTAGTTATTGCCAACACCTGTTAGGTGCCACAGGTAATTAAAGGTGCTGGTGATTACACGAATTAGAGAAGCATCAGATGATTTTTCAAACAGTGCCAATACTTTTGTCCACCCCCTTTTTTAGGTTTGGTGTGGAATTATATCCAATTTGGCTTCAGGTCAATTCTTTTTGTGTTTTTTAATTGTAGACTAATTAAATGAAGATAATAATACCAAAGAATTTGTGTTTGCAATCATTTTCAGGAAGAAACTGAGTATTATCTGACAGAATTGCAGGGGTGCCAATACTTTTGGCCACCACTGTAAGTTAAGGCTAGAGGTAAAGTTAGGACTAAGGTTAAGAATAAGGTAGAATTGGGGCTAAGGTTAGTGCTGATGCTAAGGCAAGGGATATGTCTAAGGCTAAAGCTGGGGCTAGCATTAGAACATTTAGCTAAGGGCTAGAGCTAAGGTTAGTGCTAGGTTAAAGGCTAGGGCTAGGGTTTAGGTTAGAGCTAATGTTAGGGCAAAGGCTAAGACAAGGGCTAAGGTTATGGATAAGGTTGAGGATAGGCCAATGTTAGAGGAAGGCTTAACGTTAGGGCTAGGGTTAAGGTTAGAGCTAGGCTAGGACTAGGGTTAAGATTTGGGTTAGAGATAGGGCTAAGGCTAGTGTTATGGCTAGGGCTAAGTTTAAATCTAGGTCTGGAACAAAGGTTAGGGCTTAGGTTAGGGTTAGGACAAAGGTAAGGGCTAAGGTTAGAGCTAAAGTTGGGGCTAGGGTTGAGGTTAGGGCTAAGGCTAAGGTTGAGGCTAGGGCTAAGGTTAGGGCTAAGGCTGTGGCTATGGCTATGGTAAGGGCTGTGGCTAAAGATAGGGCTAAGACTAAGAATAGGTCAAAGGTTGGGGATAAGGTTCAGCCTAGTGCTAAGGTTAGGACAAAGGTTAGGGATAGCGTTAAAGTCATGGCTATGTTTAAATTTAAGGCTAGGGTTAAGGCTAGGGTTAGGATTAGGGTTAGGGTTAAGACTAGTGCTAAGGTTAAAGTTAGAGATAGGGATAAGATTAGGGCTAATTTAGAGCTAAAGTTATGGCTATGGCTACATGTGTGGCTAGGGCTAAGGTTAGAGATAGGATTAAGGCTAAGAGAAGGGCTAGGGGTAAGGCTAGACCTGGCTAAGAGTTAGGTTTAAGGTTGGGGCTAGGGGTAAGAATAAGGCTAGGCCTAAGTAAAGGACAAAACTTGGAGTAATGGTTAAGGCTAAGGCTATGGTTAAGTCTAGGGTTAAGGCTAGGATTAAGGCTAATGTTAATTCTAATGCTAGGGTTAAGGTTAAGGTTAGAGCTAGGGTTAAGGCTAAGACTAGGGTTAAAATTAGGGTTAGGGCTAGTGGTAAGGCTATGGCTAATCTTAAAACTAAGGCTTAGGCTAAGATTAGGGATAAGGTTGGGGTTACAGCTAAGGTTAGGCCAAGGACTAACTTTATGGTTAAGGTTAGGGTTAAGATTAGGTCTCAAGTTGGAGCTAGGATTATTGCTAGCGCTAGGGCTTAGGCTAGAGCCAAGGATAAGTGTTAGAGGTATGGTTAGGTTAGGGTTAAGATTAGGGCTAGGGTTAAGATTAGAGCTAAGGCTAAGAATAGTGCTAAATGTGGGCTGTGGCTAAAGTTAGGGATGTGGCTAAGATTAAGGCTTGGACTAAGTTTAGGGTTAGGACTAAGGTTAGGGTTAGGGCTAAGGATAAAAACCTTTAATAATTCAGATAAAAAAGTACAATACCCTCCACACGCATGGTAAGATTGCCCTACTGCATCCTCCTCCCTCAATCTCCCCTGACAAAGAATGGTCACCCCATCACAGTATCATTTTCTAACTGTAATCCCCGCCCTCCATACAGTATAATGACCATAAAAAGTACTCAATACAGTATAACGGGGCCCTGCATTGCCTTCCATGCAGTATAATAGCCTCACATAGTGCTGCATATAGTATAATGGCCTGACATAGTGTTCCATACAGTATAATGGCCCCACTTAGTGCTAGATACAGTATAATCACCCCTCTTAGGCCTCTTTCACACATACGTTTTTTTGTGTCAGGCATAATCCGTCGAATACCTGAAGGGACGGGTCCGGCGCTGAAATGAAAAAACTGATGCAACGGATTAGTTTTTTTGCTGAATCTGACCTGAACTTTTGCAGCCGGAAAATGCATGCACGCATGTCCGGACCGAGTAGTAGTAGTAGTAGTCCGGATCAGTCTTTTGACGGATTGCACAAAAGACTGGTCCTGTTCCATAGACTTCTATTATTTCCGGACGCCTGATGCGGCTCCGGAAAAAAAAAAAAACGTTGCAGTGACCGTTTTGTCAGGCCGCCGAAATGTACATTTCCGCCGGATCCGGACAAAAACGGATGCAACGCAACGACATCAGGCGCGATCTAGCGCTAATGAATGTCAATGCTAAAAAAAACGCATCCGGTACCGGATCCGTTTTTTTAACAACACGCCGGATCGTGCCTGAAGTCAAAAAGCGGATGTGTGAAAGAGGCCTTAGTGCTTCATACAATATAATGGCCCCACATAGTGCTGCAGCCGAAGACCTGTGTGAGAACACTTGCCACGGTGATAGGAGAAAGAAGCAGCAAGTGCGATTGATGGGACAGGTGGTTGTTGTCAAGGCCCACTTTTCCACATTTTGGTGCAGTGAGATTCCCAGACTAACGCATGTTGATTGCGCATGTGCCAGTTCATGCATGTAGTAGTCAAATTATTGCAATTTTTGCCTCTACTGAGTCGGTTTTTTGCAAAGTTGGCAGATAATGTGAGTTGGGTCATACTCTGCGTTATCAAAAAAGGCCCAGGCTAGGCAATCCTTGCTGCCCTGCGAACTGCAGACCTGCAACCGTTGCTGGCCACAGCCAGAGTTGTGGATAAGGATGCAGTGCTTGTTGTGGTTGCATCAAGCCGTGTCTGTGCTGCAAGCCGCAACATAACCTCCTCATCTTCCATTTCCACCTCTTCTGCTGAGCTACTCAGCTGCATGCCTCTGGGTTCACACCAAGTGGGATCTACTACCACATTGTCATCCTCTATGTTCTCCCACTCCTCACCCTAAAAGTCACTCGCCTCCTCTTCCTGCCCTGACAGCACAGTATTGGCTGCGTGCTCCTCAGGTATCTGAGGCTCATCAGGATCACCTCCACCAGGGGTTAACGTCTGGGACGAGGCTCTGGATTCTGCTTGGACCCTACTTAGTCCAACCAACTGGGAAAAATTTGGGGTATTGCTGCAGATGCTTTTCTCCTCTTGATTCTCTGAGTCTTTGGAGCAGACCTCTGATGCCCATGGAATAGAATGCGTAAACAGCTCTGCAGACTCACCCATGTCTGGTTCCCTACAGTCAGTTGGCCAGTTGGAGAGTTGTCACGTGGGGGAAACAAGGGTAATTGGTGTTCCACCCCTGAGGAATCTACTGTGTGTGATGTTAAGGTGGGGGAAGAGGAGGAGAGATCACTTAATGCAGCATTTGCCATCCACTGAGCACATGCTCTTCCTGGCCCTCATCTATAAGGTGTACCGCTGTGCAGCTGCCGAAGAAAGGGAGTCGAGTAGGCCGTCCAGTAACAGTTATTGTCAGTTGTCTTTGGATAGGACAAGATGGTGTTTGTTCAGTAGAGCTTTCAGTAACATTACCATCAAACCCATGTACACATCGAACACTAAGTCTATTCCCCCTTCCACCATGACCTTACTTTTTCCCACTCATGTTGGATGTACCCTTCCCCTCTTTTAACCAGCTGTTTCACAACCCTATGTCCAGACCTGTCAGTCACCTGTCACTAAGTTAATAATCAATATATATTTACTGAAATAGTGTGTCTGGACCACATTATTAGCAGAAAGGATTTAGATTCTGAAATGTGGCCAGCTGCCTGCAGCTCAATATTTGCACAAACAAGTTAGATTAGGAAATGTGGCCTCCTGCCTGCACCATAATATAAGCACTAACGATTTTTATTAGGAAATGTGGCCTCCTTCCTGCACCACTATATTAGCACTAACTATTTGGATTAGGAAATGTGGCCTTCTGTCTGCACTACAATATTAGCACAAACAATTTAGATTAGAAAATGTGGCCTAATCCCTGCACTGCAGTATTAGCCCCCACAATTTAGATTAGGACATGTGGCCTCCTGCCTGCATCGCAATAATAGCACAAACAATTTAGATTAGAAAATATGGCCTGGTTCTTGCACAACAGTAATAGCCCAAATGATTTAGATTAGGAAATGTGGCCTACTGCCTGCACCACAATATTAGCACAAACAATTTAGATTAGGACATGTGGCCTCCTGCCTGCACCACAATATTAGCCCATATGAACTAGATTAGGAAATGTGGCCTCCTGCATGCACCACAATATAAGCACTAACAATTTATAATAGGAAATGTGGCCTCCAGCCAGCACAGCAGTATTAGCACTAACAACTTAGATTAGGAAATGTGGCCTCCTGCCTGCACCAAAGTATTAGACCAAAGGATTTAGATTAGAAAATGTGGCATCCTGCCTGCATCACAGTATTAAGGTACTGCCACACTAAACAATCCCGCTAGCGATCACTATAACGACGCATACTAATGCGATCGCTAGCGGGATTGTTTCTATATCGCTAAATGCGGCCACATTTAGCGATATAGTTAACGACGCTATCGCCGTTAGCGATCTTCTTAACGACTTTAGCGGTACAAAAGTACCGCTAAATCGCTAAGAAAAGGTGCCACACAGCGATAAGATACTTACCCAGCGGGAGCGCCGACGAGAAAATAGGGTCCGGAACGATTCCAGCGACGAGCGAGATCACAGCAGGAAGCTCGTCGCTGGAAGCTGCCGCACTGAACAATATCGCTAACGGGATCGCTAAATAGTGACGTTTTTTAGCGATCCCGTTAGCGATATTGTTTAGTGTGGCATACCCTTTAGTGTCAAGATCCCGTCTGGGTTGGAGCCGATGTTACTGCAAACACTAGGGGAAGCAGAGGCAGGTAGCGTAGTCAGAAGGCAGGCCGAGGTTGGTACACAGGAGAGCAGTGTTTGTAGCAATGGATCAGGCGGATAACGTAGTCAGGTGGCAGCCGGAGGTCGGTACACAGGAAAGGCAGTTCGGTAACAGAGGAGCAGGCAGATAACGTAGTCAGGTGGCAGCCGGAGGTCGGTACACAGGAGAGCAGTGTTTATAGCAATGGATCAGCAGGAAACGCTTGACTAAAGGCTTGGAGCTCAATAATCTCGCAATGACACACCCACAGGGCCAGGTTTATATAGGGTGTGTAATTGGCAATCAGAGGCCCAATCAAGAGAGCACTAGGTGTAGCCAATAAGGAAGAACAGTCAATGGTATCTGGGTTCAGCAAGGAACTTCGCAGCCAGCAGAATAGCTCAGATGGTAGAGCTGCTGGCCAGTGGACAAGAGGTACTGGGTTCGACTCCTGACAGTACTCCCCTCCTTCCAGGATGGCCTCTGGACATCTCAGGAGCTGGCTTATCCGGGTACCTCTGATGAAAGGCTCTTGTTAGTCTAGGAGCATGGACGTTGTCCCTTGGTTCCCATGAATTTTCCTCTGGTCCGTAACCCTTCCACTGCACCAGATACTGCAGTTTACCTCTGAATTTTCGGGAGTCCAGAATCTTATCCACAATGTATTCTTCTTCACCACGGATCCTTTCTGGTGGAGGAGGTGGCTGAATTCTTCCTGGAAACGGGTTTTCACAGAAGGGTTTGAGCAAGGATATGTGAAACACTGGATGAATCTTTAGATTGTTGGGAAGTTTTAAACGAAAAGCAACCTGGTTAATTTTTGCAGAAATTTGAAAAGGTCCAATGAATTTCTGACCCAATTTGGAGGATGGCACATGTGTCTTAAGGTTTTTAGTGGACAGCCAAACTTTGTCTCCAACCTGAAGAGCAGGGGGCACTCTCCGATGTTTATCTGCTGCTTCCTTATATACTTCCTGGGTCTTGAGTAATATCTCTGATAATTCCTTCTGGGATTCCTGTAATTTTGCAAGCCTGTCATTTACAGCAGGAATGGGAGTGTTCACTGGCAGATTAGGGATAAATACTGGATGTACTCCATAATTAGCAAAAAATGGGGTTTGAGATGTAGCGCTATGTATGGAGTTGTTGTAGGCAAACTCTGCTGTTGGTAAATAGTCCACCCAGTCATCCTGAAGATAGGAAATGAAGCAACGGAGGTATTGCTCCAAAGTCTGGTTCGTTCTCTCCGTCTGGCCATTGGACTGAGGATGGAAAGCGGTAGAAAGATTCACCGTGACTCCCAAGGCTGTACAGAAACTCTTCCAAAATTTTGACGTAAACTGAACGCCTCTGTCAGACACCACGCTGTCAGGAATTCCATGTAACCTGAATACCTCTTTGATTATCAGTTCTGCAGTTTTTTCAGCAGTAGGAATTCCTTCAGTTGGAATAAAGTGGGCCATTTTTGTGAGTCGGTCCACTATGACAAGGATGACGGTCATCTGTTTGGAAGGGGGTAGTTCCACAATAAAATCCATGGAAATAGATCCCCAAGGCCTGGATGGAACTGGAAGTGGTTGCAAGAGTCCTAGAGGAGATGATCGTGGAGTCTTGTTTCGTGCGCATGTTAAACAGGTTGAAACATATTTCCTCACGTCCTTCCTACAATTAGGCCACCAAAAGAAACGAAGTAGTAAGTCTTGTGTTTTTGCAACTCCAGGATGTCCTGCCAGTTTAGAATCATGGACACTTTTGAGGACTTCAAGGCGAGAAGATTCAGGTACATATATTTTGTGTTTCTGCATCCAAAACCCCTCTTTGAATGAAAGATCGACGTCTTCCCAAGGATGGTTAAGGAAAGAGTCCTCTTGATATCCATCTTTAATTCTATTACATAGTCCTCTAGAGTGCAATATTCCCAAAAATTTTTTAGGGCCTAGAATTGTATCGTCATTACTAGACCTCTCCTGAGGTTCCGAACACATCCTGGACAGTGCGTCAGCCTTGCCATTTCTTGAACCAGGCCGGTAAGAAATTATAAAATTGAATCTTGAGAAAAATAAGGCCCATCGTGCTTGTCTTGCAGACAATCTTTTTGCTGTACGGAGGAATTCAAGATTCTTGTGGTCCGTGAGGACAGTCACAGGGTGATTGGCACCTTCCAAAATATGTCTCCATTTGGAGAAGGCAACTTTAATGGCTAACAGTTCTTTATTACCGATGTCGTAGTTCTTTTCTGCAGATGACATGGTGTGGGAAAGAAACGCACATGGGTGAAGTTGCATTTTGTCCCCAACTCGCTGAGTCAGAATGGCTCCCACTGCAGAGTTCGAGGCGTCCACTTCGACAGTAAATGGCAATTCAGGATTTGGGTGTACTAACAATGGAGCAGACGTAAAAAGAGTTTTCAATTTGTCAAAAGCCTCCTGTGCCTCCGGAGACCAGAAAAATGCTTTGGTCTTTTTTGTTAGTGTAGTAATTGGTAATATGATCCGTGAAAAGTTCTTTATAAATTTTCGGTAAAAATTTGCAAATCCTATGAAACGCTGGACGTCTTTTAAATTTCTTGGAACAGGCCAGTCCACTACAGCATTGATTTTGCCGGGATCAATGCTCAGACCTTCTGGGGAGATGATATATCCCAGAAATTGGATACTGGTTTGTTCAAACTCACATTTTTCAAGTTTAATGTAAAGATGGTTCTCCTGTAGTCGTTCCAAGACTAACTGGACGTGCCTGCGATGCTCTTCCAAGGTGTCTGAAAATATAAAAATGTCATCGAGATAAGCACAAATGAATTGGTCCAAGAAATCTCGAAATACATCATTAATAAAATGTTGAAAGGTGGCTGGGGCATTGCTAAGACCAAAGGTCATAACCAGAGATTCAAAATGTCCATATCTCGTTCTGAAGGCGGTCTTCCACTCATCTCCTGGGCGAATCCGTATGAGGTTGTAAGCCCCTCTAAGATCCAGCTTCGTAAAGATTTTCTCAGAACGGAGTCTCTCAAATAGTTCAGGAATCAAGGGTAGCGGGTAGCGATTCTTGACAGTGATATTATTCATTTTCTGTAGTCAATACATGGCCGCAGAGTGGAGTCTTTCTTTTCAACAAAGAACAGGGGTGCCCCAGCTGGAGATGTGGAAGGTCGAATAAAGTCTTTCTCTAAATTTTCATCCAGGAACTTTCTTAATACCTTCAATTCAGGTTCGGAAAGATTGTAAATCCGTCCAAATGGAATGGTTGCTCCTGGCAGCAATTCAATGGGACAGTCGTAAGGACGGTGAGGAGGCAATTGATCTGCTTTCTTCTTACTGCAGACATCAGAGAACTGCTGATATTGAGGTGGTAGTTTCTCTTCCTTCTCATGCGAAATCTCAGAGATTTGGACTTGTTGGAGAACAGGGGGTTCCTTATGACAATTATTCTTACAGTAGTCAGATGGAAAGGTGATGGTCCTTGATGCCCAGTTGATAGAAGGGTTATGGACTGAAAACCAGGGGATCCCTAGAATAACCGGAAATTTCGGAGATGAAATAAGGTGGAAA